>CM069153.1:26830902-27430902 GCA_035221665.1 Okamejei kenojei
TTCTCTTGGAAAGTAGAATGGACGGCACTTCACCGGCAGATGTTCGAGGTGTGGAGAGCAGGAGTTGGACAGGACTGCCACGTCTGAGCACCACGCAGAGTTGACCATGAGGCAGACGCCCACGGCTCTCCCTTTCCCAGATGTCTACGTACGGTCCATACGGTGGATGGAGAACCCTTCAGGCTGGACCGCTGAGTCTGGGGAGCTGGAGGTGAGCCATGTCTCTGTGAAACAGAACACAGAGCATTCCCTCAGCTCCCTTTGATAAAACAGCCTTGCCCTTAAGTCCTCCACTTTAGTTTCTAGTGACAGTATGCTGGCAGTAGGATAGTAGGGAGAGGGGGCCAAAGTCCCCTGCGCTTTAGTCTAACCTGAAGTCCTGCCCGACGATAGTAAAATAATCAGGAGGACAGTGAAACTAGTCGGAGGACTTGGGTGGGAGGGGGAAAGCAAGAGTTACTTGAAGTTAGAGAAATCATACTTCTGGGTTATCAATTCCCAGTTGTCCAGTCTGTTAAACTAATAACATAACCTCGGTGCTGTCGGGCGTTTCCCCACGCACCAATTTCTGCTGCCATGCCTTCCAATTAACTACAGAGTGGCCATTCCCATCTCCCTGCAGCTGGTCTTCATGCCTGATGGAAGTATATAGAAGTATATAAAATTATGAGAGGCAGAGAGAGGGTTGACAGTCAGAACCTTTTTCCAGGGAGGAAATGTCAAAAACTTAAAAGGCACAGATAGAAGGTGCGAGGCACAAAGTTTAAAGGAGGTGTTGGGGGTAAGTTTTTTTTACACAGAGGGTGGTGAGTGCCTGGAACGCACTGCACTGCCATGGGTGGTGGTGGAGCCAGATATGATAGTTGTGTTTACGAGGCTTGTAGATAGGCACATGGAAATGCAGTGAAAGGAACAATATGGATCACACACAGGCAGAAGAGATTAGTTTATCTTGGCATCATGTTCGGCACAGACATTGTGGGCCAAATGACCTGTTCCTGTGCTGTACTGTTCGATGTATGTTCTAAAGGGAGTGTGATAAACAGATCTAGGAGAATTTCAAGGGAGCGGAGTCATCAAAGAGACTCATGGATACACAGGGAATGGAGGGTGGGATATGCATCACGTATAGGCAGGTGAGATTAGTTTAACTTGGCACCATGTTTGGCATGAAGATTGTAGGCTGAAGGGCCTGTTCTTGTGATGTACTGTTCTATGTTCCATGTTTGTTCTGCAGAAGCCATCTGTTATTCTTCCAGCAGTTGAGAACTTCAGGTTCAAGAACTCCAGCTATGGCTATCCATTGCTCAAGTTTAGTTTAGAGATTCAGCGCCTTCGGCCCACCGGGTCCGCACCGACCGGTGATCCCCGTATATTAACACTCTCCTACACACACTAGGGGCAATTTTCACATTTACTAAGCCAATTTACCTACATGTCTATACGTCTTTGGAGTGTGGGAGGAAACCGAAGATCTTGGAGAAAACCCACGCAAGTCACCGTGAGGACATGCAAACTCTGTACAGACAGCCCCTGTAGTCGGGATCGAACCCAGGTCTCAGTTACTGCAAGCAATGTAAGGCAGCAACACTACCGCTGTGCCACTGTACACACAAAGGTGTGTACAAAGGGTAGGTGTATCTGTTCTTGGCATGCCATCACCCAATGAATTGTAGACATTGTGTGAGTTACCTTCAAGACCTGATTGTTGTCACATGATATGTTTCTGATGTATCGTTGTTGATAGTGGGGCTGGAGATACCTGCGAATCTAATGAATCCATTAGAACCTCATACTAAATGAGGTCTCACACGAGGACAAGGTGCAACACATGAACGGATATTTTAATCCAACACCATCAGAGAATGTCCAGGTCCAGACGTTTGGTACATGTTGGAACCAAGACAGAATGATGACATACCCTTGGTTAGTCTAAGGACACAGATCAACAATTTCCACACCTTTCTCAATTGAGTATTGCAGGATTACATATTTTCTGATTAGTTTACAGTCGGATTTACCAGTAGATATCAAGTTTATTTCAGATTAGTAATGTCCCTTGAGTTTGTTGGATGAAGCTGGAAATGGGGATTGCCAGAGTCTTTCCCAGCAGTACCTATGGGCATAGGTTTAAGGTGAGAGGGCGGAAAGTTTAAAGAAGATTAGTGAGGTAAGGCTTTCTTTGCATAGAGAGTGACAAGAGCCTGGAATGCACCACCAGGGGAGTCATCATAGACAGTCAGATCCAGGGTGGAAGTGCCAAAGAATAGAGGACATAGCTTTAAAGTATTTGGAGGGTATTGTTAAGGCAGGGATTAACAAGATATTTGATTAGTAAGGATGTCAGGCATATGGGGCATAGGCAGGGGAACGGAGTTGAGAAGATCAACCATGATTGAAATAGTAGAGTAGACCGGATGGGCCAAATGACCACTTCTGCTCCTTTGACCTATGAAAGTGAGAACGGCAAAGTTTAAAGGAAATGTGTAGGATAAGTTGTTTTACGCAGATAGTGGTGGGTGCCTGGAATGCATTGCCAGGTGCAGTGGTGGAGGCAGATACAATGGCAGCTTTAAAAAGGCTTTTGGACAGGCACATGGATATGCATGGATTGGAGGGATATGGATCATGTGCAATGCAGAGGAGGTTAGTTTAACCTGGCATCATGTTCAGCACAGACATTGTGGGTAAAAGTGGTTGTTCTTGTGCTGTACTGTTCTAGTTCTATGGTTCTCTGTTGCCTGTGAGCCATTCTTTGGAAATTGAACCAAAATGTCACACATGTGATCAGATGGCATCACATCATGTTTTATTATTATTAATGTTTAGTGTTTTCTGAGTTATTCGTAACTGTCACTGTATGTCATGTTATTACTTGTGGGCGAAGCACCAAGGCAAATTCCTTGTATGTGCATACATGGCCAATATACTTACTTACTTACTTAGTTACTTAAAGTAGACAAAAATGCTGGAGAAACTCAGCGGGTGAGGCAGCATCTATGGAGCGAAGGAATAGTTGACGTTTCAGGTCGAGACTCTACTTCAGGCTGATGTGGGGGTGGGGGGGGGGAGGGGAAGAAGAAAGGACGAGGCCAAGGCAGTAGGCAGTGGGAGAGCTGGGAAGGGGAGGGGAAGGAGGGAGAAAGCAAGGACTATCTGAAATTGGAGAAGTCAATGTTCATACCGTTGGGGTGTAAACTACCCAAACAAAATTTGAGGTGCTGCTCCTCTAATTTGCGATGGGATTCACTCTGGCCATGGAGGAGGCCCAGGACAGAAAGGTCGGATTCGGAATGGGAGGGGGAGTTGAAGTGCTGAGCCACCCGGGAGATCGGGTTCATTAATGCGAACTGAGCGGAGATGTTGGGCGAAGTGATCGCCAAACCTGTGCTTGGTCGCAACGATGTAGAGCAGTTGACACCTAGAACAGCGGATGCAATAGAGGAGGTGCAGGTGAACCTCTGCCTCACCTGGAAAGACCGCTTGGGTCCATGGATGGAGTCGAGGGGGGAAGGTAAGGCGACAAGTGGAGCATTTCCTGCGGTTGCAAGGGAAAGTACCAGGGGAGGGGTGATTTGGGTGGGAATGGGACAAATTGACCAGGGAGTTGCGGAGGGAGCGGTCTCTGCGGAAAGCTGAAAAGGGAGGAGATGGGAAGATGTGGCCAGTGGTGGGATCCCGATGGAGGTGGTGAAAATGTCAGAGGATTATCTGTTGTATGTGACGGCTGGTAGGGTGGAAGGTGAGGACAAGGGGGACCCTGTCCTTGTTACAAGTGGGGGGATGGGGAGTGAGAGCGGAGCTACGGGATATAGAGGAGACCCTGCTGAGAGCCTCAACTACAGTCGAAGAGGGGAACCCCCCGTTCCCTAAAGAATGAGGACATCTCCGATGCCCTGGTTTGGAACACCTCATCCTGGGTACGGATGTCGCCACCTCCAACTTCCCATTTCCTGCCCTTTCAGCTTTCCACAGAGACCGCTCCCTCTACAACTCCATGGTCAATTCGTCCCTTCCCACCCAAACCACTCCCTCCCCGGTACTTTCCCTTGCAACCGCAGGGAATGTTACACTTGTCACTTTACCTCCCCCCACAACTCCATCCTAGCACCCAAGCAGTTTTTCCAGGTGAGGCAGAGGTTCACCTGCACCTCCTCCAACCTCATCTATTGCATCCGCTGCTCTAGGTGTCAACTGCTCTACATCGGTGACACCTGGCGATCGCTTCACCCAACACCTCCGCTCAGTTCACATTAACCAATCTGATCTCCCGGTGGCTCAGCACTTCAACTTCCCCTCCCATTCCAAATCCGACCTTTTTGCCCTGGGCCTCCTCCATGGCCAGAGTGAGTCCCACTGCAAATTGGAGGAGCAGCACCTCATATTTTGCTTGGTAGTTTACACCCCAATGGTATGAACATTGACTTCCAATTTCAGGCAGTCCCTGCTTTCTCCCTCCTTCCCCTCCCCTTCTCAGCTCTCCCACAGCCTACTGTCTCCGCCTCTACCTTTCTTCTTCCCGCCCCCCCACCTCCACATCAGTCTGAAGAAGGATCTCAACCTGAAACGTAACCTATTCCTTCGCTCCATAGATGCTGCCTCACCTGCTGAGTTTCTCCAGCATTTTTGTCTACCTTTGATTTTTCCAGCATCTGCAGTTCTTTCTTAAGCATCACATAAAGTAATAATCTTGTAAGAGATTAATCTTATTTATTGCTATTTTCCTACCTACAGAACTATTAAGCATGTCTGCTAAAGATATGAACATTCTAGCTTTTTAAAATACACAGAGTTTGTAAGCTAAAACTGATTTATGAAAAAATGCTTCCATGTGAGTTCACACACGTGACCAGTCATATTTGACCTCTGACTCTAAACAAACATTGGCAGCATAACATAAAAATTTAACTTGATAAATTTAAAAAAAAAAATATGAATCACAGAAACAGTACAAAACAATATACCTGTAATACTTTCTGAATTGAAGCGATGTATTCCACAATATTTCATATTTTTGGTCACACACGTGACTAAGAATGGGGCTTGTGTCTTGGGGGAGAGCTTTCTTCACCGACCCAACCAAGTGTGACAGAAGGCAACAATAAACAGCAAATCCACTCTGATTCTATCTTTAATCGGATTTTACTGAACTTTATTTTGCACTAAACATTGTACCCTTCATCCTGTACTCTGCGGACGGCTTGATTGCAATCATGTACAATCTTTCCGCTGACTGGACAGCATGCAACCAAAAAGCTTCTCGCTATTCCTCGGTTCATGTGACAATAATAAACTAAACTAAACTAAACTAAAATTGATTCACACAAAAGTGGTGAGAGAGTGCCGATAAGCACATAAACGCACTCTAATCTTTGAGTTATGAAGAACAGTTTAAGTTCAATCAGTTTACCGAGGGACTTAAAAGACGTTTCGTTCACAAATAAAGTTGAGCAGATAGACATTTTGTTTGGACTATGGAAGATGTTAGAATTTACAAACATAATTTACCAAATAGTGGTTTATTGCTGGACCTGGAACCTGTTGTCAACTGGATGAGAGAAACCTTGTAAAATGAAGATATAAAGTTTTCTTTTCACCCAATATGAAACTATATGCATAGAGGTACAGAAAAAATTGTATATTTAAGGTCCTGGATAAAGATAAATTATGTGTAAAATGTCAAAGTTAGATGAATGGTAACTTTGAGTCTGAGGTGAGTCCCAACCCGAAGCATTAGCCTATCCCTATTCTCCAGAAATACCGCCTGACCCGCTCAGTTACTCCTGTAGTTTGTATTTATTGCTTTAGATGAATACTGGGTCTGGACTCTTGGGGCCTCCAATCCCACCTTGTATGTCCACTCATTTCGCTGCTTTTACTCATAACCGAATGATCTCAAGTTTATGATTCCCTAAAGAAAGTAAGAGCTCCACTCCTTCGTCGAATTTTCCAATTCTTTTCTTATTAATTCAATTTCAACCCATAGCTGAATAAGGACTAAATTTCGTACAAGTTTCTTTTCATAGCTTGACATTGTCAGCATTCTGACAGAAATAAGTCAAGTTGGATTTTCATCTCTCTGTTCTTTATGTGGTATTATTTGGCTGGTTCTGATTTGTTCCATTGGTAAAGAGTGCAGAGTTTAATCCTGCACTGCTTGAGGCCGTGTTCATTAAAATACTTGGGTATCAGCAAGAGAGAGGTGGCGGATAGTTAAGGAAGATTGACAGATGTGATGGGTGACGTACAAAAAGGCCCCCTCTGTTCTGTCACTTTCCTCTTAGCTCGGCAAATGTAGAAAGATGTTTTACAAATTGAAAGGTGCTATTAATCAATCTGGCTCTAGGGAGATTAAGACTGTCAGTTTCAAAGCATCAAGTGCCTATCACCTGGATTTGATATAGTTGTATCTCTTTCAGAAAACAAGCGTCTCTCATGGATGAGGGATCGATCATTGTCACAAAGACCCAAACTCACCACAAATTCGCAGAATGATGTCCTCAGAATATTTTCTAAGATTTAATAATTCAGTAATAAATTACACGTCTTTTGACACTTGATGTATTTCTCTTTTTAGGGAATGCTGAAAGGCGAGTTTTGGTTTGAGTGTAGTGTAGAGTTTCTGCAATGGGGTTTGGGCCGAGAGTGGGGTGGCATGGGGTGGGGGTGAAGGTGCCAGAGAATGTCCAGGTGACAGAGTCATACAGCGTGGAAACAGGCCCTTGGGCCCAACTTGCCCACACCGACCAACATGTCCCATCTACTCTAGTCCCATCTGCTTGCATTTGGCCCATATCCCTCTAAACCTGTCCTATCCATGGACATCTCTATTGTTGATGTGAATGATTCAATGATACTTTATTGACACATGTACCCAGGTAAAGTGACATTTTTTGTTGATGCGTACAATACACAAAGTACATAAAGAGTCGCTGACAAAGTTACAAAAGGACTCATCAGAGTCATGTCCCTCTTGGTGGGCCTCCCCTGCCGGGTCCCTCTTTATTCTCAGCGCCTCACCCCACCCCACGGGGCCCCTCTTTGTTCTCGACTGCCCCCCACAATTAGTGTATGTAGGAAGAGGTTTTTAAAAAAAAATAAATCCTTTCATGATGTTGTTTCAGTCCCAGCGAGGTTCACATGTTCACCACCCAGAGATAATGGTACAGAATGCCATCTCTGCCATTTTCTGTCAATGTTATTGAATGGCTGAGGTGTGACAGACACAGCAGATGGGCGGTTCACTTCGATAACGGTGAAATATTTAGCAGTTTGCAACACTGTTGGCATAGAATTGCTGTTTGTCAGCTGAAAACTGAACTGGAGTCAAACCAATGATCACCCACCAAAATGAAAATAAAATAAAGCATTGCAGGTGCTGTACATCTGAATCAAGCTGTTAACTCTCAGCAGATAAGGTTTTCTTTGAGCCATACAGCATAGAACAGACCCTTCAGCTCAATCCATCCATACTGACCAAGATGTTTCATCTAAGCTAGCCCCATTTGCCTGCATTTGGCCAATATCTCTCTGAACCTTTTCTATCTGTGTTCCTGTCCAAATATATTTTAAATGTTGTTATTGTACCTGTCTGAACTACTTCGTCGGGCAGCTTGTTCAATATGCCCACCACCCTCTGTGTGAAAAAATCATCCCTCAGTTTCCTAATAAAGTCAAAGAGTCGTACAGAATGGAAACAGCAGGAGGAACAGTTAAGTAAAAGTATAATTTTAGCGGGAAAAATGTTGGAGATCAAATAGCATGTTGCACGGAGAACATCTGGTAAAATAGTAGTCGTTTTTCACAGTTTGTTTTCATGATTGTTCATTACTTGGGAATGACAGGCTATGATGATGAGAACAATATTAACAAACTATGGACACAAAGTTTTGGAGTAACTCAGCATGCCAGAGTACTGAAGTAACTCAGTGGGTCAGGCAGCATCTCTGGTGGAAAAGGATCAGTAACGTTTCGGATCAGGAGCCTGGAATCAATCAGGATGTTGGAATCTTGTGCTGGAGTTACTCAGTGGATCAGGCAACAAAGAAGGGTACTGACCCAAAAGGTCACCTGTGGGTCAATTTACAATTTTTACCAAAGCCAATTAACCTGCAAACCTGCATGGCTCTTTGCAGCGTGGGAGGAAACCGGAGCACCAGGAGAAAACCCACGGGGTCACAGGAAGAACCTGTAAACTCCGCGCAGACAGCACCCGTAGTCAGGATCTAACCCGGGTCTCTCTCTGCTGTGCCACTGTGCCACCCTATAGTTTGGATGTGAAATTCCATAGAGTAGGTTCAAGGTTGTGATTGGCTCTGGGGTAAAAGATAGATGTGATGGATTAGAATTTAGAAGGATGAGGGGGTACCTCATTGAAACTCACCGAATAGTGAAAGGCCTGGATTGAGGATGTTTCCACTAGTGGGAGAATCGAGGACCAGAGGCCATAGCCTCAGAATAAAAGGACGTACTTTTGGAAAGGAGATGAGGAGGAATTTCTTCAGTCAGAAGGTGTAGAATCTGTGGAATTCTTTGCCACAGATGGCTGTGGAGGCCGTCAATGGATATTTTTAAGGTGGAGTTTGACAGATTCTTGATTAGTAAGGGTGTTGAGTTGTGAGAGAAGGCTGGAGAATGGGGTTGAGAGGGAAAGATAGATCAGCCATGATTGAATAGCGGAGTAGACTTGATGGGCCAAACGGCCCAATTCTGCTCCGAAAACTTATGAAGATGTGTACATGTCAGAAGACACGAGGCAGAAGTGTAAAAGTACATTTTAGGCACAGTGCGTACTTACATCTGTTGGGGATTAAAGCCATGCTTAAAACCTATAAACAATTCAAAGCAAAAGCAGCAAGTGCTCTCTGATTCTCCAGCAGTCAGCAATCAGTAGGGAAAGCATGATCCTTCAGTATAATTCAATTGGCTGCTAAGCCTGATCCGATTAGAAGGCATTCTTCCCTCCACCAGTCACTTGTCCTTGGCCTGTAATTGTTAATACCATTTACGAGGCCAAGTTGAATATATAAGGCATTTAGAAGTTTAAAAAGCTGAGGTTACCTTGATAAAGAGAATGAAACATATCAATGGACGAAATTGAAAAAAATGTTCTGGAGCATGTCAGCGTGCAGGCCTGACCAACATTACTCCAGCATTTTTGGAGTGTCTATCTTTGGTATAAACTAGCATATGCAGTTCCTTTTTATTACATAGTAGACTCAACAACTCCAGCTGGATATAATAGGAGTCTGACAAGCTCTCCTTGATACCCAAGAATATTTTGACCTAACCATAGAGTGTGGAAACAGGCCCTTTTGTCCAACTTGCCCCCACTAACCAACATGTCCCATCTACACTAGTCTCACTGCCTGCATTTGGCCCCTATCCATCAATGTACCTGTCCAAATGTTTTTTAAACACTATGATAGTGCCTGCCTCAACTACTTCCTCAGTTAAGTCATTCCATATACCGACCACCCATTGTGTAAAAAAAGTTGCCCCTGGGGTTCCTATTAAATCCTTCCCCCCTCACCCCTAAACCAATGTTCTCGGATTCTTTATTCCCATATTCTGGGCAGGCAATTCTCATTCAACTGATGCATGGCCAAATTCAGAAGCCAGGCCAGGAGCATGGTCACATGGTAACACACACTTGTAAATTCCATTGCACTATTTATCAGAGAAGAAAATACGTCTGATGTTCTACTCAACATTCCATCCTTGGCAAGATATAGAAGTCTGAAGAAGACCCAAAGGTTATCCATCGTTTTTCTCCAGAGATGGTGCCTGAACTGTAAAGTTACTCCGGCACTTTGTATCTGTCTGAAGTTCAATGAACTTGGATTGATTTCTCTGAACCATGGGAGGCTGAGAAGGGAGACCTGATAGAAGTATATAAAATTATGAGAGGCATAGATAGGGTGGACAATAGTAACTTGTTTCGCTGGGTGAAATACCAAAGACGAGAGGGCATAGCTTTAAGATGAGAGGGGCAAAGTGTTAAGGGGATATGTCGGGCAAGTTTTTAAATACAGAGCGTGGTGAGTGCCTGGAACGCTCTGCCAAGGGTGGTGGTGGAGGTAGACATGATAATGACGTTTAAGAGGTTTTCAGATCGGCAGGAGGACCAATTGGCTGGAGTTTTTGCAGACATTTTCAACCTCTCACTTCTGAGGTCTGAGGTTCCCACCTGCTTTAAAAGGGCATCAATTAAACCAGTGCCCAAGAAGAGCAAGGTGACGTGCCTCAACGACTATCGACCAGTAGCACTAACGTCGGTGGTGATGTAGTGCTTTGAGAGGATGATCATGGCGCAAATCAACTCCTACCTCGACAAAAACCTGGACCCACTGCAGTTTGCCTACCGGCACAACAGATCAACGGTGGATGTGATCTCGCTGGCTCTCCACTCCGCTCTGGACCACTTGGACAACAAAAGCTCACATGGCAGGCTGTTATTCATTGATTACAGCTCGGCATTTAATACAATCATCCCCTCCAAGCTGGTTACCAAGCTCTCAGATCTGAGTCTCTGTGGATCCCTCTGCAATTGGATCCTCGACTTCCTCATTCAAAGACCCCAGACTGTTCGTATTGGTGGGAATGTGTCAGCCTCGATAACAATCAGCACGGAAGCACCTCAAGGCTGCGTGCTCAGCCCCCTGCTGTACTCACTCTATACTCATGAGTGCGTAGCCAGTCATAGTGTGAACTCTATCATCAAGTTCGCTGACGACACCACTGTTGTGGGACGTATCACTGATGGGGACGAGTCAGAGTATAGAAGTGAGATCGACCAACTGACCAAATGGTGCCAGCACAATAACCTGGCCCTCAACACCAGCAAAACCAAGGAACTGATTGTGGACTTTGGAAGGACTAGGATGGAGACCCGCAGTCCCGTTTATATCAACGAGTTGATGATGGAGAGGGTCAGGATCTTCAAATTCCTGGGCGTGTATAATTTTTGAAGATCTCTCCTGGTCCGAGAACACTGATGCAATTATTAAGAAAGCACATCAGTGCCTCTACTTCCTGAGAAGATCACAGAGAGTCGGTATGTAAAGGAGGACTCTCTAACTTCTACAGGTGTACAATAGAGAGCATGCTGACCGGTTGCATCGTGGCTTAGTTCGGCAACTTAAGCGCCCTGAGCGGAAAAGACTACAAAAAGTAGTAAACACTGCCCAGTCCATCATCGGCTCTGACCTCTCTACCATCGAGGGGATCTATCGCAGTTGCTGCCTCAAAAAGGCTGGCAGCATCATCAAGGGCCCACACCATCCTGGCCACACACTCATCTCCCCGCTGCCTTCAGGTAGAAGGTACAGGAGCTTGAAGACTGCAACATCCAGGTTCAGAAATAAGCTACTTCCCCACAGCCATCAGGCTATTAAACTCAACTGAAACAAATCTCTGAACATTAATAGACTGTTTATTATCTGTTTATTTGCACTTTACCTGCTTATTTATTGATGTGTGTATATATTTATATAATGGTATATGGACCCACTGATCTGTTCTGTATTCATGCCTACTATATTCTGTTGTGCTGAGGCAAAGCAAGAATTTCATTGTCCTATCTGGGACACATGATAATAAACTCTCTTGACTTGATATGCTGGGAATGGAGATCACGTGCAGTTAAAGGAGATGGGTTTAAGATGATATCAAGTTTGTCATGGATATTATGTCCTGAAGGGCCTGCTCCTGTGCTGTACTGTTCTTTGTTCTTCACTGTTTTTAAGGCATTCATAGAATAACCAAAAACAACTTCATGCCAATATTGACATGGGTGCCTCCATTGAGAAGTGGTTTTGCTGATTAAATAAAAAATAACAGTGCTCTTGCTTGCCCTGTACCCGGTGATTACGATCATGTTAGAGAGAAGATAGACACAAAGTGCTGGAGTAACACAGCAGGTCTGAAAAAGGTTCTCGCCCCGAAATGTTACCTCTTCATTTTCTCCAGAGATGCTGCCTGACCTGCTGAATTACTCCAGCATTTTGTGTCTATTTTCAGCAGGTCAGGCAGCATCTCTGGAGAAAAAAGATGAAGAAGGGTCCGACTGATTCAAATTCAGACTGAAGAAGGGTCTCGACCCGAAACGTCATCCATCCTTTTCCTCCAGACACTGCCTGATCTGTTGAGCTACTCTAGCACTTTGTGTCTAACTTCGGTATAAACCAGCATCTGCAGTTAATACACACATTCATCTTATTGTTTGTTGCCTCTGCCTTGCTGGTGACTGAGTGACCCAATGCTCCTGCCACCCATTTTATTGTAACAATTCGTTCCACAGATGCGTCCTGACCTGCTGAGTTCCTTCAACACCTTGTGTTTTGATGAAGATTCCAGCATTTGAAGTCCCTTGTGTCACTTGTAAACACTTTACCTAGTTTCTGGTGGCCCTCTGCACCAAACCCCCGGTATTCACCAAATTCTGTACTTTGACTCACGTGCTGCCTTCGATCTCCAAGCAGCTCCTTTCAAAATGACCACCCCGCTAGAATCGGACTCCCTTCCACTTGCTGCTCAGGGCCCGTAAAGCAGCAAGATGATAGATTTTCTCACATCAGCAGAAAGCGCTGGGTACACTCAGCAGGCCAGATGGTAATTGCTGAGAGGAACAGTATTAACGTTTCAGGGTCAACGACCCTGTATCAGTTCTGATGAAAGATCAGTGACCTGAAATGCTAACTTCATTTCTCTCCCCACAGTTGTAGTCCGGCCTGCTGAGTGCTTCCAGTGTTTGCTACTCTTTATTTTACCTTTCCAGCATCCTAGTTCTCTTGCACAAAAGTACCTTGCCATTGCATTCTCTGTCAGACGCATTATCTCCCTGTGTGGAAGGTAAGAGTTTTTCTAGGCAGAGATTCATTTAAATGTGTAGTTTGTCCAACTGCCTGTGTCACAGCAAGCGGTAAATGTTTTTCATCGGAATCTCATTGCAGTAGCATAGCTAAGAGACCACAATGGACATTTCTAATGAAACCCATTAGAGTACCGTTTATGGCTAATTACAGCTGAGAAAGTGCTTGATAAACAATCCGATGGCTGTGTTTTCAGCAAGAGAGTGAATACATATTCTTTCACTCATTTCACCCTTTATCCTAGCAAATTCCCACCAGCAAAAAAAAAGAACCTGCTATACATTATGAAACGTCACCTATCCATTCCCTTTGCACAGATGCTGCCTGACCCGATGAATTCCTCCAGTATTTTGTATTTGCTCAAGATTCCTGCATCTGCAGTTCCTTCTGTCTCCGTACATCAGTGATCACCAAAGATCGACAAAAGGTGTCGGAGTAACTCAGCGGGTCAGGCAGCATCTCTGGATAAAAAGGATGGGTGACATTTTGGGTCAGGACCCTTCTTCAGACCAAAACTCTAGTATCTTTGCTTCAGACTATGTTGGGAGGTGGGGGGGGGGGGGGGGGGGGGGGGGGGAGGTGAAGAGCTGGAGGCAAGAAAATATCAGGACTAATCATGGCTGGTGACAAATGACCTCAGGCAGGGGATTGCTAGCTAGGGAAGGTGTGATCTCAAGAGAAACAATGTGGAGCATAATTGATCCTGGTCCTTTCTCGTCTCCAGCTCATAAACTCGCACCACCCCCGACTGCTGGCAAGAAGGGTCCCGACTGGAAAGATTCCCCCATCCTTTTTCTCCAGAGATGCTGCCTGACCGCTGAGTTACTCCAGCACTCTGTGTCTGTCTCTGGTATAAACCAGCTTCTGCAGTTCTTTGTTTCTCCATTATTAACCACCAGTTTGACTATCCCCGGAAATTTTCAGGTGAATGTTCAAAATCAGGTTCAATCCTGAACATCTGCCAAATCAGAAAGAGCAGTGAATATAATGTTAAACAGGTATTTAATACAAATCTCGATTTAGTAACACCTGAGGACATCTTTTTCCACACGGGGGCGATGGATATATGGGGCAAGCTCCCAGAGGAGGTAGTTGAAGCAGGTACTATAACAACATTTAAACTATCCATGTTCTCGAGAAATACTATTTGACCTGCTGTATTACTCCAGCACTTTATGTCTTTTTTTGTTCACCTGCATAAGCCTGCCCTTGCCAAACATGCACAGTCCTACCCCCCAAAACTCGGGGGCGGACATATCCACCGGTAACCATAGAGGTAGGTGGGTCTGGTTCTTTTCGGAACATACATGTATGGATCAGTTACAAGTTGGTGGGAGATTACACTTGTTTTTGATGAATGGTGTTGGATAACATCAGATCCGTTTTACTGCACAATATACAAGGGTTCCTAATCGAATTCCTTCTCAATTTGCGTCTACCCACACAGCATACACCGCGCTGGACATTGGTTTTTTCACAACAAGAGTGTTTGGATGTACAAGCTGAAATTGAAATGTTAAACAAAAAATGGGTAATTGAGAAGTTGTTTCATCAATCTCACCAATTTGTGTCTAATATATTTCCTAGAGAAAAGAAGGATGGTGGATGCCGAATCATCCTTGATCTGACTTGACTTATCTCCTTTGTGCAGTATAAACATTTCAAAATGGAACCTTTTATTACTGCCAAACAACCGGTTTCCAAAGGATGTTATATGGCATGCATAGATGCATACTATTCAGAACCCATTGATTGCGATCACCAGAGATATTTGAAAGTTTAGCTGGATGAGGCAACTATGACAGTTTAAAGCATTGCCTAATGGGTTAACTTCGGCCCCTAGATTATTTACAAAATTGTTAAAAACCGGTGTTGGGTCTACTCCAGGCTCAGAATCATATTGTAATGGCTTATTTGGATGATACCCTAATCATAGGAAAAACTCTGACATCAGCTGAACTCTCTGTTTCAGCTACTAAACTCATGTTTGAGAGATTGGGGTTTCTCATCCATCCAGTTAAATCCAAATTGATACCGTCTAGAGTTATTGATTATTTAGGATTCACCATTAACTCAACTCACATGTCTGTGACTCTGCCTAGGGGCAAGAGATTAGAATTAATAGAAGCCTGTAACAATCTAATTGTTGAGGAGCAACCTTCTATTCGACATGTAGCTAGTATAATTGGCAAATTAGTGGCTGCTTTTCCAGCTGCACAGTTTGGGCCTTTACATTATCAAAATTTACAATGTGCAAAGGTACAGGCACTCAAAATACATGCAGGTCACTTCAATAGACCCATGCGGTTACCAGTTGAAGCCATTTCTGGGTTACAGTGGTGGATAGCGAATATTTGCTCCAGTAAAATTCTGATTGATAAACCTTCAGTGATTTTACAAACTGATGTTAGTGCTCTAGGATGGGGAGCTACTGATACCATCTCTAGCTGCAGTGGCAGATGGAATATGCATGAGGCATTAATTAACTATTTAGAGTTGTTGGGGGCACTATGGCCTAAAGGCTTATTGTACTAGTACGCATCACTTGCATGTTCAGCTTCAGATTGACAACACTACAGCAGTGGCATACGTTAATCACATGGGTGGAATCAAGTCGGCATCCTGTGATAAATTGGCTAACCTTCTTTAGCACTGGTGTTAGGTTTCAGCTATCTACTTATCAGGTAGATTCAACATGGTGGCTGACACCAGGTCACGAAAATTCAATGACAACACAGAATGGATGTTGAATCATGAAGTATTTAATGATATTGTCGCTCGGTATGGCGTACCAGATATCGATTTGTTTGCATCCAGACTCAATCACCAGTTACCAAAGTATGTTTCATGGGAACCAGACTCAGGGGCAGTGGGGGTAGATGCATTCTCGCTACACTGGGGTGGAATGTTTTTATATGCATTTCCCCCATTTTGCCTCATCAGTCGGTGCTTGCTCAAGATCAAGCAGGATTCCGCCTCAGGTGTGGTTCCCACTCGTTCTGGGAATAATAACACAGCCTCTTATGGCTGTCCCCAAACACAGTAACCTGCTGGTTCACCCTGTGACTAGGGAGAACCATCCACTTCATGACTGAATTAATCTATTAGTTTGCAGATTCTGAGGAGACCGTTCCTGGGGCTCGGACTATCAGATCGTACGGTGGATGTGATCACTGCGGCCTGGAAGGATAGTACCAAAAAACAGTACATCTCTCATATCAAGAAATGGGAGGTGTTCTGCTTACAGTCGAACATATCATATCACACGGCATGCATATCGGATGTGTTGGAATTCCTCTCAACACTACATTTTGATGAGCGTCTGAGTTACAGTGCCATCAACAGTGCCAGGAGTGCCTTATCATCGTACTTATGCCTGGGATAGGGACAGCACTCTGTTGGGTCTCACCCTTTAATATCCATTCATGAAGGGTATTTTTAACTCTAATCCCCCCAGGCCCAGGTACTCGGAGATTTGGGATGTGAGCGTGGTACTCACGCTGCTTCGCCAGTGGGCTCCAGCTACATCCCTGTCCTTGCCCAAACTCACTCTCAAAGTGGTCATGCTCATGCGGGTCCAGGCATTGCATAAGCTGCGACTGGACAGGATGGTTTCATCTGTAAATAACATAATGTTTTATGTTTATGATTTAATTAAGCAGAACAGACCAGGGGCGTCAGGGCTCAAACTTATTTTTATGGCATACCCCATGGGCCTTTGGTTGTGTGTAGTTACGCACTTACAGCAGTATATCAAGGTCATCAAGAGCTTCAGAGGCTTCGAATTAACGATGTTCATCAGTCACAAAAAGCCTCATAAGAAGGTGTCGGTACAGACCATTTCAAGGTGGCTGAAACAGGTTCTGGCTTGTGCGGGAATGGACACTGACATTTTTAAATCTCACTCCACCAAGGCGGCATCAACTGGACGTCAGAACTGGACGTCCCTCTCGACCATATCCTCGCGGCGGCAGGATGCTCAAATGAACTGACTTTTCAAAGGTTTTCTAATAAACCTGTTGCCAGACCAGGGATATATGCCTACTCCATTTTAGATTCTGTTTTATAGCTTCCCCCTGGGAGAGAGGGGTCGCTATTGTTTCACTTGCTAATTAAAACATCAACATGTTTAAATCTATGTCATGTTTGAATGCATTGTTTATTGTTCACTCATCCTGGATCAACTGATGCAGTGTGTGACGCATGGACTCGTATCCACGGCATGAAATCACAGAGCTTTGAAATCTTCACGGAATCACTCACGTGACTCCGAAGTAAAATAGTAAGATTAAACAAAAACTTACCAGTTTGAAGTTAGATCTTTATTTTATGAGGAGTTACGATGAGTGATTACGTGCCTTCTGCTCCCAACCCTCGTATCATAAAGGTCATCTGGTAGTTCTAGTCTTCTCTAATCTTACTATGTCACTTCAACTACTGTTATCTGTGATTTCACACCGCTGATTTGAAGATTGATGCGCATGCGGGCTGGCGGGCTTCTTCACGTAATCGCTCATCGTAACGCCTCATAAAATAAAGATCAAACTTCAAACTGGTAAGTTCTCATTTAATCTTAGTATTATATTGCATTGATGGGAGATGTCACAAATGACAACGCCACATCGTTCAGCTGCAATCCAATAGGGAAGCAAAATCCAGAATCATTCTAAAGAGTTTATGCCCCTTTTATGAATCACCAGGGCTTTCCTTCAATAAAATTGCTCATAGTTTCATTGAAGAAATTTTACTGACATGATTTATAAATCGGAAACAAAAGGAACTGCAGATGCTGGAATCTTGAGCAAAACACAAAGTGCTGGTGTAACGGGTCAGGCAGCGTCTGTGGAGGGAATGAACAGTCGATGTTTCGGCTTGGGACCCTTCTTTGTTCAGTTCCTGGTGCCGGTGATCTGAACTGCGAGGTGAAGCAACATCGCAAGTCTGCGCAGCTCGCTATCACTGCTGCAGATAGTGGGAGGATCATTAATGAAAACCATGACAACCAGGTTCAAGAACAGCATTGCACAACACTAACCTCAGCAACTATGATCTGCCATGGACTGTGTATTTGGTTGCACGACAGACTTTGTTGTGTGTACGTTCATGGTTACCTAGTATTATGATTGTTAATTTATTGCACTTTTGATTACTATCTGTGTACTATTGTGTTTACAGGCCTGTAAAACTGCAGCAAGTAAGAATCTCATTGTTCTGTTGTCAGTAACACCGACAATTAAACACTCTTGACTCTCTTTACGATATCAGTAATCCAGTCTGTTACTAAGTGAATACTTCAGCTGTAGTTATTGAATGGAAAAGCACTGCACGGCACACAGTGGTAAAAGCAGCAAGAATGTTGGGCATAATGGCCTAATTCTACTCCTATCACTTATGACCTTATGACCTTATGAAATCTCATTAGAAAGTTTCTGTGACTGTAAATCTTACATAATAATAGAAAGTTCAGGAGATACTTATTGGGTCAGGCAACTCCTGTGTAAAAAAAATGTTTTAAGTCAAAGATCCCTTGACCAAACTGGGAAAGTAGGGCAACACATTAGTTTTAAGTTGCAGAAATCATCGCTATGGCAACCATGGCGTCTCTCAATCAGAGATATTCCCTTCGTTCCACCTATTCTTCCAATCCTCTGTCTCCATTTTAAAAGTATATTTTTCTCCCTCTTGGAGACACAAGGGAAACAGATGCTGAAATCCTAAGCAAAGTGCTGGAGGAACTCTGCTGGTCAGGCAGCATTTGCAGAGGGTTATGGACAGACAACGTTTTATATCCGAACCTTTATAGAATCATAGTGTTACAGTGTGGAAATAGACCCTTCAGCCCAAACTTCCCACACCGCCCTACAATGTCCCAGCTACACTAGTCCCACTTGCCTGCGGTTGGTACATATCCAAACCTGTCTAACTGTTTTGGGATAGTCTCAACCTCAATTACCTCCTCTGGCAGCTTGATCCATACACCCACCACCCTTTGTGTGAAAAAGTGACCCCTCGGATTCTTATTAAATCTTTTCCCCTACACCTTGAACCTATGTCCTCTGGTCCTCAATTCCCCTACTCGAGGCAAGAAACTCTGTACATCTAACTGATCTATTCCTCTCATGATTTTGTACACATCAATAAGATCACCCCTCATCCTCCTGCTACTCAACCTCTCCCTATAACTCATACCCTCTAACCCTTGTAAATCTTTTCTAAACCCTTCCAAGCTTGACAATATCTAGCTTGTGTATCATCAGCAAACTTGCTAATCTTGCCCTTTTTGTTCACATCCAAATCATTGAATGGAGATGACAAACAGTAACGGGCCCAGCACCGAACCCTGAGGCACACCACTAGTCACAGGCCTCCAAGAAGCAACCTTCCACCATCATCCACTGCTTCCTTCCATGGAGCCAATTTGCTATCCATTCAGCTATCTCTCCTTGGATCCCATGTAATCTGACCTTCCAGTGCAGCCTACCTTGCGGAACTTTGTCGAATGCCTTACTGAAAGCCATGTACAAAACATCTACTGCTCTGCCCTCATCGACCTTTTTGGTCATGTCTTCAAAAAACATCAATCAGATTTGTGAGATACAATCTCCCGCATACAAAACCATGCTGACAAACCTTAATCAGCCCTTGCCCATTCACATGTCTGTATAACTTATCCCCCAGAATACTCTCTAGTAACTTTACAACTACAGATGTTAAACTCACCTGCCTATAGTTCACAGCATTTTCCCTGCAGCCCTTCTTGAAAAGATTCCTCTCCAGTTTCCCGCAATGTTCTCGGATATATCTGATCAGTAGAGCCAGGATTTTGCCATAAATGCCATGTGCCTTTTCATGCCTACTTCACCAGGAAAATGCGTTTTTCATGACCGAGTGCCTAAACCAGCCTTCTTTTGCCGTTTTGCTAAAAGGTTGCGCTATTTTCTCTAGTTGTACTGTGATTACAATGACGTTTTCTACGTTAACACATTCATATTAATGTTATTATTAACGTGTTAACATAATAGAACTTACAAGAAAATTTCCACCACTGGGGCGAAACCGGGGGCGCCGCCGTCGGTCGTTCATTCGTTCGTGCCGCTGCCTGCTGTTACGTTTTCTACAAGATCTATTTAAGAAAGAACTGCAGAAGCTGGAAAAATCGAAGGTAGACAAAAAATGCTGGAGAAATTCTGCGGGTGAGGCAGGCAGAGAAGGAAAAGGCGACATTTCGGGTCGAGACCCTTTTTCAGACTGATGTGAGGAGGGGGGCGGGAAAAAGAAAAGAAGAGGCGGAGACAATAGGACTAGAAAGAGAGCTGGGAAGAGGGAGGGGGAGGAGGGAGAAGACAAGGGCTATCTAAAATAGAGAAGTCAATGTTGATACAGCTGGGGTGTCGACTACCCAAGCGAAATACCCAAGCTTGTCTCCTCATTACATTTACTGCTGGCTCCAGTCGCAAATCTGAGTTTGAGTGATTGGTGCAAGGCATTCATTGATGATGGAGTTCCACTGTGGAAATTGGAAAATAAATTTCTCAGAGGTTTTTTAGAGAAATACACAGAGGAACATATACCAAGCGAGTCATCATTACGGAAAAATTATGTTGATAACAACTTCAACATTGTTGTGCAGAAAATTTGAGATGAAGTTGCATGCAACAAAATATGGATCTCAATAGACGAGTCAACCGATGCTGTGGGGAGAAATGTTGCCAATGTGGTCATCGGTACACTGGAGGCAGGTCAACCATCAAAGAAGTATTTGTGGACATCGGAGGTATTGGAGAAGTCAAACAGCTCAACTATTGCTCAGTTGTTTATATCTTCACTTGCTGGACTTTGGCAACAATGTTCTTCTGTTTGCTACTGATGCAGCATGAAAAAAGTTGCTCGTGCTCTTAAAATTTTATTCCCCAAAATGTTGCATTTGACATGCTTAGCTCAAAGACTTCACAGAATTGCCAAGTACATATGTAGCTTGTTTCCAAATGTCGGTGGCCTAGTTTCCAATTTGAGGAAGAAAATCTTCCTCAAAGCACTATCACATGTGCAATTGTTCAAGGAAATGGCACCCGCGATTCCGCTACTTCATCAGCCCATTTTGACTAGGTGGGGTACATGGCTCTCTGCTGTACTCTACTATGCTGCAAATTTTGAAAAGATAAAATTAATCGTCAACTGTTTAGAAGAAGGAAGTGCTCCAGTCAGGATCGTTAGTGAAATCATGCAGAAAAAGTCCCTCCACCGCGATCTTCGAATTTGCTTCTAATTTTGCAAACTTCCCACAAGCTATCTCTTCCCTTGAGACATGTGGCGAAACATTAGTAACTGACGATATTCATGAAATTCCTGGCGATGTAGGTAAAGACATACAAGGAAAATGTTAGAGAGTCATTTTAGCTAACAAAGATCTTGAAGAAATACAAAAAATAGCTAAAGTTCTCAAAGGTAGTTGTAATGCACAAGATATCGACAAGAATATAGAGTCTGTAGCTTGTTTTGGGTATGCACCAGTGACCTCAGCTGAGGTAGAAATAATTTTTTCCCAACTGAAGTATATTTTGTCCGACAGACGGCATAGTTTAACAGCAGATAATTTGAAAAAAATGCTAGTAATTATGTGCAGCCAGGAAACTTTGGTCATTTAATGTAGTATACCATTATATTATATTTTTTAACCATGTTTTGGTGGTGGAAATACATGCCTTTTTATTCCTTTTTTTTGTCAATGAATGCCTTTTTCGTGCATTTTTGTAATTTTATTAAGCCTTTTTGCATGCCTATTTCAGAGTTTTTTAGTGCTTAAAGGGCCTGTCCCACTTACGCGACCTTGGCTCGCAAATTACGCGACCTCGTGGTCGATTGAGGCGTACGGGAACTGTATGGCCGCACGGGGCCGGTTCCACTTAGAAGCGCGGAGTTGTGCGGGGCTGGTCCCAACATCGCGCGGGGCTCAGAAATTCTGGCAGTGGCCGAAATCTTTGCGTGCCAATGGCCTGTCGGCACACAGGCGCATTGCGGTCGTACGCAGCGTCTTGATGTCGTATGCAGTGTCTTGACATTGTACGCAGCGTCTTGATGGCATACGCCTAGCACGTGGCATTGCACGATGACGTCACGGCCCGGCGTTGCGTTTTGTGATGACGTCACCGCCCGACCCGCCCAAATTCATTCGGCCCGCCTGCTGCCCAGCTGATTGGTAAGCATGACGCAAATTACGTCACGCGCATACTTAGCGCGTACTTAGCGCAACCTTCGCGTGAACTCCGCTTCCGTCTGGTCGCGCCAAACGCACGGAATCGCATGCAAGTGGGACAGGCCCTTAAACATCCTGGCTCTACTGATCAGGCCCTGGAGATTTGTCTACCTTGATACACGACGGGGTGGAAGATTGCAACCTTCATGTGGTCTGCCCTGTTTCGACTAATGCAATCAACTCGACGTGCACAAACGGAAGATCAAATAAAATAGGTTGTCCAACAACTTTAGGCTGTGCATGCCACACGAAAGAAGAAGAAGATACACAACATTATCTTCAGTACTTCTTTGACGATAACACTGACTGCTCTCAAGACACTTCCATTGACTGTGCCAAGTTCTTCCATCATACTGTCCTTCTACTCAGTAAATACAGAGGAGAAATATTCATGAGGACCTTGCCCATCTCCTGTGGCTTCACACAGAGGTGTTCGCTTTGATTCCTGAGAGGACCCACTCTCTATCTAGTTACCCTTTCCCCCCTTATGTATTTATAAAATATTTTGGGATTGTCCTTAATGCTACCTGCCAGAGCTATCTTCTAGCCCCTTTTTGCCCTTCTGATCTCCTTTTTCAGTTTACTTCTTAGTTCGTGAAACTCCTCCAGGGATACACTTGATCCCAGCTGCCTATACCCATCCCATGCATCCTTCTTGTTTTTGACCAATGCCTCAATTTCCCTCGTTAGTCAAGCTTCCTTACATTTGCCTGCTTTGCCCTTCAGTCTAACGGGGATGTACATACCCTGAGCTTTTGTCAGCGCACTTTTAAAAACATCCCACTTGTTCTTTTCCCCTCAAATAACCTGCTCCAGTCAATGAGTGAGACCTTCTCTTATACCCTCAAAGTTGGCCTTATGCCCAGTTGAGCATTTTAACACCTCCATCCCTATCCAAAACTATCTTAAACCTAATCGAACTGTGGTCACTGGTCCCAAAAGGCTCCTCCACAAACACTTAATTAACTTGCCCTTCCCAATTTCCCAATATTAGATCCAGCGTTGCCCTCGGACATGTGGGGGCCTCTACATACTGCTCAGGAAAGCTCTCTTGAACACTTTTGAGGAATTGCACCCCATTTAAACCCTTGATACTATGATTTTCCCAGTCAAAAATTAAAATCCTCTACTGCAACAACCTTATTTAACCTGCAGCTGCCTGCAATTTGCTGGCCTATTTGTTCTTCTAATTCTCGTTGACTATTTGGGCATGTGTAGTACACCCCCAACAAGGTGATCATTCCTTTTTTGTTCCCAAGCTCCACCCAAAAAGCATCACAAGACTTTCTTCAGACTGTTAGTGTAAATACCTCATTCTAAGCTTCCCCCCAGTCTAGTTTCAGTCAAAAATCACTGAGTCAAGCACTTGCGCATCTAATCTTTATTTTGGCAAAACACAATTACAGTTCCCACTACTGTACCTAACCACCGCGGGTTCGATCTTTATATCTGCCTGATCAAGCCCTCTTTAGCCTCGCTCAAGCAGAGACACTCCAGAAGGTCACGCAGTTCTAAGCGTACTCCTAGAAGATCGACACAAGGACCTTGTGAGAGCGGTCTTTTATGGATTCCTGAACATTGAGGGGCCGAACCACATGGGGATGGTCTCTTTACAGTCCAATAACAGATATCGATTAACACAGTGAATGATAGACATTTCCCTAACCCAATTATACTGTGACTAATACAATGCATTCAAATGGTGTTTCTGAAAGGAAACAAACATAGCAACATTTGCCCAGATATTCAAGAAACCCAGACAAGGCTCAACACTTAATCCAATCAACATCTAGCAAAATAAAACTTTGCAACAATATGTACAATGTGTATGTCTGGTTTGCATTCATCCAATCCATTCCATGCAATTTGCACATAATTGTCAGGATCTACAGATGTTTCATTCTCTTCCTGCAGCTCTTATCTAGGCTCTAGGCAAACTGGCACCATTCTGCAGCTTGTCCTATTTCTGCAGAAGGCACATTTAAATTGACCAAATGGTCTAGCAGCCCAGAAGCCTTTACTCAATTTCAGTGTCCTGGCCTCTCCAATTTGGCCAGGATTAACATTAGGAGTAGGAAGTTGGGAAAGAGAGATGGGGGCACAATTTGCCCCACTCCCACTTTGTCCCATTCCTAGTTTTCTCCCCTCTAATTAATCTGAAGAAGGGTACCAACCTGGAACAGCATCTGTCCATTTTCTCCACAGATGCTGCTTAACCCGCTGACTTTGTGCTTTACACAAGATGCCAGCATCTGCCGTATCTTCGCCTTCTTATTACTATGGGTGGGAATTTTGTCTTTGTTACCTGCACTAATTCTGCACTTTGTAATCTGCTGAAGTCAAAGTACAGCAGAGGGGCACAACCATACTCTGTACTTAGCAGTTTGAGGATGATTCCCTCCCATTGCGATTTGGAGCCGGTTTTGCAGAGGAGACACAGATTTGCGAAGACATTAGTTGTTTAACAGGTGGAACTAAAAGCCGTGTACTCTATTAACCAAGCAGAGACTAGGTGACCGTTTTACCGAACACTTGCGTTCAGTCTGCCACGGCCTACTAAAACGGAAGCTGGTTCCATAAAGTAGGCAAAACTCCATGAATGTCGTATTATAAAAGAACCAAGGTGACAGGAGTGAGTGCTTTACCCTCAATGGCATCTCCCTCCTCCGCTTTACCATGTTATTCTCAGTAGACATATTGTACGAGTAAAAATCAGTAAAAGAAATGCCACAAATTGAAATTCAGGCCGAGTAATGTGACTGCTACCCAGAAGCTTTGTTAGAATTAATTCCTGCGATGGTTCAGTGAAGAGAGTTAACGGTGAAGAATGTAAGAAGATATGGTGGAATAGAAGTAATTTGCTCCATTGAGCACAGTTCTTCCAATTTCTTTTCATGTTAATTAGATTTCTTTAAGTGAAGCAAGTAGTCACACATTGCTCCATACATGTTATGAATTATGGGAAGTGTAATGCTTTGTATTTGGACTTGCAGTTTAGTTTAGTGTAGAGATACAGCATGGAAACAGGCCCTTCGGCCTACCGAGTCTGCACCGACCAGCAATCACCCATGCACTAGTTCTATGTTAACCCAGTTTTGCAGCTGCACACCAGGGGCAATTTGCAGAAGCCAATTAACCTACAAACCCGCATATCTTTGGAATGTGTGAGGAAACCGGAGCACCCGGAGGAAACCCACACAGTCAAAGGGAGAATGTGAACACTGCACAGACAGAACCCGAGGTCAAATTTGAACCCAGGTCTCTGGTGCTGGGAGGCAGCAACTCTACCACTGGGCCACTGTGTCGCCTAGTCATCTACTTCAAATGCAGATCCTATAAGTTTGTAAATAGAGCATCCCAATTGCAGACTGTGGTCATTATTTCAGTAGGAGGAAACCTTTGCTCTTGTGTTTATCATCATTTAGTTTAGAGATATAGCGTGGAAATAGGCCCTTCAGCCCACTGAGTCTATGCCGACCGTTGATGATCTGTTCACCCCTCTTTCACATCTATTCCTCACTGACTAGGGATGGGTGGAGTCAATAGTAAGGAATCTGGTCTGCGTGTTAGACTGGGCTACATCCACAATTGTGTTGTGAGTCAAGAGTGATGAGTGTATTATTGTCAGGAATAAGGAAAAAGAATAATGAAATTCTCACATAGCAGCACAACACATATGTAAACATTGTACTCTGTAAACATAAGCAAAAACAATTTATGTATGTAAATAAAAAAAAACAAACAAATATTATATAGTGCAAAGTAAAAAATTGTGCCCCCAAGTTTATGTTGCTCAAAGCTTATTTGGAGGTTGTAGTGTTTAATGGCATTAATGTTGTAGGAAAGAAGCTGCTCCTGAACCTAGATGTTATAGTTTTCAGACTCTTGTACCTTCTTCCTGAAGGCAGAAGTGAAATGATAGCATGGCCTGGGTGATGTGGGTCTCTGATGGAAAATGGAATACACTGTATTCAGAATTGTAGTTATCTACTACAAACACAGTTCAGCAGTAGTTTGTAAATAGACCATCACACATGTACAGTAACATATATTGCTAGGGCAGTGGTAAATAAATAGTTTCGAGTCATCAATGACTTGAGTCAGAAGAAGAAGCGTAGATGTCAGTATCTCAATGCCTGCAAAGGTGCATAATGATGAGAGCAGAATGCCACATTTCTTGATTTCTTGGCCATTGGGTGATAGGCCCATTTGGAGAAAAATCATTAAGCAGGTTCATGCACAACAGCATTACAAAAGGTCCACTGCCAGCATCTTCCAGATCGTCCACATCAATTATGCACGGAGACACAAGAAACTACAGATGTTAGAGTCTTGACACAAGTACAAAGTGCTGGAGAACCTCAGTGGGTCAGACAGCACATGAGGAGGGAAGGATTCCCTTCTCCAATGCTGTCTGACCCGCTGCATTTTTCCAATGCTTTGTGTTGTGTTCAGACACCCATGGATCCCGAGCTAAAATGCTTGGGTGAAAAATGAATATGAGAAAAGTTGCAGATACATTTATGGCCAGAAAAAAGCTTTGAGAAAGTGGAAGGGATGCAGTGAAGTTCAGCGAATTGCATTTGAATATATTAAGTGGGAAAGCCATGAAAATTACACTTGTAGGTGATGTTGCATGTTAGGCATCAACCTGTCCATTAAACCACCTTAAAATTATCTACCATAGGCCTCAGCTAGGGCACTGCCGGGAATTAAAGGCAAACGTATTTAATGAATGGAAGGGTGATAGGTTAGGTTCAGAAGCATATTGGTAAGATATTAAATGCAAAAACTATTGAAATTGGGATTGTTAGGGTCAGTGAAAATGAAAATAATCTTTTTTTTAAATAACAGGAGATTAAGCCACTCTTATATTCATAAATCCAATTTTTTTTGCAAACCCTGATTAAAGTTTCTGTCTATTTCATTGCAGATCTCTGTCTGATGCTTTATGACAGTTTCCCCTGGGATTCTTATTTAATTGTAAGTGAAACTTTAATTAACATCACATTCATATCATTAAGTTAGAAGAGATTCACCGGAATGTTGCCTGGGCTTGTGGGTTTAAGTTAAAGGGAGAGGTTGGATAGACTGTGACTTTTTTCTTTGGAGGTTAGGAGGCTGATGGGTGACTTCACTGAGTAGTGCAAAATCATGAAGGGTCTGGACAAAGAGAAAGCTCACAGTCTTTTTCCCAGCATGGAAGACTAGGGAACTGAAGCATAAAGTGAAAGGGGTGGGATTTAAGAGGGACCTTGGATAACTTTTTTCACTCAGAGCAAAGTACATATTTGGAATAAAGGCATATAGAGGAAGCTATTAAAGTGGAAAAATTAATGCATTTAAAAGACATTTGTACAGATATATGGATAGGAATGGTTCAGAGTTTGAAGACCTCCAAATTCAGGAACAGTTTCTTCCCACCTGCTGTCAGGTAACAGAACGGTCCTCGTATCTGCTAGAGTGCAGTCCTCACCTCTCAAATACCTCTTTGGAGACATTTCAACTATCTTTAATTGGACTTAATCGAACTTCAATCTTATATCTTGCACTGAATGTTGTACCCGTTATCTGTGCACTATTGATGTCTTGATTGTATTTATGTATAGTCGTTTCCCTGACTGGATAGCACACAAACAAAAGTTCTTCCTGTACATATGGCAATTTATAAGCTAAACTAAACTAAACTGGAGGGCTAAGGGCCAAATGCAGCCAAATGGGACTTGCCCAATATGCCAACTTGGTCAGCGTGGACAAGATGGGCCGAAGGGCCCTTTTCCATGATGTATCCTAAACTAAACAATCCCCATGGGAGTGAGGATTACACTTTTATCCTTCTTGGATAAAGTAGCTTCTTCTGAATTTCCATTTGGATTTCTTTGTGACTATATTATTGTGGTCTCCAGTTATGGACTTGAAGGATGAAACACTCTCTCTGTATGAGATCTATCAAAACTTTTTGTAATTTTAAAGATCTCTATTAGGTCATTATTTAAAATATATATTCATTCAAAGGTTGGGGGCTTTGCAGACTGAGCTAGAATTTAATTGCCCATCCCGAAGTGGCCTGGGAAAAGGTGGTGAGCTGCCTTCTTGAACTGCTGCAGTCATAAATTCATACGGCACAGGATTGGAATTAAGCCATTCAGCCCATCGGGTCTGCTCTACCATTCAAGCATGGCTGATCTATTTTCCCTCTAAACCCCATTCTCTTGCCTTCTCCCATAACTTTTCACTTGTGGAGGGAATGTCAGAAGACATTTCGGGTGAGGACCCTTCTTCAGTCTGGCGGAGTACTGTGGAGAGGTAGGGGCGGGATAAACTATGTAGGAAGGAACTGCAAATGCTGGTTTACATTGAAGATAGACACAACATGCTGGAGTAACTCAGCAGGTCAGGCAGCATATCTGGAGCAAAGGAACAGGTGACGTTTCGTGTCGAGATCCTTCTTCAGACTAGCAGTCTGAAACTGGAAACTGGTGGCATGAAAAGGTACTAAAAGCAAAAGAATGGAAGGTATGAAAAGTACAAATCAAGGCCAGCAAGGATGATCAAGGAAAAAGTGAAGCTCATCATGGTCCAGTGTTGGCTGTGGAAGAGTTGATAACGAGGAGCTACGAACAGTGATACTAAGCAGGCCAACAGCAAAGGCAGGTGAGTGAAGGGTGGATACACATCAAGAGGGTTGATTGGTAGAAAGGTGGAGTGAGTGACAAAGGCTATAGGTGAAATGGAAACAAAAGGATATCAGATAAGGGAAGAAGAGGAGTGAAATATAAAGCCGGAGGGAGAGATGATTTTAGGAAATGGTGACTCTTAGCTAATGATATGTTTGATAAAAATGCAGCTTATCATCTCTGTTAATTCTCCTCCAATATTTCTCATGTCTTTGATGATAATTTCCTCATATTCAGTGTTTTGAAGAGAGTGACACGGCATTGTGCCGCGTTAGGTCCTTGAAGGTTCCATTCAATTGTTCCAATCTTTGGTCTTTCTTTTAACTCTGATTGTTTTTCTCCTTCACATATTCATCAATTTTCTTTTGAAAGTTATTATCAAACCCATTTCCAACCAACCTATCAGGCAGAAAATCTCTTTTATCACTTCCCCACTTTTGTCTTTGCGACTATCCAACAATATCTGGTTACCAAATCTCTGAACTGAACCACGCTATCAACAGCTAGAGAGCAGTCCTGAGCTACTATATACCTCACTAAAGACTCTCGGACTACCTTGAATCGGACTTTACTGGACTTTATCAAGCACTAAACTGTGCTGGCTCGAAGGGCCGAATGGCCTACTCCTGCACCTATTGCCTATTGTCTATTGTCCATTGTAATAATGGACAATAGACAATTGTCTATGTATCATGTATCTGCACAGCGTGGATGGCTCGATTTTGATCATGTATAGTCTTTCCGCTGACTAGTTAGCTTGCAACAAAAACTTTTCACTGTACCTCAGCACATGTGACAATAAACTAAACTAAACTACACTAAACTGTTTAAGAAGGAACTGCAGTGCTGGAAAATCAAAGGTAGACAAAAATGCTGGAGAAACTCAGCGGGGGAGGCAGCATCTATGGAGCGAAGGAAATAGGCATCGTTTCGGCTCGAAACGTTGACTATTTCCTTCGCTCCACAGATGCTGCCTCACCCGCTGAGTTTCTCCAGCATTTTTATCTACACTAAACTGTTTCCGTGCTCTTCAGCTCTATGACTCTATAATATACAATAGCCTAGACAAATTACATCTAATACACTTCAATGGCAAACGTGCAGTGTCATATAAGAATGAGCAAATACAAATAAGTGAATTTTGAAAAGATTTGCTACATGCTCTGATATAAAAAAATATATCTCTGTAGCACCTAGAAATGTTCTTTGCAGGATTTCGCCTGGGGTACTGCAAGCAATAGAGTGCTGTGATCACTGTTGAGGTTTGTGTGGAGCAAGTATCAATGTGATAATCACAAAATAATCTGATTGAATGATGTTAAATGAGGGATAAATATTGCCCGGAACCCCAGTGGTAACTCCCTCCCTCAGCTGCCTTTGAAACAGTGCCATAATTGTGTTTACATCTGCCTGAGAGAGAAGGATCTATGTCTCATTTGAAAGACTGAACTTCCTGCTGGTTCAAAAGTGGAGAAAATAAACTGATTGTGTCCGTTGTTTGATGATGATGATTATACTTTATTGTCACATGTGCCTGTGTACCCAGGTACAGTGAACTTCTTTGTTTTGCATACAATCCAGTAAAGTCAGATAAGCACAATCATAGATAAGTACAAATGTGCAATGATTGTAGTGCAATAGTGGTCTAATTGTAGTATAATGTAATAGTAAGATTAAACGTGAACTTATCAGTTTGAAGTTTGATCTTTATTTTATGAGGAGTTATGATGAGGAATTACGTGAAGAAGCCCTGCCAGGCGCATGTGCGTCATACTTCAAAGCAGTGGCGTGAAAACACAGAAACTATAGTCAAAGTGATATAGTAAGTCTCAGAAGACTAGAACTACCAGATGATCTTTGCGATTATGAGGGCCGGGAGCGGAGGGCACGTCATCCCTCATCGTAACTCCTCATAAAATAAAGATCAAACTTCAAACTGGTAAGTTCTCGTTTAATCTTACTATTTTACTTTGGAGTCACGTGAGTGACTATGTGAAGATTTCAAAGCTCTGTGATTTCATGCCGTAGATCCATTCCATACGAGACACTGCTTCAGTTGACACAGTAGTGAATAAATAATGTATTGAACGTTGCTTCGAATTATCCAATAATTATTTTAATAATAATAACACACAAAACAGTAATAACCCCTCTGTCCCAGAGGGAAATTACAAATGAAATTTATAAAGACAAAGAAATCAAACCGAACCCAAAACAGCATGCCCAAACCCTGGCACTGTCAGGACAGGTTTATCATAACATTTTGAAAAGGTTGCCTCCTTCGATCATCCTGCGGCCCCGAGGATTTGGTCTAGGGGCACGTCCTGCGCCTTCGCTGGGGATGTTGATGCCGCCCTGGTGGAGTGAGATTTAAACACGAGTGTTTACTCCAGCACAATCTGTAAATTTCCGTGACCTCTTGTCTGCCACCACATTATCTCTACCTGGTAGATAACTGAGACCCAGATGTTTCTGGAAATACATCAGTCCCACATGAGGTTAGCCAGATTATCACATGATACTGACCTTATTCCTCCCATGTGATTGATATATGCAACAGCCATGGTATTGTCAATCTGGAGCTGAACGTAAATTATTCATTGCTGAACAAAAAGCTTTTAATCCATAGAATGCACCCAGCAATTCTAAGTAATTTATACCATGCCTGTGCAGGATTAAATCCTCTTGCACACTCCATCTACCACCACAGCTAGACTCGCTGTCTGTGGTTCCCCATCCCAGAGCACTCACATCTGTTTGTAAAACCACTGAAGGTTGCTGAACCAAAATGTTTTTGGTAGTTTGTACAATATTGATAATCCACCATTGTATTCAGCAATGGCTCTGGCTGGCAACTGCATAGGTCTATCAAAATGACCTGCATGTTCTTTAAGTGCTTGTTCTCTAGCTCATTGCAGACTTTGATAGTGCAGGGGTCCAAACTCCACTGCAGGGAAAGCCACCACCAATTTGCCAACATCACTGGCTACTTCCCGGATGGAGGGGTGTTGTTTTTCAGCGAGACTAGTACAGACCTCCCTGATTTCCACAGTCTTGGCTGTAGGCAAAGTCACTGACATTTCAACTGAATCAATGACAAACCCCAAATAATCCATTTTTTGGGATGGCTCTAACTTGGATTTTGTTGGATGGACCAGAATCCCTAACCTTTCAAACAAGTGTTTGGTTGCTGAAACCGACTCCAAAGCTGTCTCCTGAGTGTTGCTTATGATTAAAATATCATCTAGATAAGCCATTACAATGTTATTCTGGGCATGAAGTAACGCCAGCACTGGTGTCAACAATTTCGTGAGGTTAACCCATTGGGTAATGCTTTAAATTGCCACAGTTGTCCCATCCAACTAAATTTCAAGTATCTCCGGTACTGATGATGAATTGGTACTGAATAATATGCATCTTTCAGATCTATGGTTGCCATATAACAACCTTCTGATAACAGCTGTTTAGCAGTATTAAAAGTGTTCATTTTAAAATGCCTATACTGGACATAGGAATTTAACTGGGTTAGATCCAGAATGACTCTACATCCCCCATCTTTTTTCTTTCTGGGAAATATATTGGACACAAATTGTTGAGGATGGTATATCGTCCCCTTAATTACCCCTTTTTGGGACAAAACCTCAATTTCTTCATTTACCTGCTGAGTTTCTGGTCCAGAAAAAAACAATACCCGACTTGGCATATTTTGTGCAGGTGGATGAATTCCTAACATAAACTCTATTCGAGAACCTGACACAGTGTTCAGTATAAACCGATTAGATGTTATGCAGCACCATTCGTCATAAAATAACTGCAACCTATCCCCAACTGGAGGTTGTTCCCCAGAAGATTTATCCTGGACTGAATGAATCACCCGTACCTCTACAGTCGACCTTGGAGTTCTTGTCCTTTTCGCCATACTGGGGTTGTAGTTGGCGTGTACAGGTGGTTAATACTGCCGTCCCACTTACCCCAATCTGCTTGGCCCTGCCCCCGGATCTGACCCCCTTCGTGTTGAAAACGACCTGCGAGGAGGCATCCTGGCAGACGGAAAGTATGTCTTCATGAGGCTTATTGTCTTGGCCTCTTCCTCCAGGTCTTTGACTTGTTTGAGCAGGTCCACCCCAAATAAAGAATCTGGTTCTTGAATATTGGTGTCACTGCATAAAGCTGCAAATCGCGGGTTCAGTGTAGGTTTTTTTGGCTATTTTCAGTATACAATTCACCTCAAAATATGCATTACACAGCAGGGCCAGCATATCCTGCTGTGTGCCGGACATTGGTGCCCCTCGGACCATTTTGCCAAAGGCCATGATGCCTGCTCCCACCAATTTGAGGACCCGCTGGAAACGGATTTCTTGTCCACGCATCGTTGCACTCATTTGTGCCCATATAGCAGAGTTCACAGTGGGCACTTTGAGCGACACACAATTCACAGGTGTTTTGTACTTGGTGGCTGTTCCTTCCATTATTGTATCTTGTAGCTGGTGAGAGGCCATGTAATTGATGTTGGCCGCCAGGTTTTCTTCCATGGCCTCACCAGTACCTTCCGGAATAGCAAAGTTCCTTGCTACATCCGGGACACCTGGAGCATGGCTCATGTGCTCTGGTCTGTGCTCAAAAGCAGTGACACCAACTTCAGGGTCAGACTCCTCCTGCCCTGGTCCTCCCGTGTCTTGCTCCAGGGAGGTCTCTTCCAGCCCTAAACGAGGTGCTGGAGAGGGTGATTTCCACTGGTATTGATAAGCAGTGTAATCTTCACTGTATGGGCCTCGAATCGCATCCGACCCCGATTGAAAAATCTCATGGCTCATTAGAGTTTGGAGCATCTTTTCCATCTGGTCGAGCCGTCCCCATACCTGTTTATTATCAGGAGGGGAGTCTTCCTCATCATCAGACCCATCAGATAAAACGGGCCTAAGAGATTTTCTCTTGGCCTTCCTCCCTGGTGGAGTGGCCTCAGTGCCCTGAAGCACTGGAGCTGATGGAGGCAGTTGAGCTGCTGGTAGAACAGCAGCTGGTGTCGGAGCCGGTGTTACTGCAGCCGGTATCTCCCGACCCGATCTACGAGCGGCAACCGCGGGCCCGCGCGTTCCGCTCCTACTACGGACCTTCCATTACCACTAACTCCCGCTGGCTCCCGAGCCTGACTTAAGAGTTTAAATACTGGCAGGGAAAGTTTGAAATTGACTTACCTGCGGGTTTGCTACTTACCGCTGGTGGAGCTGCCCTCTCCAGCCCATCGGTGCGCCATGCGTCGGATGTAATGACGCGCATGCGCCTGGCGGGGCTTCTTCACGTAGTCGCTCACGTGACTCCGAAGTAAAATTGATAATATGATCCAGTGGCCAGCTAACAAGCATTAAATAAGGTCTATCAGCGTCATTGTAAGGCGTAGGGACTACAGCCATAGAGAAAGAGGGATAAAAGAGAGAGAAAAATAAAAGCTATAGCACACACATGTAATAGTATACATCTCTGTCGCTTCCTTAGAGGCGGCAGCGGTGAAGCCTCGCGACGATGGGGGCTCGACGGTGGTGAAGGGGGAGGGGAAGAACAATGGAGGACCCGGTGTGGGGGAACTGTCGTGAGGGAGGAGGGAAAGAGCAATGGGGGAGGGAGAACAATGGACATTGGGGACCCAGTGTGGGGGAACTGTTCGGGGGGGGGGGGTGGAACAAAAAGAGGAGCCGTCATGCTTCGTAACTTTGTCAGTGCCGTAGGCGGCTGCTATTTGTATACATTGTGTACGCAAGCAAAGAATCTCACTGTGCCTAGTCACATGTGACAATAAAGTATTCCTATTCCTACCCTGCTTCTTTCCCATTCTTTGTACTATCAGTTCCCATCCCCAAATCCCCTATTTCTCATTTATCCTCCCTCTTTTAACCTCCCCCTATCCCTGCCTCCAGCTTTACATTTTAATAAGGGTGTCAGGAGAATGGGGTTGAGTGGGAAAGATAGAGCAGCCATGATTGAATGGCGTAGACGATGGGCCGAATGGCCTAATTCTGCTCCTAGAACTGATGAATATGAACTACAGTTCACTCCTTCTCTTCTCTCCTTACCTGACACACTCTTGTCTATTTTTCACTTGTCACCTTTGTCGCTTACTCGGCCCATCTGCCAAAAAAACCCTCCCCCCAAAACTGTATCCACCTATAACTTGCAGGGCTTTGCCCCCCCCCTCCTGCTCCATCAGTCTGATGATGGGAATCGGCCTGAAACGTCACCTGTCCATTCCCTCCAGAGATGCTGCCTGACCCACTGAGTTACTCCAGCACTTTGTGTTTCACTCAAGATTCCAGCATCTGCGGTCTCGTGTGTATCTATAATACTAATTATGTTCTGAATAATACTCGTGGGTATGCTCCTGCGATACACACAATAGTCAGGAGCATGGCAATGCTTCTGATTTCACGCAGTTGCTTATCTGTATAATTAGAACTTATGTTTAATTATTGCACTTGTTTGGAAATAATAGATCCTCTAATGCATGGTGACTCTTTGACCAAACCCTGTAAACAGCATTTGATGAGCTTCTTGTATACTTTTGGAGAAATATTACAGTTAATTGTTGTAATTACTGATGCTTGTAAAATAAAAGAAGAAAAATGTGGATTTTTTTTCTAAATGTCATTGTATTATTTTTTGAAATGTTCATCAAAAACTATATTTGGAAGCTCACAAATATGATGATTCGCAAAGAAATAACAAACAGTTTTCCTGAATTGATTTCAATGAATTTGTTCAAAAGTGGTTGAAGAGAACCAGGGGCCAGAGTTTAAGAATAAGGAGTAGGCCATTTAGAATGGAGATGGGGAAACACTTTTTCTCACAGAGAGTTGTGAGTCTGTGGAATTCTCTGCCTCAGAGGGCGGTGGAGGCAGGTTCTCTAGGTACTTAAGAGCTAAATAGGGCTCTTAAAGATAGCGAAGTAGGGGGATATGGGGAGAAGGCAGGAACGGGGTATTGATTGGCCATGATCAGTCATGATCACATTGAATGGTGGTGCTGGCTCGAAGGGCTGAACGGCCTACACCTGCACCTATTGTCTATTGTCTATAATATCATCACAGGCAGTTGCAGATACAGTCATAGACTCATACATCGTGGTAACATCACCAAACTCATGGGATTTGGAGTCAGCACTCATCTCTGCAACAAGATCCTCAACATCCTGAACCAAAGACCCCAATTTATGAGAATAGCGGACAAATAATCCTCAACACTGCCAGGCACAGAAATCGCTATCAAAATGTGGGGGGGACACAAGTTATTGTCACGCACACACGCGAGGCTTCGGCCGTGGGCCCTGTGGACAGTAACATCGGGAACTGATCTGGTTGGTGAACAACTCCAAACTCCAGCAGCAGCAGCTTCGTCTGCCTCGAATCGTGGGGCTTCAATCGGCCCATTTGCGGGGGTTTCAACATCGGGAGCTTCGATCGCCTCAAATTTAAAAATACAGATTATAAAACATGGGGGGAGGGGGGAATCGTCCCCCACCTCTCAAAACATGAGGGGGACGTGTACCCCTGTTCCCCCAATTTTCAACCCATGAACACTGGTGCTCCGCAAGGATGCATTCTCAGCCTGCTTCTGAATTCAATTCAATTCAATTCAATTCAATTCAATTCAATTCAATTCAATCTTTAATTGTCATCGTGCAGTGTACAGTACAGAGACAACGAAATGCAGTTAGCATCTCCCCAGAAGAGCGAACTTAGAATAATGAACATTAATATATATATATATATATATATATATATATATATATATATATATATATATATATATACACACACAAACAGTATCAGTAGTGCAATTATACTGGGGGGAAGGAGTGTCCGGGGGTGTGGCAATCACCGAGGTGCAGAGTTAAATATTGTAACAGCTGCAGGGAAGAAGCTGTTTCTGAACCTGCTGGTCCGGCAACGGAGGGACCTGTAGCGCCTCCCGGATGGGAGGAGGGTAAACAGTCTGTGGCTGGGGTGAGACCAGTCCTTGACGATGCTGCGTGCCCTTCGCAGACATCGCTTGCTTTGGACAGACTCAATGGAGGGGAGTGAGGAACCGGTGATGCGTTGGGCAGTTTTCACCACCCTCTGCAGTGCTTTCCGGTCGGAGACAGAGCAGTTGCCATACCATACTGTGATACAGTTGGTAAGGATGCTCTCGATGGTGCAGCGGTAGAAGTTCACCAGAATCTGAGGAGACAGATGGACCTTCTTTAGTCTCCTCAGGAAGAAGAGACGCTGGTGAGCCTTCTTGACCAGTGTTGAGGTATTGCGGGCCCAAGAGAGGTCATCAGAGATGTTGACCCCCAGAAACCTGAAGCTGGAAATGCGTTCCACCTCCGTCCCGTTAATATGGATGGGGGTGTGCGTGCAGCCCGTAGACCTTCTATAGCCAACAATGAGCTCCTTGGTCTTCTTGGAGTTAAGGGCCAGGTTGTTGTCAGCGCACCATGCTGCTAGGAGTTGAACCTCCTCCCTATAGGCCGACTCAACGTTGTCGCTGATGAGGCCAATCACCGCTGTATCATCTGCATACTTGATGATAGTGTTTGAACCATGTACAGGTGTGCAGTAGCAATATTACAAAATTTTGAGATTTTAAAATTCAAGTCTGCAATTTATCCCATCAGATAAAGCATACAAAGAAGTTTAATTTGACACTGAATTCACTTCAGTATTAAAAAAGTTGGCCATTTTCATACTCGGAAACAAGCAGCTATTTCCCTATTGCTTTTCCATTGACTTAACACAAAAGTTGTGATCAAGGACAATGAAAAGCCCATAACTTTCTTAATAATTAAGAGAACTGAAAGACATTTTCAGTTATTATAGATTGAAGCATTCTGTAACTAATATGAAACAATCTTATTTGGATGACCTGAAATTAAAGCATATAATTAGTTAGTTACCCAATTGTAGCTAATTACAAAATTCAATTACTAGATCTAAACATCTATCCATTTCTTAAGAAAATATTAACATTTTTTTTAAAGCCTAAGTGTCCAAATAACATTCACACAAGAATTCACAATATAACATGATTTTTAAATCTCATTGTTATGAATTTATAGGCCAAATTGAAGGAATTTAGTGTTTAATGCCCATAAATTAATGGGCATTTTAAACAGCTTGCGAGTGGGATTTTCTGGAACGCGATGTATTGGAACGTTGCGGTTGCGGTGAATTTAAACCCCATATCGGCAGGAAAAACACTGCCGGTTCATATAGGGAATAAATCACCATTTTGCAACATGAAATATTGATTAAAGTCATCTAAGCAAGCGAGTTTATATGAAAAAATAAACAGCTTTCACTTACCTGTCCCCTGTAAAATCGGTCCCCGTTGTCGGCGTTCACGGCATTAGGAGCTAATTTTTATTTTATTGCAGCGCTGAAATAGTCGGGCGATTTAAAAAAAAAAAAATTACTTACTGGCAGTCGGAACGAATCTCCAGAAATAGCTCGCACTCAGAAAATATAATTCCGGTGGCAAGGGAAAAAACGCATTTTAACCCCGCATCCCCCCCCTTAAAGGCGTCAAAGTCGTGCACACGGCCAGTGACAGAACTGCAGCGCCGCTAAAGGTAAGTTTTGTAACATACCTATGTGCAGTTGTAGGTGAAGAGGGAGTGGAGGAGGGGGCTCAGTGCACAGACCTGTGGAACGCCGGTGTTCAGGGTGAGGGTTGAAGAGGTGTGGTTGTCCAACCTAACAGTCTGTGTGGTCTGTTAGTTAGGAAGTCCAGTATCCAGTTGCAGAGGGAGGGGTTGATGCCCAGGTCGCCGAGTTTGGTGATCAATTTTGAGGGGATAATGGTGTTACATGCTGAGCTAAAGTCGACGAACAGCATTCCCACGTAGGTGTCTCTGTTGTCGAGGTGGGAGAGGGCGGAGTGGAGTGCTGCTGAGATGGCATCCTCCGTACTCCTGTTCTTGTGGTAGGCAAACTGATAGGGGTCCAGTGTGGGAGGTAGGCAGCCTTTGAAGTGTGCCAGGACCAGCCTCTCGAAGCACTTGGTGATGATGGGAGTAAGTGCGACTGGGGGGAAGTTGTTGTACATTCTTTGTACACATACGATTGTGCAGCCATGTACAAATCTAATTCAATTTATAAATTCGCAGACGACACCACCATTGTGGGTTGGATATCAAATAATTATGAGAGAGACTACTGGAAGGAGATTGAGAACCTTGTGACCAGGTGTCGAGACAATAAACCTTTCTCTCAAAGTGAGCAAAACAAAGGAGATAATGATCGACTCAAAGTAGAGATGATTGAAAGCTTCTAGGAGTAAAAATCACCAACTTCTTCTGGACCTCCCATATTGAAGCAATGACCAAGAAAGCACATGAACGCCTCTACTTCCTGAGAAGGCTTAGGAAGTTCAGCATGTTCCCAACAACTCTCACCAATTTCTATAAAAGCGCTGTAGAAATCATCTTATAGGGATGCATCACTGCACGGTTTGGAAACTGCTCCATCCAAGACCACAAGAAATTGCAGTGAATTCTGGATGCAACGCAGAACGTCACACAAACCAACCTCCCTTCCATTGACCCCATTTGTACCTCATGCTGCCTCAGAAAGGCCATAATCAAGGACGAGTCACACCCTGGCCACTATCTCTTCTTCCCTCTCCCATCGGGCGAAAGAAGTGTGAAAATGCACCTCTCCTGAATCAGGGACGGTTTCTTCCCAGCTGTTATCAGGCAACTGAACCATCCTACCACAGTCAGAGAGCAGTCCTGAACTACTATCTACCCCATTGGTGACCATCAGACTATCTTTGACCGAACATCACTGGCTTTATCTTGCACTAAATGTTATTCATGTTATTCCCTGTATCATGTATTTGTTAACTGTGGATGGCTTGATTGTAATCATGTATTGTCTTTCTGTTGACTGCTTAGCACGCAACATAAGCTTTTCATCGTACCTCGGTACACGCGACAATAAACTAAACTGAAACTAAACTCAAACAGGCCCTTCGGCCCAACTTGCCTATGCCAATCAATATGCCCCTTCTATACTATCCCACCTGCCTGAGTTTGGCACATGTCGCTCCAAACCTACATATCCTATTCATGTACCTGTCTAAATGTTTCTTAAATGTTGTGATAGTACCTGCCCCAACTACCTCATTTGGCAGCTCACTTCCTACACCCACCACCCTTCGTGTAAAAAAGTGACCCCTCAGGTTTTTATTAAACTTTAAAACCTATGTCCTCTGGTTCTTGAGATTTTGAACAAAAAATTATGCTTAAATCTTTCTCGAATAAGAGCAGTGTTTTTGTGCATCCATTATCTCACACGCGGTCCAGTTCAAAATCATTCTGTTACTTAAGCATCTAATATAGTTTTTTACAAAAACATATATATAATTTATTGTAAACCCTGCACTTTAGCTTTATTCAGTTAAAATTGTGATGTTGAACATGAAATTGGAGATTGCAAGGATATCGCCACTTGAACTCTGGAAGTTAATGAAGAAAAAGCCTTGGGATCTAAACAGGGCCAATTCTGTTTGTTACACAGAGAATTGCCCTGCTAATATTTTCTGGTGAGGGAAGAGAGTGGACATTTGCCATTGATGACTTGCATTAGACATACAATGTAGTAGTGGGTTTGCAATGCATTCCACTAATGTAATTTAATTTTGAAGTTGACTAGCTCATGTAGATGCCACTAATTGCAATATTAATGTAAGTGACCGAGAACATTCTCTGCTCTGGTATATCTTAAAAAGAATGAGGCCAGTTGACCCATAACGTACGAGCACAAAAATAACACAATTACTGGAGTAACTCAACAGATTTGTCAGCATCTCTGGAGGACATGGATAGGCAACGTTTTGCATCTGGACCCTTCCTCAGATTGATTGTCTAAAGAAGGGTCTCGATCTGATACTTCGCTATTCATGTCCTTCAGGGATGTTGCCTGATTCACTGAGTTACACCAGCACTCTGTGTTCATGTTTGTGTAAACCAGCAAACTGTTGTTCCTTGTCTCTCCATACTATCACACATCCTCATTAAACTGTGAATGACCAGAGCACCAACCTTGTACCATATCATCTTCTCACCTCCCTCCCCTCCTGTCATGCACTTCTTAATGTCCAGCTCCATGAACAGGTTTTTGAACACATCTTAATATCTCTTAGTTTAACCTCAATATTTACTCTCAAGAATCTCTGCAATGAGTTTTGGAACATTTTCCTGAAAGTATACTCCAGGGGAATAGTCTCTGATGGGTTTATTTTCACCAGTGCTTAAAGTAACTTGATCAGCATTGCCTCATCAGGTCTTCGGCCAGTATCCCCTCCATTCCAAGCATATCCATGTGTGGTCCAAAAGTCTCTAAAATGCCACTATCTGTCAGCATCCACTACCACCTCTGGAAGTGCATTTCAGGCACTTACTACACTCTTTGTGTAAAAAAAAAACCTGTCCAGGACATTCTCTTTAAACTTTATCCCTCTCCCCTTAAATCTATACCATCTAGTATTTGATATTTCCATCCTGGCAATAAAGGTTCTGACTCTCTACCTTATCTACGCCTCTCACAATTTTATATACGTCTATGAGGTCTCCCCCCAACCTTCAGCATTCCTGAGAAAACAAACCGAGTCTGTCCAACCTCTCCCTGTAGGACAGGTCTCTGCTGCTGAACTCCACAAAGGTCTTTCCTAACAATCCCCAACACTGATGATAATGGAGATCACAGCAGAAATTAGTCAAAGACAGCCAACGACCCAAATGATATTAGGTCCTTAATGTACAAGCATTCAAATTAGGATACATGGACTCTCGACCAAACTCCACCATTCAACAAGATCATGGCTGATCCAATTGTAACCACAAGTTGTCTATCCCCAGTAGCCTTCAACTTCCTTCCTTGTCAAGAATTTATCCGCATCTCCCATAAAGATATTTCTCCTTCCACTCCCCTTTGAGGAAGAGTGTCAATGACTCATAATCATAAAAGTGACCTTTAATTTTCAAACAGGTACCCCTAACTCGAGATTCTCCCATGATAGGAAATATTCTACCAATATCCATCTCGACAAAGCCCCTTGGGATCTAACATTACAATCAAGACCACTCTCGCTCTTCTAGACTCCAGCAAATACAAACCAAGTTGACTCCATCTTTACTCACAAGGCAACCTGTACTTTCCAGAATTAAGTTCAGTAAAGCCTTTCTGAACTATTTTGAATGCAATGGCATCCTTACATAACTAAGGAGATGAACATAATGCACAGCACTCCAGTTGTAATCTCTCTGATGCCCTACATAACCTTCTTACTTTTGTATTCAACTCCCCTTGCGACAAACAATAAAATTTTATTCATTTTCTTAATTACCAGCTGTACCTGCAAACTAGCAATTTGTGAATAATTGACCAGGACAACCTGATCCCTCTGCCTCTCAGAGATCCAATGACTCTCGCGATTTAGATAATGTGCTCCACTATTATTTTTCCTGTAAGTGTGGACCATTTATCTTTTGGCCGCACCATACTCCATTTGTCAGACCTTTGCCAAGTTACTTAACCTTTTAGAGACACAAGACACTGCAGATGTTGGAATCCTGAGCAGAACACAACATGCTGTAGGTGCACTGGTTTTAATATTCCAACCTCCCTATGTTCAGGAAAGATTCCACGTCAAAGGTTATTGAAGAAGGCAAAGGCTCTTAGTACAAGAAGGAGTATATTGCTGTGATAGAATTTCGGTTGGCGATGAAGAAAATGAGATAGTCATTGAGTCATACGGCATGGAATCAGGCCCATTGGCCCAGCTTGTCCAACAAGTCCAAGGGAATGGACAGGTGATGATTTGGGTCGGGTCTAAAGAAGGGTCATGACCAGAAACGTCGTCTGTCCATTTCCTCCACAGATGCTGCCTGACCAGCTGAATATAACCTTTAACCTTATAGCTTCCTAATGTCCACTTCACAATGTAACATGCTATCTATCTTTGTGTCATTGGCAAATCTAGCCAGCATACCTTTGGTGCTTTCTCCAGGACATTCAGGTAAATGGTGAACAGTTGGGGACCCCAGTGCCAATTCCTACTGCCCACCAACTGTTACACCTTGTCAAGTAGAAAAATGATCAGTTTCTGCCAGAGAGGTTTCACAAGGATATTGCCACCACTCGAGGGCCTGAACTAAAGGGAGAAGTTGCGCATGCTAGGACTTTATTCCTTGGAATCCAAGAGGCTGAGAGGTGAAAGGAATAGATAGGGTTAATGCACAGAGGCATTTACCCAACGTTTGGGAATCAATAACAAGAGGACTTAGGTTTAAGGTGAGAGGGGAGAGATTGGAGCCTGAGGGGCAATTTTTTCCCACACAGTGGGTGGTGGGTATATGGCACCAGCTGCCAGTGGAGGTGCTCCAACAATATTTAAAATACATTTGGACAGTTGCATGGATAGGAAATGTTTCGATTTACAGGTATATGGGCTAGATATGGGGCAGTGGTATTGACATAGATGGATCATCTTTGTGGGCATGGACAAGTTGGGCCAAAGGACATGTTTCCGTGACTGTATGACTCCATGACCCCATGATTCTATGACTATCTCAATTTCTTGATAACCACCTGATCTTCTTTCACACCAACATATTCTTTCATGTACTACGAGTTTTTAACCTGCAATAAACTTTGATGCAGAATTCTTTCCTAAACAGAGGGAGGTTAGAATATTAAAAGCAATGCACCAACCTTCTCATTAATCTCTTCCTTTATGATCCCTTGGATAGAGGGTCTCAGAAGTCCAGTTAAGATCCACTTCATTACCTTGGCTTACGATCCTCATAAACCTCTTTTGGCCTTTACAGTTTTGTGTAGGTGATTTCAAAATAAAACCTGCCTGACATTTGATGGCACTCAGAATGCCTGGTGGGGTTGGCGCATGTATGCGGCATATACATAAAGGTCAGACATTCAGTAGAAACAAGGATCAGCAGATGCTGGTTTACAAAAACCGACAAAAAGTGCCGGAGGAAATCATTGGGTCAGCCAGCATTTCTGGAGAATGTGGATAGGCAAGGTTTTTGGGGTCAGGACCCTTCTTCAGACTGATTGTAGTGGGGGGAGAAAGGAACTGGAGGGCACAGGTTTAAGGTGAGAAGGGGAAGATTTAATGGGAACCTGAGGGACTTTTGTTTTCACACAGACGGTGGTGGGTACAATCAGTGTGAGGAAGGGTCTCGACCCAAAACGTCACCTATCCGTGTCTTCCAGAAATACTGCCTGACCTGCTGAATTACCCAAGTACTTTGTGTTGTTTTCAGACATTTAGCTTCACAGTGCACTTCCTGAAACTATATATCTGAAAACAACAGAGCACAAATAATCTGATTTCATTTAGCAATGTGGTTTCTTCAAAAAATATTCTATCAAGTAGTATATAAAAACTCTGACCTTTGTCCCATTATATTGTTCGTTGTTTTTTTGTTTGTGATTGTCCAAGAGTGGAATTAATGGATAGGAAACTAGACATTTTTTCCATGCTCAAAGATTAAAGTGTTGGAGGAACTCAGTGGGTCAGCAGCATCTGTTGGGTCATGGATAGGTGACATTTTGTATCGGACCCTTCTTCAGTCTGATTGGAGTAAGGAGGAGAAAGCTGGTAGAGAGCGATGGGGTTGGGACAAATCCTGGCAAGTGACAGGGTGCACAGTTGGGCAGCGGTAGAGTTGCTGCCTTACAGCGTCCGAGATCCGGGTTCAATCCTGACCACGTGACTGTCAATGCTGACTGTTTGAGGTTTGTATGAACACCCTGTGACTGCGTGGGTTTTCTCTGGGTGCTCCGGTTTCCTCTCACACTCCAAAGACATACAGGTTTGTAGGTTAATTGGCTTCTGTAAATTGTAAATTGTCCCTAGCATGTAGGATAGTGCTAGTGTACGGGGTGATTGCTGGTCGGCCCGGACTTGGTGGGCCACGCTGTATCTCTAAAGTCTAAAGTCGAAAGATAGGTGGATATGGGTGAGTGGGGGGGTGGGGGTGGGGGGGGGGGTGGGGGTTAATTGGTAGATTAATTGGGTGGAGTAAATGATGAAGGCTAGGGGTGAAAAGGAGACAAAAGTATGTCAGATTAGCAAAGAAGAGGATGGGTGAAATGTACACATGGAGGGAGGGAAGTGGGAAGGGGACGGCAGGAGGGAATGGAAAGAACGGGGTATGAAAGGGAAATGTGGGGCTGGGGGAATGAGGTAAAGATTCCAGTAGAGATCCTTCAGTTATGATCAGATAGTTACAAGTGAACCATGAATGTGGGTTTCTAGCGAGAAAACGAGGACATGGTCGCCTTTTTTAATGGCTGCTAAGACTTCAATGAGTTGAGAAAACATAAATCGGAGTCCTGTGGTTGGGTGTTTAATGTAAATAAAACAGAAGGAAAAAAATCTTAGCACATTCTTTGCACACACATAACTGGCTGGAAAATCACAGCCACTCAATGTGAGAGAGGTGATTGGAAGCAGATGGTTAGAGTTGGCAGAAAGAATGGGTGCACATTATTCAAACGCAAGATGGAAAGATGCGCTGGGAATTAGAATGAAAATCCTATTTTTCCAGAGGAACTGTGATTTCTTTAATACATCTGTTGCATATATATCTGGAAGTGAACTGGAAGATGATTTTATTCTCAAGGGTTAATCTTATTTGGAGCGATTAGAATGAAGGTTTGGAGTGAACAGATCATTTTATTAGTTTGGCTTTCTCCAGCATTTTGTGTGCATCTTTGGTATAAACCAACATCTGCAGTATCTTCTTATCACATATTATTAGTTTTGCCAATTTGAGTTTTGTCTACAGAACCCTTCGGTTAATTTTTTTGTGTGTTTACTGGATTCAGGCAGGTAGTTTTGTTACACAATGGTTCCAACTAACTTGTATCTCGGTTTTAATGCAAAAAAAACAAACAGCCTTGTGCCAGAAAGAAGGGGATTTTGATCATTAATTCAATTCTACTTGACAGCACTGAGCATTAAAAATGTTATGAATATTAGAGTTTACAAATATTTTGAGATGTATATTTGGTTGTGCAAAATGAAAAAGAAATTTGGTAATTAAATAAATCACAAACATTTCTGTATTGTAATGCTCATTATTATATTTCACATTTCAGTTCAGCAATCAAGACTCATCCTTAAAACAAGGTTGCCTGCTGTGTGAAATCAGACTATTCTGTCTGAGTCTGAAACAGAGTTTGCTGCCCACGGGATTAATTTTACATTCGGTTTGTGTGTCAGCAAGTTCAAACAGAACTAGTCCGTAGAGAAGGAAATGTGTTGCACAGTTGGTAATTAGAGAGACTTAATGAGAGCTGAATTCCTCAGATAACAGCATTGATACTGTTCAAATTCATCAAACGCTGCAGCTTTTCCCATCAGGGTCTCCCTAGGAAAGTTAGAAATAAACCAGAAATGCACCGCTTTCTTGAATGCTTAGCTGGGTGATGTTACAAACTCCGTGTAGCCACAGAGCAAATTGGAGATAAAATCTCAAGGAGTTGTTGGAGGGGGGTTAACAGAAACAGTCTTGCGGGCTTCCACTGATCTTCGGTGAATTTTCAGTCTGTGACTGCTGGAAGAAAAGTAATATTATTCACAGCAACATTTAAACTGTTTCTTGCCATTTATTCTGTCACTGACTTGCCTGATTTGTGTGTATCTTTGTACATTGAAGAAGTATATCAGGCAGGCAGATGTTATATGGAATACTCAGCCTTGATTTGGTTGGGAGGCTTTCTCCAGATACAACATTTTATGTCTTATTCTACATTTAATTTTCTTTGATAATTAAATCAGACCATGGGAGGGTTAGAACTATGGTAATGGAAAGGGAAGATATTTATAAGTGCATACGTCATATGAGCAGAATCAGGCCGTTTGGTCCATTGGGTCGACTCTGCCATTCAGTGATGGCTGGTCTATTTTCCCCTCTCAACCCCATTCTTCTGCCTTCTCCCCATAACCTTGGACACCCTTACTAATTGATACACATGAAATTGCAGATGCCGGAAAAACACAAAGTGCTGGAGGAACTGAGCGGGTCAGGCAGCATCTGTGGAGGGAATGGACAGACGATGTCTCTTCAGACTGATAGGACTGAGGGAGAGGGAGTTGAAAGCTGGAAAAGAGAGGTGGGGATGGGGTAAAAAAATTAAGCAAACCATCCATTTTGGGTATGCACACAGTCATGGCCCTGTCCCATGGTACGAGTTCATTCCAAGAACTCTCCCAAATATTAAAAAAATCAAACTCATGGTAAGCACGGAGAATGAACGTAGTGGGTACGTCGGAGCTCAGGGACGTCTCTTGGCGGCTCGTAACGCTAACGGCAGGTACTCGGGAAGACTCGCTAACGGCAGGTAAGCACGGGAAAACTCGTGAAGATTTTTCAACATGTTGAAAAATGTCCACGAGAGCCCTGAGTACCGACGAGCGGCCATTACCATAAATCTCCGAGTTCGAATCAGGGCAAATTCGGGAGAGCTCTTGGAATGAACTCGTACCGTGGGACAGGGCCATTAGCAGATAATGTTTTAGGACAAAAAAATATTCGCACCTTTTCACCCCTCCCACCCAGTGGTCAACAATGACCAGGTGACTTAGCCCTCTAGATGGTACATCTGTAATATTGCCCTGCTCTTGAGGCATTGACACCAACTTGACAATGTTTGGGTTTTCCTGAAATGTGCAGGTTCAGTACAATAAAGTCATCAGACTGAATTTTAAATTCAGCATGAAAGGGGAATCTGTTTCCACCAGGCCTTGCATTACTGTGCTCTGTTTTTGCCACCCTGCTGTAGGATAGATGCCATTAAGCCGGAAAGAATACAGAGAAGATTAATGAGGATGTTGCCAGGACCCAAGGGCCTTGGCTATAGGGCGAGGTAGGGCAGGCTAAGACTTGATTCCTTGGAGTGAGTGCAAGAGGCTGAAGGGTGATTTTATAGAGGTGTATAAAACCATGAGGGAATAGACAGGGTGATACACAGAGTCTTTCACCCAGAGTAGGGGAATCAAAAGCCAGAAGACATAGGTTTTTTATGTGTAGGAAAGAACTGCAGATGCTCGTTTACACCAAAGATAGACACAAAATGCTGGAGTAACTCAGCGGGTCAGGCAGCATCTCGGGAGAAAGGGAATAGATGATGTCTTCAGTGGACATAGGTTTAAGATGAGAAGGGAAAGGTTTAATAGGAGCCTCACTTTTTCCACACAGAGGGTGGTGGGTATATGGAAAGATCTGCCAGAGGAGGTAGTTGAGGCTGGTACAATAACAACATTTAAAAGACATTTCAACAAGTACATGTATCGGAAAGGTTTGTAGGGATATGGGGCAGGCATGGGCAAATGGGGGTAGCTTGGAAGGAGCATTTTTGGACGGCATGGGCAAGTTGGGGCGAAGGGCCTGTTTATGTGCACTGCTATAATGAGGATGTAATCTTCCAGGACCCTACTGGGATCTTAAGCCAGAACCCCTGCTCCCAACAACTTTCACCCTGAAGTTTTACATTTCAAATTCAATCATTTCAGGCCACAAAAGGACACATAAAATGCCACGCAAGCGGTACACTTTGAAGGTGGTCAGCAATTAAACATCACACAAAGGAACGTGGGTTGGCACTGCAGTTGAAAGACAACTGTTACTTTCTGGTGTTGAGGGAAGATAATTAAATCTGTAACTACTGTAAATCTATAATACTGTATGTCACTGCCACTATTCATTTATGAATTCAGTGTTTAATAAATCTTCTGTGGGGCATGTGAGCCTATGCACTGTTCATTCTATTGTTCTCCAAAGTCGAACAAGGTCATGCTAGTGCAAATTGTAAGTGAAATGGAGCAGCAGAATTTCCTCTTAAGTCCCAGAATGTTTCCAATTATCGATCAGCCGAATCTACTCACTGATTCATAGCAAATTACACCTCGCCTACCTTTGAGAAACACCCATGAAAACAAACACACACATACGTAAATCGCCAGAAGATGTGACCCAAAACAATATGCAATCTGGTTTAAAACAAAAGTTTTGCAATTCAAATGTTGGATACATTTCATTTCCCAAATAAAATTGAATATATTTTGCTGTGTAATTCAAATGCCCAGGATAAAAGTATTTTTCCATGTTCAGGTCCACCACTGATTTTCCAGTAACTGATGGTCCAGTACCTACTTTAATCCTTACGAAATGACGAGAATGCACTTAAATTCCCCCTTGGAGGTCGCCCCGAAAATGGGGCGCCTAGGCCGGGTGAGGTGGCTGATCTCGACCTCATCGGGGCTTCCGCGGCTGATGGGCGGGTTGAATTTGCCCCCTGCAGCCGTGTCTCTGGAACTCCATCCCGGCCGGTGCCAACAGATCTGTTCCACTTGCCGACTTCTGAGGCCGACTTTGCGGGCTGGGATCTAGGCGGCCTAGGTGGATGGTTTTGGTCCGGTGGACTTCTATCAGAGGCCGTGACCTCTGTTAATCTGGATAAATAGATAATCCAGAAAGGTACTGGAATAAAGGGTGCTGGAAAATCAGCGGTGCACCTATATTCAGAGAATATGTGACATGGAGTCACAGGCATATAGCATAGAACAGGCCCTTCAGCCCAACTTGTCCACACCAACTAAGATGTCCCATCTAAACAAGTTCCATTTTGCTCATATGCCTCTGAACCTTTTCTATCCATGTTTATGTCCAAGAGTTTTTTAAATGTTGCCTCAGCTACCTTATCTGTCGGCTCATTCCATATAACCACCACCCTGGCTGGGTATATAAATGAAGATGTAACCATATACAGGTTATAACACATTCACGTAATGACTAATTACGGATCACCTTGAGTATCTTTATACTTTCATTTGATGGACTGTATGCCTTCTAACCTCTGCTACCTCTGAATGAATGTTCCATTCAATTCCACTTTCCTGTATGCTGTACATTTTTTCTGCAAATATTTATCCACTTTCCTTCAAATACTAAGTGCCTCCGTTTTTCTATTAGGTTTTAAATGATGCAACAAACAGAAGTAAGAAAAAAAATCTCTTAACAACCTCACTCTATTACTTTATCCCCTCCGGTTATAGACACATTGACCAGTTTATATAGATTTTTTGGTATTTTTCTTATCAAAAACTCATCTTATATCCAAGCATATATCAACTGCTGTAAACTATCTGCAGAAGGGTAATGTTAAATAAGAATAAATTCAGCTATCTTTCATTCTTGGTGCAATAATTGTTTTATTCATTCTGGGGTCATTGTTCTGTCAGGGTTTCAGTACTTGTCACCACAAAAGAAATTGCAGCTTTCAATATCTCCTCATCAGCAGATCGATGCTTCTAGTCATTACTCGTACTTTGATAATGACTTCGATGAATAGAGAGCTTCAGCCACAGGGGGTTGGTTATTGCCAATTAAATATTCAAAAATGTGCACATCCTCCAGATTGCTTTTCCATTTGATTCTGCATTGCTGCTCTGCTCAGGATTGTTAAATATCTTGATGCAGATCTGAAGGAAACTAACTTTGTCAGTTTTTAACTGCAAGGTTTTAACATTGGGAAAAGTATTTCTTGAGACACCTGAGAACATCATAAAGACGTGCAGGTTTGTAGGTTAAATGGCTTCTGTACATTGTAAATTGTCCCTAGTGTGTAGGATAGTGCTAGTGTACTGATTGTAGGTCAGCATGGACATGGTGGGTCGAAGGGCCTGTTTCTCCACTGTCTCTAAACAGAAGACATAGATTTGAGGTGAAAGGGGGAAAAAAATGTGATAGGAACCTGAGGGGTAACCTCTTCTACACAGAGTGTAGTGGCTATATATGACATGATCAGCCAGAGATAGTAGTTGAGGCAGTACTATAACAAAAATAAAAATACATTTTGACAGGTACTGAACATGGATAGGAAAGGTGTAGAACGAGCAGGAGGGATTCAAGTAGATGGGGATTCCATGTTGGTATTGGTAAGGTGGGCCAAAGTGCCAGTTTCCATGCTGTATGACTCCATGACTTGTATGTCGGAGAAGAGAGTTATTGGGATTGACTTTTATACCCAGAATGGTAAAAGACACATAACTATCTAGACACTTGCTGAAGGGCCAGGAAGGATATATCTGAGGACACCGACAGAAATAACAGCAAATGTTATAAGAAGGTTAAAGAGGAAAATGACAACATTACACGGAGGGAGGGCTGAGGGACCATTGTGTCATAATCATGAATAAGGACATTATTATTTCCCATTTGACCTCAGTGATAAATGCAATCCCATCAATTAAGACAGATCCTGTTTGAGGGACCAAGATGTTGCAGATCATTTGCCACTTGGAGTGTGGAGGTGTAGATAATAATTTGATTGATACAAGGGTGCAAGATAAATGTTTTTTATCTTTGTATTGAAGTCAAGAACAATCATTGACAGAGTCGAGATGTGGCCATACATAATCAGTGCTTGCAGATATATAATTATTTTAGTCTGTCTCACTTGATTTTCAAGATGTTCTCACTAGCCTACCTGTAGACCAAGACAGGAACTCATTCCAAGAAGCCCTGTGACTCATGATTCTCATCCATCTAGTCCTCCCACATTCTTAACACCCGATTTTCAAGGTTATAAATGTCTTTTATCCAAATGGCCTTGGATACATTGGGGTGGCTTGAGAACTGAGCTAAAGAGTCCCCTATCCCTGGCCTTGTGAGACTCTTAACTTGGGTCAAGTATCTCGTGCTTTGTCAAGTTAATTCACACTGCTTTAATGGTGTAGGGTAGAGTTTTAAACGGGAGTTTATACAATTACAATTTACTTTCTACAATTCATACAATTGGTGATTTTATACACTCAAATCATCCTACGCTCTTATTAATATGGAACAAGAATCTTGGAGGCTGGCACTTATAGCGAGTTGGTTTCTAAAGTAAAGCAGAAGGTGCTGGAGGAACTCAGCAAGTCAGGCTGCATCTATGGAGGACAAGGATAAGTGACTTTATTGGTCAAGTCTAGTTCTGACCTCAGAACAAGATCACTTGCCGTTTCTGGTGTCTCCAGTTTGGTTCTAAAATCTTATTCCCCATTGAACAATATTTAAGAACAAAAGTTAACCTTAACACCAATATTCCCTTTATTCTCTTTTTTTAATCTGTGGAATCTGAACAACTACATGAATTATTTTATATTTCCACCTTCAGGTAACAGAAATGCGTAATAGACGTAACCGTGAATGATCAAGCAGCCATGATTGGGGTTATGAACCATTATTAAGAGCAATGTCATGGCTTATTTACTTTTAGAGATACAGCACGGAAACAGACCCTTTGGCCCACCGAGTCTGCGCCGACCTGTGATCAACCCCGTACACAAGCACTTTCCTACACATTAGGGATAATTTATAATTTACAGAAGCCAATTAACCTACAAGCATGCATGTCTTTGGAGTGTGGGAACAAAACTGGAGCACCCAGAGTAAACCCACGTGGTCACGGGGCGGTCACAGGTACAAACTTCGTACAGACAGCACCCGTAGTCAGGATTGAACCCGGGTCCCTGGTGCTCTCAGGCAGCAACTCGACCACTGCCCCACAGTGCCGCCTACTTTATTTTTTATTTTATTTTTTATTCTTTATTTATTAGAAGCAAATGTACAAGAGTAGAACAAACGGCATGTAAAATTATACAGTTAAGGTACAGCTTCAATTTTAACTTTTTAGCTATAAAATAAAGGGGAAAAAAAGAGAAAGAACAAGAGAGAGAAAAAGTGAGAGGTGCAAAGATGGGACCCCTAGACTATCAAAGTAGTGTAGCCAAAGAGTGGCTAAGAGAAATAAAGAAAAGAAGAAAACAAAAAGAACAAAAAGAAAAAGAGAGAGAAAAGTGGTGAAATACCTGCCTCTCGTCCCTCCCCACCCACCTCACCCAACCCATAGTTGGATTTAAATCCAAAGTTGTGTTGCGCCATACTATCCTTGTAAGAATTCGGTGAAGGTTGTCCATGTCTTGGAAAAATGATCTGTTTTTTCTGCCAAGGCAAGTCTAATATTTTCAAGATGTAGTGTTTCGGACATATTTGTAATCCACATCTTAACAGTAGGGACTGATGTGTGTTTCCAAAATTTAAGTATTAGTTTTTTTGCCGTTATCAGGCCATAATTAAGGAAACGTCTTTGAAATAGTGTTAGCTCAGAACAGGCTTCTGAGGTACCTAGAGTGATCATTTCAGTGTCGGGGTCCAATTTTATTTTAAGTGTTTTAGAAAGAATTTCAAAAATTCCTCTCCAGAAATTATGTAACTTTATTCAAGAGGCAAAGGAATGGGTTATAGCTGCTTCCTGAAGGAGACATTTATCACAAACAGGAGAAACATTTGGGAAGATCTTATTCAGTTTAGACTTTGAATAATAGAGTCTGTGCAGTATTTTAGATTGTATTAGCGAATGCCCAACGTTAAGAGAACAGTTGTGTATGTATAGAAGGCTTTCCTCCCATCTGTCTTTTAAAATTGTTAGGCCTAGTTCATCTTCCTAAGCTCTTCTAATTAGTTCTGATGATGGGGTTTGTATATTTAAAAGGGTATTATAAAGGTATGATATTAACTTATTTGAATCCGAGTTTCTATTCATATATTCGTATAGTGTGTCTGGTGTAAACATATATTGATATTCTTGAGTATATGATTTCAGTCTCGTATTTGAAGATATCTAAAGTATTGGCTTCCTTTCAGATGATATTTCGACTGTAATTCTTCAAATGAGAGAAGAGTTCCCATCTCATAAAGATCTCCCAGTTTTTTAATTCCTAATCTTTCCCAGTGTGTGAACGTCTTGTCTAAGATAGACGGCTTGAATGAGGGGTTGTTGGCAACTGGTGAGAGAAGAGATACATTTCTCAGTTTCCAGATTCGTAGGGTACTATGGATAATCAAATTTTTCTCATATAGTGTTTTCTTCAAATTTATTGGAATAGTCGCGCCTATATTAAAAGGCGAACAATCTTCTCTCTCCATTATTAACCATTTTACCTGTTGGCATGTGTTGTCCATCCAATAGATTACGTTTTTGATATTCGTTGCCCAGTAATAGTATAAAAAATTGGGGAGAGCCAATCCGCCAATTTATTTGTGTTTACATAGATATCGTTTATGGATTCTGGGTGTTTTATAATCCCAAATAAAGTTTGTGATCAGAGAATCGAGTTTAAAAAAAAAAAATTTAGGGAGATAAATCGGTATGCTGCCTACTTTCCTTCAGTAGCTTAAAAGAATATTCACCGCATGTGATATATCCCTTCATAAATTTCCATGAACTGCCTGACACGTCTGAGAGACAATCAGCGTGTCTGCATTGATAGGTAGACAAAAGTGCTGGAGAAACTCAGCGGGTGCAGCAGCATCTATGGAGCGAAGGAAATAGGCAACGTTTCGGATAACAAGATAACTTAATCCTCGCTGCAGGAAATGCCATTTGGGAGGGACTTCAAATTTTGGGGGAGTTACCGAGTGAAGAATGTTTCATTGTCACATGCACTGAAAAAACGTCAATGGAATTTTTTGCGTGCAGCAACATAACAGGCGAGTAAAAATATTCATGGAGATAATATACAATAAACAAAAATTCAATCAAGTGATAATCCCAACCGCAGTGCAAAAGAAATGCCCAAAGTCTTTAGTGCAACTAAAGATAGTCCATAATTCATCGGTTATTATTGTCTGGTGTTCAGGAGTCAGATGGTTGTTGGGAAGAAGCTGTTCTTGATCCTGCTTTTGTGCCAGAGAGTTGCAGATACAGTGCAGAAAGCTTAATGATGGGATAATGTGGTTGGAGTATAAGAAATACTATGAAATTATCGGACAACAATTATTTATGACACCAGCTTAGTTTGGAGATACAGTGTGGAAACAGGCCCTTTGGGTCAACCGAGTCCATACCAACCATCGATCACCCGTTCACACTAGTTCTATGTTATCCCACTTTCACATCCACTCCCTACCAATTAGGGGCAATTTACGGGAGTGGGGGGGGGGGGGGGGGGGGGGGGGGGGGGGGGGGGGCAATTAACCTACAAACCAAATGTTGTAGGAAGGAACTGCGGGTGCTGGTATAAACCGAAGATAGGCACAACATGCAGGAGTAACTCAACAGGAAAGGCAGCATCTCTGGGTGGAAGGAATGGGTGAAGTTTCGGGTGCGATCCTTCAGACTGAATCAGGGGACAGGAAGATACAGAGAAGTGTAAGGTGTGAAAACGAGAAAGGGGATGGAGATCAAAGAAAATGTAGAATAGATCAATGTTAGATAGGAGAAGGTAACAACAAAATAATCAGAGATAAAATGTAGTCGGAGACAATAAGACTGGTCAGAGAACTGGGAAGGGGGAGGGATGGAGAGGGAGGAAAAGCAAGGATTACTTGAAGTTAGAGAAGTCAATGTTCATACCGCTGGGGGGTAAACTGCCCAAGCAAAATATGAGGTACTGTTCCTCCAATTTGCGCACTCTGACAATGGAGGAGGCACGGGACAGAAAGGTCAGTGCAGGAATGGGAGGGGGAGTTAAAGTGTCCAGCAACCGGGATATCAGAAGATAGACGCAAAAAGCTAGAGTAACTCAACGGGACAAGCAGCATCTCTGGAGAGAAGGAATGGGTGATGTTTCGGGTGGAGACCCTTCTTCAGACTGGTTAGGGATATCAGGTAGGTTCAGGCAAACTGAGCTCAGCGAAACAATTGCCGAGCCTGCGCTTGGTCTCGCCGATATACAGGAGTCCACACCTGGAACAGCGGATACAGTAGATGAGGTTTACTTAACCTACAAACCAACACGTCTTTGGGATGTGGGAGAAAACTGAAGAACCTGAAGGAAACCCATGCGGTCACAAGGAGAGCATGCAAACTCCACTCTGCAACACCTAAGGTTAGGATGGAACCTTGGTCTCTGGTGCTGAGAAACAGCAGCTCTACCAGCAGCCCCACGGTGCCACTCGATTTCAAATAAAACATATCACAAAACGTAGCACTGTAGGTGTTCTTTCCCATCTACATTTCTTAACTTTAATTCCACCATATTAAGGCACTTCATGTTGTGCTTTCCAGCACATCTCTCAGCAGCTGGACAAGCCTTACAATTCACTGGCTACCCCATCCTTGGATCTAATCCTCTCTATATCCATCTTCCAAGGTGGAATTAAATCAGTACATAGAACGTAGAACAGTACATCACATGAACAGGTCCTATGGCCCACAATGTCCACACCCAACATGACGCAGAGGCAACATAAACTAATTGCCTCTGCGTAATCCATATACCTCCATTCCCTACATATCCAGGTGCCTATCTATAAGATTCTTAAATGCCACTGTAATATCTGCTTCCAGCACCATCCCTGGCAGCATGTTCTAGGCACCTATCACTTGCCCCGCACATTGAGTCGTATGGCACGGAAACAGTCCCTTCAGTCCAAATTATCTATGCTGACCAAGACATCCCATCTATTCTAGTCCCATTTGCCTGCGTTCGCCCATATCCTGCTAAATAGTTAGATAGAGCTCTTAAAGATAGCAGAGTCAGAGGATCTGGTGAGAAGGCAGGAACGGGGTACTGAATGTGGATGATCAGCCATGATCTCAGTGAATGGTGGTTCTGGCTCGAAGGGCCGAATGGCCTACTCCTGCACCTACTGTCTCTTGTCTATTGTCTATAAACCTTTCCTATCCACAAACCTAGCAGGACCCCTGCTCTATGCATAATTCACAGTGTTTGAATGCCAAATGAAATGTTTTGATTGAAGCACTCTGTTCAATATGACTGCTTACTGCTCTGCCCACAGATACCAGAGAAACCCATTTAGCACCAGAGTGACATGAAGTGCATGTCAGCCTGCGTGGATGGATATTGAAGAGCAATCCTATTCCCTCTGGCTCTTGACTTAACCCCTGTAGATCGATACTTCACTATTTGTTCTTCCTTGGTGGAGGGTGAGGTTGGGAGGGAAAGTGATGTGAATTGTTGGTATAGTCTTCAAACTCAAGTTGATTTCTGAGTTTGGATTAGCAATGAAGGATTAGCTTCACTTCACATCACATTAAACTGCATGCAGCTCACAGTTCCAACTCTTCAGGGTAATCTTGCTGAGAGCTGAGTGTTTATACTTGAGCATTGTTGGTTGTGTTCTTCAGTTGACCTTCTGTCCAAGGGCCACGATGCTTCTTCGAGCTGGTCTCAGAAGAATACGATAATTACTGAAGCATATTCCTTTTAGATCTGCCTCTTTTGCGTGCAAGGGAATAATTGATCCCTAGATTTAAAAAAAAAAACATCACTGTACAATTAACATTTTAGAAATGCCATTGGCACCTCTGTATTAATTACATGCAATTTAATAGCAAGAATTCTGGAATTGTTTGATTCTTGGCATAATTAAATTTCTCATACATTCTGCATTGTAAAGCTTTAAGGATTTAGATTTCGTATCAGGGGATGAAAAAGGAGGTCGGATGTAATGGTTTGATGGGAAGCAGGGAAACTGTGATCCAGAGACTTGTTTGCCCACAATCAATTAACTCTCGCATGAATAACTTAAAGCTTTTGTATCATCTGTTGTCTGATTTTCAGCAAAAGAGGATCAGCCTTATGTGCTGAAGACAAATTCTGGGTTTTCAATGTATATCCATTTTAAACAAAGCTTTAGCTCACAAGAGGAGGCGCTTGCTCAGATATAATTTTACACTTCCCAGGAGAAGATTGAAATATTGCTTCAGGTTCATATGACCATTGACTTTTACCCTGATTCTTAAATGGGTGAGATCTTACATTGCCAGTCATCACACTCATCTGTTTTCTTGCTGGGAAGTAATTGTCCATGGACAGCGTTCAGATGAATGTTGAAAAGATGACACTGTAACATAAATCCTCCCACTTCTATTTTGTATGCGGTCTAACGGAGGCGCGGGGGAAGCTGGCATTTCTTGTGTTTTGACCTTCTGTGTCGTATGCCAAGCAGTTAACTACAGATGTTTTGACAAATTTAATTGGTCATTTAAGATTTCCCAATCACACGTAAATTTAGTTTAGTTTAGAAATACAGCGCGGGAACAGGCCCTTCAACCCATGGAGTGAGCACCGACCAGCGATCCCTGCACACTAACACTATCCTACACACACTAAGGACGATTTTCAATTATACCAAGCCAAATAACCTACAAACTGTATGTCTTTGAAGTGTGGGAGGAAGAACAAAATCCACAGAGGTCATGGGGAGGATATACAAACTCCATACAGACGCCACCCGTCGTCAGGATCGAACCTGGGTCTCTGACGCTGTAAGGCAGCATCTCTACCGCTGCACCATCGTGCCACCCAGTAAGTGATCTACTCAAATTCCACCCCTATTCCATGTGGGATAGAGAATGGAAATCTATGCTTACTGTATGTTCTGTTCAACCACTGAATGGAGGTTCATTTTAGTTTGTGGAATTCAGCCATAACATGACTCAAAATCTACGGCAGAATGTATTTATATTCTCTAATAGTGCATTTTATCCTTTTTACTCCAGCGCCATGTGGACATGCCTGTTTTTTATGTTACACTATCTTATGCATTTGATTAATATATCATGTTAAAGATCATGCTATTTATTAATACAGGACACAATTTCCAATGTATATAGTAATTACATTTTATGAAATTACTCTTGAATTGATGTAATTGAAAATGTAGCATCTACCATGAGTTATAACGGTGGTCCCTCTTGATTAGAATGAGTGTCAAGGGTTCTGGGGAGAAGGCAGGAAAATAGGATTAGGAGGCAGAGATCATGCATGATTGAATGGCGGAGTAGACTCAATGGGCCGAATGGCCTAATTCTACTCCTATAACTTGTGAAGTGAACACTTAGTGAGACAAGCGTAGATTCTCAAATGTCAACTTCTACAGTGTCAGCCGTGGGGGAGGAGGGAAGTGAGACACAGGTGAGGGTGGGTGAAAATTGTTTCTATTTACATTCTGTGATCGATTGAAAGATATCACAGTCTATCGAGTTCACGCCGACCATCGATCACCCGTTCACACTAGTTCTATGTTATCCCACTTTCCCTACACACGAGAGATAATTTTACAGAGGTCAATTAACCCGCAAATCCGCACGTCTTTGGGATGTGAGAGGAAACCGGAACAGCTGGATAAAATGTTGGATCGACATAAAATACTGGAATAACTCAGCGGGACAAGCAGCATTTCTGGAGAGAAGGAATGGGTGGCGTTTCGGGTCAAGACCCTTCTTCAGATTGATGTCAGGGGAGTGGGCTGGACAGAGATAGAATGGAGACAGAAAGACTGGGTTGAAAGAGCAGAGGTGTTCAGCGAAACGATCGCAGAGCCTGCGCTTGGTCTCGCCGATGTACAGGAGTTGACACCTGGAACAGCCGATACAGTAGATGAGGTTGGAGGATGTGCAAGTGAACCAGTGCCTCATCTGGAAAGGCTGTCTGGGTCCTTGAGTCAGCGGATCTACCAGCTACACCACTGTGCCAGAAGGTTATTTCTCTCTGACTGAAAACATTAAAAAACTGGAGATGCTGAAATCTTGAGCAAATACAAACTGCTGGATGAACTTGGTGGGTCAGGTTGCGGCTGTGGAGAGAATGGACCAGTGATATTTTGGGTCGGATTCAGATTTGAAGCAAGGTCCTGACCCAAAATTCTCCCAGAAGTTAGCTACAAAATCTCCTCTGATCCAGACATCACCTGAACAAAAAAAAGCCAAGTTGGGTAATATTATCTGGCAGGTCTTACCCATTGTATGAAAAGGTACGTTTGCCTGATGGTAGAGATAACATATGCAAGCCTGGACCAGGTCCTGGTAAAATTGGCATCAGAGTCTATCTTAAATGAAGAAACAAGTAACTACAGATGCTGGTTGATAAAAAAAAAATACAAAGTGCTGGAATAAAACCAGGATTGAAAGGGAAAGATAGATCAGACATGATTGAATGTCGTAGTAGACTAGATGGACAGAATGGCCTAATTCTGCTATCATGACCTTTGAACGCAGAGGGTCAGGTAGCACCTCTGGAGGACATGGATAGGTAATATTTTCAGATTTTATGACGGCAGACTGAATGAAATCTGATCTTCCAAGTCATCACCGATCCATGTCCTCCGGAGATGCTGCCTGACCCTTTGAGTAACTCCAGCACATTGTGCTTTTGTTCCATCTTAAATGATGCTCCTACCCTTTCCTTTTGCATAAGCAGCAAGTTATGATACATTATATGATATATTAAAGTTATGATACATCCCTGGAGAACATTAATAGGTGATGCTTCGTTTTAGAACATGGATAGATGACGTTTCCTGAAGAACATGGCTAGGTGACATTTCAGATCAAGACTCTTTATCAAACCTAAAACATCACCTGTTCATGTTCTCCAGTGACGCTGCCTGATCCGTTCAGTTGTTCCAGCACTTGGTGTCTTTTTTTGTAAACGAGCACTTATTATAAGTAAGCTGGATAATCTGGTCATCCGGTGGCGCTGTTGCAAGCTGCCTCCGCCCACGGTCTGGCTGTCTTTTTTAAATTTTGTTATGTTTAGAGTGTGTTTTTTTAGTTTTTTTCGGTATTTTATTTGGGGTTAGGGTAAGGGGGAAACCGTCCTTCAGTCACTTCCTGGCGAGGATGCAGCTGTTATCTGAGTCGTGTCCTCGCCCCGCCCCCTCCTCGCGGCCTACCAGCTGGATTGGCGCAGCCTTTCCTGCCGGGACCAGACCAGAGCTTCAGCAGCGGCGGTGAGGCGCTGGAAACATTGCGGAGCGGGCGAGGCCTTCCTGGGATCGCCGCTTGGAGTTCCGGAGTGCTGGGCCGCTGCTCCAACATCGCGGAGCTGTGGGTGTGGAGCTCCCAACGCGGACGGCGCTGACTTTAACATCGCGGAGTCCTGGGACCCTTTGCCGGCGGTCGCCAGCGCGAATCTCCGCCCAGCGCGGCCTGTGGACATCGGGAGCCACGGACTCCGGTGGAAGGTGGCCGATGAGAGGTTCCCGGCGAGAGGGCCTGAACATCGGGCCACCCGTAGCGGTGACTATGGGGGGCTTGGGAGACCCCGACCACGGGTGAGCATTGGGGAACCGGCGAGGAAGTTGACTGGACTTTGGTTCCTTCCCTCACTTTGGTTCCTTCCCTCACAGTGGAGAACTTTGGTGCTGCTCTGGGGATGTTTGTGTTGTGGACTACTGTGTTTTGTGTTTTTTTTTGTATGACTGTAAGGGAAAAATAATTTTGTTGTCTCTTCATTGAAGACAATGACAATAAATTAAATCAAATCAAATTAAATTATTGTAAACGGAACATAATACTTACAGATTTCAATTAAATAACAGCACCTATTGGAAAGTTGTTCAAAAAGCAGTGGGAAGCTCAAGTTTCATTCCAATCAGAAATGTATTGATTAATATTAAAGCAGATCTAAACTCGGCTGGCACAAGTCATGTTTTATTACATTTCTTGCACTTCTCTTCATTAAATTACCATGAATGTTTCTTGTTTTTGTCAGAATTGTTTGCTGTTCGGTCATGTGATTACACGGGTGTATGTAACAACTGTTCCCTTTTTCCCCATCCCCTCTTCGATAACTTAACATCATTAATGTCACCGCACCAGCCTCTGAGTTCAACCACAAACTCACTTGCCCATTATTTCCAGTCAAGACTCATAGAGTCATACAGAGTGGAAACTAGCCCTTCGGCCCAACTTGCCCACGTCAACCAACATGCCTGCATTTAGCCCATATCCCTCTAAACCTATCCTATCTGTGCACCTGCCTAAAGTATTTTTAAACCTTGCAATAATACCTGCCTCAACTACCTTCTCTGGCAGCTCATTCTAAATACCTACTACCCTCTGTGCAAAAACATTGCCCATCAGGTTCCTATTAAATCTTTCCTCCTTCACTTTAAACCTATATCCTTTGGTTCTCAATTCCCCTACTCTGGGTAAAAGACTCTGTGCATTTACACGATCTACTCCTCTCATGATCTTGTACATGACTATATCGAAGAGGAAAAAAACACTTTTGTTGTACTTTCGAGTGATGAGATGGACGGAGGTACTGTAACTGTCACAAGATTTGGTTGAGAGATCTCCGTTAATGTGTCTTTAAGATAGAATTTCTTCACATTTTTGGATACAATAGTGCCTCAGTGATAACCCTTGCCTACGTAATCCGGGCTTGTTACGCTCCATTGGAAGCAACAACACCAAACAGAAAGTTATTACTCCGTTACATACCGGGAGGAATCAAACATTTATGAGGTACAACTCATCTCCTGGTCTGTTTTTACCCATCTGTCCATTTGTAACTCAACACAATGAACCCAGGTATAATAATCTTCACTGGTAGATGGCACCAGAAAAGGCAGTAGATATAAAGATCTGAGACAGGGAACATAGAACAGTACAGCACAGGAACAGGCCTTCAGCCCACAATATGTATGTGGAACACGATGCCAGGTTAAACTGGACTTCTCTGCCTGCACGTGATCCATATCCCTTCATTCTCTGCATATCAATTTCCCTATCTAAAAGCCTCTTAAATACCATTATCATATCTGCCACCATCACCGCTCCTGGCAACTGCTCCAGGCACCCAACACCCTTTGAGTAAAAAAAAAACTTGCCACACATATCTTCTTTATACTTTGCCCTTCTCACCTTAAAGCTATGCCCTTTATGAAGAAACAACGAATTGTACTTTTAAAGTTGCATGGAAAACTAAGATCTACATGTTCCATCAAAAGCAAGCATTTCAATACATGGTCCGAGATGTGTTTTGATTGAATTAAAAGATTGAAAGATGCAGCATGAAAATAGGCCCTTCGACCCACAGATTCAATCATCGATGTATGAAGATGGGTTTAGACCTGAAACATCACCCTTCTCCAGAGATGCTGTCTGACCCGCTGAGTTACTCCATCACTTTGTGTTTATCTGGGTGGTAAATCTGCGGATTTCTAGGCTACAAGGCTGTGGAAGTTGTCATTGGATATCTTTAAGGCAGGGATAGATAGATACTTGATTAGTACGGGTGTCAGGGGTTATGGGGAGAAGGCACGATAATGGGGTTAGGAGAGAGATATTGATCAGCCATGATTGTATGGTGTAGTAGACTTGATGAGGCTGAACGTTCTAATTCAGCTCCTATCGCTTATGTCCTTATGACCTATCTTCAGTATTAACCTACATATGCAGTTTTCTGTTTATACCCATTCACAATAGTTCTAGGTTAAGGACCTGTCCCCTTAGGCGATTTTTCAGTGGACTGCCGGCGACTGTCAAGTTCACGGCACTCGCCTGAAAAACTGGGAACTGGAACGGCGACTGTCAGAGTGGAACACACACACACACAAACACATCGCAAAGGCGGGGGCAAGGGAAAGCGGGGAAGCGCTGACTGAAATTCACACGGTGCAAAGCCAAGGTGATACAGACACACACCGCGATGAACAGGAAGGTTAAAACGGCTAGCACAGTGTACGGTAAGTCCTTTAAAAGAGGGGGGGGGGGGAGAAGGAGGTAGAAGATGGGGAGAAAGGATAGAGAAGGGGGGAGAAGGAGTGGAAACACTTTTAAGATGCCAGACAACTTTTAATAAGCCAGAGATATACAGCTGTGAAGTTTGGCGGACATTTAACATTACCGGTCGGTTATCCTTGGTTCTGAAAACTCGTGCTTACGTTTTTTTCCCCAATGAGCCAATGAAAATGCCCAGTCAGCAAAGGCGATTAACTAAAACTACATATGACTAACTCGACTACCTACAACTACATGGCGACCCCACTACAACTGCACCTATGACTACAGGATTATCGATTTTCTCCATGGCGACCAATTTTTGGTTGAAGAAAAATGTTCAACATGTTAAAAAATTTGCGGGACCATACTGAGGCCGCGACTAGTTCCCAGAATGCGGGAACTCCTCACTACCATGAAGGAGACTCACCAAAGACCACCAGCGAACATGTGGCGACCATGTGGCAATCATGAGGTGAGAGCAGAGTCTCCTGCACTCGCCTAAAAAGTCGCCTATGTGGGACAGGCCATTTAATCCCACTTTTGCATCAATTCCCTAGACACGAGGAAGAATTTAAAGATCCTGAGTAAGCTACAAATTTGCACTTCTTTGGAATGTGGGAGGAACTCCCACATCTCTGGTTTGCTTTCAAGAGAGAGCTAGATAGGGCTCTTAAAAATAGCGGAGTCAGGGGATATGGGGAGAAGGCAGGAACGGGGTACTGATTGGGGATGATCAGCCATGATCACATTGAATGGCGGTGCTGGCTCGAAGGGCCGAATGGCCTACTCCTGCACCTATTGCCCATTGTCTATTGTCTATTGAACCTGGAGCACCCAGACGAAACCCATGTGGTGACAGGGAGAACATGCAAACTCCACACCATGGTTAGGATTGAACCCGGGTCTCTGGTGCTGTTAGGAAGGGCTCTACCAGCTGTGCCATCTTATAAAGTGGTGATTCCCTGTCTCATTTTTGATTGTTGTCATTTATACTGAGGGGTCTCTGGCACCCGACAAGTGTGATGTATAGAACATGTAGCCTATCCCAGTCTTGCCTCTCACAGGCAGCGATCCCACTTTGAACTAAATTTCTTATCATTTTATGTAAGGACTGAAAGGTAGCAGAAGAAATACATTATACTAACTTTAAATTCATAAAAAAACATTTTCATTATTTTAAACTCATCGTTTTGAAATGCTGACTCAAGGGACTTGCAATCCATATGATTATTTTTCAGGCTGGTGAGGTTGTAAAGGAGCAATTAAGGCTTAATTTGCTATTAGCACTCATTTATATCTTGTGCATCTTTATCGGTGTTTGTTTTAAGTGATAATAGATACTGTCTGATTTCTATAGGTTATATTGGAGGAGCGTTAATATGCAATGTTGTGCAGAGATGCAGGAACCCAGAGAGAGGAGCAACAAGAGACTGCAGATGCTGGAATCTTGAGCAAAACACAAGGCGATGGAGGTAGCAATGTTACAAAATTTTGAGATTTTAAAAATCAATTCTGCAATTTATCCCATCAGATAAAGCATAAAAATAAGTTTAATTTGACACCTAATTCACTTTCATATCTTCAGTATTAAAAACGTTGTGGCCATTTTCAATACTCGGAAATTAGCATTTTGTTCCCCATTGCATTTCCATTGACAACTCAAAAGCTGTGATCTAGGACAGTCAAAAGCCTATAACTTTCTTAAAAATTAAGGGAACTCAATGAAATTTTCAGTTATTATGGATTGAAGCATTCTGAAACAAATATGAAACAATCTTACTTGGATGACCTGAAATTAAAGCATATAATTAGTTAGTTACCTAATTGTAGCTAATTCAAAATTCAATTACTAGATCTAAACATCTATCCATTTCTTAAGAAAAGATAAACATTTTTAAATTGCCTAGGTGTCCAAGTAACATTTACACAATAATTCACAATATAACATGATTTATAAATCTCATTTTCATGAATTTATAGGCCAAATGGAAGGAATTTAGTGTTTAATTCCTGTAAATTAATGGCCATTTAAATCAACTTGCGAGTGGGTTTTAGTGGAATGTGGTGGATTGGAACGTTGCGGTGAATTTAACCCACAGTCGGCAGGAATAACACTGCCAGTTCGTATTCTTTTTTTGACCCCTTTTCGCAACATGAAAATGTGATTAAATGCTTCCTAAGAATCACGTTTCTATGTAAAAATAAACTGTGTAGCTTCTTTTCTCCCCTACGTTAAATCCTGTCGGCGCTCACGGCTTTAGAAGATGATTTTTAAATTACTCTAGCTAATAAATGATCTAGTGTAGTTTAAAAATACCTTCATAAAACAAATGTTGGAGCGATTTCTCTTTAGCGACAAAATCCCCTGAGATGGATCGACTTGAACTGTCTGGTGAAAAACGGCACTTTAAACCCGCCCTCCTCTGAAAGGAGCCAAAGTCGCACACACGGGGAGTGGCAGAACTGCAGCGCCGCTAAAGGTAAGTTTTGTAACATACCTACTGGAAGAACTCAGCAGGTCAGGCAGCATCTGTGGAGGATATTGAAAGGCGACGTTTGTGTCGGGACCCTTTTTTCTGAGTGATTGGATTAGGGGGAAGAGGTTTATAAGTTAATACATTATAGGAGAAGAATTAGGCCATTTGGTCCATCAAGTCTATTCCACCATTCAATCATGGTTGATCTATCTTTCCATCTCAACCCCCAGTCTCCTGCCTTCTCCTCGTAACTCCTGACACCAGTACTAATCAATTCCACAGATTCACTGCCCTCTGACTGAAGAAATTCCTCATAATTTCATTTCTAAAGGTGCGTCCTTTTATTCTAAGAAAGCTGGAAAAAAGAAGTGGGGGAGGGGGGCAGGACACAGCCCTGCCAGTGATAGGTGGATACAAGTGAGGGGGTGGTAATTGGCAGATGGGTGAAGTAAGGGACTAAAGCTAGAGACAAAAGGATGTCTTATATGGAGAGGGGAGGAGGGATTAAATGTAAAGTCGGATCAGAGAGAGGGATTTGTGTGGCAGAGGACAAGGGAGAGGAAGAGGAGGGATAAAATGGAAATATGGAACGTGGGAATGGGAGATGAGTAAACAGAGGAGGGGAAAGGAGATGTGAACTAGCTGTGTCTGCCTGGGATGCTGAGTTTTTTTAGAGATATGGGCTATATTTTAGCCCCTAATTATAGATTTTGTTTGAGAGCATGGATATATGTTTGTCAGCCCACTGAGTCCACACTGATGTGTAGGAAAGAACTGCAAATGCTGATTTAAATCAAAGGTAAACACAAAATGTTGGAGTAACTCATCAGGACAGGCAGCATCTCTGGAGAGAAGGAGTGGGTGACGTTTTGGGTCGAGACCCTTCTTCAGACTGATGTCAGGGGAGCGGACGGAACAGAAATAGAATGCACTCGGAGACAGTAAGTCTGGTGGGAAAACTGGGAATGGGGAGGGGATGGAGGGAGGGAGAGGGAAAGATAGGGCTATTTGAAGTTAGAGGAGTCAATGTTAATTCAGCTGGGGTGTAAGCTACCCAAGCGAAATATGGGGTGCTGTTCCTACAATTTGCGCTAGGCCTCAGTCTGACAATGGAGGAGGTCCAGGACAGAAAAGTCAGATTGGGAACGGGAGGGGAAGTTAAAGTGCTGAGAAACTGTTTGATCAGGTAGGTTAAGGCGGACTTAGCGGAGCTGTTCAGCGAAAAGATCGCCAAGCCTGTGATTGGTCTCGCCGATGTAGAGAAGTTGACACCTGGAACAGCGGGTTCAGTAGATGAGGTTGGAGGAGGTGCAAGTGAACCAGTGCCTCACCTAGAAAGACTGTCGGGTCCTTGGATGGAGTTGAGGGGGGAAGTAAATGGACAGGTGTTGCATCTCCTGTGGTTGCAGGAGAAAGTACCTGGGGAGGGGGAAGTTTTGGTGGGAAGGGAAGAGTTGACCAGGGAGTTGTGGGGGGAACGGTCTCTGCGGAAAGCAGAAAGGGGTGGAGATGAGAAGATGCAGATAGTAGTGGGATCCCATTGGAGGTGGCGAAAATGTTGGAAGATTATACGCTGTATGCGACGGCTAATGATGGGATGGAAAGTGAGGACAAGAGATCCCAGTGAGAGCCTCATCTATAATGGAAGAGGGGAACCCCCATTTCTTAAAGAATTAGGCCATTGCCTATCATCTGTACCAGGCCATCGGAGATGTCCTCATTCTTTAGGAAACGAGGGTTCCCCTGTTCCATTATAGATGAGGCTCTCACTAGGGTCTCCTCGATATCCCGCAGCTCCGCTCTTGCTTTTTCCACACTGACCATTGATCACCCGTTCACATTAGCTCTATGTCATCCGACATTCACACCCAATCGCAACCCACTAGGGGCAAATTTACAGAGGTCAATTAACCTACAAACCTGCTTGCCTTTGGGGTGTGTAGGATTTGCACCTGCACTACGTTTTTTGCTGATGATTCCATCTTCTGCACTTTCTTGAGTTTCCACAAACAGGAGGCTGCAATTCCTGTCAGCACATACTGGAAGAAGAGACAGGTTTTCTTCCTTCATGACACTGTTAACATCACCCCTCTTTCTAATGGCAAGACCAAGCCAAAGACAGGGCAAGCTGCTTCTCAGCTGGGATTTTGGGCTGCTTGCTCAGGTTCAGTAGGGGTGGCTCAATGGTGCAGTGGTAGAGTTGCATCCTCACAGCGACAGAGATCGAGGTTCGATCCTGACTATGGGTGCTGTCTTTAACAAGTTTGTATGTTCTCATTGTGACCGCATGGGTTTTCTCTGGGTATTCCGGTGTCTTTCCACACTCCAAAGACGTATAGGTTTGTAGTTTAATTAGTTTTGGTAAAAATTGTAAAATTATCCCTAGTGTATAGGATAATATTAGTGTTCGGTGTTCGGATAGTATTAGATCGCTGTTCGGCACTGACTCGATGGGCCGAAAGGCCTGTTTCTGCGCTGTATCTCTAAAGTCTAGTCTAAAGGCAAAGAACGACCTGTGGCACGATTGAAAGAAAAGCAACTACTTCACTTTAAATTAATTCCTCAACCAGAACAAGCAAATTGAGTCATTAATTGGTCATTTATTTCATGTGGGCCTTGCCATATGTAAATTCCTTGACTGTACTTAGCACCAGACCACTGGTGATATTTCACAGGTAGCTCATGTGCTGTCAGGTTCTTAAGACTATTTTATTGTCCAATGTGCAAAGTGCAAACACACAGTAAAATTATTTTCTTACAAACAGTCCAGTAGAATATTGCCATACCCAAGCACATCCCCGATTAGCAAGTGTGCAGAAATAGTCCACTGATTCTGCATGCAAGAGGCGCAATTTTTAAAGTCCAGTCCGCACTCTAGTTCTTATGAGTGGTGCGTGTTCCAGGCAAGCACCAGGCTCGCCGGTCCACCTTTGTGACCCGGGGGCCCTTTCTGCAGCCGACCTTGAGGGGGCTGTAGGCCAAAGAAGACCATTCTTCAGATGTAGCATAAAGATTCAGTCTGAAGAGGGGTCCCAACGTGAAACATCATCTGTCCTTTTCCTCCACAGATGCTGCCTGCCCCGCTGAGATCCTCCAGCACTTTTTGCTTTGCTCAAGATTCCAGCATCTGCATCCAATAACAAGTTTCTTGTGTCTTCCCTCTTTCCTTCTTCCAGTGGATGCTGAGATCAATGATCTCGTGGCTTTCTGACAAATGCTGAGTACATTACTGGATTGTAAAACCAGAAGACATTAATTACCAGATCAGCCCCTCTAATTTTAAGAAGAGTGCATTAAGAGCTATTCAACTGAGGCATTAATTCAGTGATAGTCATAATCTAAGGAAACTTGGCATGTCCCCAATGACTCTTAACAACTTCTGCAGATGCTTTGCAGAAAGCGTACTATTTGGACGCATCACAGCTTTTGGGAATAGCTATGCCCAAGACTGCAGAGAGTTGTGGATGTAAACCAGTCCATCACATGGACTGGACCCCTCACAATTTTATTCACCTCTTTAAGATCACCCCTCAGCCTCTTGCTTCCAAGAAATAAAGTCCTAGTTTACCCAACCTGTCACTATAGCTCAGGCCTTCGTGTCTGGGCAATATCCTCGTAAATCCTCTTTGCTCTCTTTCCGCCTTAACTGCATCTTTCCAATTTACTTTTACTACCTTTGCACTGAAATTAAAATTATGATGTATCAACTCCATCGACGTTAATTGTGGATAATAGTTCCGGCAGGTTTTTATGGCTATATTTCGAGATGAATATTTCTTCGCTTTTGAGCGGGTCGCAGTATTGTCGTGTGGGATCGGCGTGAATGTGAGTAGGCCGCACCGTGCTGGGAGAGGGAGCACAACGGCCCTTCCATTAGAGCTGATGAATATTATACAAGCAGACTCGGCAAGGGCCCTCATAGTCACTCAGCAACCATTAGGTATGCATCAAGGGTACTAGCTTGCATCACAAGTTAAATAAGAAGCCATTTATACACGGCTTTCAAATTACTTCATACATTAATAATTTGAATGGATAAATTTTTATCTATCCCTAGATGTATGTGGCCTATTCATTTTTGGAAGACGACATTTAGATTTTTTTTTCAGATTCCACTGAGTATCAGACGTTCGAATAAAGATATTTTTGCACAAATACCAGAACAAGTTAAGCCGCACCTGACATTAGGGGCTTTGCAGTAGTGTGATGCTTCCTTAAAGGATCTGATCATGCAGAGACAAGAAGTGCTCTTCTGACAGGAAGTACGCCATCTTGGTAAAGGGGTTCACAAATGGGCATCTAAAGACCAGCGTCGGTGCACAGGTTAAGTTGGGTGTCTAAATTTTTAGCTAATTAAATTATTACATCAGATGGAATCTGCATATCAAATCTCATTGTATCCCTGTGCAATGACAATAAAAGATATTATTATTATTATTATTATTATTAAGTTCGCTATTGCACCTCAAAACTGATTTGAAATCAACACTGCCATTCTTGCACTCCAGCCACCCCTGGTGTCAGAATCTTTCCCATAAATTGAAAGGACCAGAATTTCCCTCAATGGTACGTTATGGTCACATGTACCAGATTACAGCAAAATTCTTTGTTTTGTATATAATTCAGTAAAATCATACTATATGTAAGCACAATCATACCGAAGTGCAAATGTGCAATGATTGTAGTGTAAGAATAGTAGAATTCATTGGGGCAATACACAAAGAGGCACCATGTTACTGTCGCCAATTTGTGCCCTTCAAGTCAAGTAAAGATTACTATCTTGTCCATAAAGGCCCATTGTCCTGGGTTGTAGTTGCAGGGGTTCGCCTGGCCAGGCGATGCTGTCGATGTCCTCTGCTGCTCGGTGCTGCTGCAGGCTACGTCTGATCTGTGTGGGTAGGGTAGGGCAAGAGCGTAACTCGCTGTCAAAACATGGAGGGGACTAGGGGACATGGGGGCCGCCAAAAAATGGTGTGTCCCGTGTTCCACATGCGCGAGGCTTCGGAGGCTCAATCCAGCGCTAAATGCAGCTCAACTCTGCCTGTCTCGCCGGGTTAACCTACAGCCCTGACTGGACTGACTGGACTATTTCCCGCAAGCCCAGGCAGGTTGACCAGGCAGAGTTGAGCTGGGTTTTGCACTGCTTCTCTGCGCTGGCTGTGAGGCTGGGGGCACAGCTCGCGTCTGACTCCCGACGTCTCTGGCCACCCGTGGGGGGGGGGGGGGGGGGCACTCGGTTGGGGACGGGACAGTGCCGGAGGAGCAGGTCTGTGCCACGTCTCCCTCCTCCAATCATCGCACTCTATGCTCAGTCCCACCCCCCCACCCACTCCTCCAATCATCGCGCTGAATCATCATGTCCCGACCCATTGCCTGCTGACCGACGTCTCTCTCGTCCAATCAGCGCCCTCGATCAGCAGTCCCACCCACTGTCTCGCGGAAAGCGGAGATTTTAAAATCCGGATGACAAAAACTTGGGGGGGGGGGGGGGAAGTCCCCCACCTCTCAAAACATGGGGGAGACGTGTCCCCTCTGCACCCCCCCCCCCGTGTTTTCCGCCCCGGGGTAGGGGGAATTGTTAGACGGATAGATGGACAAAGGCCAGAGGCAAAATAACAGGTGTTGCACAAAAGGGTTGAAGAGTTATAAGTTGTGAAGCCAAAAGATGTAATGTAGTCGGAGGGGAAGGGGGAGGGGAGAAACAGGCACAAATCCAGACGGGGCACAGAGGAGGGGGTAGCTTCTGTAGAGGCAATTGTGTTTACAAAATGTGGTTCTGTTGGAATCAAATGAGGCAGATTTAAAAAAGAAGTGTAATAAGTCTATTGCTGCTGATCTGTGATGGATCGGTGACTGAATCTACAACTCCCAACATTATGTGCCACGATATTTAAGTCTTTAACAAAATAAGTTTAATATCTTCCAATCTACCTCGTTACAGACCTTGCAAATCTCTGTAACTAACACTACAATTTCTGTAACACTATTTTATGCACTCTGATATTTTTCTCTTTGCTATCTGTTGGTTGTACTCGTGTACAATTGATTTGACTACATATCACACAAACAAAGATTTTCACTGTATCTCAGTACTTGGGATAATAATAATAAACCTATGGCAATACTTTCTAGGGTGCCGCACAGCATAAAACATGAAGATCAATTCTGGAATTATCTTAATACTGTTAATTATGCATTGAGTCATATAGCGTGGAAACAGACCCTTCAGCCCAATTTGCCCACACTGACCAAGATGCCCCATCTACATTAGTCCTACCTGCCTACATTTGGCCCATATCCCACTAAACCTATCCTACCCATGTATCTTTCCAAATGTTTTCTAAACATTGTGATAGTACTTGCCTCAAATATCTCCTCTGGAAGCTCCTTCCATATACCTACCACCCTTTGTGCATTTAGAAAAAAATATATCGAAACAAGGAACTGTATGTTTACACAAAAGGACACAGAGTGCTGGAGTACCACAAGGGATCAAGCAGTATCTCTGGTGAACATGGATGGGCGATGTTTTAGGTCAGGACCCTTCTTCACACTGAAATGTTTGACAAATGATATAAACTATATTCTTTCTAATTACTTTTCCAGAATAACCCGGGGTTGATATTTTTCATTAAATTTTGATGACACCAGCTTGATTACAACGGATTCGGTGTGACCAACATTGCTGAGAGGTGTGAGATTAACTGACACCGGCTGAGACATTGGTCTCCCTGCAAATGTTAACACTGATCATTTGTCTGCGCTTGTGTTCTGTGCATGGTTTCATTGCAGGGGCATTTTCATTTTCCCATCAGCTTTCACGTACAGAGGACCATTTAATTTTTACTTACACCGTCCTTGTTTGTTTCTTTGCCTTCGATTTCTGCTCTACTTTTATACCTCCACACCATTTTGTGTTACAGCCTGCGTTTTGCTTCACTTTGTTATAGCGTTCCATGTTGTTCAAGGTGAAGCTTTGTCGAAAGCTATGAACATTCATCACAACCTATGTGGCTCCACTCCTAATTTGTTTCCTCATAAATTTTTAAATAATTTTTCCAGAGGTGTTATCTAATGCAAGTATACCTCGCCCTTCAACCATTATTCTTACACTGAACCGAACTTGCTTTCTTGATGATTCTCCACATTTATGTTTTACTGCTATTATTCCCCGTTTATATTCAATTTTATTTCCTGACATTGCAAGAGGTGACCTGGATAGATACTTTCCGAGACAGATATCTTAACAGCACAAAATTGGTTCATTCTAGTTTTGTTTTTTTTTAGTTTTAGAGACACAGCGTGGAAACAGGCACTTCGACCCACCGAGTCCGTGCCAACCAGCGATCACCTGTACACTAATTCACTGGAGCCAATTTACAGAAGCCAATTAATCTGTAAACCTGCATGTCTTTGGGATGTGGGAGGATACCAGAACACCTGGAGAAAACCCACATGATCACAGGGAGAATGTACAGACTTCATACAGACAGCACCTGTAGTCAGGATTGAACCTGGGTCTCAAGCAGCAACTCTACCACTGTGCCCTGCCTGGAATTTTGTCTGGAGTACTTTTCTGAGAATTTGACCAAGTATGCTTAAGCCACAGAATTGAGGAGGGATGAATATCCTGGGAGTTTCTAGAGACACAAGGAACTGGAGATGTTGGAATCATGAGCAAAACACAAAGTGATGGAGGAACTCAGCAGGTCAGGTAGTACCTGTGGAAGGAATGGACAATTAAATGAGAGTATAGTCTGTAATTGGTATCATGGAGACACAAGAAACTGTAGATGCTGGAATCTTGAGTGAATCACAAAGTGCTGGAGGAACTCAGTTGTTCAGGCAGCATCTGTGGAGGAACATTAAACCTATGCCCTCTAGTGTTGGACATTTCCTCCCTGGGAATAAGGTTCTGACTGTCCACCCTATCTCTGTGTCTAATAATTCTATTCACTTCCAGGGGCAAAATTTAAAAGAGATTTGCGGGCAGATTTTTTATGGTGGCGAGTGCCTGGAATGTGCTTCTGGGGGTAGTGGTTGAAGCAGATACATTAGTGGCATTTAAAAGACGTTTAGATCAGTGATGTGACTGCACTCTCTCCCTTGCATGTCGCTCTGATCCCTTTAACTGGCTGACAGGTCAGGAGAGGCCAGTCCCCAGCCATAATGGTAACAGCTGGCTCCAATTAGCTGATAATGGTTTGTTCGCGTGAACCTCATCATCCCACTCCCTATAAAATCCAGGCATCAAGGGGAGACTGTGCTAGCTGTGGTCTCTGATCCAGTTTTGAGGCAGACTGAGCCCACTAGCAGCACTGTTTGGCCAAGACTGGACTGCTGGGAAAGATGCACTGGACAGCCAGTGCCTCCACTGAGGCTAAGTGAGTGGCTGGGGAAAGCCTGAGATGCCAGGCCCTCTTCCTGCTCGTAGACAATGAGAGACTGCACACATGTGCAAAGACTGGCCCCTAGGATAGCCCAGAGACTGCCATTGTTGCCTCAATTCCAAAGTTGAGCTGCCAGCACGAAACCTGTATTGTCTCGAGGCAAGGGTGAACTGTAGGAAGAAGCCTGCAATTGCCATGACTCCTCTTTTGAAGACCAGGACTGTGCTGAGCTGTTGGAACAGAGGCCCAGGAGCCATTGAGCGAGAGGAGGAGTCTCCGGGCAGTGAGTTTAAAAATCGAGAGCAGGGCATTGTTTAAACAGAGGCCTAGGAGCCGTTGGAGCGAGAGGAGGTGTCTCCGGGCGGTGAGTTTAAAAATCGAGCACGGGGCTTTGTTTAAACAGTGGCCTAGGAGCCGTTGGAGCGAGAGGAGGAGTCTCCGGGCAGTGAGTTTAAAAATTGAGCGCGGGGCTTTGTTTAAACAGAGGCCTAGGAGCCGTTGGAGCGAGAGGAGGTGTCTCCGGGCGGTGAGTTTAAAAATCGAGCACGGGGCTTTGTTTAAACAGAGGCCTAGGAGCCGTTGGAGCGAGAGGAGGTGTCTCCGGGCGGAGAGTTTAAAAATCGAGCATGGGGCTCTGTTTAAACAGAGGCCTAGGAGCCGTTGGAGCGAGAGGAGGTGTTTCTGGGTGGTGAGTTAAAAATCGAGCACGGGGCTTTGTTTAAACAGAGGCCTAGGAGCCGTTGGAGCGAGAGGAGGTGTCTCCGGGCGGTGAGTTTAAAAATCGAGCACGGGGCTTTGTTTAAACAGAGGCCTCGGAGCCGTTGGAGCGAGAGGAGGAGGACCCAAATCTGTAACGTTCCACACAAGTGTTCTGGTGGAAGCTGCTGATTGGGTGCAACCCCTGGTTTGCATTAAAGGTACGGTGAGCTAAAGGTACGGTGAGCTAAAGGTACGGTGAGCAAAGGGTACAGTGCTTTTTAGTAAAGGTTAGTTTAAAGGATTATGATTTTTATCGTGTGAGTGAGTTGATTTAATTTGGGGGCAAGCCATGTCATTTGAGATCGGCCACATGGTTTGCTCATCCTGCAACATGTGGGAGATCAGGGATATGGTCGGTGTCCCTGGTGACTATGTTTGCAGGAAGTGTGTCCAGCTGCAGCTCCTGACAGACCGCATTGAACGATTGGAGCTGCGGTTGGATTCATACTGGAGCATCCACGATGCTGAGAAGCTCGTGAATAGCACGTACAGTGAGTTGGTCACACCGCAGTTTAAGCGGCCAGAAAGGGAACGGGTGGCCATTAGCCAGCGTAGCAGTAGGCAGGTAGTGCAGGAGTCCCCTGCGGTCATCTCCCTCCTAAACAGATATATCATTTTGGATACTGTTGGGGGAGATGGCTCATCAGGGGAAGGCAGCAGCAGCCAAGTTCATGGCACCGTGGGTGGCTCTGCGGCACAGGAGGGGAGAAAGAAGAGTGGAAGGGCTATTGTAATAGGGGATTCAATAGTAAGGGGAATAGATAGGTGTTTCTGCTGCCGCAAATGAGACTCCAGGATGGTATGTTGCCTCCCTGGTGCAAGGGTCAGGGATGTCACTGAATGTCTGCAGAACATTCTGGAGGGGGAGGGTGAACAGCCAGCTGTCGTGGTGCACATTGGCACCAACGATATAGGTAAAAAACGGGATGAGGTCCTACAAGGCGAATTTAGGGAGCTAGGAGATAAACTTAAAAATAGGACCTCAAAGGTAATAATCTCTGGACTCCTACCAGTGCCACGTGCTAGTCAGAGTAGAAATAGGAGGATATTGCAGATGAATACGTGGCTTGAAAAATGGTGCAAGGGGGAGGGACTCAAATTTCTCGGGCATTGGAACCAGTTCTGGGGGAAATGGGACCAGTACAAACATGACGGTCTGCGCCTGGGCTTGAAGGGAACCAATGTCCTTGGGAGAGTGTTTGCTAGTGCTGTCAGGGAGGATTTAAACTAATGTGGCAGGGGGATGGGAGCATGAGCAGAGAGACAGAGGGATGTAAAATAGTAAGATTAAACAAGAACTTACCAGTTCAAAGTTTGATCGTTATTTTATGAGGAGTTACGATGAGGGATTACGTGAAGAACCCGCCTCACGCTGGCAACGGCATACTTCAAAGCAGCGGCATGAAAAACACAGAACACCAAAGCCGGAGTAACATAGTAAGGCTCATAAAAAGACTTAGAACTACCATTTGATCATTTATTTTATGAGGGTGGGAGCGGAGGGCACGTAATCCCTCATCGTAACTCCTCATAAAATAACGATCAAACTTCGAACTGGTAAGTTCTTGTTTAATCTTACTATTTTACTTCGGAGTCACGTGAGTGACTACGTGAAGATTTTAAAGCTTTCTGTGTTTTTTTATGTCGTAGAATCAATCCGTACGACAGTCCGGCTAAGTAAACACATACATGAGAAACCAGACTAATGTTAGATCATTTCACAATTAACTTTTTAATGGTTTAAAGACCATATAATAACCCTCCTTATATCTGAGGGAAAATGATTACAAGTGATAAAAGATAGAAGTGACTACACCATTGATTATAGCAATTAATAGTAAACAAAGCAGGTGATTATAGTGCTCCCAACACCGCGTGTCCAAAGCTTGTCATAGTGTGAACAGGTTTATTGTAGAACTTTGAAAAAGTTTCTTCTTTACTCCACCCTGCGACTTTTTAAAATATGCTCGAGAGGTACGTCCCGCCCCTTCGCCGCGGACGTAGCTGCTGCCCTGGTGGAGTGAGATTTGAACACATCAGTGTCTACTCCCGCTAAAACCAACACCTGTTTCAACCATTTTGAGATAGTTTGAACTGAAGCTTTTGTGTGTGGTTTTTTGTGCGTAACCATTAACGCTTTTTCATTTCCTCGAAGGGTGTCAGTAACTTTAATATATTCGTTCAAATGTTTAACCACACACAAAGTAGGATCAATATGATAAGCTTGAAAGGTTACCTTTGTTCCAGATCTCTCTGGTCTGCTTTGTTTGATCAACTCATAAACATAGAACACAACATTATCTGTAGTCACATGCATACAGTCTAAACGCAACATTTGTAAAGTTTGCACTCTTTGAGCTGAGACCAGTGACATTAACATGACTAATTTTCAATGTCAATCTTTCCAATGTCAACCCTTCAATTGGAGTCCATTGTCTAAGTAGCGTAAGTACAATGCTCACATCCCAAATCTCTGTGTATCTTGGTTTGGGTGGATTAATATTAAAGATTCCTTTCATGAATCTAGATATTAATGGATGCGACCCAATTGATCTCTGATCAGTCATAAGCCCTAAATAGGACGACGAGGCACTGCGTGCAGTGTTAATGGCACTGTAACTTAAATGTTGCTGAAAATGCAAATTGGCAAGGAATTCCAAAACATTTGCAATATTTACAGTATCATAAGAAATATTTGACTGTGTGCAAAAGTCTTCCCATTTCTTAATATGTGTCATATATTGCTTTTGTGTGCTATTGCGCCATAAATGCAACCATAACTTCCATAGATTTTGGTCCGACAATCCCAGCTCCTGTAGTGGTCTGGTCAAAACCTGCAGATTAACAAATTCATATATGCATACAATGGGTAAATCTCTTTAGTTACCGGATTAGTCAAGATATCACTACAGTTAGGAATCGACATATATGGTTCTTTAATCATATTCAGCATTACTGGGAACCAAGGTTGAGTTGGCCAATTTGGAACTACCAACAATCCAGAAGCAGAATCTTGTTCTATCTTCTTCAGGCATCTCTGAATCAAAGCAAATGGTGGAAAAGCATAAAAGAACATCTTTCCCCAGTGTAATGAAAAAGCATCTACTGCTACTGCATCTGGATCGTGTTCCCAAGACACATAAGTAGGCAACTGATGATTAAGCCTAGATGCAAACAAATCTATTTCTGGCAACCCAAATTGGTTTACAATATGCTTAAATATTGCTGGCTTAAGCATCCATTCCGTATTATCTTTAAAAATCCTGGACCTTTCATCTGCTACCACATTGTCCTTACCCGGAATGTAGCTTGCTGAAATCCATATTTGGCGACCAATACACCATTGCCATATCTCATTGGCCAGACAATCACATGATACTGACCTAACTCCCCCCATGTGATTAATGTATGCAACAGCCGTTTTATTGTCTAACTGTATTAACACATGTAGATGTTGTTTAGCACAACAATATGCTTTAAGTCCATAAAAAGCACCCAATAACTCCAAATAGTTAATACCATAAACTTGAAGAAACGCTTCTTCTTGAGCTTTCCATCTACCTCCACAACTGGAGGACGAATCTGTAGCCCCCCATCCGAGAGCACTAGCATCCGTTTGTAAAACCATTTCAGGTTGTTTAATCATGATATTCTTAGCAGCTTGTGGGACATTTTCAACCCACCATTGTAATTCCAACACGGCTTCTTTTGTTAATTGCATAGGCCTGTCAAAGTGACCCGCCTTCTCTTTAAGAGGCCTTATTTTGTCCCTTTGAAGATTTTGATAATGTAATGGACCAAATTCCACTGCCGAAATGCTGCTACCAGTTTCCCAATGGTTTTCGCCACTTCTCGGATGGAGGGATAAGGTTTGTGAATGAGGTAATTACAAGTCATCAAGATGTCATTGGCCTTCTCTGTTGGCAAAGTAACTAACATAGTCACTGAGTTAATTACAAACCCCAAAAAGTTAATTGATTGTGCTGGCTGCAGCTGGGACTTAATTGGATGAATCAAAAACCCTAGCTTTTCAAACAAAGCTTTAGTAACGGAAACTGAGTGCTCAGCTGACTCTTGAGTATGACTAATGATCAGAAATCATCCAGATAAGCCATAACAATGTGTTTCTGTGCTCTTAATTGGGCTAAAACTGGTTTCAACAGTTTTGTAAAGAGTCTAGGAGCCGAACTCACTCCATTTGGTAAGGCTTTAAACTGCCATAATTGTCCCAGCCAATTAAATTTTAAATACCTCCTGAAGCATTGATGAATTGCTACAGAATAATAGGCATCCTTCAAATCAATCTTAGCCATATAACACCCTGCTGAGATAAGATATTTTGCAGTACTGAATGTCTCCATCTTAAAATGTTTGTATTCTACAAACTTATTCAGATCTGTAAGGTCCAGAATAATTCTGCAACCACCATCTTTTTTATCTCTTCGAAATATATTAGAGACAAATTGATGCTTATGTTCATAAGTCTTTTCAATTACGCCTTTTCCAGATAATTTGTCAATTTCCACATTAATCTCCATTCTTTCCTCTGCAGAAAACACATAAGCATAAGCAGGTCTATTCTGTACAGGAGGATTAACCCCTTCTTTAAAAAATAATAATGGCTCCCGAAACTGCTTGTAATACATATCGATCAGAAGTAATGTTAAGCCAGGCATTATAAAATTTTTGCAATCTCCCTCCAACTGGAGAGTCATCCACAGTTTCTTTAAGTATATAAGTCTTTAATACCTCTCCGTATGAGCGTGGTGGTCTCCTTCTTCCCGAATACAGGGAAGCACTTGCCTGCACAGCACAATAGTATTTTCGTGACAAACTTCTGCTTCTATAACGGAAATCGAAACCCCTTCGGGTCGAAAAACCCCTTCTTTGTCCAAAAACAAAAGGTTTAACATTGCTAAAATATTTAGCTTCTTCATCCAACTCTTTCAGCTGTTTCGGCAGATTTTCTCCAAACAAATACCCAGGAGTTTGAACTCCACTTTCTTGACACAGGCTTGCAAATCTAGGGTGAAATATGGGCCGAATCGCCATTTTCCTCATGCAATTAATTTCATAGAATGAATTACATAATAAGCCCAAAGTATCCTTTTGAATCTTTTCCATTTCCAGATTCTCCATTTGCCTGCCATAGGCCGTAATGGCAGCAGAAATTAATTTGAGCACCTTTTGAAACTTCACTTCTAGGGCTCTCATACTTGGAGTCATAGACGTCCATATCATCGGATTCACCGTAGGTACTTCCAATGAGGCACAATTTCTTGGAGCTTTATATAATTCTGATGTTTCATTCATCACAGAATTGTGAAGTTGGTGAGATACCATATAATTTATGTTTGCAGCTAGGATTTCTTCCATAGCCTCACCACTTCCTTCAGGTATAGCAAAATCTTGTGCTATCCCAGGCACATTAGGCCTTTTCTTTTTACTTTGTGGTGTGCTTTCAAAAGCCATATAGCCACCAGCAGGGTCTGCCTTCTGCAGCCCTAAATCAATTGGGATATCATCCCATGAGTTCTTCCAGCCCAAATCCTGGGTCCGGAGTATCATATTCCCAACTTGGCCCACAGCCATATTCATCATATTCAAAACCCCTCAGGGATTTTTTGGGATTCATCTGGGTACTCTGACCCTTGTCTCATTATTGTTTGGAGAACTTTCTCCAAATGGTCCATTTTTAGCCACATAGTTTTATTGTCTGGAGGTCTTTCAATATCAGAGTCATCAGAAACCACGGGCCTCTCAGATTTCTTTTTGCATTTTTTAGGAACATTTTCCTCCGTGGTTATTATTTCTGGAGAATCTGGAAACTCACTATCGGGTACATCAGCGGCCAACGGTATCGGAACCGGGTCCGCACTAACTTCGCGTCCCGTATTTTTACTTTCACCCCGGGAACATCTTTTTACCCGCGAAAACTTCTTTCCCGATTTCTCCATTTTTCTTTAATAATCAGTGCTCAATCAGCACGTTAACGTGGCTCTAAATTTTTCTTTTGGTTTCGTTTTGCTGGAGCCACCCAGCGTAACCTAAAAAAAACGCCCCGGTCTAACTGCACTTACCTGCGGGCCGTTCCGACCGCTGCCGAGGAGCTGCTCCTTACTGCAGCTCCTCCTCGCGCCGTCAGCGTTGACGTCATGCCGTTGCCAGCGTGAGGCGGGTTCTTCACGTAGTCACTCACGTGACTCCGAAGTAAAATGAGGGTAGAAGCAATAGGTAGCAAGGTGAAAAGTAAAAGTGGCAGGCAGAAATATCCAGGGCAAAAATCAAAAAGGGCCACTTTTCAACATAATTGTATAAGGGGTAAGAGTGTTGTAAAAACAAGCCTGAAGGCTTTGTGTCTCAATGCAAGGAGCATTTGTAATAAGGTGGATGAGTTGAATGTGCAGATAGTTATTAATGAATATGAGATAGTTGGGATCACGGAGACATCGCTCAAGGGTAACCAAGACTGGGAGCTGAACATCCAGGGATATTCAATATTCAGGAGGGATAGACAGAAAGGAAAAGGAGGTGGAGTAGCGTTGCTGGTTAGAGAGGAGATTAACGCAGTAGAAAGGAAGGACATTCGCTTGGAGGATGTGGAATCGATACGGGTAGAGCTGCGAAACACTAAGGGGCAGAAAACGCTAGTGGGAGTTGTGTACAGGCCACCTAACAGTAGTAGTGGAGTTGGGGATGGCATCAAACATGAAATTAGAAATGCGTGCAACAAGGGTAAAACGGTTATAATGGGTGACTTCAATCTTCATATAGATTGGGTGAATCAAATTAGCAGGGGTGCTGAGGAAGAGGATTTCTTGGAATGTATGCGGGATAGTTTTCTAACCCAACATGTAGAGGAACCAACGAGCGAGCAGGCTATTCTAGACTGCGTACCGAGTAATGAGGAAGGGTTAGTTAGCAGTCTTGTTGTGCGTGGCCCCTTGGGCAAGAGTGACCATAATATGGTTGAGTTCTTCATTAGGATGGAGAGTGACATTGTTAATTCAGAAACAAGGGTTCTGAACTTAAAGAAAGGTAACTTTGAGGGTATGAGATGTGAATTGGCCAAGATAGACTGGCAAGTGATTCTTAAAGGGTTGATGGTGGATATGCAATGGAAGGCATTTAAAGACTGCATAGAACAATTGTTCATCCCAGTTTGGCAAAAGAATAAATCAGGGAAGATAGTGCATCCGTGGATAACAAGGGAAAGAAGGGATAGTATCAAAACTAAAGATGAAGCATACAAATTAGCCAGAAAAAGCAGCCTACCAGAGGACTGGGAGAAATTCAGAGTCCAGCAGAGGAGGACAGTGCATAATTAGGAAAGGGAAAATAGATTATGAATGAAAACTGGTAGGGAACATAAAAATTGACTGCAAAGGTTTGTATAGATATGTGAAGAGAAAAAGGTTAGTTAAAACAAATGTAGGTCCCTTGCAGTCAGAAACTGGTGAATTGATCATGGGGAACAAGGACATGGCAGACCAATTGAATAACTACTTTGGTCCTGTCTTCACAAAGGAAGACATAAATAATCTGCCGGAAATAGCAAAGGACCGAGGGTCAAATGAGATGGAGGAACTGAGTGAAATCCAGGTTAGCCGGGAAGTGGTGTTAGGTAAATTGAATGGATTAAAGGACGATAAATCCCCAGGGCCAGATAGGCTGCATCCCAGAGTACTTAAGGAAGTAGCCCCAGAAATAGTGGATGCATTAGTGATAATTTTTCAAAACTCTTTAGATTCTGGAGTAGTTCCTGAGGATTGGAGGGTAGCTAATGTAACCCCACTTTTTAAAAAGGGAGGGAGAGAGAAAACGAGGAATTACAGACCAGTTAGTCTAACATCGGTAGTGGGGAAAATGCTAGAGTCAGTTATTAAAGATGGGATAGCAGCACATTTGGAAAGCAGTGAAATCATTGGACAAAGTCAGCATAGATTTATGAAGGGTAAATCATGTCTGACGAATCTTATAGAATTTTTCGAGGAAGTGACTAGTAGAGTGGATAAGGGAGAACCTGTGTATGTGTTATATCTGGACTTTCAGAAGGCTTTCGACAAGGTCCCACATAAGAGATTAGCATACAAACTTAAAGCACACGGTATTGGGGTTTTAGTATTGATGTGGATAGAGAACTGGTTGGCAGACAGGAAGCAAAGAGTAGGAGTAAACGGATCATTTTCAGAATGGCAGGCAGTGACTAGTGGGATACTGCAAGGCTCAGTGTTGGGACCCCAGCTATTTACAATATATATTAATTATCTGGATGAGGGAATTGAATGCAACATCTCCAAGTTTGCGGATGACACGAAGCTGGGGGGCAGTGTTAACTGTGAGGAGGATGCTAGGAGGCTGCAAGGTGACTTGGATAGATTGGGTGTGGGCAAATGAATGGCAGATGCAGTATAATGTGGATAAATGTGAGGTTATCCACTTTGGCGGCAAAACCAGGAAAGCAGACTATTATCTGAATGGTGGCCGATTAGGAAAAGCGGAGATGCAACGAGACCTGGGTGTCATGGTACACCAGTCATTGAAAGTAGGCATGCAGGTGCAGCAGGCTGTGAAGAAAGTGAATGGTATGTTGGCATTCATAGCAAAAGGATTTGAGTACAAGAGCAGGGAGGTTCTACTGGAGTTGTACAGGGTCTTGGTGAGGCCACACCTGGAGTATTGAGTACAGTTTTGGTCTCCTAATCTGAGGAAAGACATTCTTGCCAGAGAGGGAGTACAGAGAAGGTTCACCAGACTGATTCCTGGGATGGCAGGACTTCCATATGAAGAAAGACTGGATAGACTTGGCTTGTACTCGCTGGGATTTAGGAGATTGAGGGGGGAATCTTATAGAGACTTACAAAATTCTTAAGTGGTTGGACAGGCTAGATGCAGGAAGATTGTTCCCGATGTTGGGGAACTCCAGAACAAGGGGTCACAGTTTAATGATAAGGGGGAAGTCTTTTAAGACTGAGATGAGAAGATTTTTTTTCACACACAGAGTGGTGAGTCTGTGGAATTCTCTGCCACAGAAGGTAGATGCGGCCAGTTCATTGGCTATATTTAAGAGGGAGTTAGATGTGGCCCTTGTGGCTAAAGGGATCAGGGGGTATGGAGAGAAGGCATGTACAGGATACTAAGTTGGATGATTAGCCATGATCATATTGAATGGCGGTGCAGGCTCGAAGGGCCGAATGGCCTACACCTGCACCTATGTTCTATGATTCTATAATTCTATGACAAGCCTGAGATTGCCAGTGTTATTGCACTTGTGCTCTAATGGTGAGGGACAGCGCCTCTGGGTGGTCCTGGACCTTCTTCGCACTGCAAATTAAATATATCAGGTGAGTTCACCCTACTTTGAGTGTTGGTGTGGTCACTGCCAATCCTTTGACTTCATGGTACATGGTTATGCAGAGAATGGAAGGATATGGGTTATGTGCAGGCAGGTAAGTGATGGCATTATTTTCAATGCAGCCATTGTGGGTCAAAGGGCCTGTTGTTGTGCTGTACTGTTTTATCTGTTTCTAACGGAGTTCTTCTATTGCTGCATGCATAACCATACAGTCTTACTCTGCTGTATCTGCCTCACTTCAAATTGACGAGCATTAGAACAATGTCATAAGAAATAATATTTCTGCAGTGCTGCAGAGAAATAGCTATGAATGGCATGGCTTTTTCTTCAAGTTGCTCTCTGGTGTATAACTGATCCACTCACTGCTCTTGTGTAAAGCAACTGCCCCTTTCACCAATGTTCCAAAAATTATCTTTTTCTCAGCCACTCACATCGTCAGAAAATATTTTTTTTTTCTTTAAGAGATTTTTGGATAGGTACCTGGATGTGGAAGGATATGGATTATGTGCACGCAGTTAAGAATTTGCCTTGAAATCATGTTCAGCATGGTCATTGGGCTGAAGGGCCTATTACTATGCTGTTCAATCTATATTATTAAACGCCTGATCTTGACCACTTCCTGTTCTGTATATTGGTTTTGAAAAAACCGCTGCTACTTACAGCTGTGATTTTTGGCCATCTTACTCAGTCCCCCTCTGCTGCACAGGACAAGAGGATTTTTCCCATCGATGAAGAGTTATTAATGTTTAAAAAATGTTGAGATTCTCTCCTTTGAAGGCCACGCACCTTCTGGAGGGACTATAAAACCCAGAAGTGTTGAGTGCCTCAGTCAATCTCTGCAAGATGGGGGAGCGAGAGGGTCATGTCTCTCAGTCTGAGCTGTGAATAACACTGAACACATGTTTACTAAACTGTGAGTGGTTTTACTGACCTGTCAGTGCCCTTAATGTGGTTTGAAAATATAGTTTGGAAATGCTATAGCTGTGTTGCCTTTGGTTTAGAAATGCTAAAGCCGTGTTGCCTTGCCTAATTAAAGTTGCCTTGCCTAATTAAAGTTGCCTTGCCTAATTAAAGTTGCCTTGCCTTCTATATAATTAAAAGTCTAATCTTGACCACTTTCTGTTTGCGCTTTATGTTGATTTTAGAAAAAATACTACCACGTACGGCTGTGACATGTGGCCATCTTACTCTGCTCATCAGCTGCTGAGGATTTTTCCCATCGATGAAAAATAAAAGAGTTATTAGTGTTTAAAAAATGTTGAGATTCTCTCTCCTGTCAATCACACCATGAAGGCCACGCCCCTTCTGGTGTGAGGGGGAGGGTCTATACAACCCAGAAATGTGGGCGTGGCTCAATCTGCAAGATGTAGGAAGGAGAGGTCATGACTCGCTGTCTTTAGTGGCCTTGCACCCTGCTTGAAATGGTATGAAACTGCACTTGATTTTGGTGGCCTTGCACCATGCTTGAAATGGAATTTCAAGGAATAGCCGTGAGTCACTGCCAGCCCACCAGCCGTGAGTGAGTGAACTGCCAGCACAACAGGCTTGAGTGACTGAGCCGCCAGCTCAATAATCCATTCGGCCCACAGTTTCCATACTAGCCCTCTGGAAACCAGTCCCATCAGCCAATAACACCTATACTATCCCTCCAGAAAGCCCCCCCACCCCCCCCCCCCGCCCTCCCCACTGGCCAGCAATATTGGAATTGGTGGAGAGGTGGAATATTGCGTTAGGGGACCCGCCTTCCTGTGTGATGCTGGGACCCAATGGGTCCCACTTAGTCTAGTATGATCTATTTTTCAACATTCGATGGTGTTTGATTTTCATTAACATGGAGGAAGTGAGGTTCATTCCAGTCACTCTTACAGTATAATGAAATATCTGGACAGAGTGGATGTGGGAGAGGATGTTTCCACTAGTGGGAGCGTCTAGGACCAGAGGACGCTGCCTCAGAAAAAATGTTTAGAAAGGAGATGAGGAATTTCTTTAGATCGTGGTGAATCTGTAAAATTCATTTCCACAAACTTACTCTGTATAATCCAGTAGGTATTTTACTAAAGTGGCATTGATTTGCTTCTTTAAAATGGAGAGCACAAATGTTTTAAGGGTACCTATAGAGGAGAAGAAATCCATTAAGCCTCAGATTTCCCTAAAACAATCAATGAAAAACAACTGCTGTGCCTGCCTCCAGCCTAAATCAACTTCAGCTAATGTCATCCTAAGTAGAACTGCCTATGATTGTCATCATGCCCGTACTGTCCATGGATTCTAGACAGCTTGGAAGAACTGCTTTGGTACCTCTGAGAGAAATGGAAATGGTTTCTAAGTATGTCAAAACTCCATCAGACTTTACCTGCTTCAGAAGAAAATGCTAGTCAGAATTGAGATCGATCCACAAATTCCAATGGCTTGGTCCCAATAGTAGGTAAAAGATTTATAACTACACTTTATTTTCATCTGATCAGTATCCCATCCATGCTTAATGTACTGTAAATTGTTAAGCAGACAAGATTCAGCTGCTGTGTTTCATAAGATTTTCGGGGGGGGGGGGGGGGATAGATTTGACAGGAATTGAGGAGTAATATTTTAAAAGGGTGGTGAGTGTATGGAACGAGCTGCTGGAGGAGGTGGTTGATGCAGGTATCATCGCAATGTTTAAGAAACGTTTAGACGGCTACATGGATAGGACAGGTTTAGAGGGATGTGGGCCAAATGCAGGCAGGTGGGACTAGGATAGATGAGACATGTCGGCCGATGTGGGCAAGTTGGGATGAAGGGCCTGTTTCCACACTGGAAGACTCTGTGAATCTATGACTGTTTCATTGTGCTCAAGAGGACCTGATAAATCTTTTGTTATACTCAAAATATCTGCATCATGTAAGGTACAATGCTGGGTTTTTTTTCCCCAAAAAAGACAAAGTGCTGGAGTAATTCAATGGGCTGGCAGCATCTCTGGAGAATATGGATAGATGACCTTTTGGGTTGGTACCCTTCAGATTGATTGTAGTGGAGGGGGGGAGAAAGCTGGGGGAGATCGGGGAGGGACAAAGGCTGTTGTGATAGTTGGAGGTGCAAGGAATTGCAGATGCTGGTTTAGAATAAAAGACAAAGTGTTGGAGTAACTCAATGGGTCAGGCAGCATCTCTGGAGAACATGGATAGATGACATTTCTGGTCGGTGTCCTTCAAACCAGATGAAGGGGGTAGTTTGGATTTGCAGGTTGTTGGGCAAAGAACAAAGCTGAAAAGACGTACTGAGATAAAGAGATAAGGATGGAAGAAAGGAGTGTTCTATTTCTTGTGTCGGAAGCAACTGCAGACATTGGTTTAAACCAATGATAGACACAGATCTGGAGTAACTCAACGGGTTAGGCAGGCAGCATCTCTGGAGAGAAGGAATGGGTGACATTTAATTCCATCCCACACATTTTGTCTGCTCCATTGTGAAATCTCCTCGAGGTATGCCAACTTTGAAGAAGTTTCCCTCCTCTCTCCAATGAGAGTTCTGCAACATCCTCTCACTGCACCTCCTCTGTGATTCCTCTTGCTCTCTGGCTATATGAGCACATTTTAACTCGTACTCACTACCTCAGTCACGTGTGTTTGCTCGGTGCTTGCCTGTGCCTCTTTGCAGATCTTTCATTCATTTGTTCAGTGTACTATTTCTCTCATTTCCCTTCCCCTTGACTCTCGTTCTGAATGTTCTTTGTGTGTCTGTCTTTGGTCCTCTGTCTTTGTTGACTGTTATTTCTGCTTGTTTTGGTTTGGAGTGTTTTACTGAAGGAGATGCCATATTACTGATCTTGTCAGTGTTGTAGTTGAAGCGAATCTTAAATAGAGCTGTTGTATTTCACAAGTTGATTCGCAGCTATCAATTGCAGACGAACCCATTTGATCCCAAATACATTCTGTTTAATTTATTTTTGAAAATGATTATTATGCCTTGCATCACGATGCTTTGTTGCTTCATGATGTTGTGCATTAATTAATTTTTTTTAAATATATTTAATGAAATCGGCTTTTGTTAAGTGATGAGCGCAAAGCAATGCTTCAGAACTGTTGTTCGTTTAAATGTTCATGCATGTTTTCATGAAAGGTATTTATAACCTGTGATAATTCACAACTTATTTAATTCTCATCACAAGTTAATTACATTTTAATTACCAGTTGATTGAAAATGGTACGAACTCCAGATTATACTGTGGAAATAAATTCCACATGTGATGCGAGGCTACTGGTGGGTTATGTGTTCAAAGGGTCCGACTCTCGGAAGAACTGCAGATGCTGGAATCCTGAGCACAACACAAGGTGTGGTGAAACTTAATGGATCAGGCAGCATCTGTGGAAACTGATCTGCAAATGCTGGTTCATACCATAGACATAAAGTGCTGGAGTAACTCAGCGGGTCAGGTGGCATTGCTGGAAGCAAAGGAGGGGGGACGTTTTGGCTTGGGACCCTTCTTCAGACTAAAAGTAGAGGGGGGGGGTTGATTGGGGAGGGGGGGTGAAGAGCTGGAGGTGAGAAAACTGGGGCCTACTCCAAATGACCTCAAGCAGGGACGTACCCTGGTAGGCCCATTGTTGGCTATGGAAGGTGTGATCCCACGATAGAATGTAGTAAACTGGTTAAATAACTAGGGGGGGGGGGGCGTTAGAGGAAGTATCAGTTGCACAGTTCACCACATTGTATGCCTCTTGCAATCACACCTTACCGAGCCAACAAGGGTGCTACTAGGGCATCCTGTCTGAGGCTATTTGTTGTCAGCCTTGATTGGGTTTTCTCTGGGTGCTTGGGATTCTGCCCACACAAGTAATGCAGGCTTGTAGGTTAATTGGCTTTTGTAAACATTGTAAATTATCCCTAGTGTGTAGGATAGTGCTAGTGTACAGAGTGATCACTGATAAGCACAGGCTTGAAAGGCCGGTTTCTGCGCTGTATCACTTCACTAAAATCTAAACTAAATCAGATGAACTTCCAGCGGCTGGGCAGGGCTTACACACCATTACTTCCAACAAGGCGAAACCAAGTAGCTTGAGTGACAGTGATTCCTGGATGTGCTCAATGCTTTCTATGTTTGCTTTGAAAGGGTTCTTTGTCTCCAAGATTGATGTCAGAAAATTCTTCATGAGTGAACCAGCTGGTGTATCTGGCCACGTTCTTAAAGTTTGTGCTGACCAACTTTATTTCAGGCTTTAAACTTTAGCAATACAATGAGGATGCAGCCCTTTGGGCCACTGAGACTGGACTGACCTGTGATCACCCTGTACACCAACATTATCCTACACACTAAGGACAATTTACAATTTTACTGAAGCCAATTAACTTAAGCAAATATGCCTTTGGAGAGTGGAAGGAAACACTGGGAGAAAACCCAAGCGATGACGGGGAGAACGTACGAACTCTATACAGACATGCACCTGTAGTCGGGATCAAATCCTGGTCTCTGGCGCTGTAAGGCAGCAACTCTATCTAGAATTTATGACTGACATTTTTGCCAACATCTTCAACCTCGCACTACTATGGTCCAAGATCTGTTTTTAAAGGACATCCATGAGAAGTTCAAGAAGAGTAAGATGACATTCCTCAATGAGATGACCAGCGGCACGCACTTCTGGTGTGATGAAGTGCTTTGAGAGGCTGGTTATGACCCACACCACCTTGGCCATGCTCTTAGCTCACTGTTACCTTCAGGGAGAAGGTATCGGAACCTGAAAAACGTGACCTCCAGGTTCAAGAACAGCCTATCAGCCATTATCTTGAACAACACTGCGCAACCTAAACCACAACCCTACTTCAACGACCAACTACTGTGGGCTTTCGATCAGGAACCCCTCCATGCTTTCCAAAGATGGTGCCTGACCCACTGACCTACTCCAGCACTTTGTGTATTTTTTTTATAAACTAGTGCCTGCAGTTCCATATTTCTACTGTGGACTTTGTATAGGTTGTGTTATGTACTTTGGTCGGGTTACCAAAGGTTCCTGATAACTTGTTGTGTCTTTAGTTGTTATCTTGTGCTTGGAAAACTGCAGTAAGTAAGAATGTCATTGTTCCTGGTGCTTATGACAATTAAACACTCTTGACTCTTCTCTCTGCAGAATGCCAGAGTAAAGAAGATCAGAGGTGATGGAAAGCTTTGATAATTAGTCATGAAGAAATCAACCATAGCATTATGCTAATTGACATAAGCACCAAGGCGAAGGTACATATTTGTTTCCAGCAGTGGGCTGTTATGATATGGAAAAGATGGTGGAAGGAGGAACCTTGAGTCAAAAAGAAACAATCACAAAGTACTTGAGTAACTCAGCGGGTCAGGCAGCATCTCTGAAGGACATGGATTGCTGACATTTCAGGCTGGGACACTTCTTCAGACCTGAAATGTCAACTATCCTTGCTCTCCAGAGATGCTGCCTGATTTGCTGAGTTATTCCAGCACTTTGTTTTAATTTGTCAACCAGCAACTGCAGTTCCGTGTGTCACCCTTCAAAGGCAAATAGATATGAAATGTAATAAAAGGAACTGCTGGTCTATATCATGGTCACAGTGCAGGGGTAACTCAATGGGTCAGGCAGCATCACTGGGGAAAATGGATAGGTGATGTTTTGGGTTGAAACCTTTTTTCAGACTCGGTAAATGAATATACATTTGAAAAGGTAAACATATTTTGCTTTGGAAAAGAGTGGATGAATGTGACTGATTAGCTTTCAACAAGCAAGCACAATGGACTAGATGTCCTCCAGTAAAATTCTATACTTTTATGAGCACAAGCTTCTGTGACCCAAGGTTTAAGCAACCTAGTTATAGTATAACTGAGTCTGAAAAAGGGCCTTGACCTGAAATATTGTCTGTCTATTCCCAAAACACACACTGTCTGACCTGCTGAGCACCTCTAGCAATCTGTGCTTTACACCAAAATTTTGTTTTACTGTTATCTTTATTCTGCTGTTGAAGTAATGGTGTGTGTGTACAAGATGATCAACAATGTTGGAACATGGGCAACTTTGCTGATTGAATGAGGTTGACGATAGTGGTTGGGTAATTTGTTTTCTTGAAGAGCTTCACCAATTTTCCAGCTTTGTTGATGACTGGCCTCAAACGAACAAAAAACAGCTTTCTTTACATCAGATACAAACCCACACCTTTTCATCCCATCTAGCCAATTTGGACGGGACTCTTTGCTGCAAAGCTCAGTTAAATTTTACCTTTCTGTCAAAGCCAACTGTTCCCATCTGTCCAATATTTATTGTGTCTTAAAATCCTTAGCTGGCGCAAAGTACAAATGAAGGCTGGGGTGGACTATATTCTGATGACTACTAAGCCTCCGCTTGATTTGTGGGATAGCTCTGTTTGACCTTGAACTCCACTTCTGAAATATAATTCAATTGAGATAAAGTCCTGTGGGTATGTGATTTAGGCCTGATCAACCACGTTCAGGAATTTGTAGATGATATCAGGCCTCTATACCAGTTCGAAGGGTCCCAACCTGAAAAGTTGTCTGCCCATTCCCTCCACAGATGCTACTTGACCTGCTGAGTTCCTTTAGCATTTTATGCTTTACTCGAGATTCCAGCACCAGTTTCCTCTATAACAATGCCCCTTTTAAAACTCTGCGATTTGGCATATTCTGCCTCTCCATGTAACCTATCAAAATACATTACGTATTTCATTGGTCATTTTCTTCATGCATTCATTATTTTTTCTGTGCATGTCAGAAATTGGTCTTTCCATCGTCTCATTTCATTCATTGGGACAATTGCCAGACACGCCTGGCTGTGCGCTAGAGATCTCAAGCAAATCACACTCCTGTATACACATGCAAATGTTGAGGATGGTTCTCGATGAAGAGCATTCTTTGCCAATCTACCTTGACATACCAAAGCAATATCGTAATGGGTGGGAATGTCACAACGCGCTGATTTTATGGAGACGCAAGAGGCTGCATGTGCTAGAATCTTGAACAAAAAAAAAGTGTAGGAGGAACTCTGTGGGTCAGGCAGCTTCTGTGAAAGGAAATGGACAGATGATGCTTTGCGTTGGGACTCTTTGGAATGATGGGTTGGGGGAAGAAAGGTGGAAAAGAGGTTGGGTTGGGACAAAACTTGGCAAGTGATAGATAGATACAGAGGCCCGTATGAAGCTTTTCAAAAAAGGGGGTGGCATGACAGGATTACAAAAAATTTATTTGAAGTAATGTGCGCACAGGGCACGTCACGAGCGTGAAGCCACTCGCGGCTGGGGTTTTAGATCTCGGTTGCATTCTGAGCCTTATTTTGGAGCATTTTTGCACCAAATTTGACTAATATTTCAGAAATAATTTTGGTGGAGTCTGGATTAATGAGTGGATGGAATGGGATGATTGGGGTCATTGTTTACATTTTTTTTAAATCAAGAATTGTTGTGTTTTAATAATCAGTTGTACTGTTTAAAATGTTATGTAAAATGTTATAAAGGAGCATGCAAAAAATGCAAATAAAATACTGTGTTGCAGTAAAGAAAACCTTTTTTTAGAAAATGCTTGTGTTGATTAGATTGCCTGTTACTGTTAGCCTGTGTTAGTGTGTGCAGTGCACCTTTAATGGTCCTCCTGACCTAACAACTTCACATCACATCAATTTCAACATGGAACAGTGATGGGAATACAACATTTAGTTCGACTTCAATTTCTATCATGAAAATTGAAGTCTAACTAAATGGTGCATTTACATTACTATGATCGCTTTCAAACTAACCTATTTTACTGTCATTATTATAACAAATTCTAGTTCCATGATGACATAAACAAGATCACAAAACACATTTTGAATTCTCAAACATAATGTGACTGTGAAAAATTGCAGAGCTGCCAAGTTTCACAGAGCATTTCCGTACTTTGATGGCTGAAAATAGTAAGATTAAACGAGAACTTACCAGTTCGAAGTTTGATCGTTATTTTATGAGGAGTAACGATGAGGGATTACGTGAAGAAGCCCCGCCTGGCGCTGGAACGGCATACTTCAAAGCAGCGGCATGAAAAACACAGAACATAATAGCCGGAGTAAGATAGTAAGGCTCAACATAGATTTAGAACCACCAGATGATCATTTATTTTATGAGGGTCGGGAGTGGAGGGCACGTAATCCCTCATCGTTACTCCTCATAAAATAACGATCAAACTTCGAACTGGTAAGTTCTCGTTTAATCTTACTATTTTACTTCGGAGTCACGCGAGTGACTACGTGAAGATTTTGAAGCTTTCTGTGTTTTTCATGTCGTAGACTCCTTCCATACGACACTCTGGCTCACACAACACAGTAATGAGCAAAATAACACTTTTTTTTTTCCCCCAAACATTGCCTCAAGTTATGTGATAAATTATTTCACATTATAAAAGAATAAAAGTAATGCCCTTTCTATTGAAAGGCAAATTTATCACAAAATATCAATTGATATATATAATTTGATGGTATGAACAAAGCAACAATTATAGAGAACCCAACACTCCATGTCCAATCGTGACACAATGACTGATTTCATTTAATTTAATATTTATTTTACACCCTCCTGTGGCCTTGCATCTTTGCTCGAGTGGCTCATCCTGTGCCATTCCTGTGAATGTATCTACCTCCTTAACAGAGTAATTTTCCACATTTCAGTGTCTAGTTCCACTGAGTGTTATTCAATGTTTAACCATCTAGAATACATTTCTCTAGAACCATCAGTTTTACTGAACCTAATGTGGTTTTTTGTGTGTAATAAATAGTGCTGTCTCATTACCACAGAGACTCTTAGTTACTTTAACATATTTCATCAATGTTCACACACACACACAATTTAAGGCCGACAGGATATGCTTATAGGTTTACCTTGGTTCCAGCTCTTCTTGGTCTGCTTTGTTTGGTAAATTCATAAACATATATGATAATGTAATCTGTATCCACATACAATTATAACGTATTTACAATATTTGCACTCTTATCTTGATACTAAAGTCATCAGCATTATTACTTTCAATGTTAACTTATATATATCCCTTTCATATCGGGATTTTACGAATGAACCTGATAACTTCTTGGTTAGTATATTGTCCGTAAATAGGATGAAAACACTCTGAGCCCTATTATTGGCTCTTTCAATTAGATACTCAGAAAAAAATGCAATCCACAAGAACTCACATATCTAATATGACAAATAATTTTACTGTAAACACAGACTTCCAATTTCTTATAAAATATTGTTGTTTTTTTTTTGTTATTTCTGCAAATTGCAGGTATAACACTTCTTTATATATAATTATTTTATTGTTATGTTGTTATATTAGTTAAACATTCATAGACTTCTTTGACCATTAAACTATTGTAATGGTCTGATCAACCTGCAGATAGTCAATTCATATTTTCATATTATGGATGCCTTTGTACAACAATAATTACTGCAACTATGAATCATCACAAGTGGTTCAACATCACTCAATATTTATGAAAACCATGAAGGATCTGTTTTGGACCACCAAAATGCGTCTGGCAGTGTTTTGCTATATTTTCATCAGACACTGCCCTATCAGACAAAAATGAGGAACATAAAAGAATAATTTTCCTCGTGTAATTGAGAGAAAAGCATCCACCATGTTCTTGGTTTACCCACAAGAACATTTGAAAAATCGGTTATTTAATCTGTATACAACCAGATTAATCGTAAGTAATCCATATTAATGACAATGTATTTTCCCCCCTTAATGTGTTGTCTGTGATAACATTGTCTCTTTCTTAGAGATAAACAGCTGGACTAAACATTTTAGAATATGCCACATCTGTTTACTCAGATAATCACATGATTATTATTTTACTTATCTTATGTGATTTAATATACGCCACATCCGTGGTATTGTACACCTTGATATGACATGGACACTTCCATAATAGAACAATCGATATTTAATCCATAATTCTATAATTATAATTCAATAATTAATACAAATGTTTGGAGAATTTCTTAGGACAATTCATTTGCATTTACCTGGTAGTATTGTCCGTAGTCCCAACAAAGAGACGTATCAATTATCTTTATAAGAATAGATAATATTTTTATCTTACCCAAATATTCACAGAAGCTGTCCATCATCTGTTAATACTTGCTTCAGCTTGCAACAGCTGCTAAGCTTATAGTTGAAGCAACTTGTGAACCCCTTTTTTTTTTTTTTTTTTAAATCCATTACTTTAATAATGATAATGTATCATTTGGTATTTGCATAAGCCTCTCACAAAGGCATACATATTCTTATAATCTTCTGTATTTCTTCTTTTGGAGCTTTATTACTCTTACCTAGGCTCCTTTTCTAATGGAGGGCCAAAGTATGCCAACAAAACCATAAGACATATTTGTATCATGGAACAATTTTCCCCCTCTTATGGTGCTGAATTACTCCTAAATCCAGAATAGTAATTTATGAATATTTATGAATGCCTAAAACATAGGCTTTATGTGATGGGTCAAGTCTTTGCCTTTCAACAGACTTGTAATTGCAGCACTAATTTGCAGCTGACTCTAATTTAAATGTGATCAAGATAACCATGACCATGTCCTCATTAGTGCAAGTGCTGATCTTATCAGTGCAATTGTTCTTCCAGTATTCTGTTTAACAGCCTTAAACTGGATTTAATCCTTTAGACAATGTTTTAACTTGCACTGCTTGACCCATTTTAATTAATTTCAAGCACCTGTAATATTTGATTAACACTTTGTTAATAACAACTGTATTTCAATGTTGAAGATGTTCCATTTTAATAAAATGTTCTTACACTATGAAAGTGTATATAAAATGATGTTTTGTATGGTTTATACCATCACATCTGTACACTGAGGTAATTTATAATATATATGTACGTACCCCTTGTTTATTGGAGTTACTTTTGGGTGCAAACCTAAAATCAAATTTTTACGTTTTCTTATACAGGTGAACCAATCCTTTCTATAATTTTTTTTTTTTTTTTTTTTTTTGTAGTCCTTAGTTATATTAAATTAATGATCATAATACACCTGTAATCCCCCACAATCAGAGATTTCATGAATTTATTTTGTAACAGTTGTTTGCACCTCTTCCACGTACTTCAGGCCTTCTTTTCCCAATTATATGGGTTCGGATAAGGCTATGTTTGATTATGTTTATTTATCATACTTCTGCCTTAGTTTTGATCCATTATCAGATCTTTATATTGGATCATAATTTTTCCCCCCAAAAGTTTAAAGACCAATAGTCTGTTCTTTTGTAATCAATACTTTGAATAATCATAAGGCAGGTTTTATTCCATAATAATCAGGATTTTAACATAACCTGATTTGATCTGCAAATCTAGAGTGCAGATTTGGTCCCTAAATATTATATATTTCTTCCCAATGAGCTTCACAAACTGATGGCAATTAATTTTCCTTTAAATGTATTGGTTATTTTGCACAATATTTTATTTGTTTTCCATTGAATGGAAATGCCATGCACCAGTTTGAAATACTTTTAAAATCGTATTTCCTTATATCTCATCTAATTGAGACATGGATATCATAACCGGATTCACCGTTGATATCTTTATAACTTAAAAGTTTTATCATATTCTGCTGTTTCACTATAACAGCTTTGGTGAGGCCAAATTTTTTTTTTTTTTTTTCATATTTATTTTTCATGGTCTCACTCATACATTCAGGTATCAAACCAAGTACACTTATATATATTTATGTGCTGAAGTGTACTTAAATAAAACATAAAAAGTTTTATTATTATTCTGCTGTTTTAATCATAACAGCCTTAGTGAGAGACCAATTAATTTTTGTTTTCCATGGTTATTTTCCATGGCCTCACTTCTTATTCAGGTGTTGTACTTACACCTGTATATATATTTTCTGGTGCTGTGGTGGGTACTTCATGACCAGCCACCACTATCAGTGCATTTTTAGGGTCAGTTTTCCATTTTATTTTTACTGCCCTTATTACTTCCGAGTTTTTCTTCCAGGAGACTACCTTCAAATATCTGAGGTAGATATTCCCACCATATTTCATCATATATATTAATATATGAAACCCCTTTAGGGTAGGTTAGGGAATGTTTTTGGGCCTTTTAACCCTTTTTGGCTTGAATTCTTTATTTACTTTATTTTTATTTTTGGAATCTTTTTTTTTTCCATTATTTTTTCAAGCCATAACCTTTTTTAGTCTGAAGGCCTTTTATTGAACTTTTTAAATTATGGCCTTTCTAACTTTATAAAATTCCCCCCCCCCCCCCCCCCCCCCCGTACCAAAAGTTTGTGGAGCGACTAAAAAATCTTTCTAACGTAATTTTGACGGCCCCGTAATCTCCCGTTCCGATCACTCCCCTTAGGACGTTCTTTTTTAAAATTCCGTTGTTTTTCAACTTATTTTTTACTTTTAAATTAGTTTTAAATTCTGGTATTCAGTACCAGCCACGGAGTTTTTTTTTTAGACCCTGAAAGTGTTTTTCCCCTGCACTTACCTGCGGGCCCGTACCTACCTCTGTCGAGGAGCTGCCTCTGCAGCTCTTGCTCTGCCGTCAGCGTCAACGTAATGCCGTTCCAGCGCCAGGCGGGGCTTCTTCACGTAGTCACTTACGTGACTCCGAAGTAAAATTAGTATTTTGTTGGGGAAATCGGTATTTCTCACGTAAATGCAATGGAGTACTACATAGAAACTGGATTTTTGAAAATCAATGTTTTGCATGGAATCTCATGTAATCTCAAATATCATTATGGAGTACTGAAAATCGGTACCACTGAATTGTGAAACCATTTTTGAAATGTGAATTTATAATTCTTGATTTTGATTCCATAACATAAAAATATATAATATACATAAATTTTGCAATTCATCATATAGTTTACCAAACAATCAAACATGCTGGCATGATGCCGCATAATCATTCGGGTGCTCCTGGATGTATATTGCCATTTACCCCTACTACTAATGCAAAGGCACTCGTTGGCCTTAGCCTATATGCCATACCTAGTTCCACGAATATAGCACCTCAGACCAGTTTATCTGGCATGGCAGTCCTCAATTTGTTAATGCTGTCAAAGCATGTGTTGTTCCGCAGTACACTGATGTAGGTGGCCCTACTTCTACCTCTTCTTGCAATGCCCTGAAGTGTGACTTTATCTTTAATGGCAGTGTTCAGTTCATTAACACTGTCCAAGGCCTGTGTCATTTCGCAGCTAGTACACTGATATATGTAGCCTGATTTCTACCTCTTCTTGCAGTGCCCTGTTTGGGCTCCCAAAGTGTGAGGGGATTAGCAGATAGCTCAGGGTTCCACTCATGGACTTTGACAACACTCTTGGCAAACCAGCATATATTGCCATTTAGCCATAAATCACATTTTCCAGTTCCATTTTCCGAGAATGTAACTGTGCAAACCTAGTCACTACTTTGTCCAAGTCATGGGCAAAGTCCTAGTGAATGTACATTAAGGCAAGTGCAGACAGCCTGTCGTTGCTCATGGAAGTCCTGGTGTAGTGATGCATGCGACGGACACTCGTGGCACATAGAAACATAGAAAAATAGGTGCAGGAGTAGGCCATTTGGCCCTTTGAGCCTGCACCGCCATTCAATATGATCATGGCTAATCATCCAACTCGGTATCCTGTACCTGCCTTCTCTCCATATCCCCAGATCCCTTTAGCCACAAGGGCCACATCTAACTCCCTCTTAAATATAGCCAATGAACTGGCCTCAACTACCTTCTGTGGCAGAGAATTCCAGAGACTCACCACTCTCTGTGTGAAAAATGTTTTCATCATCTCGGTCCTAAAGGAATTCCCCCTTATCCTTAGACTGTGACCCCTTGTTCTAGACCTCCCCAACATCGGGAACAATCTTCCTGCATCTAGCCTGTCCAACCCATTAAGAATTTTGTAAGTTTCTATAAGATTCCCCCTCAGACTTCTAAATTCTAGCGAGTACAAGCCAAGTCTATCCAGTCTTTCCTCATATGAAAGTCCTGACATCCCAGGAATCAGTCTGGTGAACCTTCTCTGTACCCCCTCTATGGCAAGAATGTATTTCCTCACATTTGGAGACCAAAACTGTACGCAATACTCCAGGTGTGGTCTCACCAAAACGCTGTACAACTGCAGTAGAACCTCCCTGCTCCTATACTCAAATCCTTTCACTATGAATACTAACCTTTTCATTTGCTTTCTTCACTGCCTGCTGCACCTGCATGCCTACTTTCAATGATTGGTGTACCATGACACCCAGGTCTCATTGCATCTCCCCTTTTCCTAATCGGCCACCATTCAGATAATAGTCTACCCTCCTGTTTTTGCCACCAAAGTGGGTAACCTCACATTTATCCACATTATACTGCATCTGCCATGCATTTGCCCACTCACCCAAGTCACCTTGCAGCCTCCTAGCATCCTCCTCACACCTAACACTATCCCCCAGCTTAGTGTCATCCGCAAACTTGGAGATGTTGGATTCAATTCCCTCGTCCAAATCATTAATATATATTGTAAATAGCTGGGGTCCCAGCACTGAGCCTTGCGGTACCCCACCAGTCACTGCCTGCCATTCTGAAAAGGACCAGTTTACTCCTACCCTTTGCTTCCTGTCTGCCAGCCAGTTCTCTATCCACATCAATACTGAACCCCCAATACCATGTGCTTTAAGTTTGTATGCTAATCTCTTATCTGGGACCTTGTCGAAAGCCTTCTGAAAGTCCAGACATAACACATCCAATGGTTCTCCCTTATCCACTCTATTAGTTACATCCTGGAAAAATTCTATAAGATTCGTCAGACATGATTTACCTTTCGTAAATCAATCCTGACTTTGTCCAATGATTTCACCACTTTCCAAATGTGCTGCTATCCCATCTTTAATAACTGACTCTAGCAGTTTCCCCACTACCGATGTTAGACTAACTGGTCTGCAAATCCCTGTTTTCTCTCCCTCCTTTTTTAAAAAGTGGGGTTACATTAGCTACCCTCCAATCCTCAGGCCTGCATATATTGCCATTTAACCAGAATTCAAGTTTTCCAGTTCCATTTTCCAAGAATGTAACTGTGCAATCCTAGTCACAACTTTGTCCAAGTTATGGTCAAAGTCATAGTGAATGTGGATTAAGGTGACTGCAGACAGCCTGTTATTGCTCATGGCAGTCCTGGTCTTTGCTTCTCCGTGGATGAGAAAACGTGTTTATCTACGTTGGCTGGATCAAAGTAAGATGCCGAGCGAGATCAAGCCCAATGCAAGCATGCCGCCTGAGGCGAGCATCTCTTTGCCGCTCAGGCTCATGACCAAAGGTCCCAACTACCTCCGCAGTCAAATGGACGGGGACAGGCGGGGTCGGCAGAGCGTCGTGGAGAGACTGGCTGCCGACAAGGCCAAGCACTTGAAGAGCCAGACGGTGAGGGGTGCAAAGTGGAGCCCAAATGGTTTGGGCAGCTCTGCCTCCGAGGAAGGCCGCAGCAGCGGCAGTGGGGCCAGCAGCAATACGAAGACTTACCTGGCCTCCGGCAGCCCCCAGCAGAGCAGCAGCTGGTGCTCCCGCCTGACATCGTGCATCGCTCCAGCTCCAAGAGGCAGCTCAGGCCCAATTCGCTGGTCATGTACCGGCAGAAGTATGAGTTCATGCGGGAAGCGGCAGCGCCCGCAGTTTCAAGGGCAGTGGCAGCCTGGTCCTGCGGCTGCTGCTCGGCTCTAGCAGCCAGGGCAACAAGCAGCAGGGGCTGGCAACGGGAGCAGCAACGTCGGAAGGGGGAGAATTAGCAGAGGGTACAGCACCTCAGGTGCACAAGTAACCACGCCAGCAGCGCCACGAGAAGCAGCAACAGGTCGTCCCAAGGAGCCGTTAAAGCAGCAGGTTGATGAAGGTGGATTACGGTGCTCGCACTCCGACATCAGCTGCCGCTTCTCCCGAACCTGCTCGGGCTTGGACGGTTTCTTCGAACACTGCGGAATCGAGCCCGAGGTGATCAAGAACCCGGCCAGGGAGAAGTTTGCCGCTGACGCCGCCTTCGAAAGCCTTGCCCTCATGTCTCGCCTGTCCCACTTGGGTGACATTTTCGGCGACAGCGATGTGATGTCGTGGTCGGGTCATCAAGTCAAGTCAGTTTTATTTCTATAGCACATTTAAAAAACAACTCTCGTTGACCAAAGTGCTTTACATTGGTGGAGGTACTAACGTTATACAACAGTGGTTCATAGATTAACAACATACATAAATACGTACATATAGCTCTCCCTCAGAGGACGTCAAGAAAGGCTTGGGAGTAAAGATGAGTTTTAAGTCTCGACTTAAAAGAGTCGATGGAGGGGGCAGTTCTGATGGGAAGAGGGATGCTGTTCCACAGTCTAGGAGCTGCAACTGCAAAGGCGCGGTCGACCCTGAGCTTATGCCTAGACCGCGGGATGTTTAGTAACCCCAAGTCGGCCAATCTGAGGGACCTGGAGGTAGTGTGATGGGTAAGCAGACTTTTGATGTAGGTGGGGGCAAGCCCGTTAAGAGTTTGTAAACATAAAGAAGGATCTTGAAATTTATTCGGAATCGCACAGGGAGCCAGTGGAGAGAGGCCAGAATCGAGGTGATGTGGTCCCTTTTTTGGGTGCCCGTCAGAGTCTCGCTGCGGCGTTTTGGACCAGTTGTAGGCGGGACAGGGAAGATTGGCTGATGCCAGTATAAAGGTAGTTGCAGTAATCGAGGCGGGAGGAGATAAATGTGTGGATGGTCTTTTCGAGGTCATCAAACTGGAGGAATTGTTTTATTTTAGCTATCGTCTGAAGCTGGAAGAAGCTAGCTTTTACCACAGCATTGACTTGTTTGTTAAATTTCAATGCTGAGTCAAATATCACACAAGGTTTTTGACATGAGGTTTGAGTAATGGGGTAAGGCTTCCAAGGCTGCCTGCTATAATTTTGATTAAGTCCGAGGGGACAAGAAGGATGACCTCAGACTTACTCTCATTTAGTTGGAAGAAGTTCTGGGCCATTCAACACTTTATATCCTTGAGACAGTGGATAAGGTTCAGTAGATTTGATCGGTTTTGGGGTTTTAAATGTTTTAATTTTTTTTAATTAGAAGTAATGTACGATAATATAAAGCAAAAATAACATACATTTCATGTACCACTTCTTGCTTTTAAATTTAATAATAGAAAATTAACAGAAGCAAGAGAAAGAAAAATAGAGAAAGTTAGATAAGATAGTGATTTTAATAGTACGTGAAAAAGTGGAAAGAGAGAGCCCATAAAGATGTCAAGCCAGAGAAAGGGAAGAGATAAATAAAAAAGAAGGAAAATATTAAAAAAAAATAAAAGGGATATACCTGCTTCGTATCTTTACACACCCATCACCCGGTCCTGAAACAGTTTATTTCCAGAGTTATGTTGCACCTTATGCTTGTAATAAGTCGATAAATGGACACCAAATCTTTAAGAATTGGTCTGATTTGCCTGCTAGGACGAATCTCATATCTTCGAGGTGTAACATTTCAGACATATTTGAAATCCACATTTTTAGTGTTGGAGTCGGTGCATTTTTCCAGAATTTAAGTATATGTTTTTTTGCTGTTACTGAGCCATAATTAAGGAAACTCTTTTGGAACAAAGTCAGCTCAAAGCCGGCTTCCATTGTTCCAAAAATAATCAGTTCTATGTTGGGTTTCAGTTTTATTTTAAATAATTGTGTAAAAATTTCAAAAATGTAATTCCAAAATTTTTGGATTTTTATACAAAAAACAAAGGAATGTGCTATGGTTGCATCTTGAGATAAACATTTATCACAAATGGGGAGACATTTGGAAAGATTTTGTTCAGTTTTGTTTTCGAATAATATAATCCATTTAAATTTTGAATTGGATTAAGGTATGTCTTGCATTTATGCACATATAGCATCTCTCTTTCGAGATTTTTATAGATAGTTCTTGTTCCCAATCTCTTCTAATTGTGTCAGATGGTATTTCTATATTTAAAATGATATTATACAATTCTGATATTAACTTAGTTGAGTCCGCCTTTCTGTTCATAGCTTCATCTAATGGATCTGAGTCAGAGTTTGGTATTCTTGTGTATGTTTTTTCAAATAGTCTCGGATTTGAAGGTATTTGAAATATTGATTACTTTTCAGATTATATTTGAGTTGTAGTTGTTGGAATGATAAAACAATTCCCATTTCATACGTCTCCAAGTATTTTAATTCCTATTCTTTCCCAATGGGTAAATGTTTTATCAATAATGGATGGTTTAAACGACAGATTATTAACTATAGGAGAGAGAAGCGATAGGTTTCTTAATTTGAGAGTTTAGCTTTATGGATTTAAACAAATAATAACATTGGGAATTAAAACACACTTGATTGCATTCCGTTATCAAACATGGTCAATGTTTGCTCTGAAGACATTTTCAGTGCAGTAGGGTGGGGGGGAATGGGTGAATCAGAGCAGGATGGATAGATGGCTGGGGGTTGAGAAGGCAATCGGTGCGGAATGGATAGATTGAGGCAGGGGAATTAGTGCGTGTCGGTTGGAGTAGGTAAAATTGTGAGGGGAGAGCGAGGGGGATGTCAGTGGCGAACAGTACAGGATGGATGGGGGGGAATCAGTACAGGATGGATGGGGGGGAATCAGTGCAGGATGGATGGGGGGGAATCAGTGCAGGATGGATGGGAGGACAGTACAGGGTGAATGGGGGGACAGTACAAGATGAATGGGGGACAGTACAGGATGAATGGGGGTTCAGTGCAGGATGGATGGGGGGATTAGTACAGGACAAATGGGGGACAGTGCAGGATGGGGGGAAGGGGTCAGTGCAGGATCAATGGGAAGTTCAGTGCAGGATGAATGGGTAGTTTAGTGCAGGATGAATGGGTAGATCACTACAAGATGGATGGGGGAGGGTTTTCAGTGCAGGATAAATGGAGGGGGGTCAGTAAAGGATGAATGGTGAAGCAGTGCAGGATGGATGGGAAAGGGGGTTGGTGCATTGTGGGAATGAATGGATGTGGGACCCAGTGAATAAGATGGGGAGGGGAGCACAGGGGATGGGGAGGGGCGCACAGGGGGATGTCTGGAGGACTGATGGATCAGGAGAATGGAGCCAAAGGAATAAGTGTGAGAAGAGGTGGATAATAGGGGGAGGGTGTGTACAAGAGAGGGTGGAGGGGGGGATGTCATAGGGGGGAGGAGGAAAGGAAGGTCATGGTCCGCGCTTCCCAGACATCTTCACCCCGCTGCCATCCCTGTCCACCACACTGTAAGTGGCTAAAGCAGATCTCTTCAGTCCCTTGGACACACCGACCTCTTCCACCCCGCGACGCCTCCGGAGCTAACGGGTCGGTCCCTGGACCGCCCGCCGGCAGCGGACCCACTCCATGGCTGCCAGGTTGACCGGCGGCGAGGCTCCGACGCCGCAGTGCTGGGAGATACCACAGCCCCGGCAACGGAGAAGCGGGCACTCCTTTTTTCCCCTCAATCATCCTGCAGGTCGGAGTGGACCATTCGCGGGTAGTTTAACGCCTCCGATTAAAAAAAACCAAACAGATTCCCGCAACGCAATATTTCACGTCCCACTCACCCGAATTAGGCCCGGGGCGTCGAGGCAACACATTGAAAATGGTGGCGTCTAATCCTGCCCACTGCGCGCACGCGGAGAAACTGAGTCATTGTACGTCGCTACCGCATCACCAGCTGTGTTCTGATTCCCAGGACTGCTTATGAAGAAAGCAGACTCGGTTTATACTCTCTAATTTAGGCGATTGAGAGGGGATTTTATTTACAAAATTCAAGGGGTTGGACTGGCTAGATGCACAGCTTAAGGGGCGGAAAAGAAATCCTTTTTAAGACCAGAGAGTGGTGATGGAACTCTCTCAGATTTCCGAATAATTGGCCCTTGGGACATGATCATGAGCTCTAATTCTTTTTTTATGTTTCTATGATTTGTTTTTATTCTGGAAAAAAGGGGGGTGCGACTGCACCCAACGCACCCCCCCTTCTGATGGCCATGGATACAGGTGAGGGAGGGGCGTTGATGGGAGGTGTAAGTGACAAAGACTAGAGTTGTAAAAGGGTTTCGGACATGGAGAGAAGTGAAGGTGTGAATTGTAAAGCCAGAGGGTGGGACATGGATGGACAACGTCTTGGATCATTCTGAAGGAGGGTTTGTTTTGCCTAACTATTTTATACACATGTAACAATGCAATAGATTTGGGGTGGCACAGTGGGAGATTTGCTGCGTTACAGTGCCAAATTCCTGGGTTCAATCCTGGCTACAGGTGTTGTCTGTGCAGAGTTTGTATGTTCTGCCTGTGACCACATGAATTTTCTCCGGGTGCACCGATTTCTTTCCACACTCCAAAGATGTACAGGTTTGTAGGTTCATTAGCATCGGTGTGAAATTCTAAATTGTTCCTAGTGTGTAGGATAGTGTTGGTTGGTACGGATTCAGTGGGCCAAAGGACCGGTTTCTGCGTTGATGTACATTACATACAACACGGGTATCTAAAGATTCCTGTCCATGTTCTGATTCAAACTTGGTAACCACCAAGAGTAGAAGCTTAAAAAAAACAACCTTGAATTGGTGTTTTATTTTTACAAAGTTATGTATCTCTGGGTTCAATATGTCAAAGAATCCTGAAGGTATCAATTATATGTTGCTTTGCTGTTGTGATTAATGAGATTTAACAGCATCTACTTTCTCCTGAGCACCATGTCAGATTTAGCTTTGTGATAATAGCGTCTGAAACAGAAGGTTATGGGTTTCTTCTACCTTGGAGAATTGAGTAATCATCTAAATTGCCACTTCAGTGCAAAGCAGGGTGTACTGCACATTTAGAGGCAACATTGTTTGAGTGAGATGTGAAAACTAGGCCCCATTCACTTGCTTCCCTTTGAATATATTTGGAGAGCAGTTCTCAAGGTGCTCTTGCTCATATTTAACCCTCAGTGGCCACGACAAACTGATTAAAAAAAACTATGTCGTTAAGCTGGAAAGAGTGCAGGGAAGAAGTAAACACGAGAAAAAGATTTGTGTTTTTGTCATTTGACCCGAAACGGAACAATTAAATTCTTACTTGCAACAGCACAACTGATATATGAACATGTTGCTCTGTAAAATCCATCATAAATAACAAAAGCATTTAGTAGATATAAACAAACTCATAGACAATAGTGCAAATTCAAAAATAATGTCCGAGTTTATATAGTTCCGAGCCTATTTGGAGATTGTAGTGTTTGTGAGGAAGAAGCCGCTCCTGGACCTGGATGTTATAGCTTTCAGGCACCTAGACCTACTTCCTGATGGCAGGATTGAGATGAGAGCATGGCCAGGGTGGTGTGGGTTTCTGCTGACTTTTTTCAGGCCACGACTCTTGTAGATCCCTTCGATGGTGGGACATAACAAGGATGTTGTCAGGACTCGAGGGCCTAAACTATAGGGAAATGTTGGGCAGGCTAGGACGATAATCCTTGGAGCGTAGGAGGATGAGGGCTGATCTTATAGAGAGGTATAAGATCTTGAGGGGAATAGATAGAGAATGCAGTATTACTCGGGGTAGAGAAATCAGGAACCAAGAAAGGGAAGTGATTTAATAGGAACTCGACGGGCAACTTTTTCACACAGATGGTGGTGGGTGTATGGAATGAGATGCCATAGTTGAGGCAGGCACTATAACATTAAAAGACATTTGGACAGGTACATGGATAGAAAAGATTTAGAGGAATATGGGCCAAACACATGTAGATGGGACTGACATAGATGGGGTATCTTGCACAGCATGGGCAAGTTGGGCTGTAGGGCCTCTTTCTGTGCTGGACGACTCTGTTTATTATCACAATTTGTGCCCCAATTGTCTGTGATCGCCAAGAGTTCAATGGGGTGGAAATGCATCTTCAGTCTCTTTTGTGTATGTACCACATGCTGATATCTGTTAGACATTGTAATTGTAGAGACAAGCGAGAAATCTTGAGCAAAACACAATGCTGGAGGAACTCTGAGGCAACATCTGTGGAGGGAATGGACAGGTGACATCTTGGATCTGGAACCTTCCACAGATTTGACTGGTAAGGATTTTGATCGGGACCCTTCAGTCATGAAACATTGTCAGACCAATCCCCCCCACATTTGCCTGACTCACTGTTACCCCAGCATTTTTTTTTGCTTCTGATTCTAGCATCTGCCGTTCTTTGTCTCCAGCTAATAGCATCTTGTTTGAAAAGTTAGCTCAAAACTTGGAGTACCTCAAACCACTGCAGTCCAAAGAAGTGCAGTGCTATGAATTACGCACAGGCAATCAGAAAATCAGAGAAACATTAGGTGACGATAACCTTCTGCTAAAACATGTATTAAGGCTTTGGAGAGTTTGTGGATGTGTGCTGAGAGACGGCGTTGTGTATGGTTTAAAGGATGAAAAGGTTCAGCCAATTAAAACATTTGAGTTGGTTTGTAGGTTTCGTGGTTTCATGGAAGTGGAAGCCAAAATTGTTAAAGAATTGCTATCTTCACGAGGGTACACAAAAGGCTGGAGAAACTCAGCGGGTGCAGCAGCATCTAAGGAGCGAAGGAGATAGGCGACGTTTCGGGTCGAGACCCTTCTTCAGACTGGTCAGTGATCAGGGAAACGAGAGATATAGACGATGATGTGGAGAGATAAAGAACAATGAATGAAAGATATGCAAAAAAGTATCGATGATAAAGGGAACAAGCCCATTGTAAGCTGTTTGTGGTGTTAAAAGGAGAAGCTAGTGCGACTAGGGTGGGGGAGGGAGATAGAGAGAGAGGGAATGACGGGGCCCGAGGGCTGAGGGGGAGGTGGGAAGGGGAGGAGACAGCAAGGGTTAACAGAATTGAGAAAATTCAATGTTCAAGCCCAGAGGATGCAGACTCCCCAAGCAGAATATGAGGTGCTGTTCCTCCAACTTGCGGTGTTGCTCACTCTGGCCGTGGAGGAGGCCCAGGACCGAGAGGTCGGATACGGAATGGGAGGGGGAGTTGAAGTGCTGAGCCACCGGGAGGTCGGCTTGGTTATTGCGGACCGAGTGGAGGTGTTCGGCGAAACGATCGCCAAGCCTCCGCTTGGTCTCACCGATATAGATCATCTGGCATCTGGAGCAGCGGATGCAGTAGATGAGGTTGGGGGACGTGCAGGTGAACCTCTGTCGGACCTGGAAGGACTGCTTGGGTCCCTGAAAGGAGTGGAGGGGGGAGGTGAAGGGACAAGTGTAGCATTTCTTGCGGTTGCAAGGGAAAGTGCCCGGGGAAGGATGCTGCCTGACCCACTGAGTTACACCCGCATTTTGTGTCCATCTTTGGCTAAAAACATGTGATCGAGACAGCTTGAAGGTGAGGAGGCAAAGTTTAAAGGAGTTTAGTTTATTGTCACATGTAGTGAGATGCAGTGCAAAGCTTTTTGTTCCAGTCAAAGAAAAGACTATACATGATTACAATAAAGCTGTCCACAGTTTACAGAAACCAGATAAAAGGAATAACATTTAGTGCAAGGTAAAGTCCAATTAAAAATAGTCAGAGGGTCTCCAATTAGGTAAATGGTAGCTCAGGGCTGCTCTCAATGGTGATAGGATGGTTCTGTTGCCTGTTAACAGCTGGGAAGAAACTGTCCTTGAATCTGGACTTATGCATTTTCACACTTCTATATCTCTTGCCAGATGAGAGAAGAGGGAGTGACTGGGGTGTGACTCGTCCATGATTAGGCTGGTGGCCTTGCCAAGGCAGAGAGATGGAATCAACAACAAGGAGGTTGGTTTGCGTGATGCTCTGGGCTGCGTCCACAACTTTTTGCAATTTCCCGTGGTCTTGGATAGAGCTATTCCCGAACTATACTGTGATGCATCCTGATAAACTGCTTTCTACGGCATATCTAGTAGAGGTTGGTGAGAGTTGTTGGGGACATTCCTAAGTCTAAGACCGTAGAGATGTTGGCATGCTTTCTTGACCATGAGATGTGTGGAGCATGTTTTTTTTAACAGAGGGGTGGGTGCCTGGAACATCCAGGCAGGGGTGGAGGTAGAGGCTGATATAATAGTGGCATTTAGGATGCTTTTAGACGCACATGGGAATGGAGGGGTGTTTCACATGCAGGCAGAGGAGATTAGTTTAAGTTGGCATGTTTGGCATGGACACTGGGCTGAAGGGCCCGTTCCGGTGCTGCACAGTTTTATGCTCTATGAACAGTATAATGTGACTCCAAATCATGTGTGTATTGCCAGCAGTCATTCTTATAACGTGACCAAATATTACGCAAGTAGCTGGAAAAGTGAAATATAACACAAATAAGAGCAATGTTTCTGATGCAGAAACTGGTTACAGGGAGTTCTCCTAACTGGTCCCAATGAGTGAATCTGCACAAATGTACAAGTCACTGAAGAAGGCACAGGGTGTACTTTGTTCAGCATCTGTGCTGCATGACGGGTCTATTTGTTGATGAATTGTTAGTGAGGCAGATTGCACCATTGTAAGGAAGGATGAATGGAACAAGCAGATCAATCAATCACTTACCCCAATAAAGTGCACGGTAATACTTTCGAAGAAGTCATGCATGGTATGTTACCATGGCCAGTATCTAGAATGAGCAATAGACTCGAGAGTCTGAACAAGGGTCTCGACCCGTCACCTATTCCTTTTCTCCAGAGATGTTGCCTGAGCAGCTGAGTTACGCCAGCATTTTGTCTATCTTCTTATACTTTTTGAAAAAATTGTGAATATTTTATACATGCACGCTGTCCTTGCACAAGGAGATATGCAATTCTTATAAGAACTGCACATCTCCTTAGGTCAAAATCAGATGTTTCAGAGACTTGGAAGTTGCAAGATGGTGATGGAATGTGGAGATTCTCTGATTCCAGAAGAGGATCTGTTGTACTCGTAAATGGTATGATTTGACTGGAAAGCATGCCGAACTAGCATTTTGCTGTATCTCTACACATTACAATAAAGAATCCATTGACTAAGAAAGAACATGTCACATCAGTATTAATATTTGCAAATATGTTTGCTTTTCTCTATCACTTATAGATAAGTGCAAAACAAAAGGGGTGGCACAGTTGGTAGAGCTGCTATATTGTGGCTCCAAAACCTGGGTTCAATCCTGACCGCGGGTGCTATCTGTGGCGTTTACACGTTTTCCCTGTGAGCACAAGACTTTTCTCTGGGTGCTCTGGTTTCCTCCCGCATCCCAAAGATATGCAGGGTTTGTAGGGTAATTGACCTGTGTAAATTTTCCCTGGTGGGTGGGGAATGGATGTGAAGTGGGATAATGTAGAACTAGTGTGCATGGACGTGGTGGGCTGAAGGGTCTGTTTACATCAATCATTGAATACACAAAGGCCTGTTTCCATTCTGAATCTTTCAATAAAAAAGATACAATGAAATAAAATTAACACTCTAACATTCTAGTGACTTGAATATTTAAACCATTCACTTGTTGGGCACATGAATATGTGCCAAATACCTCTTAAAAACCCAAGCGTCCAGAATAACATTTTGACAATGCAACCAGTAAATCCACAAGTGGGCAGGTGTTATAGACCTATACGGCAGGCACGTGCCGTGAGTAATTACTCAAGGTAGGCAGTCAGTCGTTTTTTTTTAAAAATTAAACCACGCATGCGCTGATTGTTCTCTCCGAAAAAATAAAAAACCGTAACAATTCAATTTGCCTAAGGCTTCCTAGTCTCCTTTATTCTAAATTACTGAATGGATGGGGGGTGAAGGGTGATGGCAGGTGGAGAGATGGTGGTAAAAACGGGAGTACAGGGAAAAGTTGAATCAGTTGTCATCTAATTGAATGACAACACTTGTTCAAGGGACCAATTGGGGGGAAAGTTCCTTTCACTTCATGTGGAGAATCTGTGCCAGGGGTAAAGTTGCGGGGAGGGCAGGAGTGTTGAGAAGGAGGGGGTCGGGGATAATGCCAGTAATTCACTCACTCACCGCTGCCGCGGCACACCGGGCACGGAGCCACCGCATTGTAGCCGGGGATAGAAGCAGCTCGGGTGGATGCGAGCGGTCGCCGGGACCCGACAGCGGAACTGGCCGCCACTTCAGCGCCTTCTGCCGGCCCGCTCACCTTTGGCAGTGCTCTCCGTCTGAACACCTCTCACCTGCCACTCGCCAACTTCGCTCATGTCAGCCACTTCCCGCAAATCCTTAAATTCCCACAGCCGAGTAACCTCAATCGTGCTGTCGGAATTTAAGGATTTGCGGGAAGCGGCTGACATGAGTGAGGCCAGCAAGCGGCTGACATGAGTGAGGCCAGCGAGCGGCAGGAGAGAGGTTTTTAGACGGAGAGATGCCAGAGGTGAGCGGGGGCCGGCAGAAGGCCCTGAGGTGGCGGCTGGTTCCGCTGTCCGGCCGGGCGACTGCTCACAGCCACCCAAGCTACTTCTCCTCCATTGCCTCAATGCAGTGGCATCGCACGCCTCCGTGCAAGGAGCGTCGCAAGTGGCATGATCCCGGCCCCCTCCTTCACAACAATCATGCCCTCCCCGCAACTTTACCCCGGGCCAGTCTCCCAAAACGCTGTGAAAGGACCTCTGCCCCCACCCCCACACCCCGGGAAATGTGGTATTTAAAAGCATAATGCACCAAGAAATGTACTTACCACATTATTGGTACACAAACTCCATTCTTCACTTTTTGTTTCCTAAGATACACTTAAAATAATGGCAATCCATATTTGAAAACCCTGCCAAGAAACTAGCGCTGCACCTGCGCAGCTGCAAAGGCAGAATTTCAGCTGCCTTCAGCCCCGCTTGAAATTGACGGCTTGAAGCAGCGCCGACCTTCAAGGGTTACAAGTGCTGCGGATGAAAGGAATGGAGAATTATGCCTACCTAAAAGATCGAGCTCTTAGATAGGCATAATTCTCCCATGCCTTTACTATTTATATTTAGTAATTACCATTTTATAATTTTAGCCAGGGTAGGCAGTGCCTACCCTGACGGCACGTGCCTGCTATACGGGAAGGTAGATGCTCCCATGAGTCTCGGGCAGATGGGGCTCGTCAGCCTGGGAAGATAGTCCATCTAGGAGGGGGAAAACTCTGATTTCAAACCTCCACTGCCTTGTGGCCATATCCAGTCATGGAAAAAGCTCCAGGAGTAAACCTCAAGAAAATCCAGAGTCGGAGCCCCTAAGGCAGTTCGTCGTTGTCTACAACCTCACTCTGGCAGCTCCTGCAACGGCGCTGGTGCCAAACTGTAACGGCCGTTCCTTTGGATCGACCAGCGACGTGGAGAGGGGGGACGTGCTGCATGGGCAACAGCCTGTCCTCCATATGACATCGCCCAGGCTTGCATCCGACCAGAATGCATCACCCATGGTCAGTCAGGACCGAGAGGGGCCTACTACTAAATCCACATGGACCCCATTTTGTAGCATGGACACAAATAATCTGTCTTTTACAACAATTTCCAAAAATAAATTTATAAAAAGAAAACAATTGAAGACTGGCCTCTGAGGTTTTTTTTTTAAAATGTTCTTGATTAGCGCTCCTGGTAGTCCCTGACAGGAGTTCAGATGGAGACGTCGCCGTGATCACAGGATGATTCATTCAAATCAGCGGATGAGAAAAAAACGATCGGGGACAGCTTACTACAATCTCTGAATTTCTAATGTGTACCCTGAGATTGTAACACTCCACCGTGAATTCACAAATTCCCAAGCCATCTGGTTTCCGAGCCCATCGAGGTATATTTATTGTGTGGAGCAGTTGGTTTTCCAGATATGAAATATTCTACACCCACTGTATTTCACTAATTGACTTCTGCATTTAAAAGAACAGTTCTTACGAGCATTGATTACCAACTTATTCAAATTATCATTCTCAATGGCATTAAAAAAAACACAGTGGAGGTGGAGCAAAAACACTGAAGAATATAAAACACACAAATTGCATTATTAAATTCCTTTAGGGTGATGTTTTCAGATTATCCATATTCATTATAAATGAGACTTTCACTGTGAATTTAACTAATCTATGTTAGCTTGATGGACTCCCAACTGACTGACACTCCAGAGATTGAGTTTTCACCTGTTCCCATCAAACACGGGCAATTTCCTGTCACCAAACCTCTAGCTTATTTCCCAGGAAATTACCCCGTACACTCCTGATAACATCAGCTACTCTGAGTTTACAGCTTGTGTCCTCAAGTACAAATGTAAACATATTTTGCATTTGTATATCTGAATGCCAATTACTCAAACCTATCATTATGAACACGTTGCAATTCTAAAATGGTTATGTGTTTTGTACAAATACAGTTTGAATCATTCACGCAATTATTAGATAGGACTGTAGAAAAGCTGAAGATAGGTCTGAAGAAGTGTTCCGATCCTAAATGTTCCCGTCAATGTCCTCCAGCAGAAGTGTTGACCTGCTGAGTTACCCTAGCACTTTGTGGTTTTTCTTATTAGATAGGATTGTTTGAAATCGGTAGCGGTAGAGCTGCTGCCTCACTGCCAGAGACCCGGATTTGATCCTGACCTTGGGTGTTGTCTGTGTGGAGTTTACAAGTTTTACCTGTGACTGCTTGGGTTTCCTCCGGGTGCCCAGTTTTTTTCCCACATCCCAAAGTTGCGGATTTGTAGGTTCATTGGCTTCTGTATATTGCCCTGTGTAGGAGTGAATGTAAAAGTGCAATAACATAGAACTAGTGTGAATGGGTGATCGATGGTCAACGTGGGCCGAAGGGCCTGTTTCTATGCTGTATCTGGGCGGCTCAACAGTAGAGTTGCTGCCTTACAGAGACTGAGACCTGGGTTCAATCCTGACTGCAGATGCTGTCTGTACGAAGTCTGCACGTTTTCTCTGTGACTGCTGTGACTCTGTGACACGTTTTCTCCTGATGCTCCAGTTTCTTCTCGCAGTCAATAGACATGCAGGTTTATAGGTTAAATGGCTTCTGTAAATTGTCCCTAGAATGTAAAATAGAACTAGTGTGTGGGGTGATCATTGGTCGGTTATATCTCTAAACTAACCTAATCTCTAAACTAAACTGAGCTGTGGGACAAGTCATCATATTCCCTTAATTATTGCAAAGCAAGAAATGTTCTTGGAGGGTATTGTATTTCTGTCATTGTGAAAATAAACACAAATTCACAATTATTATTGCAGAGATATCCCACTGGTCTCCCACGGTTGTGAATATCCAAAGCATCAAAGTGCAGAGTACATAGAACCTGACCTTCTTTTTGCTTGATTTCATCTGCATCTAAATCACCACCATGTTTCCTGATGTTTAGAACTTCCAGCAAGGATAACGCCAACTCCAGATGCCTTGTTGCTTCTCAGTTTCCATGTGACCTCCTTGGCTTTTTGCTGGCCAGCGGGTGAGAGGTATCAGTAGGTTGGACTGGATAGTTTACTGTGGGATGGGGTCATGCCAAGCACAGTCAGGCAAGAGGAGTTGGCAGCTGAGGTGTCATTCCCACCTCCCTCCAGGCATTGATTGCCTCTCTGCCCTTGAGTACTAATTATTTCATGGCCAGATAGTTAGGCATTATCTACATGGCAATTATGATTAAGGACACTATTTAAAAACCCATTTAGAACTTTTGCAACTTAGTGTGAGGCTCTCAGGATATTTTCCAATGGGACTAGCTGGTAAATCGCTTAATTTAATGTCTGTTCCAGTGATGTGCAGTGACTGGTGCGATTACTGCAAACAATTTGCAGTCATTTTAGTTTGACCACATCACAGAAGCATATCAATGATTTCCTGTCACGACTACCAGAACTTGGAAATTTCAAATAAATTTACTGCTGATGCACACTTGTGAGAGCATATTTTAAAATGTATGCTGGCAAATTCAAATCAAGGTTTCTATTTTCTCCAGGTTTGGAAGATGCTACATAGCTTTTTATAGAGCTTGCAAAGTAGAACACAGTGGCATAGATTTAGAGTTGCTGCCTAAGAGTGCCAGAGAGATGGGTTTGCTCCTGACTATGGGTTCTGTCTGTGTGAAGTTTGTACATTCTCCCTGTGACAGTATGGGGTTTCTCTGGATGCTCTGGTTGGTGGAACGAAGGGCCTGTTTCCACGCCAGATCACTAAAACAAAAACATCTCTTCTTTAGCTTTTTCTCATAAATAAACATGGTGTGATGGTAATGGAAAGTTATAAGATTAAGATACATACCTCGTGGGTGATTGTCTTACATTTTTAAATATACCCTGTGAAAGCATGTTACAAAATGTTGGAATAAAGACCCTTAAACAGAGAGCGAATCTATAGTCCGGATGTTCAATTTCTATATGTAGGGCTTAACTCATTGTGAATAATAACTCCTTTTAAATTATCATAAATTCTTTCAGTGGCTTCCCCATGAGTGTCATGCTTTCATACTGTAACTACTTGAAGTAGCACGTTCACAGTAATTGCTTTTAATTATTCTAATGAAGCTAACTTTCCATCCCAGTCCTTTGAGACCGATGTTAACAGTTGGCATTTTATTTGTGTCTCAAGTATTCATCCCAGCAACTTGTGGAGCACATCTCTGCTGTTTTGTCTTGAAGACGCAAGAGACTGCAGATGTTGGAATCTTGGCAAAAGCACAAAGTGCGGGAACAGGGATCCTATCCTCAAACGTTGTCTGTGTGGGAAGGAGCTGCTGATGCCAGTTTATACCAAAGTTTATACCAGCATCACTGGAGCAAAAGGATGGGTGATGTTCCGGGTCGGAACCCTTCATCAGACTGAACGTCTGAGGAAGGTTTCTGACCCGAAATGTCACCCTTTTTTTCCCTCAGAGATGCTGCCTGACCTGCTGAATTGCTCCAGTATTTTGTGTCTGTGTCAACCATTGTCTGGCTGTTCCCTCTCCAAATATTGATGGGCTGCTGAATTCCTTTTGTACTTTGCTGTTTTTCTCGTTGCCCCCACCAAGCACAAAAGGAAATCTATCACTCAAAACATCCATGTTAATTTTAGGTTAAAGTTCTTGCATCCAGTTGAGTTTGGAAGGTCGGTTTGTTCAGCATACGCGAAATAGAGAACAACATTCAGAAAATAAATTTATTGGAGTAGTATATGACCTTGTCCATGCCATTCAAAAAAGATTGACACAAACTGACTGGTAACCTGGAGTTACAAAGTTGACCTTGGCCATTTTCTGCTATTGACCTGCCAACTAATATTGAACTAAATCAACAGCATGGTGGAGTCATATGGGTGGAAACAGGCCCTTCGGCCCAACTTGCCAATGCAGACCAACATGCCCCATCTACAGTAGTTCCACCTGCCTGCATTTGGTCCATATCCCTCTCAACCTTTCCTATCCCTGAACATGTATACATTTTGCTTAAACATTGTGATAATACCTATCTCAACTACCCTCTGTGGCAGCTCATTCCACACACCCTCCACACTTTCTGTATTTTTTTTATTTTATAAAGTTGTCCCTCTGGTTCTTCTTAACTATATTCCACTTGCCTTAAAGAACTTGAAGAAAGAAGGAACAGCAGATGCTAGAATCTTGAGCAAAACACAAAATGCTGGAGGAACTCAGTGAGCTAGGCAGCATCTGTGGAGGAAAGGGACAGGTGATGTTTCAGGTCGTGTCTCTTCTACAGACCTACGATTTTAAAGAACATCAAAACCAGCATTGGTGTGACTCATCTATCCCAAGTGGAGTAAATTATTTAGAATAATCAGTCCAATGGGGATATATATACATACAGTACGTTGCAAGTTAAATGATGAGAAACATGAAAACAATCACTCAAATTTATGGTAGCATATTTTCAAACTGTCCAAATATTCAAATTTGCAGGAACTATTATTCAACTTTGTTTTCAAATGAATGGTGTTTTAAAATATTTAATAACGATGTGGAGTTGTAAACAAATAAATCCTCATTCCAGTCATCTATTTCTGATTAATTTTGTACATTCACTAACAAATGTGCAGTAACTCATCTCCTTTGGTGATGATTTAGAGGGGAAACTGTCACTAAATTAATGGGTTAAGATTTTAAAAAATGTTAAAACCTAGCACAGATAATTTAGATTAAATTAAAAATAAAGAATGGAGATCATGTTTCCTTGAGGTGATTTAATTTTCTCGAAGGGTGGAAATAAATAATGGTTTAGGCTTGTGTGTTCTCAAGATTGTCTGAGACCCAAGAGATGATCAACGAGTTATTGAAATTCCAATTTGGGGTTTGTCTGTATTGAAGGTAAAGCCAACATATTGGTAAATCTTACTTGATGATTCGTGATCTTCTTGAAACCTTACTAGGGTGTAGCAAGGAAGTGATGATCTGAGCTAAAGGGAGAGGATGGGCAGGCAGGACTTTATTCCTTGGAGCACAGGAAGATGAGAGGTGTTCATAAATCATAGGAGCAGAATTGGGCCATTTGGCGCATCAGGTCTACTCCACCATTCAATCATGACTTTTATCAATCCTTCTCAACCCCATTATCCTGCCTTCTGCCCGTAACCCTTGACACATTTGCTAATCAAGAATTTGTCAATCTCCGATTTAAAAAAGACACAATGACTTGGATTCTACAATGGTCTGTGGCAACAAATTCCACAGATTCACTACCTTCTGACTACATTTCTTATCTCCTTTCTATTGGTATGCCTTTTATTTGGAGCTTGTGCCCTCGGGTCATGGACTCTCCCACAAGTGGAAACATCCTCTCTAGGTGATCTTATAGAGGTATTTAAAATCATGAGGGAAATAAATAGAGTAGATGCACTTAGTCGTGTACCCACAGTAAGAGAATCAAGAACCAGAGGGCATAGGTTTAAGATTGGGTGGGGAGGGGGGGGGGGAGGGGATTTTTTTCACAGTGGTGGGAATATGGAACAAGCTGCCAAAGGATGTAATTTAGGCAGAAACCATAACAACATTTAAAAGACATTTGGGCAGGTACATGAATAGGGAAGGTTTAGAGGGATATCAGCCAAATGCAGGCAGGTGGGTCTAGTGTAGATGGGGCACCATGGGCAAACTGGGCTGAAGGACCTGTTCCGTGCTGCATGACTACGACATTCTAGTTGGTGGGTGAAAAGGCTCCAACAATGTGCGAGTTAGATGCGATACAACAAAACAATAATGATAGATATAATTGAGTGCAGATGCTGGTTTACAAAACAGATACAAAGTGCTGGAATAACTCAATTGGTCAGGCAGCATCTCTGTAGAATGTTTCCTGGTCAGGACTCTTGATGAAGAATCCAGACCCTAAACATTGCCTCTCTGAGTTCCCCAGAGGTGCTGTCTAACCTGCTGAGTTACTCCAGTACTTTGTCTTTTTGTGTTTTAACCAGCATTTGCAGTTCTTTGTTCCTACATTTTGGCTCCTCCAGAGATGTGGCTTGACCCATGCTGTTACTCCAGCACTTCGTACCTTTCCAAGGAATGATGGTGATTGTCTAATTTGGCTGGGTAACTTGAAGAGGAACTTGATGCAGTGATGTTTCCATACAATGGCTACTCTTATCTATCTTGCTATCAGAGATTACAACTTCTGAGATCGTCCAAAGAAGTCCTTGAAACCTTCCGAGTACCCTGTAGAAAGGGCACATGACTGCCAAAGTGTGGTCATATGGATTATGTGCCGACAAAGTAGATTATTTTATCCTGGATGTTGCTGAGTTTATAGACAACTATTCCAGCAGCATCCATTCATCAGTGCTGGTTCACTGAGTTCATTTCACGCAGCTCGTCGCCAGCTATGAAGCAGCTTCAAATTTACAATGTTCAACATTTTTTTAACATTGCATATCACATCAACAACCTGCCAATATTGAGTTTATGGTGCATGATTGAATAGCTTTATGTGGAAACAGAATATAGATATTGACAGCACAATATCATTGCGAACACAATGGATGCATTTTACATTGCACTCAGCACAAGGTTAGGCTGTACGGTTGAATAATTGAACCGGAACCGTTGAGCTTACAAATGGTTTTGGCAACAATCAAGTCCAGTCACACATGGCAGACAGCAGTAAATGGCAGTGTACAGTGTTGATGTATTGGGATTGGTTTATTATTGTTGAGTTTAGTTTAGAGATATAGTGTGGAAACAGGCCCTTTGGCCCACCAATTCCACGCTAGCACTATCGTACAGACTAGGGACAATTTACAGTTTATCAAGCCAAATGGCCTACAAACCTCTATGTCTTTGGAATGTGGGAGAAAACTCACGCGGTCACGGGGAGAAGGTACAAGCTCTGAACAGACAGCATCTATAATCAGGATCGACCCAGAATCTCTGGGGCTATAAGGCAGCAACTCTACCGCTGCGCCACTGTGCTTTCCTGTGTATCAAAAGGGTTTTGTTTGTGCTCTCTCCAGCAAATCATACTGTACGTATGTACAATCAAACCATACACAAGTACAGCAGGTAGGGGCAAAGAGAAATATATTGCTGCAGCAATTATATGTAGGAACATCATACAGACAGGGCCGGTTGTTGGGATTGAACCGGGGTCTCTGGCCTATAAGGCAGCAACTCTAACGCGGTGCCATCGTACGGCTCCGCACGAGGCAAGTTTTGTTCGGAGGGTGGTGGGTGTCTGGAACGTGCTGCCGGGGTGGTGGTCAAGGCAAGTGATCGGTCGATACGGGTGAGGGGATTCTGATAAGCAAATGGTTGGTCAAAGGTCAGCGATGAAGAAACAAAAGGTGTGAGATAATGATCGGAGGTGTGAAATCCACCTACCATTTGCCAGGTTTTGTCCAGCCCCAACCTCTCTTCCAGCTTTCTACCCTTTACTGTAAGTAGTCTGTATAAGTGTCCCAAATCAAATCACCCATTCGTGTTCTCCAGAGATTCTGGCTGACTCGCTGAGTTATTCCATCACTTTGTCTTATTTGGTAAACTGACTTTTGAAGTTGCTTGTGTCTAATTTATTGTCAGTTTGTTGGGTGTTTTGGGCAGAATGGGGCACTATTAAGTGTTGCTTGCCGATGCCATTAGTGAGTTGCTGCCATCCCCACCTGCATTCATGGTATATAGTGATGTGAGAAATCTAGTATTTAATAGAAAATGATCCGAGGAAGAGTGTGTAGAAAATCTGTAGATCACTGTTCTGCTGTGATCTTCAGGCATGATTTCTGTTGGACCGATAAGTCAATAAGTTAAAACTACAACTTGTAGCCTTTCTTGACATCAGCATACAGGCGATTTGGGATTGTGCGTGCATAGATTTGCAGCCGGGAAAGATTTAAAAGGTGCAACCTTTACACACAGCATAACCTTTCAGACATTTGGGCGGGTATGTGGATAGGAAAGGTTTAGGTGGACATGAGCAAATGGGACAACACTTAGATGGAGCATGTTGGGCTGAAGGGCCTGATTTCTGTATCTGGAAGTGCAGCACAGTTGAGGTTTAGTTTCTGGATTGCCATAAACTGACATGTAGTGAAATACTACATAATAGTAATCTGTTTAGAAATTCAGAGTGCTTCACCTTGTACTTACGTGCATAAAAGCACTGAAAGGACAATTACAGTGTGTGCATGTTGCTTAAAATGTGTAATTTCTCAATGTGTGAGTTTGTAAGCCATCATAAAGTTATAATTCCTTCTGTGGGAGATGAATACCAGTCAGTGGAACCTGATTTCCTAAACTGTCTGTCATCGAACAAAGGCTCATCACTTTCACCCACTACACCATGGAAACCAATTGCCTGCATGGTCAGATAGAATGATTTGTCAATGCTTTGAATTATATTATTGAAACCTAGTCCTACATCTGTGATTATAATTCATGAATGCCAATGGCTGCAGGCTGAAGAACTATTCAATGTTTATCGTGTGGGCAGGAACTGTAGATGCTAATTTATACTGAAGATAGACACAATGCTGGAGTAGCTCAGCAGGTCAGGCAGCATCTCTGGAGAACACGGGTAGGTGGTGTCGTATTGGAACCCTTTAAGGAACTGTCCCACTTGGGCGTCATTTGCACATTATTTACGTGTCATAATTTAGGCAGTGACGCGCAGTCGCGCGGCGCCCCAGGATTTTGTGATCTACAAAATCTTTGCGCGCCATCTGCGTGACGCGCAAATGACGCCCAAGTGGGACAGGCCGTAAACACTGAAAGTGGGGGGGGAGGTGGGGGGGGGGGGGGGGGGGGGGGAAGTGGGGGCCTGAAAGGTGGTGGAGGAAATAAACTGGAGGTGAGAAAAGGCCAGGACAAATCAGGGCTGGCAGCAGATTACCTCGGGTAGGGTGGAGCTCATAATGGCCCATTGTTGGCTAGGGAAGGTGTGATAACAAGAGGGATACAAGAATGCGAACAGTGGAACTGGTAGGATGTCTTAAGGGGTTGTCCCACTGCGGCAACCACATTGGCGAGTTTAGAAAAGTTTGCCGTCGACACGAGGTCCTAGGAGGTCTTTGTAACTCTCCTTCATGCTCGAGATTAGTCCCCGCGTACTCGAGGCCTCAGCTAGGTCGCGGCGTATTTTTCAACATGCTGAAAAATGCCCGCGAGTAAAAAAAAAGGTCGCCGTGGAAAAAAAATCTATATTTTTTTTAATCGTAGGTTTAGTCAAAGTAGGTTGTAGTAGGTCGGCATGTTATTCGTAGGTAATCAAGGGTAGTCGAAGGTAGTCGTAGATAGTCTTCAACATAGTCGAAGGGAGATCGAAGGAGGTCGTCTTCACTCTCCACTATTCGGTGTCTAATTTTCCCGAAGCTAGTCGAAGGAGGTCTTCTACATTGTCGAAGGTCTTCTACATAGTCGAAGGAGGTCTTCAACATGACATTTTTTTTCAAACTCTCGTAAACTCTTCTAAACTTGCCAATTAGGTCGCCACAGTGGGACAGCCCCTTTACTAGTCATTCTACCACTTCCACGGTTTGCATTCTTGTACCCCTCTTAAGGTGAAGTTTTGGGTCGGGGCTCCTCTTGACAAAATATAGACACAAGGGACTGCAGGTGCTGGTTTACACAAAGACATTTTACTGGGTACATGGATGGGAAAGTATTAGAAATGTATGGGCCAAATGCAGGCAGGTAGGACTAAGGTAGAGGGGGCATCTTGGTCGGCACAGGCTAAAGGGGCTGTTTCCATGTTGTGTGACTGTTCTTCAAATGGCAGCAGGTTGAGGTCATTTCTAGTAATCAGTCTTAAGTTTGGCAGGACAATTGCATTTTTTTCACCCAATATTTGCAATTCCAGCTTTAATGTCTGGCTCAAAATAACATGTTTGTCTTTTTTAATTTGTAATTATTTGGGAAGGATTTCAAGTTATTCATCAACAACTTTAAAGGATGCTTATTTACAAACAATAAAGATTGTATTTCTCCACTGCCAACTTTAAATTCTGATTATTATCTCCAACTGTAAAAGCCACTAGTTATTATTTGGTCAGGTTCCAAATAGGAAGTGAATATTAATTTTTTCAATTTCAATTATGCCACAATTGGACTTGTTTTGATATTGCTCTGGAATTTAAAGTATTTTCACTGGAATTATTTATGTATTGGCAGTAAGACGCCAATGAATAGCATTGCGGGCGGCACAGTGGCACAGTAGAGTTGCTGCCCTACAGAACCAGAGACCTGGGTTTGATCCTGTCTATGGGTGCTGTCTGTATGGAATTTGTACGTTCTCACCGTACAAATTCCCTGGGTGGGTTTTCCCTGGGTGCTCCGGCTTCCTCCCACACTCCAATGACGTACAGGTTTGTAGGTTAATTGACTTTGGTTAAAAATTGTAAATTCGGTAAAAAGTCCCCAGTATTTAGGATAGTGCCTGTACGGTGCTCATTGATCGGTGTGGACTCAGTGGGCCAGTGGGCCTGTTTTGCACTGTATCTCTGGTGGACGTGTATAGGCGATGTATTCATGTTGGGATAGTCCTTCAGACATTGTAGAGGGGGGGGGGGGGGGGGGGGGGGGGGGGGGAGAGAAGCTAAATATGAGGCAGGTAGGAATAAGGTAGATGGGGCATCTTGGCCGGCACAGGCTAAAGGGGCTGTAGGGACACGACTATAGCCTGGCGAGTGATAGGTGGATAGAGGTGATGGAGAGTTTAATCAGCAGATGGGTGGACAAAGGCTGGAGATGAAAAGGGGAATAAAGTGTGCAGGAGTACTGCTGATCCAGGTAAGCTCCAGGCTGCTGCCGGGCCTCCTCCGTCGCTCTCGACCGCCTTGGCCTACGAACCGACGCTGCCTGACCACCGCTCTGTCCGGGGGGGCATGTCCTGCAGCTGACCTTGAAGGCGCTGGAGACAATACCCCGGTCCCTCTCCTACCGAATCATTCCTCTTGTCCGTCATCGCCAGCAGCCCCGCCGGGTCCAGCTGGACATGGCTGCGGGCGGACTGCTGGGTCAGTCGTTGTTCATTGTGCCGTGTCGTTGTGTTGGGTCCATTCTTGGGAATTAAGGAGAGGGGAGTGGAGGTGCAAAGTAGAGGCAGTGAGGGTGAGTGGAGTTGTTCCTCTGGCAATGGAGGAGAATTGTCAGTAAGGGACTGGGAAGAGGAGTTAAAATGGTCAGCAACCGGGAGATCCAGTAGGCCTTGGTGGACTGAGCATGTGTACGGCAAAACGGTCGCAGATATGTGTAGGAAAGACCTGCAGATGCTGGTTTAAATCGAAGGTAGACACAAAATGCTCGAGTAACTCAGCGGACAGGCAGCATCTCTGGAGAGAAGGACTTTTTGGGTCGAGACCCTTCTTCAGACTGATCAGGTTACAGATATATGCTGCATTTAGTGATAGCAGGTAGCTGAGACAATTGTCCTAGTCAGGAAGCTTTACACATGTATTTTAGCACTACATTATTGCTATTTCCATCAAATTCTACAGGAAGTAATTTTAATATTACTGTAGAATAGTGTACAGTGACAAACGTGAGCATCACAACTCAAACAATTCACTCATCTCTTTCTTGGCTTTTTCTTTTATAGATTAATGTAATCCGTATATTTCTGAGAGATGATTTCATCATCGTTTATTACAATAATGAAAATGCAGTTGGCATTTTGATGAATAGTTCGCAACTGAATAGATGGCACAGTAGTGTAACAAGTAGCGTCGCTGCCTCACAGTGCCCGAGACCCGGGTTCAGTCCTGACTACGGGTACTGTCGGTGTGGAGTCTGCACATTCGCCCAGTGTGCGTTAGTATGTTAATTAGCCTCTGTAAATTGCCCCTAGTGTGCAGGGAGTGATTGTGAAAGAGGCATAACCTAACAGATGATCAACATAGAAACATAGAAAATAGGTGCAGGAGCAGGCCATTCGGCCCTTCGAGCCTACACCACCATTCAATATGATCATGGCTGATCATCCAACTCAGTAGCCTGTACCTGCCTTCTCTCCATACACCCTGATCCCTTTCGCCACAAGGGCCACATCTAACTCCCTCTTAAATATAGCCAATGAACTGGCCTCAACTACCTTCTGTGGCAGAGAATTCCAGAGATTCTCCACTCTCTGTGTGAAAAATGTTTTCCCATCTCGGTCCTAAAAGATTTCCCCCTTATCCGTAAACTGTGACCCCTTGTCCTGGACTTCCTCAACATCGGGAACAATCTTCCTGCATCTAGCCTGTCCAATCCCTTCAGAATTTTGTAAGTTTCTATAAGATCCCCCGTCAATCTTCTAAATTCTAGCAAGTACAAGTCGAGTCTATCCAGTCTTTCTTCATATGAAAGTCCTGACATCCCAGGAATCAGTCTGGTGAACCTTCTTTGTGCTCCCTCTATGGCAAGAATGTATTTCCTCAGATTTGGAGACCAAAACTGTACGCAATACTCCAGGTGTGGTCTCACCAAGACCCTGTACAACTGCATTAGAACCTCCCTGCTCCTATACTCAAATCCTTATGCTATGAATGCCAACATACCATTCGCTTTCTTCACTGCCTGCTGCACCTGCATGCCTACTTTCAATGACTGGTGTACCATGACACCGAGTTCTTGTTGCATCTCCCCTTTTCCTAATCGGCCACCATTCAGATAATAATCTACTTTCCTGTTTTTGCCACCAAAGCGGATAACCTTACATTTATCCACATTATACTGCATCTGCCATGCATTTGCTCACTCACCCAGCCTATCCAAGTCACCTTGCAGCCTCCTGGCATCCTCCTCACAGCGAACACTGCCCCCCAGCTTTGTGTCATCCGCAAACTTGGAGATGTTGCATTCAATTCCCACGTCCAAATCATTAATATATATTGTAAATAGCTGGGGTCCCAGCACTGAGCCTTGCGGTACCCCACTAGTACCCCCCATTCTGAAATGGACCCAATTTACTCCTAATCTTTGCTTCCTGTTTGCCAGCCAGTTCTCTATCCACATCAATACTGAACCACCAATACCATGTGCTTTAAGTTTGTATACTAATCTCTTATCTGGGATCTTGTCGAAAGCCTTCTGAAAGTCCAGACATAACACATCCACTGGTTCTCCCTTATCCACTCTATTAGTTACATCCTCGAAAAATTCTATAAGATTCGTCAGACATGATTTACCTTTCGTAAATCCATGCTGACTTTGTCCAATGATTTCACCACTTTCCAAATGTGCTGCTATCCCATCTTTAATAACTGACTCTAGCAGTTTCCCAACTACTGATGTTAGACTAAATGTTGATTCCATGCTGCCTCTCTAAACTAAAACTAAACCAAAGTCATAGGAGCAGAATTAGTCATATTTCACATGAGCAGAATTAGGCCGTTCGGTTCTGCGTCTACACCACCACCATCCAATCATGGCTGATCTACCTTTCCCTCTCAACCTCATTCTCCTGCTTTCTCCCTATAACTCATGATACCCTTAGCAATCAAGTCAAATGAAAACAAAATTAAACTTTACTCTCCAAACAGGAAGCTTCCTTTCTATGGAAAGGGAGCCTGGATGCCCCGTGCATCAATACAAGAACTCCATTTGGGATGCACAATCTTCGGCTCTCCCTCCCCAAAAATGTGATTGTCCAAGAGGCAGGACAAAAGCCATTATCTGGTCTCCTGATTATTTCCAGCATTTCTGTTTCCATTCAGCTGCTGCAGGGTGTGATCATGGTTTTCACCTCAGATTTGAAATATCAAAGTTTACATCTACAGATTAGTCCTGCTAATACAGCATTTACAACACACCTGGACAGGTACACGGATAGGAAACATTTAGAGGGTATATGCCAAACGCGGGCAGGTGGGAATGGCATAGATGGGGCATCTTGGTCGGCAGGGACAAATTGGGCAAAGGGCCTGTTTCCATGCTGTACGATTCTCTCGCACTGGTAATCAATCACCACAAATGTATTGCAAGCCAAATATATAACAAGGTACCAGAGAGAGAACGAGGTTTTTTCTCCAAACATGCTGCTGTTATTTTTAATTGTAAAAAAAAGGTCAACCTAAATAAGTAGCTACAGCTTTACAAGCCCATTAACACAATAGCACAACAAATAAATATCTAATAATATATAAAATAATAAATTAATAATCAATAATATTAGGTAACCAGACCGTAATAGTGCAAAACCAAAGTAGGTAGACAACCCGAAAAAGTTAATTGTAGAATGTTGCGGAAGTTTAACTTTAGTTTAATTTAGTTAATTTAGTTTATTATTGTCATGTGTAAAGGGGTACAGTGAAAAGCTTTGTAGCATGCTATCAAGTCTGTGAAATGAATGCACATGAATACACCCATGCAGTCTACGGAGTACAGATACAGGATGAAGGGAATAATGTTTAGTGCAAGATAAAGTCCAGTAACGTCTGATTAAAGATAGTTAAGATGACTTAAATTAGGTAACTGGGAGGTCAGGATCGTTCTCTTGTTGGCGAGAGCTGTCCTGATCTCCTATCTACCTCATCGGAGGCCTTTAAACTATCTTAAGCTAGAGAGATAGTCACAAAATGCAGGAGTAAATCAGTGGGTCAGGCAGCATCTCTGAACATCTCTTGCATGCGGACTCAGCAGACTATTTCTGTACACTTGCAGATTGGGGACATGGCAATACTCAACTGGACTGTTTGCAGGAAAAAAAATTCACAATGTAACAATGGAATCACCATTAAACCATTAAGTACTATTAAAGGTACTGTGCATTCCTAGTTCCAGCAAATATTCAGGACGAGAGATTGTAATGAGCAATTTCTCTCTTTGGATGAAAATAATTACCTCAGCTCCATTCTTACTCCTTGACCAAATACCCTAAATGTACATTTCCTACTGAATTTCTTCTCTAATCTGAATGGAAAGTGACCACAGATATAACCATATAACCATATAACCATATAACAATTTACAGCACGGAAACAGGCCCTCTCGGCCCTTCCAGTCCGTGCCGACCATTTGTTTTCCCCTAGTCCCATCAGATATGTGGTAATTTAAAGTTTTACCTTTCTGTCTCATTTTTCAAGGCTTCAGTTCCAATGGCTGTCCATCACCCGACTCGGCCTCGGAGCTGTGGCGGCGGCAACGGCATTCCGGCGATGGCCCTTTCTCAGAGGCTCGGCCGCGGGCCCAGTGGACGACATCGTCGGGAGCTCGCAGGCCACAGGTTGGTGACCTGTTTTTCGGAGCTCCCGCAACAACAGCTTCGTCCACTGGTCTGGAGGTCGGCAGCTTCGACCACCCCGGGCCGCAGAGTTTGAACCGGCCCGTTCGTGGAGCACGGTTGAGCCACGAGACTTACTTGCCATCACCCGGTGGGGTCACAACATCTGAAGCCTGGATCGCCTCGGTGCAGAGGGGAGAACAAAGAGCGACGAGACAGAGACTTTAAGATTTTGCCTTTCATCACAGTGAGGAAGTGTTTGGTGAACTCACTGTGGTGGATGTTAACTTTGTGTTTATTGTGTGTTTTTGTCATTTTTATTTTGTATGACTGCCAAGCAACGAAATTTCGTTCAGACCGAAAGGTCTGAATGACAAAAATAAAATTCAATTCAATTCAATCACCCAGCAATAGTGATGTCATTGGTCTAAGACTTGCAGACCCAATCACAATGAAGAATTATCAGAGACTGCAATGCAGGAAGTAAACATCTCAAGTCATTAGTGTTTTAGTGTTTTATTGTCATATGTCCCAAGTAGAACAATGACATTCTTACTTCCAGCGGCACACAGAATATGTAAACATAGAACTTTATAAACAGCGTAATAAACAAAAAAAAGTTCTGTACACGTATCATGGAACTTTGTTTCTATACATCTGTATGCACACAGCTAACTGACTTTTAACTGTTTAATGAACAATAACAGCTATTTATGTAACATCTGTAATATGGCTATAACATCCCAAATTACTTTAAGAGCATCATGAAAGAAAACACTGATTTCAAGTCATAGCAGATGTTCAAAAGCCCACGGAAAGGAATAGGTATCAGGGGTGTCTGAAAATGAGGCATTGAATGTTTGGGATAAAATTTCAGAGGTTTAGACCTTGGAAGCAGAAGTAAAATCTTCAATGCTGAACGTATTAACACAAGGTCCTGAACAGTGATCGATGCATTCACAAAGGAAGCTCATCCATGCCTCTGCTTTCTCAGCTGTTCGAGGAGAGTTGGCATATCGCCGAACATTCTATCGAACCTCTACATAGGAACAACGGGGAGCTTTCTGACCGGTTGCATCATGATGTGATTTGGTAATTTGAACAGCCTAGAAGGAAGGAGGCTGCAGAAAGTTGTAGACATTGCCCAGTCCATCACGGGTAATGACCTCTCTACCATCAAGAGGATCTACACGAGGCGCTGCTCTAAAAAGGTAACTAATATTAAAAGAACCTCACCACCCTGGCCACGCTCTCACTCACTGCTAACATCGGGAAGAAGGTACAGGAGCCTGAAAACCGTGACCTTCAGCTTCTTCCCAGCAACCATCTTGAACCATACTGGGCAAACTAAACCGCAACCCTACCTCATCGAACTAGTATGGGCTTTGTATAAGGTTGCATTACATAATTGATAATTTGTTGTATTCTTTATTGTATATTTATTTACTGTCATGAGCCTGTTAAGCTGCTGCGAGTAAGAATATCATTGTTTTGGTCCAGTGATATGTCAGTCTTGACTCTCTTGACGCACTAGTTCAGGATTGAAGGAATACATATTTCACACTAGGTGATTTGGGTTGAGATTACAGAAATAGAAAGGGGCAAGACCACTTGAAAACACATAATCTTTTATCGAGCCATTGCTTAACAAGGGACCAGTGTTTCAGTAAGATTGAGTTATAAGTGAATGGCTCTCAATAGTTGTTAGCATTTGGAATCAGAGCTGTATAGATTGGAAACAGTCCCTTCAGCCCACCTTGCCCAAGACCAACCAAATCTATAGGTTAAAATACAAATTGTCCTGGAGAAGAAAAAAATAAAAGGATAGACAGTCAGAACCTTATTCCCCAGGGTGGGAATATCAAATACTAGAAAGCATGGCTTTAAGGAAAGAGGGGCAAAGTTTAAAGAAGAAGTCTGGGGCAGTGGTTTTGTTTTTTACACAGGTGGGTGCCTGGAACACGCTGTCTGGGTGGTGGTGGTGGCAGATACTATAGTGATATTTAAGAGGCTTTTAGATAAGCACTTGGAAATGTGGGAAATGGAAGGATATGGAAGGGCAATGGAAATTTGTTTATCCTGGCATTAAGTTGGGCACAGACATTGTGGGCTGAAGGGCCTGCACATGTGCTGTACTTTGGAAACAAGAAACTGCAGATGCTGGTTCACACACAAGGACAAAGTGCCAGAGTAGGAGCATCTTTGGAGAACATGGATAGGTGACATTTCGTACTGGAACCCATCTTCAGACTAAGAAGGATCCTTACCCAAAACATCACCTATACGTGTTCTCCAAAGATGCTGCCTGACCTGCTGAGTTACTCCAGCACTTTTTATGGACAATAAAGAACACCTTCTGATAATGTGGTGTACAGACGGGAGACACTGCAAGGATTCAAGTATGGATCCCAATCATTTCACTGCACATTCAGTATCTGTTCTGTGGATGGAGGAATCTCTTAGACAATACATTGTGCCACCTTAATGTTGATAAATGATCCTGATAATCTTAATGTAATCCAACTTTCCTCATGCATAATATTTATTTTTAACAAGAAAAAATATTTTCTTTCCATTTACCTCTGATTAATCTATGTCTCAGCAGCTTTCCTGAGAAGGATTAGTGTAATGGCTGAGTCAAAATGAAACACAATAACCTAAAATTGTTTTCCTGAAAAATTGCATGTCCTGGCCTCAAATTAAAATCGGGTATTATTGGACTTGGATTCCCTGTGTCTTGCAGACACCAATCAAATTGTCTGCATGGCTCTCTAGCTTTCTTATACATTTTTTGAAAGAGAATAAGGTTCCCTGTAGTTCAGGAATGTTTAGCATGACCGTGATGTTTTTCTTTCATCGCTCACCTCCCTTCCATTTTTATATCGACAGGTTTTCATATTTTAATCTTGTGTTGCTTGCATCAAAATCTTGTTTATTACGTACCTGACACTATCTGGACTGCAAACGGACATAGGAGAAACTGAAAGTAGTCACAAGAATCTGTGGCAATTACTTAGGCTCCTGCCACTGTTGATACTGATGCCCATCTGCTGGGATTAGAGTCTCTGAAGACTATTAAATGGTATTAGCCCAGCATGTCAACTCCGAACTTGGATTTAATTTGCATGCAAAGTGTTGTGGAGTAATGTCTTGGTGCAAATTGTCCACATAACTTTAATGAAATCCTTCAGCCTTACAACGGCATTGCTGAAATAGAGATTATCCTTCAAAAAAATAACCCATAGATAGGCTTGCTTGTAGGTAAAGTCTTCCAATCTACTATCCTCTGGTTGTGGGCCGTGGGTGAGGGGGACGATGTCTATTCTGTGCCGAGGTTATGGTGGCACTTTGGTGCAACGGTGGAGCTGCTTCCTAACAGAGCCAGAGACCCGGGTTTGATCCTGACTACGCGTGCTCTATGTACCTTCTCCCTGTGACCACATGCATTTTCTCCGGATGCTCTGGCTTCCTCCCACACGCCAAGGACATACAGGTTCGCAGGTTAATTAGCTTCAGTAAGTTGTAATATTGTCCCTAGTGTGTGTAGGTTCGAATACGGGGTGACCATTGGTCGTTGCTGACTTGATGGGCCGAAGGGCCTGTTTCCGCGCTGTAGCTAAAAGTAAAAAAAGTTAAAAGTTTTAAATCTCCTCAATTATTGAGGTAGAAACAAGGAACTGCAGATGCGGATTTACAAAAGAAGACACGGAATGCTGGAGTAGCTCAGTGGATCAGGCAGCATCTCGGGTCAACATGAATAGGTGACATTTTGGGTCAGGACCTTCAGTCTGATTGTAATGACAAAACTTGACAATGACATGGCCTCTGGCCACAGCCATCTGTGGCAATGCATTCTACAGATTCACCACCCTCTAGCTAAAGAAATCCCCCCTCATTCAATGCTGGACCACACTGGCTAAACTCTTAGTTGCCTTCTTGAAGCAATGCTGCCTGTCGATAGATCCCATTGATAGGTGGGAGGTCAGTACCCGTGATGGACCGGGTAGTGTTTATCACTTTCTGCAGTCTCCTTTGATCTTGCCGTCGGTAACATTAATCCTGCATTGAGAATAATTCTCTAAGGATTGTCCATTATTCATGAGACAAAAGCTGTGATGTATCATCCTCTGAGCAGCAGGAATGAGTTTATAAAGCAAATTATATTAACCTGGCGTAGGACTGTGTCTGGAATAAGATCATAAGACGAGCTTTTAGCTGCCTTCAAAACTGGTCCAAAAAATCTCAGTTTAATTTTTCATTCATCTCGGGTTGCTTTTGTGTTTTAATTGGCCAGGCCAGTCTGAAACCGTTCTCATTGTTGGTACCTGTACTTTGACAATGCAGATTAGAATTTTGATGTTTTACCAACTGTGAAAGGGGAAAGATTTCCAACTTATAAAAACGATTTTGCAAATATGAACTCCCCCTGGAGTCGCAGTTCCAACAAAGTGATGTGAAATTGCTGGTATCAATATCGTAAATGCTGAACGTAGCCATAGATTCAAGAGGCGAACAGTCAAAACAAACTCGCTTCATATTGTGATGCTATTTCTGAAAGGCTGCTTTCAATAAATTACTCTTTGACTCCTGCAGAGTTATTTGAAATTCCTTTTGGTGCAGTGCAGCAAATATTTTTAAATAAGTGAAATTGGTTGGGTTTTGAGCGTTATTTGTTGGCTATGTATTTCCCATATGATTTGCCGTTTTGTCTTCATGAGGTGAACCGTGAAGGCCCATGTGTATGATTCAAGACCATAAGATGTAGGAGCAGGATTAGGCCATTCAGCCCATCGAGTCTGCTCATAGCAAATCAATGTTTTATTTTCTGGGGCTATGCCCTCTGGTTCTAGTCACTCCCATTGCAGGAAACATCGTTTGCATGTCCACTCTATCCAGGTCTTTCATTATCCAGTAAGTATCAATGAGTTTTTCCACTCATCCTTATAAACTCCAGCGAGTACAGGCCCAGTGCAATCAAACGCTCCCATGCGTTAATCCAATAATCCCCAGGATCATTCTTGTAAACCTCCTCTCGACCCCCTCAAAACGCAATACACCCTCCATCAGGTAAGGGAGGTGCAGCATAGAGTTGCTGCCTTACAGCGCTAGAGACCCGGGCTACGGGTGCTGTCTGTACGGAGTTTGTGCTTTCTTCCTGTGAATGCATAGATTTTCTCCGGGTGCTCTGGTAAGACCACATTTGGAGTATTGTGTTCAATTTTGGTATCCTAATTTCAGGAAGGACATCCTTGTGATTCAGTCAGTGCAATGTAGGTTCACGAGATTGATCCCTGGGATGGCGGGACTGTCATATGAGGAAAGATTGAAAAGACTAGGCTTGTATTCACTGGAGTTTAGGATGAGGGGGTATTTTATAGAAACATATAAAATTATAAAAGGACTGGACAAGCTAGATACAGGAAAAATGTTCCCAATGTTGGGCGAGTCCAGAACCAGAGGCCACACTTAGAATAAAGGGGAGGTCATTTAAGAGTGAGGTGAGAAAAACCTTTTCACCCAGAGTTGTGAATTTGTGGAATTTCCTGCCACAGAGGGCAGTGGAGGCCAAATCACTGGATGGATTTAAGAAAGAGTTAGATAGATCTCTGGCGGCTAGTGGAATCAAGAGATATGGGGAGAAGGCAGTCAAGGGTTATTGGTTGGGGAAGATCAGCCATGATCACAATGAATGGCGGTGCTGGCTCGAAGGGCCGAATGACCTCCTCCTGCACCTATTTTCTATGTTTCTATGTTTGCTCCAGTTTCCTCCCACACTTTGAAGACGGCAGGTATGTGGGTAAAATGGCTTCAGTGAAAAAAATAAATATATTGTAGATTATCCCTCGTGTGTAGGTTTGTGTTACAAACATACTAAAGAATCTCCTCCACCACAAAGCCAGCAGCAGATTAGGAGTGCTGGAGGGACAGTGATGCTGGCTGCACCTCTCATCTGTTGTTACAGTATGTGATTTATCTGCTTTCCTTTGGAAAATATTCATCATATTTTTGTGTCATTAAACTGAGCAGTCTTTTTGGTCAGAACTTGCAAATCAGAGAGACATGAAATTGCAGATGCTGGAATCTTAAACACAGCACTGGGGGAATTTAATGGGTGGATAGCATCTGTGGAGGGCAATGGGCATCAAACATTTTGGAGAGGGACCCTTCTTCAGCCTCAACAGGCAATAGTTCAGGAGGGGACCCTTCTTCTGGGTTCCGAATAAAGGGTGCCAACTTGTTTGTAGATAACTTACCTACAAAATAACCATCCCCTTCTCCCCCGGCCCACCTGACTCATTACTAAACCATATTTCTGCCCGTCCCCCTCGCCTTTCACCTGTATTCCTTCCTCTGGATTGATGTTCTACACCTCTACTTCTATCCTTATCTCACACCTTTTTGTCCTTTCATCTCTGGCCTTTGTACAACCATCTGCCTATCAATGACCCCCCCCCCCCCATCTGTAGCCAACTATCACTCACCAGGCTTTGTCCTGCCCTCCTGTCTTCTCAAATTATCTCAACCCCCACCACCCCAATCAGTCTGAAGAGGAGTCCCAACCCGAACCGTCACCGATCGGTGTTCTCCACAGATGCTGACTGACCCGTTGAGTTGTTAATGCACTTTGCATTTTTTTTTTTCCGACCCAAAATGTTTTCTGTCCATTCCCTCCACAGACGCTGCCAGGTCCACTGGTTTCCTCCAGCACCATTTTTTTGCAAAACCAGAATTTGGCGTTCACATTGTTAAACTTTCTCCAATCCAAAAACTCCCCTGATCAATTGATACCAGAGAATCTGATAAGGCCAGGCAAGTCTCAGTGTTCATGTAGAAAATAGAATCCTTTACTAATCCCCAAGTTTGTATTCCAAATGTTCTAAACATTACAGAACAATTTGGTTATTTCTCAGGATATAGAATAAATTGGAATACAAGTGAAATGATGCCAATAAAAGAACAAGACCCTTCTCAACTCCAAAAATTTCCTTTCAGAATTGTTACTGAAAAGTTCAGATATCTCGGAATTTACGTGACTAAAACGTTTTCCTCTCTGTTTAAAATAAACTTTCCACCATTAATTACTAAACTATATGCCTACATTCAATTTTGGAAAACACTTCCTATCTCCCTTATAGGTAGATTAAATGCCATAAAGACGATCTTCCTTCCGCAAATTTTATATTTATTTCAATCAATATATCTCCCTAAAAGGTTTTTTTTTTTAATTGATTCTATTGTCACTAACTTTATTTGGGACTACAAAACCCATAGAATACACAAAAGACATTTGTGCAAATCCAAAGAAAATGGAGGATTAGCTCTTCCTAATTTTCTTTTTTACTACTGGGCAACTAACATTAAAAATATAACCTTCTGGTTGGACGATACATGTCATAGAAACATAGAAACATAGAAATTAGGTGCAGGAGTAGGCCATTCGGCCCTTCGAGCCTGCACCGCCATTCAATATGATCATGGCTGATCATCCAACTCAGTATCCCGTACCTGCCTTCTCTCCATACCCTCTGATCCCCTTAGCCACAAGGGCCACATCTAACTTCCTCTTAAATATAGCCAATGAACTGGCCTCAACTATCCTCTGTGGCAGAGAGTTCCAGAGACTCACCACTCTGTGTGAAAAAAGTCTTTCTCATCTCGGTCTTAAACGATTTCCCCCTTATCCTTAAGCTGTGACCCCTTGTCGTGGACTTCCCCAACATCAGGACCAATCTTCCTGCATCTAGCCTGTCCAACCCCTTAAGAATTTTGTAAGTTTCTATAAGATCCCCTCTCAATCTCCTAATTCTAGAGAGTATAAACGAGTCTATCCAGTCTTTCTTCATAAGACAGTCCTGACATCCCAGGAATCAATCTGGTGAACCTTCTCTGCACTCCCTCTATGGCAATATGTCCTTCCTCAGATTTGGAGACCAAAACTGTACGCATACTCCAGGGTGTGGTCTCACCAAGACCGTGTACAACTGAAGTTAGAACCTCCCTGTTCCTATACTCAAATCCTTTTGCTATGAAAGCTAACATACCATTCACTTTTTTCACTGCCTGCTGCAACCTGCATGCCTACTTTCAATGACTGGTGTACCATGACACCCAGGTCTCGCTGCATCTCCCCTTTTCCTAATCGGCCACATTTAAATAATAGTCTGCTTTCCTGTTTTTGCCACCAAAGTGGATAACCTCACATTTATCCACATTATACTGCATCTGCCAAACATTTGCCCACTCACCCAGCCTATCCAAGTCACCTTGCAGTCTCCTAGCATCCTCCTCACAGCGAACACTGCCCCCCAGCTTAGTGTCATCCGCAAAACTTGGAGATATTGCCTTCAATTCCCTCATCCAGATCATTAATATATATTGTAAATAGCTGGGGTCCCAGCACTGAGCCTGCGGTACCCCACTAGTCACTGCCTGCCATTGTGAAAAGGACCCGTTTACTCCTACTCTTTGCTTCCTGATTGCCAGCCAGTTCTCTATCCACATCAATACTGAACCCCTAATGCCGTATGCTTTAAGTTTGTATACTAATCTCTTATGTGGGACCTTGTCGAAAGCCTTCTGGAAGTCCATATATACCACATCCACTGGTTCTCCCTTATCCACACTACTAGTTACATTCTCGAAAAATTCCACAAGATTCGTCAGACATGATTTACCTTTCGTAAATCCATGCTGACTTTGTCCAATGATTTCACCACTTTCCAAATGTGCTGCTATCCCATCTTTGATAACTGACTCTAGCAGTTTCCCCACTACCGATGTTAGACTAACTGGTCTGTAATTCCCCGTTTTCTCTCTCCCTCCCTTCTTAAAAAGAGGTGTTACGTTTTCTACCCGCCAATCCTCAGGAACTACTCCAGAATCTAAAGAGTTTTGAAAGATTATCACTAATGCATCCACTATTTCCGAGCTACTTCATTAAGTACTCTGGAATGCAGCCTATCTGGCCCTGGGGATTTATCGGCCTTTAATCTATTCAATTTACCCAACACCACTTCCCGACTAACCTGGATGTCACTCAATTCCTCCTTTGACCCGCAGTCCCCTGCTATTTCTGGCAGATTATTTATGTCTTCCTTAGTGAAGACGGAACCAAAGTAGTTATTCAATTGGTCCGCCATATCCTTGTTCCCCATGATCAACTCACCTGTTTCTGACTGCAAGGGACCTACATTTGTTTTAACTAATCTCTTTCTCTTCACATATCTATAAAACCCTCAAAGTTACCTTTCTTTAAGTTCAGAACCATTGTTTCTGAATTAACAATGTCACTCTCCATCCTAATGAAGAACTCAACCATATTATGGTCACTCTTGCCCAAGGGGGCACGTACAACAAGACGGCTAATTACCCCTTCCTCATTACTCAAAACCCAGTCTAAAATAGCCTGCTCTCTCGTTGGTTCCTCTACATGTTGATTTAGATAACTATCCCGCATACATTCCAAAAAATCCTCTTCCTCAGCACCCCTGCCAATTTGATTCACCCAATCGATATGTAGATTGAAGTCACCCATTACATGTCAACATGTAAATTGGTTCAAAATAGAGAGGGAAGATTGTTTGCCCGTTAGTATAGGCTCGATCCTCCTATCTCTAACACATTTGAATAATTCAACGTATGAGCAAAAATAGTTTGCCCAGTAGTAAAAATAGGAGCAAAATCCGATAACACATAGTACTATCTGCATCTGGAAACAGTTGAAATTCAGTCTTAAATTGAGAAACATGTCTCTCCTTCCTATTGCAAACAATCCCTCGTTTAAAGCGTCTACTTTGGATATGGTGTTTGTTCAATGGAAGAACCTGGAAATTAATACTGTGGGAAACCTCTATAAGAAGGGGACTCTCTTCTTTTCAAGAACTACAGGAGAAATATCACTTGAACGCCAAAATCTTATTTAGATACATTCAAATCAAAGGTTCAAAGGTTCATTTATTGTCACATACACCAATTGGTGCAATGAAATTCAAGTTGCCTTTGCAGCACATTAATAAGAATACAACATAACATTATTAAGGAATTTAACAATAAACATAAAACCATCCCCCCACAATGGTTCTCACGGAGGGAAGGCACAAAGTTCAGTCCCCATCCCCTTATCCACCCATAGTCGGGCCTATTGAGGCCTCCGCAGTCGCTGCTATGGCGGCCCGATGTTCAGGCCCTTTTCGCCGGGTGATGGTGCTCCGAGATGATGTGAAAACATATATGCAAGACTCTCCTCTTATGGGTCCAGATATATTAGACGATTATTTGAATAGACATGCCGATACAAGTAAGTTGATATCTTACATTTATAACACTCTCTTAAATATTGATACCCCACCTTCTGAGATTTATAGGCGAGCATGGGAGAACGAGTTGGGTTTACCCATTTCAAAAGATATATGGGAGGAAAGCCTACTATACATACACTACTGTTCTTTAAATGTCAAGCATTGCCCGATACAATTCAAAGTATTGCTTAGGTTATACTACTCAAAGACCAAATTGAATAGGATTTTCCCAACTGTCTCCCCTCTCCGTGATAAATGTCACCTCCATTCTTTTGTATCCTGTATAAAATCACAAAATGTTTGGATGGGAATATTCAATATTATTACCCATATCACACATCTGAGGTATGCTTTTACAAAATTGTATTCCCTTCGTTTTTACTGCCAGCAGGGGTAACAGGGGAATATTTTCTTGTATTCCCCTTTCTTGCGAACGCCTATGGACTTTACCTGTTAAAACAGCGGGGAATATGGTCTTATATTCCCCTGGTCTCACATCCGGGAACTTGGCAACGTGACGGTGCGTGGGAAATTTAGAATATTCAAACGGCAGACAGGAAGACTGCCGCGTCCATTTTGGTTAAATTTTACGTGGAAGTCCGCCGAGCTGAGATGTTCAGATTTTCCTCTAGATGTCTGATATGGGTAATAATAACAATATTGACTGTCCTCTTTCGGGGGATACGACATATATTGCCCTCACTAGATCCATATTGCCCTCGTCTTCGACTCGGGCAATATGAATCTACTTCAGGCAATATATGTCGTATCCCCCTCAAGGCCAGTCAATATTCTATTATCATTTCTAAAACACTCAAAATTCAATTGGAGACAGATTCAAAATTAATAATATTAGGAATGTCAGAGGGCTGCCCTAAGTTAACAATATTCCAAAGACATTTCCTTGACTATGGTTTAATAACTGCAAAAACACTTATACTTAAATTCTTGAAAAAGATAACAGTTCCCACAGTGAAGATGTGGATCACAGAAATGGCTGAGACACTACTTTTAGAAAAAATAAGGCTAGTTTTGTCTGTCAAATCAGACCAATTTTCCAAAATATGGTCTCCTTTCATTGAATGTCTTCAACAACAGAATGGTTGAACACAAATTCAAAACCGACACTAGGGTCAGGTGGGCGGCCGTAAGGAAGGGTAGTGGGATATATCTTTTGTTCTTTGTTAGTTCAGGGTTTTTTTCTTCTTTCTTTTTCGTATCTTTCTTCTTCCTTTTCATTCTTTCCTTTTTACTTTTTTCCAATTCACTTATCAGTTTATAAAATGTTAAAACTGAAGCTGTACGAAAATTGTATACTTTTTATGTTGATTACTTTCTCCTTGTACAATTGCTTCTAATAAAATAAATATATTAAAAAAAGAAAGTAGAATCCTAATGCAGTGTCCAGTGGAAGTAATAACCAATGTTTGTAACTCCTGTAATAAAAGCATGGCAAAACTCTTTGCTGCCTGTTATTTGAATATATCACCTCCTTGCTACCTCAGTTTTCTTTGTGGACCACCAACACTTTCAGGCTGACCTGTTTTCTTGTTATTTCTAATTTAAAGATGGGCATCTTCCAAAACTTCCAGGCAAAAATTGAGTCAAGTTAGATCTATATATTGGCAAGACCAAGTGCAGGCTTGGCGATCATTTCGCTGAATACCTCTGCACAGGCTTATCCAATCTCCGGGTTGCCAGACACTTTACTCCCCTTCCCTTTCCCAAACAGACCTTTCTGTCCTTGGCCTCCTCCACTGTCAGAGTGAGGCACAATGCAAATTGGAGAAACTGCACCTCATATTTCGCTTGGACAGCTTGCAACCCAGCACTATAAATAATGATTTCTCTAACTTCAAGTCATCTTTGCTTTCCATCCCTACCCTAGTTCTCCGACTAGTTTTACTGTCCATTTGGGGCAGATCCCTTCAGACTGAATGAATGAATGAGTTTATGAATGAATACATTTATTGGCCAAGTATTCACATACAAGGAATTTGCCTTGATGCTCTGCCCACAAGTGACAACATGACATACAGTGGCAGTTAGGAATAACACATAAAACATTAATAATAAAACATTATCGATTAAACATGTGAATTAAATAAAATACCGGAGCAAAAGGAGGCTACAGATTTTTGGTTATTGAATAGAGCTACTACTCGTGGGGGGAAAAAAGCTGTTTTATGTGGCAACTTTGACAGTCCGGAGTCGCCTTCCAGAGGGAAGTGATTCAAAGAGTTTGTGGCCATGGTGAGAGGGGTCAGAGATGATCTTACCCGCTCACTTCCTGGCCCTTGCAGTGTGCAGTTCATCAATGGAGGGAAGGTTGCAGCCATTAACCTTCTCAGCTGATCGGATGATTTGCTGCAGCCTCTGGATGTTGGGCTTGGTGGCTGAGTCAAACCAGACCATGATGGAGAAGGTGAGAACAGACTCTATGATGACCGTGTAAAATTGGACCATCATTGCCTGTGGCAGATTGTGCTTCCTCAGCTGCCGCAGGAACTACATCATCTGTTGTGTCTTTTTCACTGTGGAGTCGATGGTGGCCCCCTATTTAAGGTCCTTGGAGATGATGGTTCCCAGGAATTTAAAATACTCCACAGATGTGACTGTGGTGTTGTTGATGGTGAGGGGAGCGGGAGCTCTCCTAAAGTCTACAATCAATTCCACTGTCTTAAGAGCATTGAGTTCCAGGTTGTTGCCATGGCACCAGGAGGCCAGATGTGTCACTTCCTGTCTGTAGGCAGATTCCTCCCCATCCTGGATCAGTCCAATCAGGGTTGTGTCATCTGCAAACTTGAGAAGCTTGACAGAGGAGTCAGTGGGGGTGCAGTCATTGGTGTAGAGAGAGTAGAGGAGAGGGGAGAGTATGCAGCCTTGCGGAGCTCCTATGCTGAGGGTCTGCGGGTCCGATATGTGCCTTCCCATCCTCACATACTGCTTCCTGTCTGTCAGGAACCCTTCAGTCTGAGGAAAGGTTCCGACCCAAAACGTCACCCATCTTTTTTCTTCAGAGATGCTGCCTGACCCGTTGACTTACTCCTGCATTTTGTGTCTATCTTCGATTTTCTATTAATTCTCTATTGGCATAAAAGTTTCAATCTGGTGACATACAGACAATCCTTGAAGTTTTTTGTATTGATGTTCTGACAAATATGAAGCCTTATTTCTTTGCAAAGAATTGCTTATTGAATTATTTTCGCTGGACCCAATAAATTCAAGATTAAAGTGAAATTCCCTTGTGAATTTGGCTAATGGAGATCGGAGAAGTGAAATGTATTTTAGATAAGTGCTGCTTGATCACTGGTGCCTTCCCTGCATTGGTCATTCAAAGTGTTTTGAGACAAGTATCACTGCAGTCATAGAGCTGTATGGCTTGGAAGTTGCCAACCTTGTCCACGCTGACCAAGTTGCTTACTGGGCAGGTCCCATTTGGTCCATTGCCCTCTAAACTCTTCCTATCCATATATCTGTCCAAATGTCTCTTCAAGTCACTATTGCACCCTCTTCTTTTGCTTCCTCTGGCAGTTTATTCCAGATACTGCCAATCTTCTGAGTGAAAGGGTATAGTTTAGAGATACAGCACGGAAACGAGCACTTCAGCCTGCTGAGCCCGCGCTGACCAATGGTCCCCATACATTAGTTCTATCCTACAGACGAGTGACAATTTACAGAAACCAATTAACCCACAAACCTGCATGTCTTTGGAATGTGGAAGGAAATTGGAGCACCTGGACAAAACCCATGCAGTCCCACGGAGATCGTGCAAACTCCATACAGACAGCACCCATAGTCAGAATTGAACCCATGTCTCTGGCTGCAAAGGAAGCAATTCTACTGCTGCGCAACGTGGCCCCACTGAGATCGCTCTTAAACTTTAAGCCTATGCCCTCTAGTTTTAGAATCCTCTACCCTGGGGGGAAAAAAGACTGCGAGCATTCACTTTATCCATGCCCCTCAATCTCGTACACTCCAAGCTCGCCCCTCAGCCTCCTACACTCCAAAGAAAGAGGCCCCAGCCTATCCATACTCTCCCTGTAACTCAAACCAGTAGGTCCAGGTATCATTCTGATGTACATCCAGGTTATACATAGTTGTGCCATCTACATTAAACATTTTTAAAGTGATTTAAAGTCTGTTTCTTTGGATTTTTTATGTTTATAAAGGTGATACTTTGAAACTTGTGACAAGCTGACAGACGGAAATAATTATGTGAGATGTATGTCCTTGGTATCCTTAACTTAATTTGATTACCGGCCAAATTGTTTGCACATATTGGTTGGAATGGTTGAATTGGGCAGATAGGCCTGATTATGAGCACAGTGACCCTACTGGCTCTTGGACACTCCGTCAAAATTGTATATAAATATAATTATAACATATAAGACACAAGGGCAGGTACATGGGTAGGAAAGGTAGAGGGGGATATGGGCCTGGTGCAGTCTAATGGGACTATCTTTTAATAGGATATCTTGGTCGGTATGGATGAGTTGGGGTGGATGGCCTGTTTCCATGCTGTATGACTGTGCTGTATGACTCTGTGACTCCATTAAACTCCCAGGTCAGTTTTCCTTTTTCAGTAACTGGGCTCCATGTTGAAGATTGAGATATGAAGATGGCAGGTCCTGGTGGGTTTAAGATGGGTTTCCCAAAGCTGCTACAGACCCTCTTGTCACTTCCATACAATCATATTCTGTTCTTATTGCCTGGCCGATTTATTCTGCAAGGTAGTGCATTTATGAGGGGGGATCTCATTGAAACTTACCGAATAATGAAAGGCCTAGACAGTGAATGTGGAGAGGATGTTTCTAGTAGTGGGCGAGTTTAGGACCAGAGGGCAACGTCACAGATTCACCACCCACTGGCTAAAGAAATTCCTCCTTTAGAATAGAGATGAGGAGGAATTTCTTTAGCCGGAGGGTAATGAATTTATGAGATTCATTGTGAAGTAATTTGGGTATTTTTAAAGTAGACATTGACTGGTTCTTGATTAGTAAATGTGTCAATGTTTATGGGGAGAAGGCAGGAGATTGGGGCTGAGAAGGAAAAATAGATCAGCAGTAGACTTGATGGGCCAAATGGCCTAATTCTGCACCCATGTTTTAAGATCTGTTGATCTTATTGAACAGTATAACTCTGGATTAACCGGCCTATTGGATTAAACAGCACCTGTCAACTTTGGCAGTACTGGACAACTGTGTTTTTACTGTCACAAGCAACTTAATGTGTACTTTGAATTTAGAGGTCCAGTTATAGTGTCATTGGTGGCATTCAATGTGAGACAGGTGTCCTGTGTGAGAAACCCAGGTAAACACCAGGTACATCTCAATGCTTTTTATTGTCAATTAAGACGACAATAGGAAGGAATTCCAAATGGCCACGGCACTTTGATAACGAGTTACTTTAGAGGTGCAATGGAAACAGACCCTTCCGCTCACTGAGTCCGTGTCGACCAGCGATCGTGCACTAGCACTATCCTACACATCGTAGACAATTTACAATTTTACCGAACCCAATTAACCTATAAACCTGAGCGTCTTTGGGATGTGGGAGAAAACCAGAGCACCCGGAGAAAGCCCACGTGGTCATGACGAGAACGTACAAACTCCGTACTGTCAGGATCGAATTAGGGTTTCTGTCGCAGCAAATCTACTGCTGCACTAAGTATTTCTATTTGGGTTTTCTCAGCTACATTTGGAGGCACCGTGGGGAATACATATTCCGAAATTCCGTACCCCTTGTTTCAAAGTAATACTATTGAATATATTTTCATTGGCTGGCTAATTTTACTAATATATATGAGAATAAAATACTCTTAAATTTGAATTTCCATGGAACAAATCATTATTTTTTTTGGGGGTTAAAATATCCATATGGGAAATCAGTACTTACATTTAAATGCTTGATATTTGCTTGCAATGTGGATTTAGGTACCAAGGATCGTAATTAGGAACTTCGTCAAATGTGTCTTCACTTTAAAAAAAAAATCTGGATTAATTTTTCTTGGATGCTGGAAAAATTTTGTTTTTTTTAAAAAAGCTAATAATAAGCCTGCAAACATAACTTCCAGAGCAAAGCAACATTGTATTGTAATAAATCACTGACTGTCTTTATATCTGATCTGCTTCACAGATATTTCTTTATCATGGGCCCTTCAAAACGTTGACAAACACAGAGGCAAAAGGCAGGATTATGTTTTGCCTCATCTGTTCTATTCGATTCAGAAGTTTTGCCCTCAAAGGTTAGATTTAACTTGTCACCAAATGTTGACAGATAATTGCATTGAGGCAGAGTGACTACACCCTGGTGTGGGAGAAATGCATTCTATCTTTTTCTAATATCATTTAACTACACCACCAATGTGCATTTGCAATGAATACATTTACAGTCTGCTTCGAAATGGCTTGGGTCATGATGGATTTCCCAGGGCCACAGAGCATTCAGCAATCTATGTGTAAATTCTTTCATCTCGGAGAATAAATTTTTGTTACCCACAGATGATATTAACTGAATGTTTCAGTGGCACGGATACAGGGGGTGCAGTGGTTTGCTCTTCACTGGAGGGCCACTGGCCAGAACATGTAATCTGCACACTTCATAGGGAGGCACTGTGGTGCAATGGTCGAGTTGTTGCCTTAGCACGTCAGAGACCCAGGTTCGATCCTGACTGTGGGTGCTGTTTGTATGTAGTTTGTACATTCTTCCTGTGACCACGCGGGTTTTCTCCGGGTGCTCCGGTTTCCTCCCACACTCCAAAGACGTACAGGTTTGTAGGTTAATTGCGTTAGGTAAAATTCTAAATTCTTCCTAGTGTGTAGGGTAGTGCCAGTGTACGGGGTGATCACTGATCGGCCCAGATCTGGTGGCCAAAGGGCCAGTTTCTGTGCTGTTTCTCTGAAGTCTAAAGGATGGTGGGTACATCTCAAATTTTGGACTGCAGTGGGAGATGGTATAAAGCTGAAGAACTGTTAATTTGCATGAATTTAGTGATACTTTGTCTCGTTATATAATGTGAAGGATATCACGACAACACACTCCAAATCAGAAAGCTAAAACATGAGGATTTGACTTGTTTTGGTTGCTGGGTTTAACACTGATTGGAGTTGATTTTAAAAAAAAATGTATATATAAAATGCCACAAAACATGACTGAATAATCAAATTGTCCTCCTAAAATTCAGTCAGACCATTAGTAAATCAGGCAGAAGATTTAGTGCCAGGTTCAATCTTGGCTTTAGTCAACTCAATTCATGTCCACGTTTTGTTATTAATTGAATGTTTGCTTAGAATTGTTGTTTGATGCAATTCTAACTGATGCATAATGACGCAGACAGATTCAACTTGGTACCAGTGCATGATTCGATCTTTGTCCAACAGTTATGCCACAGACACACTTTCTCCCTGTGCTTTTGATTTCAAAGATAACTATATAATGATTAGACTTGTTTATGTAGCAGCAGGAAAGAAATGTGGGTGGAACAATGAGTCACAATTCTATTTGTGTTATACAACTTGTCAACACATCCAGGATCCATTAGTAAGACTTTTGAAAATCAACTCCATTACAGAACAACTTAACTTTCAGAATCGGATGCGTTTTAGTAGCTCTGTAAATGGTGGTAGCAATCATTTGAAAACTGAATATTTGTTCTTTATAAACACCCACTTGTGACCTGAAAAACTAGATTTAAAATTTTGACTAATACAGTAAGCACAGACGTGATTTTATAAGACCTATTGTTTACTTGGATCAGGATTATGTTTGCATCAGAAGTTCTGTGGTGCAGATGATATAAGCCAATTTGCAAATCTTTGATTAAATGAGTTGTGGTACATTGAATAACATTTTGCTCTCGATAATAACAGAATATATTTAGTCATCACAAATGCATTTGACTTCAAAGGGATTAGACTGCCCAAATGTGCTGTTCACTCCAGGTGAAACTTAACAGCTGACTTAATAAGTTACTTAGGAGGCTGATGGGGTGCAGAGAGAAATTGGTCCGTTGAAGTCAATGGCACAAAGTAGGAAGTATAACAAATAACTAGTAGTTAGACACAAAAGTGGACTAACTCAATGGGTCAGGCAGCACTTCAGCATTCAATGGTTGAAGACCCTTCTTCAAACCGAACAGTTACTCCACCATTTTGTGTCTATCTTCGGTGTGAACTAGTATCAGTTTCTGTTAACCCTTGCTGTCTCCTCCCCTTCCCACCTCTCCCTCAGCCCTCAGGCCCTGGCATTCCCTCTCTCTCTATCTCCCTCCCCCACCCTAGTCGCACTAGCTTCTCACTTTCACACCACAAACAGCTTACAATGGCTTGTTCCCTTTATCATCGATACTTTTTTGCAAATCTTTCATTCATTGTTCTTTATCTCTCCACATCACCGTCTATATCTCTCGTTTCCCTGATCCCTGACCAGTCTGAAGGAGGGTCTCCACCCGAAACGTCGCCTATCTCCTTCGCTCCTTAGATGCTGCTGCACCTGCTGAGTTTCTCCAGCCTTTTGTATACCCTCGATTCTCCAGCATCTGCAGTTCCTTCTTTAACACATCAGTTCCTTCCACCACAGGTGACCAGTAGTGCTGTGTATCTTTTGAGCTTTCGAACGAAAAGACATTTCTTCCTCCCATAACATTACAGGTGGCTTATTTCAATCTTGAAACACTGAACTGCATAGCATCAGAATAAAAGGATGTACCTTCAGAAAGGAGATAAGGTGGAATTTCTTAAGTCTGAGGGTGGTAAATCTGTGGAATTATTTGCCACAAATGGCTGTGGAGGCCGTCAATGGATATTTTTAAGGTGAAGATTGACAGATTCTTGATTAGTAAGGGTGTTGGAGGTTATGGGTAGAAGGCAGGAGAATCGGGTTGGGAAGGAAAGATGGATCAGCCATGATTGTATGGTGGAGTAGACTTGATGGGCCGAATGGCCTAATTCTGCTCCTAGAACTTATGAAATATGCTGGTTTACAAAAATGACACCGTGCCGGAGGAACTTAGCTGGTCGAGCAGCATCTGGGGAGGGAATGGACAGGTAATGTTTCGGGATGTTCAAATCGAAATGTCGTCTGTCCATTCTCTTCCCTGATTATGCCTGGCCTGCTGAGTTCCTCCAACACTTTGTGTTTGTCTCGAGATTCCAACATTGCAACTTTTTGTCTCTACGTCCTATGTAAAACTTTGTTACATGGTGCTTTGAAGTGCATTCCCATGCTTTACGATGCAAAAAGACTTGCTAGAAATGCATGTTATCATTCTTATTATCTATGGATTTAAAATTTTAAATCTTTTATTTGTCTTATTCATATTGCAAAGTAAAATAGATTGGAAAGCTGTTCGCTTGTTTTACTGTCTTGCAGATGGGAAAATAACGCTCTGCTCTCTTGTAATGATGTTTAAAGATCAAGTGTCATCATGAACTCCTGGTTGACCTCACCGATATCTGTCATTCAGCAAATAAGATTAAAATAGAATATTTGTTTTTTTATCAAGAAGCTAGCAAATGAGTTGTACATTTCAGCGGCCACTTGCACTGTTAGGAATCTTTCGACAGATCTTAAATGATGTTACATACTCACACTTTAGTGAGCAACTCCTCCGAGAGCCATACATAGATTTAACAAAATACTGTAGAAGCAAAAATCTGCTCATCTCTCTAGAGGACAGACCAGATCCATAGGATGCTCTGATAACAGTGTGAGCACTCAATGACAAAATGAAATCGTGGATGACACGGTCAAACAAGTAAATGCAGTTTTATCTCTCAATATTGGGATAGTTGTGGTGGTGATGTGAGAAGAAAAAGAACATTTGACAAAAATAATGGAATCATAAAGCAGTAACAAGGTAGCTGGGCTATCCTCTCCATTCCTACCGTTAGGTAACCATCTGTACTCATTCCATTAACTAATATACTAAGCTGTTGAGCTCTGCCCCGAAGACTGGAGAACTGAGGAGGTGGGAGCCGCTGGTGACAACGGATGCGAGGAGTGGGCTGGTAGGAGAGGGACCGGGGTATCTCCTCCAGCTCCTGCAAGCTCGGGCTGCAGGAAGTCGGGCGAGGAGAGGGATGTTGCATTGTAGGTCAGGCTGATCAAGGGTGATGGAGGAGACCCTGAAGCAGCCTAGGGCTTACCTGGATCAGGGGCACTCCAGTACAACTAGCATGTGCGCTGGCCTTTGGAGTTTTTCTTTTGTAAATGGCACCACAATATGGCGACGGGTGCATGAATTTCACTATGCAGTATGTAAGTGACAATAAAGAACCACTGATCCTTTTTGCCCCATCAATGTTTTGGTCATCACTTTCTAAGTCAGAACGGGATACAGCATGGAAACAGGCCCTTCAGGTCATAGAATCCACGCTGGCCATAAACTGGGGTTAGACTGGAGTTAGCCGGTCTTACTACCCCAGTCACTGTTAATGGGGTTAGCAGCTCCCACATCGCATGGTTCCCCCAGAGTAGGGGTTAGACTGACAGTCAGCCGGTCTTGCAACCCCAGCCATTCACTAGGGGGTCTGCAGCTCCTACACCATTGTGGTCCCCAGAAATAGGGGTTAGACTGGCAGCAAGCCAGTCTAGCTACCCCTGTCTCAGACAATGGGTCAGAAAACCCCAGACCCCTTAGGTCTTCCTAGAGAAAGCGGTCAGACTGGCAATAAGCTGGTCACGCTGACAATGGGGTCAGCAGCTCCCAGACCGTTTACGTTTTCCTAAATAAAGGGAAAACTGGCAGTAAGCTGGTCTTGAGACCAAGTCACTAACTATGGGGTCAGCAACTCACAGACCGCTATGGTTCCCCAGGAAAGGGGTTAAACCACGAGGAAGCCGGTCAGGCCTTGGGACTCGGTTGAGTCGGGCCAGGAGGTTCTCCCCTCCTATGGGTAGCGTCTGTGAACGCCTAAAACCCACCTGGAAAAAGGCACCTAATGGAGGTTGCTCCAGAGAGATATGCTCCAGAGGAGAGCTATCTGAGCCCGGGTATTATGAAAAACCCGCTGGCAACAGCACCTGTTAGGGCTGCACAATGTCTCCCTCTCTGAGGAGGGGAGCATCCAGGGTCAGTTTTGCTCTGGCCCAGAGTCATATTCTGATGTGGGTCCGAGGGGCCATGTCAGGGGTCAGCGGTAGCACCTGTCTCAGGGCTGTCTACGAGTCTCCCTCACGGTGGAAAGGAGTGCGAGGACATACTCGCAAGGGAAGAGGCAAAAAACCCGGCAGGGGCCAGATTCCCTCACGCTACAAGTGCCGGCAGTGCACAGAGCTATCAAATGAAACCAACGTATCGGCGATGACACCCCCATGCCTCAACGGCAGTAAGCAGTTCACTGAAGTTGATGGGCGCTTGAAAGCTGGGCCAAGCTGGTCTCAGGAAGGAAATCAAGGATGGGGATGGAACCCACATCAGGGGCCTTTGGGCTTACCATAAGACCACCGGTAACCATGGAGGTAGGTGGCTCTGGTTCGTTCAAAACGTGGGGTAAGTTTACAAGTTTGTAATATTTACACTTGTTTTGTACAAATGAAAATGATAATATGTGCTGGGTAATTATTACACGGTATACAAGGGAACCAAGCATGGCTTGGAATTGTGGCCAGAGTTGCCTTTCGAGGCAGACTCTGTATTACGGCCGGAGCAGTTTTAAGGCAGGCCAGTAGTATGGCCAGAGCTGCATTCAAGGCAGGCATGGAATTATGGCAGGCGTGGCCTGTTCCTTGTGAAAGATGGAGAGATGTCGGTTCATATTTCATTTACTCCCATGTGCAACATAGCTTCTCAGTATATGGAATTTCTGTACTGTCTAACTACTTATATCCTTACGATCTTTATGGCATGCATCAAGATCATAGATGCATACTGTTTAGGACCCATTCACATGAGATCACCAGAGACATTTCAAATTGAAATGGAAGATATTTCCTACGCTGTGTTTTGCTTAAATCAACTTTTTCAGCCATCCAGTCAAATTTAAGTTGATACCAACTGGAAGTTGGTGTTTATCGGCTTTACCTTTAATTATTAATTACCTGTGATTCCACCCTGGGGCAACCGATTGGAATCAATTGAAGCCTGTAACAACCTTGTTATCAAGCAGTCTTCTATTTATTAAGAGTAATTGGCTATAGCAGCTGTGTTTCAGCTGTGCAATTGGGTCTTGCATTATTAGAACTTTCATCGTGCAAGTATTAACCTCTCAAGTGCCATATAGGTCATTGTTAACAAACCTATGCTATTATCAGCTGAAGCTACCAAAGTCACAATGGTGGTCGAACTACATTCAGCATTGCTCCAGTAGTTTTGTTCATATTAACTACAGTTATATTACTTACTTACTTAAGTGGATAGGTATATGTACGTGAAGGGAATGGAGGGGTATGGTCTGAGTGCAGGTAGATGGGACTAGGGGAAAACAAATGGTCGGCACGGACTGGAAGGGCCGAGAGGGGCCTGTCTCCGTGCTGTAATTGTTATATGGTTATATGGTTATATGGTTACACGTGCTAGAACTAAGATGGAAAATCACGAATGCCATCTCTAGTAACGAAGGCGGATGGAATTTGCATGAATCACCAATTCTTCAGTTATTGGTATTAACTACCTATAGACACTAGGTGTATACTATGGGTTAAAGGGTTATTGTGCGAATATGCAAAACCTGCATGCTTCGTTCCAAGTTGATACACTGTGGTGGTGGCATATGTTAGTCACATGGATGCAATGTCAAAGTATCCTGTCATAATTTATCCAACCTTTTTTGGCGCTGGTGTATCATCCTGCAAAGTCAATGACAACACAGTATGGATGTTGGATCACAATGCATTTTAGGATCTATGGCTCGATGGCACCCAATATCGATATGTTTGCATGCAGGCTTTCTCGCTACAGGTGAGTAACGTTCTTTTATGTGGTTCTCCATTTTGCTTCGTCAGTTGGGGCTTGCAATATTCAGCAAGATCCCTCATTCAGGTTTCTCGTACGGTCTGACTGGCCTACGCAGCCATGGTTTCCCGCAAATGTTGGGAATAATATAGAACCTTATATGTGGTTCTAAACATAAAACTTTGCTGGTTCAGCCTGGGATTTGGGGAACCAGCCTCTACATGAATAATCAATTCATTGCTTTACAGAATCTGAGAAGAACGCTCCTGCGGCTCGGGGTGTCAGACTGATCCATGTATGTCTCACTGCAGAATGCAGGGATAGCAACAAAAAAGCAGTACAGCCTCTTCAGGAGATGGGAAGAGTTTTTCTGTTAAATGTTATGTTACATATAATTCGGCACGGACACTGATGTCTTACAGTTCATTTCTATGGGTCTTTGACAATAACTTAAGTTATAGTACCATTAACTGTACCCAACGTGCTTCTCCTCATAGTTGCTGCAGCAAGTGGGACCCGCTCTCTCGGGTTTCATCCTCTGGTGTCCAGTATTTACGATATTATTAACACAACTTCTTCCAGACCCAAGTACACGGAAGTATGGGATATTGACATCGTGTTAACATTTATTCATCATGGGCTCCAGCTATATCTCTATCTTTGGTTCGGCTCTCATAGGTAGGTTATTCCCTGCCTTCTCTCCTCCCTCTGATCCCCTTAGCCACAAGGGCCACATCCAACAGTCATAACATAAATTGCGAATGGACAGGATCATTACACCTGAAATATCATAATTCATGTTTACATACCCCATGCACCTTCGGTTACATGTGGTCACATGTTTACATCGTTACGTCAAGATCCCCCATCTAGAGCCTTAGCGGCTCTGATACCAGTTCAGACATCTCCAGGTGCATTATGCGAGGTTTGGCTTTACAGGAGTAGATACTGATTTCTAATCTCACTCCAACCAGGGCTGCTAACAACCAGCAGCAAGGGTTATGTGCAGTGCTCTGACTACATCAGTCTGTCAACTTGGTCTAACAAATGAGGTATCCAACATTTATTTTAAACCCATTGCCAGACCTGAAGGGGTATTCGCCAAATCGTATTGCTAGGCTAACAAATTTTTTTCTGCCTCGGTTGCAGCCTACTTCAATTACTGTTGACACCCATTATCGTTTGTTCTTTCCTATCAGCACAGCATTTTAAATAATAGTCTGTCATAGTATGTATGCATTATGATGTTTCCCTCATCTATGGTCAACTGATGCAGTCGTGATTGTGTGGACTCGTTTTTCCACGGCATGAAATCACAGACCTTCAAAGTCTTCACGTAGTCACTCACATGACTCCGAAGTAAAATAGTAAGATTAAACGAGAATTTACCAGTTTGAAGTTTGATCATTATTTTATGAGGGGTTACGATGAGGGATTACTTGCCCTCCGCTCCCTACCCATCGTAACTTAACGATCATCTGGTAGTTCTAGTCTTACTATGTTAGTTCAACAACTGTTATCTGTGATTTCACACCGCTGCTTTGAAGATTGACGCGCATGCGTGGGGACGGCCTTCTTCACGTAATCCCTCATCGTAACTCTCATGAAATAACGATCAAACTTCAAACTGGTAAGTTCTCTTTTAATCTTACTATTGCACCTGAAACTCAGATACAAACCTGATGAGACTAAAACATGTGCATTAAGTAGAAGAAGCAGGTTGTGGTTAGTTATTTGCAAGCCTATGACTAATGAATCAGATTAAAGCTTTACAAGCCTTTTATATTCAATGATTTAATTAATTTCAATGATTTATTGATACTTGATTGTCGCATGTTCCTGGGGACAGTGAAATGCTTTGTTTCGCAAACAACTCAGTAAAATCATACAACAAACCTCACCTAGGCAGTGCACAACTATTGCCACGTTTAGGCACCGACAAAGTTAAATATTCACCAACCAATCCTATCCGCTGCCGCACATGGCAGCGGAGCCCCTCTGCCAGGTCCCCCCTTTCGTTCTTGGCAGCCCCCCCCCCACTGGGCAGATCTCAACGGCCTTCCTCGCTCTCCGACGGCCCTCTTCATTTTGAGGAACGGGTCCCACTGATGCTCGAGGCAGAGTTCGGTGGGCTAGTCGGGCCTACTGGGCAGGTCCTCTGTGAGCAGGTCTGTGGGGGGTGAGCCGGGCCTGCTGCGGAGCTTGGCAGGAGAGCATGATCAATAGTGTGGGGGAGCCCACAAACAATTCGGTCTTCGGCGACGGCAGAACTCAGCACAAGAAGGGAAATGAAAATGATGAAGCATTCACAATTATTTTCATCGGGAAGTGCTGAGTGAGTGATCTGTTTGGCCTCCTACTGAGGCCACAGATGTTAGTGTTTAGTTAATTTGCATCACTTCATGTGCTATCAAGAAACAAGCAAGGCTGCACGCAGCAGTAGCATTTGGCTGCAGTGCTGAACAATTGTTCTCCAGATCAACTGTAGCTCTGGTACAGCTGGTAGAGCGGCTGCCTCACAGCGCCAGAAACACGGGTTCGTTCCTGACCTCGGGCACTATCTGGGTGGAGTTTGCACGTTCTACTTGTGACCACGTGGGTTTCCCCCCACATCCCAAATGTTTGCAGGTTTGTCAGTTTAGTTTATTTAGTTAATTCCCAGGTACAATGAAGAGCTTTTTTCTTCAGTGCTGTCCAGACAGCGGAAAGACTAAACATGATTACAATCAGGCCGTGTACAGATGCAGGATAAAGGGAGTAATCTTTAATACAAGATTATACAAGTCCAATAAAGTTCAATTACAGTCTGGTGTGGTCTGGTGGTCCACAATGAGGTAAATGGCAGGTCAGGGCCACTTTTAGACTAATTGGCTGCTGTAAATTGGCCTGGGTTTGTCGGGAGTGAATGGGAAAGTGGGATAACATAGAGCTAGTGGGAATGGGTGATTGATGGTCAGTGTGGCCTTGGTGGGCAGAAGGAGCTGTTTCCAGAGCAATGTAGTTGTGCCTCTCTGACTGTGCTGTTATATGAGAGTAAAGGGCTTGGCCGCCATTTACGCGACCTACTAGTGTGTGGGTAGCACGTGGGTAGCGCAGGTCGGGTGCATGGAGTGGCGTGGAGGAGTGTGGGCCTCGTCCTGCACGAAATCTTCGCGCGCCGCCGGCCTGCATGTAACTGACGGCCAAAGTGGGACAGGCCCAAGACCCTGGCGAGCCGCAACGTCTCACCTCCAACAGCAGCAGAAGCAGGCAAACGATCACCGAACTCGGCCTGGGGCTCACGGCCGTTGCGGATCTGCATCCATCCCTACTCCCAGAGCGGGGCCAAGACGATTGGAGATAGACACAAAATGCTGGAGTAACTCAGCGGGACCGGCAGCATCTCTGGAGAGAAGGAATGGGTGACATTTCAGGTGGAGACCCTTCAGACTGAAGAAGAGTCTCTCCAGAGATGTTGCCGGTCCCGCTGAGTTACTCTTGCATTTTGTGTGTATCTTCAAATGACGTCACGCGCTCCAGGTGGCTGTGCGGATGCATAATGACGCGCGCGACTGTCGCGCGTCAGTCACTACCGGCCTGTCGCGTAAATGATGGCCTAGTGGGACAGGCCCGTTATACTACTGGCATCCACTTGACAATGTGGGACTATTGCCCAGGATGTCCTGTCCCCAAAATAACACATCCGGTCTGAACAATTAGTCCCATCACTTTTCACTAATATGACTGAAGTTGGCATTAACAGTAGAATCAACCTAATATAATAGTTGACTGATACTTAGTGTGAGTTGTGTTGGGCCCACTCCGCCTAACATGTCATTATAACTTTGACGAGGGAAGGCTGCATGGACTTGGGTTGTTTTCTTTAAGGTTGAGGGGAAACCTGATTGAAGAATATAGAATTATGAGAGGCATAGATAGGATAGACAGCTGGGGTGTTTTCCACCAGGGTGGAAATATCAAATGCATCGGAGCACAGCTTTATGGTGAGAGGGATAAAGTTTAAAGGAGTCGTCTTTTACACAGCGTCAGGGACCTGGGTTCGATCCTGACCCAGTGATGTTTTCAAGAGAGAGATCTAGCTCTTGGGGCTGAAGGAATCAAGGGATATGGGGAAAAGGCAGGAACAGGGTATTGATTTTAGATGATCAGCCATGATCCTATTGCATGGCGGTGCTTGCCCTGCACCTATTTTTCGATGAAGATAGACACAAAATGCTGGAGTAACTCAACGGGACAGGCTGCATCTCTGGATAGAAGGGATGGGTGACCTCGTGCTGAGTGTGTAGTGACCTTTGGCCTCTGTGCACATCACTCACTTCCTGCAGCTGACATTAGAACATTTGGACCAGTTGCGTGGACGGGGGTTTGGGGAGAGAGGGTGAGCTCACAGCCCGTTCACGGGCACTGTGCTTCCTTTTCACCATTGCCCCTGGTGGGAAGAAATTTGTGTTTGTTGAATTGGCTAATTAAGGAGCAAAGCAATCAAGGGACTTTCAATAAGCTTTTGGAGACATGCCCGCACGCAGGCGTGGACCCAATGGGCTGAATGCATCATAATAATCAAGCATCATGATCAAGGCAGTTTCTAAGAAAGAACTTACTGTAAAAGCCACCAAGGCTGCCACTAAAATAATAAACAAGAGGTGAATATCACCATCAGCCACCAAGATCCAGCAAACCCTGAGACGGACACCACCAAATAATAAATAAGGCCTACACCATTCTGACTTGGATATATCTCTCTGTTCCTGCATCATATTTGAGTCAAAGTTCTTAAATCTCTATTCTATGGAGAAAAGGAATATGTGACATTTTGGGTCTGAAGAATGGTTCCAAACGAAACGTCACTAATTCCTTTTCTCCTGAGATGCTGCCTTACTCCAGCACTTTGACTATCTAATGTGGAGACACAAACTGAGAAAAATCCAAGAGTTATTTGGAGTACTGCGTTCAGGTATGTTCTTCCTGCTATAGCAAGGATGCCAACGGAAGCTAGAAAGAGTGCAAAGAAGACTTACGAGGCTGTTGCCAGGACATGAGGGCCTAAACTATAGGGAAATGTTGGGCAGAGTAGGACTTTATTCTTCGGAGTGCAGGAACCTGACAGGTGATCTTAGAAGTATATAAAATCATGAGGAGAACAGATGGGATGAATGCACAATCTTTTAACAAGGGTAGGGAATCAAGAACCCTTGATAAAAGGCACCAACGGTGCCACCATGCCATTATATATGTAGCTCCAAGAACCAAGTTCAGTAAACAGCCGAAGGGGACTTAAAACTGCGGTGTTGCTCACTGTTGACACAATTGCTTTCATAACATAATGATTTGCAGACATTGCTATTTTTGCATCCTGTAGCCACTCACTGCTCATGTTAAAATATAACCATTACTTTAGCTAATCCTTGATCAAGCTAATCCTGTTCTCTCCTGGCTGACATAGAGAATGTAAGATTCTGACTTTTTCAAAGCAGATCGGCTATTTGAGGTGACAAATCTGTTTACAATACCTTATATTGTATTAAAGCAGAAATCACAATTTACTGCAAGTTGCTAATTTGGTTGTAGAGAACATGACGATTATGCAGAGTAATCTCCTGGTCAGAATAGCTCAGGAAATGTCTGTAGTTTCATGGACTCTTCAACTCAGCATGCCCCATCCTCTCGTCAACCTATGATAGGCACCTTTCCTGGGTTGGTGAGGAAGTCTTTTGCCACGCTGGCCTTCATCTGTCTGAGAATTGAGTATGGAAGCTGATGTGTGGAAAGAAACCACAGACGCTGATTTGTAACAAAGATGGACACAATGTGCTGGAATATCTCAACAGGTCAGGCAGCGTCTCTGGAGAAAATGTTTGGGTGACATGTCAAGTTGGGATCCTTCTTTGGACAGAAAGTAGAGGGGAGGGAACGAGAGGTAAAAGGCCAGCATGGTCGGGAAGCATTGAGAGAGTGTCTTGCAGAACTCCCGTCAGAGAGAGGAAGAGATCTTCGAACTAGGCATACCTTGAGGAAATTTCACAGTGGAGCAGACAAAATGTGGAGAAAGGAACTACAGACGCTGGTTTATGCCGAAGATAGACGCAAAGTGCTGGAGTAACTCAGCGGGTCAGTCAGCATCTCTGGAGAAAAAGGGCGGGAGACATTTCAGGTTGGGACTGTTCTTCAGACAGCAAGTAGAGGGGAACGCACTAGAGCTAAGAAAAGGCCAGAATCGAGGGGGAAGCAGTGAGAGAGGGTCTCACAGAATTCCCATCAGAGAGAGGGCTGTTACTGCTGTACAAGTCTTTGGTGAGGCCACACCTGGAGTGACGTGTTCAGGTTTGGTCACCCTGCTATAGTAAATGAAGCTGGTAAGAGTGCACGAAAGATTTACAAGGATGTTGCCAGAACTCGAGGGCGTGAGCTATAGGGAGAGATTGGGCAGGCTAAGACTTCATTACTTGCAACACTGGAAGCTGCTTTGTGATCTTATAAAGGTGTCAAAAATCATTACGAGAATTGATAGGGTGAATGCACAGAATCTATTTCTGAGGGTAGGGGAATCAAGAACGAGTGGGCATAGGCTTAAGATGAAAGGGGAAAGAAGTAACGGGTACCCGAGGGGCAGCCTAGTCACACAAAGGGTGTTGGGCATGTAGAACAAGCTGCCAGAGGAAGGAGTTGAGGCAGGTCCAATAACAAAAGTAATTTCGATAGGTAGACACAAAATGCTGGAGTAACTCAGCGGGACAGGCAACATCTTTGGAGAGAAGGGATGGGCAACGTTTTGGGTCGAGAACCTTCTTCAGATTGATCAATTTAGACAGGTATGTGGATAGGAAAGGTTTAGAAAGATAGTGGCCAATCATGCGCAAATGGGATTAGCTTTGATGATGCATCTTGGTCGGCATAGATGAGTTGGGCTGAATGGTCTGTTTCTGTGTTGTATGACTGTAAGAGTAAACCTCTTATAACCCTCAAATGAAAAATATGCAGGTCGTCATCTCCGATTCAGGTTCTCCCATTATAGTTCCTCGTCTGTTTTGCTTTGCCTTCCAGTTATTTGGTTTCCTCATCACGGGTGGAAGAGGTCCCAACTTGCAGCTTCTGCTCAAGATAAGACAAGAGTGGTCGATGCATTGGGATAGCACCTTGACCTGTTACCCCTCAACCTCACCCACTATTCTGATTCATAGTCATATAGCACAGTGGTAGAGCTGATTCCTCATATTGCCAGAGATCCGGGTTCGATCCTGACCATTGGTGCTGTCCGTACGAAGTTTGTACATTCTTCCTGTGACTGCGTGAGTTTTTCTCGGGTGCTCTGTTTTCCTCCCACGTACCAAAGATGTACAGTTTTTATGGTTTAATTGGCTTTGGTAAGTTGTAAAATTGGCCCGAAGCGTGTATGCTAGTGTTGGTGTGCAGGGTGATTGCTGGTTGGCATGGCTTCAGTGGCTGAAGGGCCAATTTCTGTACTATCTAAATCTCTAAAGCTAAAGTCTAGAGCCTTTGCAATGACGGAAATATCCAACCTAGAGCAAAGTGGAAGAACATTAATCAGTTAGACTGTAGCTGTTCAAGGACTGGATATACCATCACCTTCTCAAGGGCAGTTATAGGTGATCAATAAATGTTGGCATTGCAAGAAACACCCACATCCCATAAATGAATAATGAAAAGCAATGTGCTGGTCATAATCCCACAACCCTGGGTAGGTGTGGTTGTTCTAATAGTCCTGCCATTCATTAAACTCATTAAGCTTTAGCAAGGTGTCTTCAGCAACATATCTCGCAACAAATACAAGGTTGTAATGATTTAGTTTTAGTTTTTGGTTTTAGAGATACAGCACGGAAACGGACCCTTCGGCCTATCGAGTCAATGCCGACCCACAATCACCCTGTACACTCAGAGGCCAGTCCCACTTGGGCGACCTAAGCTGCGAGTTTAGAAGAGTTTGCCCTGGACTCAAACTCGCAGCATGGTCGACACGACGTCCGAGGAGATCGTATGAGGTGGCTGGAACTCTCCTTCATGCTCGTGGGAGGTTCCCGCCTAATCGCAGCCTCAGCTAGGTCACTGAAAATATTTCAGGATGTTGAAAAATTTTCCACAAGTAAAATTTGGTCGGCATGGGTCTTTTTCACGCGTAGTGCAGTGGAGTAGGGGACGCTATTTACAAACAGGCAGTCGAGGGCAGCCGTAGGCCATCTCCTTCACTGACCGGGTATTTTGATTGGCTCATTGGAGTTTCAGGACCTAGGGAGATCTACCGGTAGGTAAAACGCCCGCTAAACTTTATAATACTTCTTAAAAGTGTCCCCCCCTTCCCCCCCCCCCTTTCCCCCCCTTTTCCCCCCCCTTCCCCCCCTTCTCTCCCTCCCCCTCCCCTTCTCTGCCCCCCTCTTTCTTCTCCCCCTCTCCCCCTCCCCCCCCCCCGCGCTCTCTAAAGGACTTACGGTACTCTGTGGCAGCCGTTTACCTTCATCGCGCAGACAGCGCTCCTCCGGTTTCCCTGGCCCCCACCCTCGTGATGTATTTGTGAGTGTGCGGTCAGTAGATGCAGCTTGCGGTTCGGTCGATCCAGCTCGAGGCTTTCCAGGAGAGTGCCCTCGAGCTTGAAGGTCGAAGGCACTCTTTTGGACTCTCAGATTAGGTCACCCAAGTGGGACAGGCCCTTAACACTAGGCACAATTTACAATTTTACCAAAGCAAATTAACCTACAAACGGCAATGTCTTTAGAGTGTAGGAGAAAACTAGAGCACCCGGAGAAAAGCAACGCGGTCACAGGGTGAATGTACAAACTCCATACAGACAGCATCCGTAGTTGAGATTGAACCTGGGTCTCTGAAGCTTCAAGGCAGCAGCTCTGCCACTGTGCCTCCTTTGTAATGTATAGTTTGGGCAGACTATTAATTCTCCAAGGCTGAATATTATCTTTGTTAACACAAAACACATTGGCACTTTGAAAAATAAGGCCAGTAATCTTTAGTCAAAATAAATCTTCGACAGTTGCATTAATTTAAACTGTAATTGTATTTTTTTTCTCAATTCAGGGAGCACAATCTTAAATACTGAGAAACTGTATTCATACTTCAATGCCACTTAGAAACTTTGATCCACATAGCAGATTCTGAATAGAAAACATAAATGTTATCTGACATTCCTAGAATGCATGTCTTTGCAGAACATTTTAAAATATTTGAAATCAAAACTTGACAGCACAGAGTCATACAGCACGTAAACTGACCCTTCGGCACAACCCGTCAATGCTGATCAATATGCCCCATCTAAACTAATCCCATTTGCCAGTGTTTGGACCACATCCCTCTAAACCAATCCTTTCCAAGCATCTGTCCAAATGTCAATTAAATGTTGTTATTGTACCTGCCTCAACTATCTCCTCTGACCGTTTGTTCTATATACCCACCTACCCTCTGTGTGAAATAAGTTGCCCCTCATGTTCCAGTTGAATCTTTCCTCTCTCACTTTAAACAAACACCCTCTATCCTGGAAAAATGACTCCGTGCACTCGCCCTATATATTCCCCTCATGATATTATACACCTCTACACTCCAAGGAATGAAGTCCATGGCCGCTCAACCTCTCCCTATAGCTCAGGCCCTCGGGAGTTAGAAACATCCTCATAAACCTTCTCTGCGCTCATTCCAGCTTAAGAGCATTATAAAGGGGCTGTCCCACTTGGGCGACCTAATTGGCGAGTTTAGAAGAGTTTGAAAAAATTACGTTGAAGACCTTCTTCGACTATGTAGAAGACCAGCTTCGACTAGCTACAACTAACTTCGGGAAAAATGGACACTGAATAGTGGAGAGTGAAGACGACTTCCTGCGATCTCCTTCGACCTCCCTTCGACTATGATGAACACTACCTACAACTACCTTTGACTACCGTCGACTACCCTTGATTACCTACGACTAACATGCCGACCTACTATGGCTAAACCTATGAGTAAAAAAGTATCGTGGGCATTTTACTCGCGGGTATTTTTTAACATATTGAAAAAAACGCCGCGGCCTATCTGAGGCCTCAAGTATGAGGAGACCACTCTCGAGCATGAAGGAGAGTTACAAAGACCTCCTACAACCTCGTGTCAACCATGCTGCGTATATGAGTCGAGGGCAAACTCGCCAGAACTCGCGGATTAGGTCGCCCAAGTGGGACAGGCCCTTTAGAAAGCCAAAACTGAACAGAATACTCCAAGTGCGCTCTCACTAACATCTTGGGTCTTCAAAATGATACACATGTGCATGCAAACATTGAAAAACAATTAGTGACCCTGCAAGCAAATAGAGTGGAGGAAGAGCAAATGCTTAATATACCCAACGCCAACCGTAAGACTGAAAAGGATGGTGGGTATAAGGAATGGGCTGTCAGAGGAGGTTGTGGATACCTGTACTCTAACCGCATTTAAGCGACACTTGGATGGGCACAGGGAGAGGAGAGATTTAGAGGGATGTGGGTCAAGTGGGACTAGCTTAGATGGGGCATCTTGGTCGGCGTGGACGAGTTGAGCCGAAGGGTCTGTTTCCGTGCTGTATGACTTTGACTCGAAGGGTTAATGGCCTTTTACTTCATTGCATAAAGCGTGCCATTGGCAATAAAAGCTATCGATAGACCAGGCAGTTTTGTTAAAGATGTACAAACACAAAGAATGCTGTAAGTTCTTAAATATTTGTAATCAACACTCTCAAAGATTGTCAAACAAACTGAAATGCCAACAACCTCTAAGCTTTCTTTAGCTCAGTAATACTAGTGCTTATCTCTCATCTCTCGGCATAGAATCAGCTTCAGTGGTGTTTTCAATTTTAAGTTCCTTTTCTGATGCCTTTTGATCCAAGTCTTCTTCTGGACTGATCAAAACCAACTTCAACACACACTTTATTGTATCTCTTATCTGCTGCCAGACTTGTGTTTGCTTTATCTGGCCTACACTTCGCATTTGTCTACATCCGAATACACTTTCTGTCTCACAAGGAAATGCAATATTTTGGCACTAGAAACTGCAGACGCTGGAATCTTGAGCAAAGCACAAAGTGCTGGAAGGACTCAGTGGGTCGGGCAGCATCTGTGGAGGGAATGCACAGGTGATGTTTATGTCGGGACCCTTCAGTGTGTTTCACACAGGAGAGCTTGCATCGCTGGTCTTCATGATAACTCTCCGCCTCCACTGACCTTTTACATCGATGATAACAACTGCCAGCCTATGTTTATGAACATAGAAACATAGAAACATAGAAAATAGGTGCAGGAGGAGGCCATTCGGCCCTTCGAGCCAGCACCGCCATTCATTGTGATTATGGCTGATCGTCCGCTATCAATAACCCATGCCTGCCTTCTCCCCATATCAATTGACTCCACTAGCCCCTAGAGCTCTATCCAACTCTCTCTTAAATCCATCCAGTGATTTGGCCTCCACTGCTCTCTGTGGCAGGGAATTCCATAAATTCACAACTCTCTGGGTAAAAAAGTTTTTTTCTCACCTCAGTCTTAAATGACCTCCCCTTTATTCTAAGACTGTGGCCCCTGGTTCTGGACTCACCCAACATTGGGAACATTTTTCCTGCATCTAGCTTGTCCAGTCCTTTTATAATTTTATATGTTTCTAAACTCCAGTGAATACATGCCTAGTCTTTTCAATCTTTCCTCATATGACAGTCCCGCCATCCCAGGGATCAATCTCGTGAACCTACGCTGCACTGCCTCAATCACAAGATGCCCTTCCTCAAATTGGGAGACCAAAACTGTACACAATACTTCAGATGTGGTCTTACCAGAGCCCTATACAACTGCAGAAGAACCTCTTTACTCCTATACTGAAATCCTCTTATTATGAAGGCCAACATTCCATTTGCTTTCTTCACTGCCTGCTGTACCTGCGCGCCAACTTTCAGTGACCGGTGTACAAGGACACCCAGGTCACGCTGTACCTCTCCCTTACCTAACCTAACCCCATTGAGATAATAATCTGCCCCCTTGTTTTTGCTGCCAAAGTGGATAACCTCACATTTATCTATATTATACTGCATCTGCCATGCATCTGCAGGGTTACCAACTGTCCCGGATTCGCCGTATTTCGTCCCGGCGAAACAACCTAAATACGGTGTTCCGGCAGGCAAACATGTCGTTACGGAGAAGGGCGGGAACGAAAAATAATCAAAACAATAAACGGGAAGGGCGGGGGCGGGAGCGGAATGAGCGGCGGTTGGACACGTGCAGCGGGAAGGGCGGGAGCGGGAACGAGCGGCGGTGGGACACGTGCAGCGGGAATGAGCGGCGGTTGGACACGTGCAGCGGGAAGGGCGGGAACGAGCGGCGGTCGGAACTCGTGCAGCGGGAAGGGCGGGAGCGGGAACGAGCAGCGGTCGGACACGTGCAGCGGGAAGGGCGAGAGCGGGAACGAGCGGCGGTTGGACACGTGGCAGCGGGAAGAGCGGGAGCGGGAACGAGCGGCGGTTGGACACGTGCAGCGGGAAGAGCGGGAGTGGGAACGAGCGGCGGTTGGACACGTGCAGCGGGAAGGGCGGGAACGGGAACGAGCGAGAACGGGAACGAGCGATGGTGGGTACAGGATGATGCTACAGACAGAGATGGTCAAAAGGCTGTTAAGACATTCATGTGCAAGGAACAGAGGTAACATTAGCATTGTGGGGCTAAGGGCCCATTGACCCTGTGTTGTATGTTTCAATAGACAATAGGTGCAGGAGGAGGCCATTCGGCCCTTTGAGCCAGCACCACCATTCACTGTGATCACGGCTGATCATCCCCAATCAGTACACCGTTCCTGCCTTTCTCCCCATATCCCCTGACTCCGCTATCTTTAAGAGCCCTATCTAGTTCTCTGTTGAAAGCACCCAGAGAACCGGCCTCCACCGCCCTATGAGGCAGAGAATTCCACAGACTCGCCACTCTCTGTGAGAAAAAGTGTTTTCCTCGTCTCCGTTCTAAATGGCTTACTCCTTATTCTAAGACTGTGGCCCCTGGTTCTGAACTCCCCCAACATCGGCATTGTCATTTAGACAATTGAGTTTATGTGTATGTGTATACTAAAGGATGTTTATGTGTGTTTAATGAGTTTGTATATAGTACTAGTTGAAAAAAGGAAGGTTGGATTCAACGCGCGTTGCAGATTTTGGGTCGTTGCCATACATATTTCTGGTGCCGCAACATGTTACTGAGAGAAATGCATTTACCCCCATTTGTTACTGACAAATGGGTTGAATGTTACTGTGAACTAAATTTAGGGTTGGCATCTCTGCATCTGCCCACTCATTCAACCTGTCCAGGTCCCCCTGCAACCTCCTAACATCCACTTCACAGTTCACACTGCCACCCAGCTTTGTGTCATCCGCAAACTTGCTAGTGTTGCTCCTAATTCCCTCTTCCAAATCATTAATATATATGGTAAACAGTTGCAGCCCCAACACTGAGCCTAGCGGCACTCCACTCGCCACTGCCTGCCATTCTGAAAAGGACCCGTTCACTCCTACTCTTTGCTTCCTGTCTGCCAACCAATTTTCTATCCATGTCAACACCCTAACCCCAATACCATGTGCTCTAATTTTAGTCACCAGTCTCCCGTACGGGACCTTATCAAAGGCTTTCTGAAAGTCTAGATACACTACATCCACTGGCACCCCTTCATCCATTTTACTTGTCACATCCTCAAAAAATTCCAGAAGATTCGTGAAGCATGATTTTCCTTTCATAAATCCATGTTTACTTGGACTAATCCTTTTACTGCTATCCAAATGCTCCATTATTACCTCTTTAATAATTGACTCCAGCATCTTTCCCACCACCGAAGTCAGGCTAACTGGTCTGTAATTCCCCGTTTTCTCTCTCGCTCCTTTCTTGAAAGGTCAGATAACATTAGCTATCCTCCAATCTACAGGAACTGATCCTGAATCTATTGAACATTGGAAAATGATCACCAATGCATCCACTATTTCTAGAGTCACCTCCCTGAGGACCCTGGGATGCAGATCATCAGGCCCAGGGGATTTATCATCCTTCAGTCCTATTAGCCTACCCAATACTATTTCTCGCCAAATGAAAATTTCTTTCAGTTCCTCTACCCCCTTAGTCTGGGAGATTGTTTGTGTCCTCCTTAGTGAAGACAGATCCGAAGTACCTATTCAACTCTTTTGCCATTTCCTTGTTGCCCATAATTATTTCACCTATGTCTGCCTTCAAGGGACCCACATTCGACTTTGACAGTTCCTTCTCGAAGGCAAAACCAGTCACATAGTTGGACCAAGACCATCCCTCCAACAAATTCATAAATTTCCACTGATCATTGATACGGTACGATTCTGTTTTTTCAAAGTAAATAAATTCTTCAAGGTTACACCAATCCAATTAAAATGGAAATAAGGAGGGCAGATATGGGACAGGAGATTGTTCTGATAGGTAATATTAAGAATAATCCGAATAGATTTCTTGGTTACACTGAGGGGGAAAAAGAATAACCGGAGAGAAGGAATGGGACCCTCAGGAATCGAAGCTGTCAACACTGCGTGGACCGTAGGAAATGGTCAAGTCCTCAATGAGTATTTCTCCACTTTTTATTGTGCAAAAAAACATGAGGAACAGGAACTTGGGGGAGTCAATGGACGTATCTTGAGGCAGTTTGTATCACTGTTGAGGACGTGCTGAAGGTCCTGACGCGTATGAGGGTAGACAAATCTCCCGGGCCTGATCAGATATATCAGAGGGCACTGTGGGAAACGAGAAAGGAAATTTCAGGTGCCCTGGCTCTAATTTGAGTCATCATTAATTATAGGTGTGGTGCCTGAAGAGTGGAGGGTGGCAAATGTTGTGCCTCTGTTTAAAAAGGGCTGCAGGGAAAAGCCTGGGAGCTACAGGCCAGTGAGTCTAACATCTGTGGTTGGAAAGTTACTAGAGAATACTCTGAGGGATAGGATACAAAGGTATTTAGATGGACAAGGCTGAATAGGACTAGTCAGCTTGGTTTTGTTGATGGGAGATCCAATCTCTCCAATCTTATTGGTAGTCTGCTCTGGAATCTCCTATGGGATCCATGGAGAGATAGCTGACTGGATCGCAAATTGGCTTCATGGAAGGAAGCAAAGGGCAATGTACTGCATGGAAGGTTGTTTTTTTTGCACCGGAGGGTTTGGTGCTTGGTCCATTACTGTTTGTCATGATGTGAACATACACAGCAGGATTAGCAAGTTTGCACATGACACTAAAATGGGTAGTGTTGTAGATAGGGAAGATGGTTGCCAAAATTGGATCAGGGTCTTGAGTGGTTTTGACAAGTTGGCTGCGGAATGGTTGATGGAATTTAATACAGAGGTGTGCGGTGTTGCATTTTGGGAAGTCTAACCATGGCAGGGTCTACACAGTGAATGGATGGGCTCTGGGGATTGTTGCAGAGCAGTGCTGATACATAGTTCCTTCAAATCAACCATCAGGCTATTAAACACGGCAACAAATAAGCTCTGAACTGAAGAAGGGTCTTGACCCGAAACGCCGCCTATCTCCTTCGCTTCTTAGATGCTGCTGCACCCGCTGAGTTTCTCCAGCCTTTTGTGTAACCCTCGATTCTCCAGCATCTGCAGTTCCTTCTTTAACAAAGCTATGAACTACAATAGGCTATTATTATTATTGCACTATAATTGTTTGTTTATTGAGTATGTGTGTATGTGCATATACACACACTGAACATTTTTTCCTCCCGTTATGTACTATGTTTACATATTCTGTTGTGCTACAGCAAGTAAGAATGCCATTGTTCTATCTGGGACATATGACAATAAAATACTCTTGACTTGACTCTTGACTCACTGCAATTTACAAGGATGAGAGGATATCTTATAGAAACGTATACAATTATAAAAGGACTGGACAAGCTAGATGCAGGAAAAATGTTCCCAATGTTGGGGAAGTCCAGAACCAGGGGACACAGTCTAAGAATAAAGGGAAGGCCATTTAAAACTGAGATGAGAAAAAAAAAATCACCCAGAGAGTTGTGAATTTGTGGAATTCTCTGCCACAGAAGGCAGTGGAGACCAATTCACTGAATGAATTTACAAGAGAGTTAGATAGAGCTCTAGGGGCTAGCGGATTCAAGGGGTATGGGGAGAAGGCAGGTACGGGTTGCTGATTGTGGATGATCGGCCATGATCATAATGAATTGTGGTGCTGGCTTAAAGGCCTCCACCTGCACCTATTTTCTATGTTTCTATCACAGGTAGATAAGGTGGTCATGAAGGCTTTTGGCACATTGTTGTCCATCAGTCAGAGTATTGAGTATGGATGTTGGGAGGTTATGTTACAGTTGCACAAGACATTGGTGAGGCCATATTTGGAGTATTGCATTCAGTTTTGGTCACCCTGTTATAGGAAATATGTTGTTGTGCTCAAGATTTGAGGATGGTGTCAGGACTCGAGGACTATAGGGAGAGGTTGAGCAAGCTAGGACTCTATTCCTTGGAGCGACTGGGAATGAGGGATGATCTTATAGAGGTGTACTAAATCGTGAGAGGAATAGATCGTGTTACCGCACAGTCTTTTGCCCAGCGTAGAAAAATCGAGAACCAGAAGACGTGGTTTACTTTGGGGAGGGGGGAGGAGGGGGGGAGGAGGTGGGGGGGGGGGGGGGGGAGATTTCATGAGAACCTGAGAGGTAACTTTATTCCACAAAGGGTGGTGGGTGTATGGAACGGGCTGCCAGGGAAATAGATGAGGCAGGTATTATCGCAACGTTTAAGAAACAATTAGTCAGGTACATTGATAGGACAGGGATTGCCAAATACATGCCGGTGGGAATAGTGTAGATGGAGCATGTTGGTCGCCATGGGCAAGTTGGGCCAAAGGGCCTGTTTCCGTGCTGTATGACTGCATGACTCTGACTACTCCCTCGCTGACCAGCGGGAGCGGTGATCCACAGTCCAGCATGACAGAAGAGAAGAATATGGAGATATTATAAATCTCTCGCCATCCCCTCAACCAATTACATGGGACAACCGATGGCCTGATTTAAATATGTGTGTCTGAAATGATAGGGACGATAATTCAGTGATACCTTCAACATCCTTATGGCAGATTAGTGTCTACGCAGACAGATTGTAAATCCTTTGAAGTTATCTTAGAGGAAGCAGTTGGCATTTGTTCTGAAAAACTACAAAGGGTGGTAATGAGAAGAGATATAAATACTATGAATTGTCTATCAGATACAGTTTGCTGATAGATTAAAACAATCACTAATTAAGCTATGAGATATAAGAAGAAATGGACAGTTAAAATGGAAGAATTCTCTATCGTGACGCTTGATGTGATTCATTATATTACAAAAGGTGAAGACGGAGGAAACTCATCTAAATGTTTTGAGATGGAGTGACCTTAGACTTTAGAGATACAGTGCAGGAAGAAGCCCCTCAGCCCACCTTGTACGTGTCAACCAGTGTCCAACACACTGGGGACAATTTACAATGATACCAAAGCCAATTAACCTACAAACTTTGGAGGAAACCAGAGCACCCAGAGAAAACTCACGCACCCACAGGAGAACATGCAAACTCCTTACAGACAGCACCCATAGTCAGCATCAAACTCGGGTCTCTGACGCTGTAAAGCATCAGCTCTAACACGGCATCGCTGTGCTGCCGTGTGCTCTGTGCAGATGAGAAATTCTGACCAGTGGCCCTCCGGTGAAGAGCAAACCATTTTTACTCTTGGCAGAGCATTAGAGACACATCGCTGCCTTTATATCCACACCTGAACACTGAATAAGCCATCTACTTGATGCCCCCTAGTCAAATGTTGAAATAAATTGTTTTTTTATTGTCCCAATCAATGTTGCCCGAATTCCGGTGTAATAGATCATTGGATTAATACTTCTGTGGTTTTGGAAACAACCTATTCTCTGAATATCCTCAGGCTTGATGCCTGTTTGCAACTAGTTAAATTAACATGGAATTAACAAGAAAGTTTAATTGTACCACCAATAGAACAATGTAATTCTTACTTGCTGCAGCTTACCAGATCCATTAACACACTAACTTAACAAATACAATAATCAGCAATATAATAAATTAACAATCAGTAATACTAGATAATCAGACCAGAATCAGACCATCAGAGTGAAGGGGGACACGGTGAGGGGGGAAGGGGCCATCGAGAATAAGGGGGCTGCCGAGATTTAAGGGAACCCGGCAAAATTTGCGAAGATAAGATTCTTGGATGAACTTTTTGTAACTTTGGCGCCAGGCATGTGGCGACTCATTGTGTACTATCTAGGTTAGATCTGCAGTATGATTTTACCGGATTGTTTGCAAATCAAAGAATTACGCTGTACCTCGGTACATGTGACAATAAAGAATCATTGCAAAGTTGAATTGAATCATAGCAGTGCAAAACAGAAGTGTGTAGTGCAATTAAACAAAGTCATAGAAGATCATAGTTGCTGAGGTAGGGTTGTGATCAGGTTGTGTTGTGTGCATTCAAAGCCCCTTAACGGGTCCTGTTGCATCTCTGGAGACAAGGAAGTGATATAAATACTGTGAATTGTCTATCAGATACAGTTTGCTGATAGCTTATTTAGGACATTTTTATTCTATGAGCCATAGGAAGAAATCCACAGAGTCAATATGTTTAGTTTAGTTTGGAGATACAGCGTAAAAACGGGCCCTTCAGCCCACCGAGTCCACACCGACCAGCAATCACACCCATACACTAAACCATCCCACACACATAGAAACATAGAAACATAGAAATTAGGTGCAGGAGTAGGCCATTCAGCCCTTCGAGCCTGCACCGCCATTCAATATGATCATGGCTGATCATCCAACTCAGTATCCCGTACCTGCCTTCTCTCCATACCCTCTGATCCCCTTAGCCACAAGGGCCACATCCAACTCACTCTTAAATATAGCCAATGAACTGGCCTCAACTACCCTCTGTGGCAGAGAGTTCCAGAGACTCACCACTCTCTGTGTGAAATAAGTCTTTCTCATCTCGGTCTTAAAGGATTTCCCCCTTATCCTTAAGCTGTGACCCCTTGTCCTGGACTTCCCCAACATCGGGAACAATCTTCCTGCATCTAGCCTGTCCAACCCCTTAAGAATTTTGTAAGTTTCTATAAGATCCCCTCTTAATCTCCTAAATTCCAGAGAGTATAAACCGAGTCTATCCAGTCTTTCTTCATAAGACAGTCCTGACATCCCAGGAATCAGTCTGGTGAACCTTCTCTGCACTCCCTCTATGGCAATGAGGGGCAATTTACGATTTTACCAAAGCCAATTAACCTTCAAACCTGGATGTCTTTAGGGTGTGGGAGGAATCCGGAGCAATTTGATTTTGGGCCTGTCTTCGGTATAAACCAGCATCTACAGTTCCTTCCTACGCGTGGTTTAAGAGACTGATGGCTGTTGGTGATGTCGGAAATTCTAAAAATGATAAGAAAGATGAGTAGTTTGTATTATGTTTAACCCAAGAGTTTATGTACTGGGAATGCACAATGAGAAAAAATGGCAACATAGTGGACATTAGGAGATGCGATTAATAGGTTTATCTTGTGTAAATTCCACACGTTCAAGGTTCAAGGTCTTTATTGTCATGTGTACCATTTAAGGTACAGTGATGTTCGATTTACTAATGGGAATGGGAAATAAAACCGTCCTTTGTTGCACCCATTTGTTAGGTAAATAGAAGAATTATTTTCCAATGACAAGGAACAAGAGGTTGAACTTTGATCAATGGTGAATTGTTTCAAAGGTGTAAAATCCAAATGTAACCATTGGGATGTGGGAATATAACAACGCTGTGGGTGCTATGAATCTTGCAAACACTTTGGGTTCTCTCAGACTGTTTTCTATGCACACTGGTCAAGCCTTGAATAAACCAACTTGATTGAGAAACTCATTGCTGCTCTCCGAGATGTTCTTTGTGCCGGTTCCTATCTGAGCTGCAATTAAGAGGGCAACTGGGTCCCGCGGGAAAGCCAGATTCACAGTACCGGTTAAACACAAATTGCCCTCCAACATTGGATAAAAGCTAGACACAAAGCAGTAAACTAGAGGTATGAAAAGGTCTTTCCTTCTTCCCTGACTCTTAGTCGGATGAAGGGTCTCGACCCGAAACTTCACCTATTCCTTTTCTCCAGAGATGTTGTCTGACCCGCTGAGATACTCCAGCTTTTTTGTCTATCTTCAGTGTAAACCAGCATCTGCATTTCTTTCCTGCACATTAGATGGAAGCTGTTCTTGAAGTTGAAGGGCATGGTTCGGGGTCCTGTACTTTCTTCCTGATGGTAGCAGCCAGATAGGAACGTGAATATGGGTTTGTGGGTCTTTGATGACATTAGCTGCCTTTTTGAGGCAACGCTTCATGTAAATCCCTATGGTGGCAACAGAACCATCCATTCTCATTGTCGCATGAAGGAACAGAGTCAAAGAGTGTTTTATGGTCGTATGTCCTAGACAGAACAGTGAAATTCTTACTTGGAGCAACACAACGGGATGTGTAAACATAGTACTCTGTAAACAATATTATAAACAAAAAAGAAAAAAAACAGGGAGGAAACAATGTATATTTTTTGTTTAGTATCAACAGCACACTCATCAAATCTTTTGATTCCTTACTGTCTTCCAAAAACATCCCCATGGATTTTACAAATTCTGCCAGAATGTGTTTTATACATTATTAAAACCATCCACAATATCAAATGTTGAGATTTGCTTTAATTAAATTCATATGAAGTGAATTTGCAGTAACTCTTGTTTTAATAGTCATCTCACCCTTGCACATTGGTCCATAACTCTTGGCTTTATGTGGAAATAATCACATTTTAGTGAGGTTGAAGCTGAGCCAGAGAAGTGGGAAGAAGCAGTGCGTTAGGTTTCAGCAAGGCAGGTGCGGTAAGACAGATCACTAGGTGACGTCAGGCCTGATGTAATGCACAGCGCACTTCAATCCTCTTCCCCCAATGCCTTCGACAAGCTGCCACTTTCGAGGGAGAACACAATGCCTGCTTCAAAACTGATGATAAATCAAGTTGAAAAGGAATTGTGACAAGATATGGAAGGACTGTTAAGAAATGAGCTCACCTGAAAGATTCTGTGACTTTGTGATTTATTATTTGTTTGAAATGTGCATTTGTTGACTCGTTTTGAGATGAAAGCACATAAAATATTTCATTAGAGATTAATAGTTTAGGCTTGGCAAAGGGATTTGACCCAGTCAAGCTGAACTTTTGAATAATCATTGTTTTAAAGCAGTTTTGTTTAAAGGTATAAAAGAATGAATGTTGCAAGGTGATTTATTTTACTAAATAGTACATGGAAGCATTACACACCATGGACTCCATCTAAACTTCAAGCTGCCTCAGAAAAGCAGCCAACATAATCAAAGATTCGTCCCTCCTTCCCGCTCCTGTTCGGCAGAAGACACAGATGCTTCAAAGCGCGTACCAATAGACTCAGGAACTGCTTCTTCCCCTCTGTAATCAGACTTCAGACCGGTCCTTCCATAAGCTAGGGTACTGTCTGATTCACCTCAACCCAATTGCAGACATTGGACTATGTCTATGGAACTGATGTGCTACAATGCTGAGATCTATACTCTACACTCTGTCTTCCCTTTTGCTTTATCTATTGTACTTGATTACATTCATATATAGTTTAGCTTAGAGATACAGTGTGGAATCAGGCACTTCTGCCTATTGAGTCCTCATCGACCATCGATCCCCGCACACACTCACGCTATCCTACACACACCAGGGACAATTGACAATTTTACCAGGCCAGTTAGCCTACAAACCTGCACCTTGTTGGAGTGAGGGAGGAAACCACGCAGGTCACGGGGAGAGCGTACAAACTCCGTCCAGGCAGCACCCGTGGTCAGGATCGAACCTGGGTCTCTGGCACTGTAAGGCAGCAATTGTACCACTGCTCCGCAAAGCAATCTTCACACTCAATATGAAAAACACTGAGTGTTATTCATGCTGCTCTCTTCCATGCTGCTACCCACCTTGAACTTTTACTATTACCATGTGCAATACTTATCTTAATACCTAGTTTTTAACATTGTTTTTAAATTGTGTCCTGTCTTTTTATGTTTGTATATTATGCACCAATGGAGTGGCAACAACAATGTTGTTGTGTGCAGTGCTTTACAACGACTAATAATGGCATTTAATTTCATTATTAGCTAATTTGATTGGATAGCATGCAAAACAATGCGTTTCACTGCACCTCGCTACACGTGACAATGATAAACCTTAACCTGAAGCGTAGTTTGAAATGTGATGCCGTGAATGCGGTTTGATGTTAAGAACCTGAAAGTGACGTTGCAGAGAATTATGGATGTAGCCCAGTCCATCACACAGACCAGATTCCCCACCATCGACACTTCACGCTGCCACGGGAAAGCAGCCATAATCAAGCGCTTTTTTTTTTGCATTCAAGTCATCCCCCCTTATCCCTGCTTCCCTCATTTAGAGGTTTAATATTGTCACGTGTACCGAGGAATAGTGAAAAACATTTTGTTGCTTTCTATCCAGTCAGTGAAAAGACTATACATGATTACAATCAAGATACTACCATGGCGGCATAGTGGTGGAGTTGTTGCCTTAAAGTGTCAGGCAACCCAAGTTCGATCCTGACCACGGCTGCTGACTGTATCGAGTTTATATGTTCTCCTAGTAACCGTGTGGGCTTTCTCTGGGTGTTCCGGTTTCTTCCCACGTTCCAAAGGGTTTGTAGGTTAATTGGCTTCGGTAAAATTGTCTCAGTTGCGTAGGATAGTGCTAGTATAGTGTCAGTCGGCGCAGCATTGCAGGATTGTTGGTCGGTGGGGCCAAAGAGCCTGCTTCTACGCTGTATAAAGTCTAAAGTCCAAAGAGTTTGGCATTGAGGGAGGAAAGAGACTGGTGTTATTTGGACCAGTGAAAGAAAGAATTCAAGCAAGTTCCACTGTGTAAAATATTCACCATCTTGCTCTTGCAGAATAGAGTCCCCCTTCGACACTGTCGGTGTTGACATGTGCACGTAATTCCTCAGTCACCATAGAAGCTGGCTCTGTGTGTCACCAATGTCTTTAGTGACTGATTGGCAGTGATATGTACAGTGACAAACGCTCTCAGCATGTGCTGTGTTGGTCCAATGGAAATCACAACTAACTGAACTTTGGAAAATATAGTTTAACACTTAAGCTCTGAATATAAAACTAGTTGTGCTTTCGACTTAATTTTTCATTTTTATGTTATTTGCCTAAGCCCTCACACATTACATTCACTCTTTAGCCCAAAATTAAAGCTTTTAAAAAAATACCTTAAAGTTTGACCATTCAAACTGTGCGCTCGAACTGGAATCCAATTCATTGCAAAGCCGAAGACGAAATAAAACCTTCACTTGTCCAGGCATCTGTTATTCCAGAAGCTTCCAGGATTGGAACATTTTTCAGAGATAGATAACTCACCTGCAAAGACTGTCAACAAGAAATTTCCAGTCATCATAGCAACAACTTTTCCCATGAATATTTCAATTTTTCTGTCGTGTTGCATTCCTAACAATGCGAATGACAGGGGGAAAAAAAGAAAATTGTACTCCTCTGCTGTCTGCGGTATAACTTTAAATGAGAGCAGCTTTATTTTTCTTTTCTGAAAACTCCGTTGCATTTTTCCCCCTCCAGTCTTGAGAGGGCTGTGCTAATTAAAAAAAAAAAGAGGTCAGTGGTGCAACTAGAATACTGATTTGCAGAAAGATGAAAGCCTTTGGGAAGAAGCGCCTAATGCAGGTTTAGTTAAATCATTGCTTCCCTAATAGAGATGACAGAGTAGGTCCCTGAGTGAACCCATTCTCCACATTAAAATACGCTGGTGAGAATGTGAAAACTCAGCATGTGATCGCTGATCCAAGCCCCAGGGATTCAGCTATTTTGTGCAAATTTCTGATGATGGCTTCAAAGGCTAAGCCATTTCTCTTCTTTCAATCACTCCGAGTTTAAAAAAAAAATCCAGTTGGTAAGAAAATATTCCAATCCAGTTGTCATATACTGAAGCCAAGGGTGTTAATATACAACTGTGGCTGTTCAATTCAAACGTAATTCAATTCAAGCATTGTTTGCAAATATTGTTTTATTTTCTTCTGCATTTCCATATTACAAATCCTCTAACAATATTGCCTGTTTAGGTGGTTCTGTATCTAGCCCTTAAACAATGTTCACGTTCTTTGACTTAATAAGATAGCGTCTTGCAATCTATCCTCAAGCAGAAAGCACAATGTGCAGCAATACATACACTTTTACAGAGTAAGCATTTTTCCATCTATTGACTGAATATCATCAGTTCCCTGAGCAGTGGAATCATTTATTTCCTGTACATGAAGAGACCAGTTCAGATTTTTTTTCCCCATTTGCTGCCAAAGTGCCATTAACTCTTTAAATCCTGCATTGACGCTGATAATATGATTTGAAACTAATGCCTTAGTATTGGTTTAATATTGCCACTTTGTACCGAGATACCGTGAAAAGCCTTTGTTTGCGTGCGAGCTAATCAATTCACATAATACTATACATGAATACAATCAAACCGAACACAAGACACAAGGAACTGCAGATGCTGAAATAATATACAAAGTGCTGGATGAACGCAGCAGGTCAGGCAGCATCTGTGGAGGGGATGGACAGGTGATAGTTTGGGTCAGGACCCTTCTTCAGGCTGATTGCAATAGGAGGAGAAAGCTGGAAGAGAGGAGGGGGTGGAACAAAGCCTGGCAAGTGATCGGTGGATGCATGTGAGGGTGATGGGAGGAGTAGGAGACAGATGACAAGGAAACAAAAGGAGAGAAGAGGAGTGAAATGTAAAGCTGGTGGGAGGGATAGGGGTGGAAGGGGTTGAGGGTGGGAGATGAGTACATGGAGAAGGGTCACTAAACAGGAATGTGCTTATATATCTTTAAATGCCCGGAGCCAGCAATATTGGTGAGTAGTGGAAGTTCACCACTCGCAGTGAGGGAGAGATGCTTCGACGCAGGGACCATGAATTTATTTATAGCCAAGAGTGTTTAATTGTCAAGTGTACTGGAGCTGGTAACAGATGAGGCGGGGTTTCATTGACAGATGGGTGGCTAGAGGCCAGTGATGAAAAGGAGTCAAAAGGGTGACAGATAAGGAGAGAACAACATATGTAAAATGTGAAAGGTCACAAGCAATTTCAATAAAGTTTTGCCTAAAATATAAATCTCAAAGCTGTAAATGTCTGTCCTTTTCCAACTGTAGAAATTGCTCATCACAACCAAGAATGCTTCATTTTTAACAACTTGCATAAACCCCCCCACCGTTGGACAGGTTCCAATAAAGCTCGCAAAAAAGGTGGTAACTTATTTTGCTCGCTTTCCTTTGTGACTCATATTTATTCTGCCCGTTTAAAGAGCTCTCAACCAGTGACCCAAGACAGCCTCTTGCTTGCCTGGGGAGCGATGCAATATTTTGTATCTATTGCGAGAATGAAATTGCTCACTTACAACTTTTCATGTACAAGTCATGGCACCAGAATGAGGTCCATTTATGATCCAGTCGTATTCTGGGCCCCAAGGCACTAACAGAACTACCACTCTTAAACAGAATTACAAAGGTCCCTTTACTCTTTAAGAATTGTCTGGTGGTTTGCACGTCTAGCTATTAAAAATGGAACGTATTACAATGCCCCAAATGATCAATACCATTCCATTAATCCCAGCACTTATCCATTTCTCCACAAATGCAGTGTGTGGAAATGAATTGCAGATGCTCGTTTATACCAAAGACAGACACGAAATGCTGGAGTAACTCAGCAGGTCAGGCAGCACCTCTGGAGAAAACGGATGGGTAATGTTTTGTGTTGGAACCTTTCTTCTTCTTCTCCTCCTCCACAGATGCAGCCTGACCTGCTGAGTTACTCAAGTTTTCCTCACAATTCCAGCATCTGTAGTTCCTTTGTCGTCTTTAAACCGTCATGTCAATAGAGCGAAAGTAACCTATTGCCTCTCGTTGACCCAGTGAGTGGCATTGATAGGATAGACAGCCAGAACCTTTTTCACAGAGTGGAAATGTCAAAGACTGGAGGGTGTAGCCTCAACGCGAGAATAGTAAAGTTTAAAGGGAAGTGTGTGGGGCAAGTTTCTTTTTTCGAGTGCGAGAAGCCTTTGACTTCTGCAACTTCCTCCGCATTTCTACTTTCTCTTTCTTGCCCTTGTAATGAATTTATTTTCACAAAATAACGCAAAATATTGGAGTAAATCAGGTGACATCTCTGGTGACGTTTCGGGTCGGGACCTTTCTTCAAATGAATTCATGTTTATCGTGGATGTTTTCATCAAATGGTATCGAGCCCATTGCTTGCTGAATTTCTCAAATTGGCAATGCCCAGCAGGAGTTTCCACTTGAGTAAATAAAGAACAAGGCAGACCAATGCTTCAACTTACCGTTGCAGCTACAAGATCACTTGCACCACGTACTTATTTAATGTCAAGTACATGAAGTAGCAATTTTCATCAGTCAACTCTGCGTTCAGGTTTAGGTAAAGTTTATTATTAAATCATCATTCCTCGTTGCTATTTTCATTGCAGCAGCATAGTTATTTTGGTGTTCATATGTCAAACAATCACTCTATTACAGAGGTGGCAGAAACTGCAAGATACTGTATGTAAACACAAAGAAATAAAACACTGAGCTACCGTATTTTGTATCTTCAAGTGATGATGGAATAACTTAATTTGACCATCATCTGGAATGAAGCTTATTTCTTTCTCCCTAACATAAATCACTTTGACAACCTTTATATTGTTAATAGTTCACTGCAGAAAAACAGTTAGAAAATAAATGTCCCACTAGAACAACTCCTTGCAGGGAAAATACGGATTTGTTTCCCTGGAGGTTTCTCAAACACAGGATAATTGCTGTCAGTTCCCTAATTTGTGCAAAGTATCACAATCAGGTATGAATCAAAGCTGATATATGGTGAAATATATTTTCCAGTTGAGCTTGGGTTTTTGGCAAATTTAAATGTTCATGAGATTGCAACAAGATGTTTAGTAGCCATGGAACTGGAAGAATGGAACAGAGTGGAGATAATCTTGAAAAAACTAGAGTAATTTTACTGCTTGCTTTGGTTCACTAGTGAATCGCTGGCCCTTGGTGCTCCGTTTCCATCAGTGGAAGGACTGGCATGAGATATTGGCTTTACTATGATTTACAACTGTTCCCAATTAATTTCCAATTCTTTATCTGTTACAAGAGATGACTAATTTTCTTTGGGAAGGATGGATTTCACAGCTTATCTTCTGCAAGCAAAAAGTGGTCCTTAAAAATAAAACAATTGCATTGGACAGTGCCCTTATCGTTTTCTTCCTTTCAAGATGACGCTGAAGCCAAGCGACTCTTTGCATGCTCGTCCCAGAAGTGTATCTGCAATCATTTATTGCAATCCTACCACGCTTTTCAATCTTTACTTCGGCTGCAGAACTTCTTGCATTAACAATGCTCTTCTTAATCTGCCCTGCCCATTATCCTGTATCTATACAGTGTGAATGGCTTGATTCACACTTCAGAGATACAACGTGGAAACAGGCCCTTCAGCTCACCATGTCTGCGCTGACCAACGATCACCCAGTCCACTAGGTCTATCCTGCACACTAGGGACAATTTACAATTTTTACCAAAGCCAATTAAGCTACAATTCAGTACGTCCTCGGAGTGTGGGAGAAAACCGGGGCACCTGGAGAAAACCCATGCGGTCACAAGGAGAATGTGCAAACTACATAGAGACAGCACTCTTAGTCAGACAATCAAACCCGGGTCTCAGGCACTGTAAGGCAACAACTCTACCACTGCACCACTATGCTGTTCAAATAGTGCTTGAATTCATTTTTTCCAGTGGTCCAAATAATATCAGTCTCGGTCCAACCTCAATGCCGAGCTCGATAAACATTTAATTCGACAATTCAACTAATAAACTCTCTACTCCCTTTTGCTATCCCATGATACCCCCCTCTCCACCACCACTGTGCTCACACATTTCTCCCATCACCCACCATGTCACCTTGCTCTTTTCCCCTCCTTCGTAAATTAATCTCCCATCCCTGACACCCCCACTTTCTTCTTTCCCCTTCCCCCTTCCCCCTGCCCTCACTCTGCTTTTCCATTTCACCTCCTCTTCTCTCCTTATCTGACACCATTTTGTCTACTTTTCACCTCGAGCTATTGTCTCTTACTCCACCCATCTGGTAATCAAACCCCCGTCTCATCTGTATCCACCTATCACATGCCAGGCTTTATACTGCCCCTCCTCCACCTCCTTTCCAGCTTTCTCCCCTCTGCTGCAATTAGTCTGAAGAAGGGTCCCGACCTGAAATGCCGTCTCGTCATTCCCTCCATAGATGATGTCTGACTACTGAGTTCTTCCAGCACTTTGTGTTTTGTTCACGACCCCAAGATGATGATGCTGCTGCTGCAACTCCGAATTTCACAGTTCCATTGTTGCTACATATACCAATTAAGTCTAGTTTAGATATCCGGCACGGAAACAGACATTGCAGCCCACTGACCATCGATCACCCATTCACACTAGTTCGATGTTTTCCCACATTCTCACCCGCTTCCTACGCATTGGGGGCAATTTACAGAAGCCAATTAACCGACCAGCCCGCAGTCGTGGGGATGTGGGAGGAAACGGGAACACTCGGGGAAAACCCACGTGATCACAGGGAAAACGTGCAAACTTCTCACAGACAGCACTCGAGGTCAGGATTGAACCCCCAGGTCTCTGGCGCTGTGAGGCAGCAGATCTACCAGCTGCACCACTGTGCCACCCCATATGACAATTAAACACTCTTGACTCTTGATTTGACAAACTCTAAGGCAATTCCAGCAGAGTGAAAGTTTTGAGGGGTAAACAGTTCCAAATTTCCCCTGCAGTCACCAACTGGCTATCCTTTCCCTAGTTGTTTATGTATACTACTTAAAACATGCAAAGTAAAACAGTGCAGTGTTTTACAATCCAGCAAAGTATACATACCCTGACATTCATTTATATTTAATAATATTTGAAGACAATGAAGAGACTGTAATTTAATGTCACACAGCATGAGTGAAAAATGCATGAGTATGTGATCAATAGCTCATGCTGTTGATGGATAAATGATACCACATCACTAATAACTTCCATTCAGTAACACCAACATAATGAAAAAGCCAAATCATCAATAATGCTTTAGAAATATTTATGGCTTTTCCTGTTGACTTTAGAAAGGAACACAGTTGAAGTTACTTCAGTAGTTTTAATTTCCATATCTATGTAATAAGGCAAGGTTGAATAAATCTGTGTTGCATGGTTGGTGTGTAGGCAGAAACAGAGTGAGACAAAGGGCAAAGATTGCCACAAAGTGCTGGAGTAACCCAGTGGGTCAGGCAGCATCTCCGGAGAAAAAGGATGGGTGACGTTTCGAGTCGGGACCCTTCTTGGGTTTCCTGACCCGAAACATCACCACCTTTTTCTCCAGGGATTCTGTCTGACCTGTTGAGTTACCCCAGCATTTTGTGTCTATCTTTGGCATGAACCAACATCTGCAGTTCTTTGTTTCTACATTGAGACAAAGGGTAGTCTGAATCATTACCAACTTTAGCTTGGTAAGTGAAGCTTTGATTGAGAGAGACAGCATGGAAACAAGCCCTTCAGCCCACAGAATCATTGCTGACTATTGATCACTGGCTCATGCTAGTTCTATGTCAGCCCACTTTCCCATCCACTCCTACACAATAGGTGATTTTTTTTAAAACCACAAACTCAAGAATATTATAGATCTATTATTATTCTGGAACGAATTAAGAAGATTTTGTTTCAAATATTGGAATATTAGCTGTTTGATTACATGACTTCTAAGACAAAGATGAAAATATAATTTAAAGGGGCAATTTACAGAGGCCAATTGACCTACAAACCCACACATCTTTCAGATGTGGGAGGAAACCAGAGCACCCGGAAGTAAACCCACGTGGTCACAGGGAGAACTTGCAAACTCCACACAGACAGCACCTGAGGTCAGGATCGAACCTAGGTTTCTGACACTGAGAATCAGCAGCTGTATCTGCTACGCCACTGTGCCACCCAAATAGTGAGATAACACAGTTTCTGTACAGGAGGTGAATGTATTTCCAGTATGCATATCTTATATGGTGCTCACATTATAAAGAAGGAATAAACCGGGGAATGGTGAAAAGACAACTCAGAAATTCAATAATGCCTACAAAAGCTGTCTAATTGGTAGACTGTGATAGATGAAATAATGTAAACAACGCTTCCACTATGAGGGTTAAAGATAACACACTAATATGTAGGTTCAAAATAAACACCAGGGTTGCAAGCAACTGAGAATAGATGAAGATGAGGTAATATGTTGGAAAAAATCTAATTTTAACGGGAAAAAAGAATATCCAGTCAAAATTAATTGGCATCACAATAAAATGATTGACAGTGTGCGATATTTCAATACTAACACAAGGTGAACGTGGTATTGGGGGTAGAGTGCGGACATGGATAGAGAAGTGGTTGGCAGACAGGAAACAAGGAATAGGTCCCTTTCAGAATGGCAGAGAGTGACTAGTGGGGTACTGCAAGGCTCGGTGCTGGGACCGCAGCTATTTACAATATACATCAATGATTTGGATGAAGGGAGTCAAAATAATATTAGCAAATTTGCAGATGACACAAAGCAGGGTGGCAGAGTGAACTGTGAGGAGGATGCTTGGAGAATGCAGGGTGACTTGGATGAGGCTGGGGGAGTGGGCAGATGCATGGCAGATGAAGTTTAATGCGGATAAATGTGAGGTAGCAAAAACTAGCACTTTGGTAGCAAAAACAGGAAGGCAAATTACTATCTTAATGGTGTCAAGTTGCGAAAAGGGGAAGTACAATGGGATCTGGGGGTCCTTGTACATCAGTCTATGTAAGTAAGCATTCAGGTACAGCAGGCAATGAAGAAAGCGAATGGCATGTTGACCTTCATAACAAGAGGAATCGAGCATAGGAGCAAAACCTTCTGCAGTTTTACAGAGCCCTAGTGAGACCACACCTGGAGAATTGTGTGCAGTTTTGGTCCCCTAATTTGAGGAAGGACATTCTTACTATTGAGGGAGTGCAGCGTAGGTTTACTTGGGTAATTCCCGGGATGGCGGGACTGTCATATGCTGGGAGAATGGAGCAGCTGGGCTTGTACACTCTGGAGTTTAGAAGGATGAGAGGGGATCTCATTGAAACATATAAACAGTGACTAGTGGGGTGCCGCAAGGCTCAGTGCTGGGACCCCAGCTATTTACAATATACATTAATGATTTGGATGAGGGAATTAAATGCAACATCTCGAAGTTTGCGGATGACACGAAGCTGGGGGGCAGTGTTAGCTGTGAGGAGGATGCTAGGAGGCTGCAGGATGACTTGGATAGACTGGGTGAGTGGGCAAATGCATGGCAGATGCAGTATAATGTGGATAAATGTGAGGTTATCCACTTTGATGGCAAAAACAGGAAGGTAGACTATTATTTGAATGGTGACTGATTAGGAAAAGGGGAGATGCAGCGAGACCTGGGTGTCATGGTACACCAGTCATTGAAAGTAGGCATGCAGGTGCAGCAGGCTGTGAAGAAAGCAAATGGTATGTTGGCATTCATAGCAAAAGGATTTGAGTACAAGAGCAGGGAGGTTCTACTGCAGTTGTACAGGGTCTTGGTGAGGCCACACCTGGAGTATTGCGTGCAGTTTTGGTCTCCTAATCTGAGGAAAGACATTCTTGCCATAGAGAGAGTACAGAGAAGGTTCACCAGACTGATTCCTGGGATGGCACGACTTCCATATGAAGAAAGACTGGATAGACTTGGCTTGTACTCGCTGGAATTTAGAAGATTGAGGGGTGATCTCATAGAGACTTACAAAATTCTTAAGGGGTAGGACAGGCTAGATGCAGGAAGATTGTTCCCGATGTTGGGGAAGTCCAGGACAAGGGGTTACAGTTTAAGGATAAGGGGGAAGTCTTTTAGGACCGAGATGGGAAAATCATTTTTCACACAGAGAGTGGTGAATCTGTGGAATTCTCTGCCACAGAAGGTAGTTGAGGCCAGTTCGTTGGCCATATTTAAGAGGGAGTTGGATGTGGCCCTTGTGGCTGAAGGGATCAGGGGGTATGGAGAGAAGGCAGGTACAGGATACTGAGTTGGATGATCAGCCATGATCATATTGAATGGCGGTGCAGGCTCGAAGGGCCGAATGGCCTGCTCCTGCACTTAATTTCTATGTTTCTATGTTTCTATAAGATTGTTAAGGGCTTGGACACACTAGAGGCAGGAAACATGTTCCCGATGATAGGGGAGTCCAGAACCAGGGGCCACAATTTAAGAATAAGGAGTAAGCCATTTAGAACGGAGACAAGGAAACACCTTTTCTCACAGAGAGTGGTGAGTCTGTGGAATTCTCTGCCTCAGAGGGCGGTGGAGGCAGGTTCTCTGGATGCTTTAAAGAGAGTGCTAGATAGTGCTCTTAAAAATAGCGGAGTCAGGGGATATGGGGAGAAGGCAGGAAACGGGGTACTGATTGGGGATAATCAGCCATGATCACATTGAATGGCAGTGCTGGCTCGAAGGGCCAAATGGCCTACTCCTGCATCTATTGTCTATTGTCTATTGTGATACAGGGTAAACAGTATATGTGGGAAGGAACTGCAGATGCTGGTTTACACTGAATGCTGGAGTAACTCAGCGGAACAGTCAGCATCTCTGAATTCAGAACCCATTCTGAATTCTTCAGTCTGAATAAGGGTCTATCAATGCTAAGAACAATAGGTCTCTAAAAATCATAGTCATGAAGCATGGAAACAGACCATTCAGACTAACCTGCCCACACCAACCAACATGCCCCATCAACACTCGTCCTACCTGCCTGCATTTGGCCCATCTATATTACTAAAAGTAAGATCTTGACCACTTCCTGTTTTTCTTTCATGATTTTTGAAAAAAAACGCTGCCACTTACGGCTGTGGTTTTTGGCCATTTACTCAGAGTCCCCCTCCGCTGCGCAGGACAAGAGGACTTTTCCCATCGATGAAAAATAAAGGAGTTATTAATGTTTTAAAAATGTTGACATTCTCTCTGCTGCCCCTGCTGGTGGAAGGAGGGAGGGACTATAAAACCCAGAAGTGTTGTCAGTCACTCAGTCTCTGCAAGATGGAGGAAGCGAGAGGGTCACCTCTCTCTGAGCTGTGAATAACACTGAACACATGTCTACTCAACTGTGAGTGCCCTTAATGTGATTTGAAAATGAAAATGTGGTTGCTTTGAAATGCTGCACTGCAAATGGTTGTTGGTGGTGGTAACTGCTTTGAAATGCTGCACTGCAAATGGTTGATGGTGGTGGTAACTGCTTTGAAATGCTGCACTGCAAATGGTTGTTGGTGGTGGTAATTTGACAACTTCCTGTTTGCACTGTATATTGATTTTTGATAAAACGCTACCACTTATGGCTGTGATTTCTGGCCATCTTACTCAGTCCCCCCTCCGCTCATCAGGTGCAGAGGATTCTTCCCATCAATGTTATCCGTATCTGGAAACAGCTGAAATCAGTCTTAAATTGAGAAATATGTCTCTCCTTCTTCCCATTGCAAATAATCCCTCGTTTAAAACATCTACTTTAGATGTGGTGTTTGTTCAATGGAAGAACATGGGAATCAATACTATGGGAGACCTCTATAAGAAAGGGACTCTCTCTTCTTTTCAAGAACTACAGGAGAAATATGACTTGATTGCCAATAATATTTTTAGATACCTTCAAATCCGAGATCACGTGAAGACATATACTCAAGACTGTCCTCTTATGGGTCCAGATATATTAGACGATTGTTTGAATAGACATGCCGAAACAAGTAACGTGATAGCTTACATTTATAACACTCTTCTAAATATTGACACCCCACCCTCTGAGATTTATAGGCGAGCATGGGAGGACGAGCTGGGTTTACCCATTTCGAAACATATATTGGAGGAAAGCCTTCAATACATACACTACTGTTCTTTAAATACCAGGCATTGTCTGATACAATTTAAATATTGCATATGTTATACTACTCAAAGACCAAATTGAACAAGATCTTCCCAACTGTCTCTCCTCTCTGTGATAAATGTCACTTTCAAGAAGCCACCCTAACTCATTCTTTTGTACCCTGTATAAAAATACAAAACTTCTGGACGGAAATATTCAAAATCATTTCTAAAACACTTAAAATTCAATTGGAGCCAGATTCAAAACTAATAATATTAGGAATGTCAGAGGGCTGCCCTAATCTAACGATATTTCAAAGACGTTTCCTTGACTATGGTTTAATAACTGCGAAAAAACTTATACTTAAATTCTGGAAAAAGATAACAGTCCCCACAGTGAAGATGTGGATCACAGAAATGACCGAGACACTACATCTAGAAAAAATAAGGCTTGTCTTCTCTGACAAACCAGATCAATTTTCCAAAATATGGTCTCCTTTTATTGAATTTCTTCAACAACGTAATGATTGAACACAAACTCAAAACCGACGCTATTTCAACGCGACGCGGGCGTATGAAAGGCTTGTGGGATATATCTTCGCTTCTTTCACTTCTTCCTTAGTTCTGGGGTTTTTCTTCTTTCTTTTTCGTGTCTTTCTCGAAATTCTTTCTTTTCTTTTTCTTTTCTTCTTTCTTTCCCTTTTTTCCGATTTGGTTATTGGTTTATAAAATGTTAAAATTGAAGCAGTATGAAAATTGTATTACTGTTATGTTGATTACTTTCTCTTTGTACAATTGCTCCTAATAAAATAAATATTTTTAAAAAATGTTGAGAATCTCTCTACTGTCAATCACGCCGTGAAGGCCACGCCCCGTCCGGGGGGAGGGGGGAGAGATTATAAAACCCGGAAGTGTGGGTGTGGCTCAGTCTCTGCAAGATGGGGGAGGGAGAGGTCACGACTTTGTCTGAGCTGTGAATCAACTGAACACACAGAATGTCTACTGAACTGCGAATGCGGTGTTTATGTTGTGTTTTGTGTGGTTTTATGGTGGTTTCACCCTGCTTGAAATAGTATGAAACTGCATTTGAATGTGGTGGTCTTGCACCCTGCATGAAATGGTATGAAACTTCATTTGAATTTGGTGGTCTTGCACCCTGCATGAAATGATATGAAACGGCACTTGAATTTGATGGCCTTGCACCCTGCTTGAAATGGTATGAAAGTGCACTTTGGTTGTCTTGCACCCTGCTTGAAGTGGTATGAAACAGCACTTGAATTTTGTGGCCTTGCACCCTGCTTGAAATGGCATTAAACAGCACTAACATTTGGTGGCCTTGCACCCTGCTTGAAGTGGCATGAAACTGCACTTGAGTTTGGTGGCCCTGCACCCTGCTTGAAGTGGTAGGAAACTGCACTTGAGTTTGGTGGTCCTGCACCTTGATTGAAGTGGTAGGAAACTGCACTTGAGTTTGGTGGCCCTGCACCCTGCTTGAAGTGGTATGAAACTGCACTTGAATTCGGTGGCCTTGCACCCTGCTTGAAGTGGTATGAAACTGCACTTGAATTCGGTGGCCTTGCACCCTGCTTGAAGTGGTAGGAAACTGCACTTGAGTTTGGTGGCCTTGCACCCTGCTTGAAGTGGTAGGAAACTGCACTTGAATTTGGTGGCCTTGCACCCTGCTTGAAGTGGTAAGAAACAGCACTTGAATTTGGTGGCCTTGCACCCTGCTTGAAATGGTTGGAAACGGCATTTGAATTTGGTGGCCTTGCACCCTGCTTGAAATGGAATTTCAATGAATAGCCGTGAGTCAACTGCTCGCCCACCAGCCGTCTGTGCTGTCACCTCAAGAATCCATTTGGCCCACAATGTCCATACTAGCTCTCTGGAAACCAGTCCCTTCAGCCCACAATACCCCCCCACTGGCCACCAATATTGTAATTGGTGGAGAGGTGGAATATTGTGTTGGGGGACCAGCCCTCCCGTGTGAACATGGGACCCAACGGGTCACACTTAGGCTAATATCCCTCTAAACCTATCCTATCCATGTAGCTGTCCAATAGTCCCTGCCTCAACTACCTCCCCCGGCAGCTCATTCCATACACACACCACACTTTGTGTGAAAAAGTTACCCCTCAGATTCCTATTAAATCTTTCCCCCTTCACCTTAAACACTTAAACATTTGGTTCTCAATTCTCCTACTCTGGGCAAGAGACTGTGTGTCTACTCGATCAATTCCTCTCATGATTTTATACACCTCTATAAGATCATCCCTCATCCTTCTGCGCTCCAAGAAATAGAGTCCCAGCCTATTCAACCTCTCCCTATAGCTCTGACCCTCGAGTCCTGGCAACATGCTCGTATATCTTCTCTGTACTTTTTCCAACCATAAGATAAATAAATTGAAAAATAAAAAGAGTTTAGATGACTTTTGAGAATGAGGGAATGATTGGTGGACTTAACACAGACTAAAACATATTACAGATCCTTGATTATTCTGGGAAGAAGGATGGAGAAAATTTATTTCAAATAATGGAATATTGGCTGCTTGATAATATGACATAAGACAAAGATGAAAATATAATTTAAAGGGAAAAGCGGGCAAATATTTAAAAGGAAGAGTGCAAAAAGAATTGGCTTGGGAAATAGAACTGAATAAATATTTCTATTCAAAGAGTTGGCATGATTGGAGGTTGTTATGGGGATGATGGGCTAAATTATATTCTGATTTTATGATTCTATGAAAATCTGGGAAATGAAATTTGTGTGTTCAATTATTCTCCTTGATGCTTTAAATGGCATTAATCGTCTTAATCTCTGGATTTTAGTAGCAGGCTGTCAGCTCAGATTTAGTTAATATGTCATCTCATTCAATAACAGATGCTTTCAAGAACTAACATGTATATATAAAAAAAGAGAGAAATACCTCTCAATGTGTATAGTGGATGAAAAAGTGGGATAATGTGGAGCTAGTGTGAATGGATTGATGGCTTCAGACTTGGTGCCGCTTGAGAGCACCCTGGCTACTCCGTTGGGACGGAAAGCCACAAATAAGTCTGTGAGGCCCGTTGACTCGGACGAGTTGGGCCAGGATTGTTCCCCTCCTACAATGGATAGCGTCTTCGGACGTTTGTCCAGGATGGAGCTCCTGATGGAGAGGATGCTCCATCATGATATGCTCCAACAAGAGGAGTTATATCAGCGCGGGTCTTCTCGGGGGCCCGCGGCAGCGGCACCTGTTTCAGGGCTGCATAATGTCTCCCTTTCGGAGGAGGAGAGCATTCGGGGTCAGTTTTGTTCTAGCTCCGAGTTCGGAGGTGTAGCCGGGGAGCATACCTCAGGCACAAAGGGTGCGAACCAGAGGTGCCAGTTATGGCATCAAAATTTGAAATCCCGACCAAAACAGGGGAACCGCTGGATACTTGGCCATGAGTATAAATTACCTGGCCTCACACCAGCTCCAAGAGCACACAATGGAAGAAACTTCCAGGAAATGTGAAACACCTGCTAACTGTGTCTCGTTGAAAGTGCCGGCTGTTAACCACTCCATCTGGGGTTACATGGGTGGGGTTATCAGAGCCCAGGAGATGAAGCTCCAGAAGATACTGAAGTTGCTCGCCTCAGGCATCACAGCTTTCGCCAGGTCGGTGGATGGAGGGCCCCTGTCTGATGTGCAGCAGGATGCCCTGGCCCTAATGTGCAATGCACATTTTGAAATAAACTGCCTGTGAAAAAAATCCATCCGTCCTACTCTGAACCCCAAGTTTGCGGCACTGTGCAAATCCAGCAAAGTACAACCTCTTGTTCGGTGAAGATCTGTCAAAGTGGGTCAGGGAGCTGGACGACGAGGCAAAAATGATTGGACTCATGAAAGTCCCGTTGACTAGCAAAACTTCATTCGGCAGCAGCACCCCTACAAATGGTTCGCTGAAACTGGTTCAGGCCAATGCTCAAGCCTGCCTTGCCAAACATGCGCAGTTGGCGCACTCCTACAGTCCTACCCCCCAAAACTCAGGGGTGGACATATCCACTGGTAACCATGGAGGTAGGTGGGTCTGGTTCTTTTCGGAACCATGTATGGATCAGTTGCAAGTAGGTGGGAGATTACACTTGTTTTTGAATGAATGGTATTGGATAACATCAGAACCGTTTATACTGCACAGTATACAAGGGTTCCAAATTGAATTCCTTCTCAATTTGCATCCACCCACACAGCATACACCAAGCCGGACATTGGTTTTTTCACAACAAGAGTGTTTGGATGTACAAGCTGAAATTGAAATGTTATACAAAAAAGGGGTAATTGAGAAGTTGTTTCATCAATCTCACCAATTTGTGTCTAATATATTTCCTAGGCAAAAGAAGGATAGTGGATGCTGAATCATCCTTGATTTGACTCGACTTAACTCCTTTGTGTAGTATAAACATTTCAAAATGGAAACTTTTGTTACTGCCAAACAACTGGTTTCCAAAGGAAGTTATATGGCATGCATAGATCTTAAAGATGCATACTATTCAGTACCCATTCATTGCGATCACCGGAGATATTTGAAGTTTAGCTGGAAGAGGCAACCATGGCGGTTAAAAGCATTGCCTAATGGTTTAACTTCGGCCCTAGATTATTTACAAAATTGTTATGTAGCTAGTATATTTGGCAAATTAGTAGCTGCTTTTCCAGCTGCACAGTTTGGGCCTTTACACTATCAAAATTTACAAGGTGCAAAGGAGCAGGCACTCAAAATACATGCAGGTCACTTCACTAGACCCATGCGGTTACCAGTTGAAGCCATTTCTGAGTTACAGTGGTGGATAGCGAATATTTGGCATTGCTCCAGTAAAATTCTGATTCATAAACCTTCAGTTATTTTACAAACTGACGTTAGTGCTCTAGGATGGGGAGCTACTGATACCATCTCTAGCTGCGGTGGCAGATGGAATTTGCATGAGGCATTAATTCTTCAATCACATGGTATTAACTATTTAGAGTTGTTGGGAGCACTCTATGGCCTAAAGGCTTATTGTACTAGTATGCATCACTTGCATGTTCAGCTTACACTACTACAGCGGTGGCATACGTTAATCACATGGGTGGAATCAAGTCGGGATCCTGTGATAAATTGGCTAACCTTATTTGACACTGGTGTATTACAAGAAACATCTGGGTTTCAGCTATCCACTTACCAGGTAGATTCAACATGGTGGCGGACACCAGGTCACGAAAATTCAACGACAACACATAATGGATGTTGAATCATGAAGTATTTAATGATATTGTCGCTCGGTATGGCGTACCAGACATCGATTTGTTTGCATCCAGACTCAATCACCAGTTACCAAAGTATGTTTCATGGGAACCAGACCCAGGGGCAGTGACGGTAGATGCATTCTCGCTGCACTGGGGTGGAATGTATTTACATCCATTTCCCCCATTTTGCCTCATCATCAAGCAGGACTCCGCCTCAGGCATTTTGGTAGTACCCAACTGGCCTACACAGCCATGGTTCCCACTCGTTCTGGGAATAATAACACAACCTCTTATTGCTGTCTCCAAACGCAGTAACCTGCTGGTTCACCCTGTGACTGGGGAGAACCATCCACTACAAGACCAAGACCGAATTAATCTATTGGTTTGCTGATTCTGAGAAGACCGTTCCTGGGGCTCGGACTATCAGATCGCATGGTGGATGTGATCACTGCGGCCTGGAGGGATAGTACCAAAAAACAGTACATCTCTCATATCAAGAAATGGGAGGTGTTCTGCTTACAGTTGAACATATCATATCACACGGCACGCATATTGGATGTGTTGGAATTCCTCTAAACACTATATTTTGATGAGCAACTGAGTTATAGTGCCACCAACAGTGCCAGGAGTGCTTTATCATTGTATTTATGGCTGGCATTGGGACAACACTCTGTTGGGTCTCATCCTTTGATATCCAGGTTCATGAAGGGTATTTTTAACTCTAATCCCCCCAGGCCCAGGTACTCGGAGATTTGGGATGTGAGTGTGGTACTCACGCTGCTTCGCCAGTGGGCTCCAGCTACATCCCTGCCTTTGCCCAAACTCACTCTCAAAGTGATCATGCTCATGGCGCTGGTTTCAGTGCAACGGGTCCAGGCGTTGCATAAGCTGCGACTGGACAGGATGGTTTCATCTGTAAATAACATAACGTTTTATGTTTATGATTTAATTAAGCAGAGCAGACCAGGGGCGTCAGGGCTCAAATTATTTTTATGGCATACCCCATGGACCTTCGGTTGTGTGTATTTACGCACAAACAGCAGTATATCACGGTACCAAGAGCCTCAGAGTCTCCGAATTAACGATGTTCATCAGTCACAAAAAGCCTCATAAGAAGGTGTCGGTACAGACCATTTCAAGGTGGTTGAAACAGGTTCTGGCTTGTGCGGGAGTGGACACTGACATTTTAAAATCTCACTCCACCAGGGCTGCATCAACGTCAGCAGCTAGGGTACTGGGCGTCCCTCTTGACCATATCCTCGCAGCGGCAGGATGGTCAAATGAACTGTTGCCAGACCAGGGGTATTTGCCCACTCCATTTTAGATTCTGTTTTATAGCTTCCCCCTGGGAGAGAGGGGTCACTATTATTTTCATTTGCTAATTAAAGCATCAACATGTTTAAAGCCCTGTTATGTTTGAATGCCTTATTTATTGTTCACTAATCCTTGGTCAATTAATGCAGTGGATCACGCATGGACTCATGTATCCATGGCATGAAATCACAGAGCTTTGAAATCTTGACGGAATCACTCACGTGACTCCAAAGTAAAATAGTAAGATTAAATGAGAACTTACCAGTTTGAAGTTTGATCTTTATTTTATGAGGAGTTACGATGAGCGATTACGTGCCCTCCGCTCCCAACCCTCTTATCATAAAGATCACCTGGTAGCTCTAGTTCTCTCCAATCTTACTATGTCACTTCAACTACTGTTATCTGTGATTTCACACCGCTGCTTTGAAGATTGACGCGCATATTGTAACTCCTCATAAAATAAAGATCAAACTTCAAACTGGTAGTTCTCGTATAATCTTACTATTAAACTGAACTAAAGATATACACAAAATGCTGGAGCAACTCAGCGGGACAGGCAGCATTTCTGGATAAAAACTCTCCACACTGCCCATCAAGCACTCATTCACGCTAGTTCTATGTTATCCCACTTTCTCATCCACTCCCTACACACCAGGGGCAATTTACAGAAGTCAATCCACCTGCAAACCCGCTCGTCTATGGGATATGAGGGGAATCCGGAGCACCTGGTGCTAACCCACGCTGTCACAGGAAGAACGTGCAAACTCCACACAGACTCCACACTGAGGTCACGATCGAACCCCGGGTCTCTGGCAGCATGAGTCAAGACTGCTTTATTGCCATACGTCCCGTAAACAGAACAATGAAATTCTCACTAGCAGCAGCACAATGAATATGTAAACATAATACTCCGTAAAACCCACAACAAATGACAAAAAAAAGGTTCAGGAAATACAGCTGCTCCTCGACCTACGATGGGGTTACGTTCCGATAAACCCATCGTAAATTGAAAATATCGCGTCGAAAATACAATGTGATCACGTGACCGGAAGTGATGCGCGGCTCACTGCCATTGCCGAACGTTTAGGTCGATCGTAAAGTCAAAATATCGTAAGTCAAAACATCGTAAATCGGGTAACTTAAAAAAACAAATAAATTGCAATTGTGCTAATCCATTTATACGGACAAGCTACTTTTAGTTACACACTATAAAGTATAAAGTATCCTTTATTGTCATTCAGACTTTTCTGTCTGAACAAAATTGCATACCTTGCAGTCATGACATAGAATAAAATAACAGAACACACACTTAACACAGTTTAACATCCACCACAGTGAGCCTACCAGGCAACTCCTCACTGTGATGGAGGGCAAAAGTCTTAAAGTCCTTGTCTCTTCCCTCCTTGTTCTCCCTCTGTGTTGAGGCAATCCAGGCATTTCCGATGTTGTGCCCCCCGCCGGGTGATGGTAAGTCCCGCGGCCGAATCCGAGATACGCAAACGGTCCGGTTCAAACTCCGCGGCCCGGGGCGGCCGAAGCTGCCACCCTCCAGTCCAGCGGACAAAGCTGTTGTTACGGGAGCTCCGTAGAATCGGTCGCCAACCTGGGACATGCGAGCCCCCGACGTTGTCGTCCACTGGGTCTCCGAGGGTCCGAATTCGGGTCGCCGCTGCCGCAACGCCACCGTGTTGGTAAGTCCTGGCTGTACCTCGAGGTCAGTCCCAGTTGGAGGCCGCCAGCTTCGCGATTAGGCCTCAGCGGAGACGGAGACTGGGGATACGGCAAAAAAATGCTGCATCCCCCCACCGAAGGAAGGATTAAAAGGACTAAAAACAAGTTTCTCCCACCCCCCCCCCCCCCCCCCCCCCCCCACACACACACACACATACACAACTAAAATAAACTAAATAAACTAAAACAACAGGACAAAAGAAAACAAAAAAAAGAAAAAAACGGATGGACTGCAGGCGAGCCGCAGCTGCAGGGGCAACGCCGCCACCTCCAGGGCAGTTTCATTTATCCAAATAAGTTCAGACTGGTACATTTGATTGTTTTCGGTTGTGCTGCTTGCTATACGTTGCCACAGTAAGGGGCCATCTTGGATTACCAGCTGCACCATTGTGCCACTGATATCAATGAACGATGGCCCTGTAAAAACTGTGGCCCATTCGGGACACCTGGATTACTGTGAGATGTATCAGAGTGAGAAAAGGTTGAGTGCATGTCATGCACAGCCCAGAATGATCGGGAATATGGAGGCAGTCTCTACCAATGTTGCTCAAATGTGATGGGTGCAAAAGGCTTACTGAATGCTCCACTGCAACAGATTGTTTCATTTATTTTAAGATTACTCCTTTTCGAATTCACATGTTGATTGACAGCCGAAGATCAGAACACTGATTTAATCCCAAATCTTGATGGCCGTTTGAAAAGTTATATCTGAGGTCCAATGTCCTTGGGTTGGGGACCAGCGAGAAAATTGTCTCCACTTTCGAAAACAACTGCTGGCATTTTTATTGCTCCCATCAAAAGACTGTGTTTGTACCTCTTGGTCCTCAGTAAGTAGAAGCAAGCAAGACGACTATACCTGCCATTTTACTTTCTTTTGCTGCCAGTTGTTGGAATATTGATTTATAGTTTGAGTGAGATAATTTTAAAGAAGTTTTTCCTTTGGCAAACTGGGCATGGGTTCTCAATCATCTCGCAGCACCGTGCGATTTTGTTGTCTATCGGTGACCTTAGAGTTAACTATCTTCTCTGTGTGTTTCTCAATGTTACACGAACTGCCTTAGGAACACGCTTTTGTTTCAGACTATCCTGTAAACAACTGATTTTAATATAAATTGGACATGGAGGTCTATTCAATGTGACATTTCGGATCGCTTCCCAAGGTTACTTGTCTGTAAATGCTGGAGAGAAGCTTGCAGGCTGGATTGGTGATTCTAATCAGAGCTGCCGGAGTTAAGCTATTGAAACGATGGTGACTATTGGACCTCTGTGCACCTGCTACAGTATCTGGAACTCCAGGAACTGTGGAGGGAAGGGTGAAAACGTTCTTAGTTTAGTGGGTTAGAGCATGGAAAAAATAAAAGGACAAACCTTTCGAAAGGAGGTGAGGTGGAATTTCTTCAGTCAGAGGGTGGTGAATCTGTGGAATTCATTGCCACAGACGGCTGTGGAGACCATCATTGGGTATTTTTAAGTTGGATATTGACAGATTCTTGATTAGTGAGTGTGTCAAGAGTTATGGGGAGAAGGTAAGAGAATGGGGTTGAGAGGGAAAGATAGATCAACCATGATTCAATGGCTGAATGGCCTAATTCTGTTCCTTTGACATGAACATGAAACAGGCCTTCAGCCCACCAGTTTCATACTGACCATCAATCACCTCACACTAGTTCTACGTTATCCCACTTTCTCATCCACTCCTTATAAATTAGAGGGAATTTACAAAGGGCAATTAACCTACAAACTGTGCATCTTTGGGATGTGGGAGGAAACTGAAATGCTTGGATGAAACCCACATGGTCACAGGGAGGACATGCAAACTCCACACAGACAGTATCTGAGGTCAGGATTGAACCTGGGTTTCTGGTGCTGTGAGGCAGCAGCTCTGCCTGCTGTGCCACTGTGCCGCCCTTGGTCATTAAATGTTGTCACCAGTGTGGATGTCAGTGACAGAATTCCCAGCATTCCTCAGAGGAAGTTTAGGCTTCTTATTGTCACGTGTACAGAGGACCATTGAAAAGCTTTGTTTTGCATGCCATCCAATCAAATTGGATAATACTGTACATAAATACAATCAAGCCGAACTCAAGCACAATAGTTAGAACAAAGGGAAAGATACATAATATAGTTCTTAGCATTGTAGCGCATCATTTCCAGTGACAAAGTCCAAAGTCCGCAGTGGGCTTGAGGTGAATCGGACAGTACTCTCTAGCAGCGCTTATAGAAGGACTGTTCAGAAGTCTGCTAAAAGACGGGTAGAAGCTATTCCCGAGTTACAAAGTTACCCCTAGGTCAGACATCACAGGGCGGCACAGAGGTGCAGCTAGTAGAGAAGCCACCTCGTAGTGCCAGTGACCAGATTTGATCCTGTCTTTGGGTGCTGCCTATGTGGAGTTTGCATGTTACCCCTGTTTGCATGGGTTTTCCTCTGGGTGCTCTGGTTTCCTCCCACATCTCAAAGACGTGCGGATTTGTAGGTTAATTGGCCCTCTCTAAATTTCCCCTAGTGTGTAGGGAATGGATTGAGAAAGTGGGATAACATAGAACTAACGTGAACAGGTGATCAATGGTCGTCGTGGACTTGGCGGGCCAAAAGGCAGGTTTCCGTTCAGAATCTTTCAATCAAAGCTTCAGTTACCAATCTGAACTAAGAAAATTCGAACTACTCTTTGTGTCACATTTTAATACAGTGCAGGATATAGCTTTCAGCATTGTAGCACATTAGTGAAGATGTCATTAGAATATTTAAACATTGTGATAGATTTAGAGGTGGAAAACAGATTTAAAAGAGTGGAGTGATTGAGTCGGACGATAATTCATCTTTCTCTGGGAAACATAGAAACATAGAAACATAGAAAATAGGTGCAGGAGTAGGCCATTCAGCCCTTCGAGCCTGCACCGCCATTCAATATGATCATGGCTGATCATCCAACTCAGTATCCTGTACCTGCCTTCTCTCCATACCCCCTGATCCCATTAGCCACAAGGGCCACATCTAACTCCCTCTTAAATATAGCCAATGAACTGGCCTCACCTTCATTCTGTGGCAGAGAATTCCACAGACTCACCGCTCTCTGTGTGAAAAATGATTTTCTCATCTCGGTCCTAAAAGACTTCCCCCTTATCCTTAAACTGTAACCCCTTGTTCTGGACTTTCCCAACATCAGTAACAATCTTCCTGCATCTTGCCTGTCCAAACCCTTAAGAATGTTGTAAGTCTCTATAAGATCCCCCCTCAATCTTCTAAATTCCAGCGAGTACAAGCCGAGTCTATCCAGTCTTTCTTCATATGGAAGTCCTGCCATCCCAGGAATCAGTCTGGTGAACCTTCTCTGTACTCCCTCTATGGCAAGAATGTATTTCCTTAGATTAGGAGACCAAAACTTACGCAATACTCCAGGTGTAGCCTCACCAAGACCCTGTACAACAGCAGTAGAACCTCCCTGCTCTTGTACTCAAATCCTTTTGCTATGAATGCCAACATACCATTCGCTTTCTTCACTGTCTGCTACACCTGCATGCGTACTTTCAATGACTGGTGTACCATGACACCCAGGCTACTTCCTTAAGTGCTCTGGGATGCAGCCTATCTGGCCCTGGGGATTTATCGGCCTTCAATCCATTCAATGTACCTAACACCACTTCCCAGCTAATCTAGATTTCACTCAGTTCTTCCATCTCATTTGACCCCCGGTCCCCTGCTATTTCCGGCAGATCATTTCCGGCAGAACCAAACTAGTTATTCAATTGGTCTGCCATGTCCTTGTTCCCCATGATCAATTCACCAGTTTCTGACTGCAAGGGACCTACATTTGTTTCAACTAACCTTTTTCTCTTCACATATCTATAAAAACCTTTGCAGTCAATTTTTATGTTCCCTGCCAGTTTTCTTTCATAATCTATTTTCCCTTTCCTAATTAAGCCCTTTGTCCTCCTCTGCTGGACTCTGAATTTCTCCCAGTCCTCTGGTAAGCTGCTTTTTCTAATTTGTATATTTCATCTTTTGTTTTGATACTATCCCTGATTTCCCTTGTTACCCATGGATGCACTACCTTCCCTGATTTATTCATTTGCCAAACTGGGATGAACAATTGTTGTAGTTCATCCACGCAGTCTTTAAATGCCTTCCATTGCATATCCACCGTCAACCCTTTAAGAATCACTTGCCAGTCTATCTTGGCCAATTCACGTCTCAAACCCTCAAAGTTACCTTTCTTTAAGTTCAGAACCCTTGTTTCTGAATTAACAATGTCACTCTCCATCCTAACGAAGAACTCAACCATATTATGGTCACTCTTGCCCAAGGGGCCACGCACAACAAGACTGCTAACTAACCCTTCCTCATTACTCAATAGCCAGTCTAGAATAGTCTGCTCTCTCGTTGGTTCCTCTACATGTTGGTTTAGAAAACCATCCCGCATACATTCCAAGAAATCCTCTTCCTCAGCACCCCTGCCAATTTGATTCACCCAATCTATATGTAGATTGAAGTCACCCATTATAACTGTTTTACCTTTGTTGCACGCATTTCTAATTTCCTGTTTGATGCCGTCCCCAACTCCACTACTACTGTTAGGTGGCCTGTACACAACTCCCTCTAGCGTTTTCTGCCCCTTAGTGTTTCGCAGCTCTACCCACATCGATTCCACATCCCCCAAACTAATGTCCTTCCTTTCTATTGCGTTAATCTCCTCTCTAACCAGCAACGCTACTCCACCTCCTTTTCCTTTCTGTCTATCCCTCCTGAATATTGAATATCCCTGGATGTTCAGCTCCCAGCCTTGGTCACCCTGGAACCATGTCTCTGTGATCCTAACTATATCATATTCATTAATAGCTACCTGCACATTCAACTCATCCACCTTATTACGAATGCTTCTTGCATTGAGACACAAAGCCTTCAGGCTTATTTTTACCACACTCTTACCCCTTATACAATTACGTTGAAAAGTGGCCCTTTTTGATTTTTGCCCTGGATTTCTCTGCCTGCCACTTTTACTTTTCACCTTGCTATCTATTGCTTCTACCCTCATTTTACACCCCTCTGTCTCTCTGCTCATGTCCCCATCCCCCTGCACACAAAGAATTGCCCCACTCCAGCACATCTCACAGGGTGCCTCATCTTTCATGAGAAGGTACATCACCGTTCAGCATGGTGTTGAATTCCTTTTACAATCACAGCAGCTTCCCTGATATGGTAAAGGACACTAGGGAAAAGTTAATGGGGAAAGTGGTATGTGATTATCACTCCAGCTTCTGTTCACCCAGAGCTGCGTATAGTGCTTTCTAATGTAAGTTAATCACATTCCAAGAGAGCTTCCCATAACACACAAAAGTGGTGGTGTCATTTGCTATTCGTATGGTCTCTCTGAATGAGATTTCCTAGTTAAAGCTAATTAATCCTTGCACTGCAGAATACTCCTGAGAATTCTGTTACTCCTGGGCCGATCATTCTTAGTTTGATACATCAGTTCGTACTGTGGAGTTCAGGAATCTGAAATTGTAGCAAAAGAAGCTTTTTAAATTCTCACTGCAAATTTTATACTATTGCTATTCATCATATAATACACAAGTACAGGTCTGCCACAAAGTCAGACATAAAAGTCGGCTAGGGCAACGGATCTGCCAGCTCCGGGCGGGCCAGTGTTCCACAACCCCGGCTGCTGGGGGGATATTCAACCCACCAATCGGTCACGGAAATCCCAATGAGGTTGAGATCGGCCTCCTCACCCGGCCTAGGCACCACATTTTCAGGGGAAATTCCAGTGGGGATTTTGTCTGGATTAAAGGAGGGGCAGGACCACTAGTAGACAAAAAATTGGACCTGCAGACGTAAATTGTTACCTAATGCACAATCAAACATTATTTATATCTTCATTTTTCCCCCACTATAGCTATGATAATATTTATCATGAAAATATTACTTTTTAATGGATCTCCCCATTGTTAACCATTTTAACTGTTCTTCCCATTCCCATACTGACCTTTCTGTCTTTGTCCTCCTCCATTACCAGAGTGAGGCCACAAAGAGACTGGAGGAACAGCATCTCATTTCCATATGTTCTCAAACTCTAGGAGCAGAATTAGCCCATTTGGCCTATCAAGTCTACTCCACACTTCAATCATGGCTGATATATCTTTCCCTCTCAACCCCATTCTCTTGCCATCTCCCGATAACCCCTGACACCCTTACTAATCAAGAATCTGTCAATCTGGGCCTTGAAAATATCCATTGACACCTGACTGTGGCATGGGTAAAATGTGGGCAAAATATTCTACTTGGGTAACTTACAACCCAATGGTAGGAACAGTGAATTCACCAATTTCATGTAATCACCTCCCTATTCATCCTCCTCTCTCTTCCCCCTGCCCCACCCACCCTGGTACATGGACACCTCTCCCACCATCTCAGTCACCCTGCTGCTTCCACCACATCCCAGAGTCCCACAAACAATGCGTTTGTTTTTTTGGCGAGCCTAACCAGGCAGGACCTTGAAAGGTGGGCCCTGGGAAGTTTTACAGGGCAGAGGGATCTAGGGGTGCAGGTGCATAATTCCCTGAAAGTGGCATAGCAGGTAGGCAGGTAGATAGAATGGTGAAGAACATTTTTGGAATATTGACCTTCATCAGACAGGGTTTGGTTTGGTTTAGTTTACAGTTTCAGCACAGAAACAAGCCCTTTGGCCCACTGAGTTCACGCCAAGCAGCATTCACCCCGTACACTAACACTATCCCATGTGCTAGGGACAGTTTTACAAGTGTACTGAAGCAAATTAACCTACAAACTTGTATGTCTTTGGAATGTGGGAGGAAACCGGAGCACCTGGAGAAAGACCACATTGGACAAACTCTGTACAGACAATACCTGTAGTCAGAATTGAAACCTGGTCTCTGGCGCTGTAAGGCAGCAACGCTACCACTGTGCCACCATGAGTATTGAGTTTAGAAGTTTGGACATTATGCTCCAGATGTCAACTACACTTGTCATGTGCATAATGATAGGTTACTTCATTTTTGGAATGTCCAGCTAGTGAATATGAGAAGTGGCATTTGGTCTTTGGCGTTGCCACAATTGCAAAAAGTATTCAGAAAACAGTGTGGGAGAAGTTTGGATTGCATCCTGACCTCCAAGTTTCAAGAATGCCCTGTTGCTGGCTGAGATGGGACCTAAAAGGCCCATGATGGCCTGTGACAAATAACTGAGAAGATTATCATTCTGTGAAGGAGATGTTTTATTTTGATGAGCCAGCGTCCTAGCCCAAGAGAAAATCAGCAAGAACCATTGACTATTATCTGACAACCATTGAGGAAACTAATGTTGCTCTGAAGCAACTCTTCTACTGAAGAACATTGGAGAAATAACACTATAACAGAAGAGAATAAACTCAAAACAGTAATTTCCTCAAGGAAGCAACTTCATGAAAGTTCAGGTTCTTTCTCCACAAAATGTCCTTAAAACATTTTGCACAAAATAGAAACATCGAAAATAGGTGCAGGAGTAGGCCATTCAGCCCTTCGAGCAAGCACCACAGTTCAATATGATCCAGGCTGATCATTCTAAATCAGTACCCCATTCCTGCTTTCTCCCCATATCCCTTGATTCTGTTAGCCCTGAGAGCTGTGTCTAACTCTCTCTTGAAAACATCCAGTGAATTAGCCTTCACTGCCTTTTGTGGCAGAGAATTCCACCAATTCACAACTCTCTGGGTAAAAAAGCTTTTCCTCATCTCAGTCCCAAATGGCTACCCCTTGGTCTTAGACTGTGACCCCTGGTTGTGGACTCCCCCAACATTAATTTTCCTGCATCTAGCCTGTCCAAGCACTTAAGAATTGTATATGTTTCTATAAGATCCCCTCTCATCCTTCTAATTCCAGTGAATATAAGCCCAGTCGATCCATTCTTTCATTCATATGTCAGTCTCGCCATCCCGGGAATTAACCTGGTGAACCTACGCTGCACTCCCTCAATAGCAAGAATGGCCTTCCTCAAATTAGACCAAAACGGCACACAGTACTCCAGGTGTGATCACACCTGGGCCCTATGCAACTGCAGTACGACCTCCTTGCTCCTATACTCAAACCCTCATGCTATGAAGTCCAACATGTAATTTGCTTTCTTCGCTGCATGCTGTGCCTGCATGCTTGCTTTCAGTGACTGATGTACAAGGACACCCAGGTCTCATTGCACCTCCCCTTTTCCTAATCTGACACCATTCAGATAATAATCTGCCTCCTTGTTCTTGCTGCCAAAGTGGATAACCTCACATTTATCCACATTATACTGCATCTGCCATGCATCTGCCACCCAGCTTTGCGTCATCCACAAACTTGGAGATGTTACATTTGATTCCTTCATCTAAATAGTTAACATGTATTGTAAATAACTGGGGTCCCAGCATTGAGCCTTGCGGCACCCCACTGGTCACTGCCTGCCATTATGAAAAGGACTCGTTAATTCCTACTCTTTGCTTCCTCTCTACCAACTAGTTCTCTATCCATGTCAATACCCTCCACCCAATACCATGTGCTCTAATTTTGCACACTAACCTATTGTGTGGGACCTTTGTCAAAGGCTTTTTGAAAGTCCAGATACACCACATCCACTTGCTCTCCCATAACCATTCTACTTGTTACATCCTCAAAAAATTCCAGAAGATTAGTCAAGCATGATATCCCCTTCATAAATCCATGCTAACTTTGACCGATCCTGTCACTGCTTTTCAAATACGCTGCTATTACATCTTTAATAATCGTCTCAAGCATCTTCCCCACTACCGATGTCAGGCTAACTGGTTTATAATTCCCTGTTTTCTCTCTCCCTCCTTTCTTAAAAAGTGGGGTTATATTGGCTACCCTGCAGTCCATTGGAACAGATCCACAGTCCACAGAACCTTGGAGAATGATCATGATTTCAAGGGCCACCTCTTAGATTACTCTGGGATGTAGACCATCAGGCTTTGGGGATTTAACTGCCTTCAGTCCCAACAGTTTACCAAATTGACTAATGTGGATTTTCTTCAGTTCCTCCCTCCCACTAGATCCTTGGTCCCCTGGTATTTCTTGGAAATTGTTTGTGTCTTCCTTAGTGAAGACAGAATGAAAGTATTTGTTTAACTGGTCTGCCATTTTACTTGTTTCTCCATTATAAATTCACCTATTTCTGACTATAAGGGAGCTACATTTGTCTTTTACATTTTTGTCTAATCCTTTCCTCTTCACATATCTGTAGAATGTCCACACATATTTAGAATGTCCTAGGATTTTACTACAGACTAATGTTTCTTTTCTACCTAGTTACATTTTTTAACATCTGAGTCCAATTTGAAGTGCTGGGGTGGTGGTGGAGGCAGGTTGGTTGTGTTTAAGAGGCTTCCAGCTAGGCACACGGATAGACGGATATAGATGATGTGCAAGCAGATGCAATTTGTTTATCTTGACATCATGTTCAGCACAGACATTGTGGGCCGAAGGGCCTGCCCCTCTGCGGTACTGTTCTGTGTTCATAATGATGCATAACAGCTGAGCCACAACAGTATTCCTTTTTTTTAACATAGACATTCAGTGCAGTACAACTTAGGCTATTTCAGCCTTTAATGTTGCAGATCATATTAACACTGAACGCCCCTGTCACAGTGCCACCTACAGCTGCCCCAGATGTTCTCAGCCTGTGACAGATGCCAAAACTGCAGTGTCCTTTCTGAAACACAGTTGCACCTCTGGTGCCATAATGTATCATCTCTGCCCATGTTGCCTGCTTCAGGACTTTTGGACTAAAACATTTACCACTGTTATAGGTGGTTCCACCCTCGAACCCACCTAAATGCCCTGCTTGTCTCACATTTCTGCTCATTCTAAACATCACTGCCCAAAGAGATTATTGTCAAGCTGGAAAGGGTACCGAGAAGATTTCCGAGGATGCTGCCAGGAGTCAAGGGCCTGAGCAGTCGGGAAAAGTTGAGCAGGCTAGGACTTTACTCCTTGGAGTGCAGATCTTATATAGGTGTATAAAGTCACGAGGAGAATAGATAGGATGAATGCACAGTCTATTGGGGAATCAAGAACCAGAGGACATTGGTTTAAAGGGAGGAGAACCTGAGAGGCAACCTTTTTACACAAAGGGCAGTGGGTGTATGGAACGCATTGCAGAGGAGGTAGTTGAGGCAGGTACTATCGCAACGTTTAAAGAACATTTGGACGTAAACAGATATAGGTTTAGAAAAATGTGGGCCAAATGCAGACAGGTGGGACTAGTGCCGATGGGGCGTGTTGGTCGGCATGGGCAAGTTGGGCCAAAGGGCCTGTTTTCATGCTGTAAGACTCTATGATAATCCTGTACCTTGGTAGTAGCATTATGGGCCTGTCCTACTTACGTGTCTTTTTCGGCGACCGCCGGCACCTGTCATAGGTCGCCAAAAAATGTCAACATGTTGAAAATTCAGCGGCGACCAGAAAGATGCAACGACTCTTTGGGTGACTGAGGAGACTACTCACGACCATACAGGCGACACCCTGGCGACATGTCACGGGGTCGTGAGTGGTCGCCCATAGAGTCTGGTCGCCGCTGGATTTTCAACATGTTGAAAATTTTCGGAGACCTGCTGCGACTACGCTGGCAAGTAGCTGGAAAATCGCATACGTGGAACAGGCCCATCACTCTGTGGTATGCTTTCTGCAACGGTTCATGGCTTTTGAACAAATTACAGATTAAAGGTCAGTTTATTGGCATATTCCTTGTTCACATGACACTCACAGATCAAACAGTACACTTGCAATAACAATAAATGCAGCAATTAATACAGTGATGAATACAAAACAGCAGAATGAGGCAAGACCACAGTCCAAAAACCTGCAGCGCAGAAGAATATTAAAGTACAATAACTAAATAACCAATGAGGAAGGGTTAAGAGTAAGAATATATAGCAGGAATGTATGGCATGGATCCAGCCATGGGGTGTGAAAGAAGTGATTGGTTCAGGAAAGTACACAAAGTGCTGGAGTAACTCAGCATCTGTGGAGGCAGCATCTGTGGAGAAAGGCTCTGACTTTTCCAGAGATGCTGCCTGTTCGGTTTATTTAGAAATAGTTTATTTACTCTAGCACCCTGGAGAACATATATCAGTGGCGATTCAGGTCATGACCCATCTTCAGCTCAGTAGTCTGATGGCAGTGAGGAAGAAGCTGTTCTTAAGCCCGAATGTCGTGGATTTCAAGCTCCTGTAACTTCATCCTGAAGGTTGAAGAGAGAAACGGGAGTGGCCAGGGCGGCAGGCATCCTTGACGGAACTTCCAGCCTTCCTGATGCAATGCATCGTGAGGATTGACTGGATGGGAGGAATAATAGGGCGGCACAGTAGTGCAGCGGTGGATTTGTTGCCTTACAGCGCCAGAGACTCCGGGTTCGATCCTGACTAAGGGTGCTGTACGGAGTTTGTACGTTCACACTGTGACCACGTGGGTTTTCTCCGGGTGCTCCAGTTTCCTCCCACACTCCAAACACGTGTAGCTTGGTAGGTTACTCGGCGTCTGTAAATTGTACATTGTCCCTAATTGTCCAGGATAATTCTGGTGTATGGAGTGATCACATGTCAGTGTGGGGGTGGACTCAGCGGGCCGAAGGGCCTATTGCAACACTGTAGCACTCAGGTGTAAAGGAAAGTCAATCGGATGATGAGTCTCTGATGGTAGGCACAAAATGCTGGAGTAACTCAGCAGGCATTGAGTCTGTGATGGACTGGGCTGCTCTGTAGGTTCAGGGGGCACGGGCAGAGCAGTTGCCAAACCAGGCTGAGACGCAACCTGTCAGATATCCCTTTCTATCCAGATATACTTCCCAAATTCCTTCTGTAGAATCTTCTCGGATGTTGAAGGAAGTAAAATTTGCCCTGGCACCGTGACAGCAGGTTCTCAATCTCTTTCCTGTACATCGTCCGATCATTGGTGTTCTCATTACTAAATCTCTTCCAAGTTCAACGCATCTCATTGTCTTTTTTCAGCCTTTGAAATATCCTTGCCCAAACTTCTATTTCTTGGACTTTTAAATCTCAACTTCAAGAATCTTCCATAATTGGTCTCTGTCATTAGATTCTTGAATCCTCAACCCTCTGCGCTCTAACTTTCTCAAAGTATCTTCTTTAGCCTCCTTTAGACCTGGGCTCCTTATTAGGTTTGGTGTTCATCTCTGTGGTGAATGGTGCCTGACTTGAAATAACTTGGGATGCATTCCTATGCCAACAGTGCTTTACAAATTCATTTTTCAGAAGATCTTATTAACTGACAAAACCTATATCGATGTTTAGAATTTACCATAATCAGCTGTTACGTATGAAGGTTTTTAATATATATGTTTTTGTTATTGTTTCCCTATTGCTGAAATTGTTTCTGCACTACCCACCAGTTTAATAAAGATTTTCTGACTTAAATCTTATTTTGGAGAGTATTGGTCAGGAATAAATAAAATGTTCTTTCCATTCCAGTGCATAAGGTGAACGGCTCCAAGTAACATTATGACAAAAAGAAGCAATGTCTCCAGTCAATTCAGTCTAATTTATAAATATATTCCTGATATTGTCAACTCTGTGATTTCTGCAGCAGTAGATGCCATGAAGCTCAAAAGGGTGCAGGGAAGATTCACAAAGATGTTGCCGGGACTCGAGGGGCTGAGCTATGGGGAGAGTTTGGGCAGGTTAGGACTTTATTTCTTGGAGCACAGGAGGATGAGGAGTGATCTTATAGAGAGGTGTGTAAAATCACGAGAGGAGTAGATAGGATGAATGCACTGTTTTTCAAGAACTGGAAGACATAAGTTTAAGGAAGGGAGAGCAAAGGTATAATAGGAACCTGAGGGGCCACACTTTCACACAGATGGTTTAGGCTTATGTTTACCGTTGTCACGCATACCGAGGTACAGTGAAAAGCCTTGTTGTAGGTTGTAGGTATATGGATCGAGCTGCCAGATTCTACAGCGTGACTCTATGACTGTAATGAGGTGCAGTTTGAGATAATTGTACAGTTGTGTTAACAACGGAACAAAGTGGCGGATGATTTTTTCAAATTTAGACCAAACTGAAGATAAACCAAATGTCAATTCCTGCGGATTCTGCACAAATGGTTTAATGGTGATTTTATTGTCACGTGTGCAAACGCACAGTAAAATTATTTCCTTACATACAGTCCAGTACAGTACTGCCATACCCAAGCACATTCTCAATTAGCAAGTTTACAGAAATAGTCCATTCCGTCTGAGGAAGGGTTCTGACCCAAAACATCACCAATTCCTTTTCTCCAGAGATGATCCGTTAAGTTACTCCAGCATTCCGTGTCTATCTTTGGTATAAATCAGCATCTGCAGTTCCTTTCTACGCATGGATTGGTGATGTTTTGGGCTGGGACCCTTCATCAGTCAGACCCAAAACATCACCTAACCATGTTCTCCAGAGATGCTGCCTGACCTGCTGAGCCACTCCATCACTTTGTGTCTTTTTAACCTCCACTGCCTTTTATTCCCACTATTGGCCATGACCCGAGTATACTCGGGGGTGGCACTGAACAGGTAAAGTGATAGGTAGATACAGGTGAGGGGGATTTTTTAATAGGCAGATGGTTGGACAAAGGCTGGAGTTGAGGAGACAAAAAGTGTGAGATAAGGATAGATGAGGTACGAATCGTGAACCAAGACTAAAGAATAGGTGGATGAGGATGGGATGAGGGGTGGGGGAGAGGGGGAAGGGGAGAAAAGGTTATGGATCCAGATACTCCTGCCTGCCTATTCACCCAATGCAATGAATGACATGGCTGCTGTATTTGTACAGTAGATATTAATTAAACGTCACAGAAATTCATGTCAAGTCATTTCAAATCTCTGTAGCCTTATAGTGACATGATAAATATTACTTACTGCAGTCAATCTTTTTGACACTGACAGTGTGGAGACTCATTCCTGCAGGCTTTTTTACGGTGAATAATTTTTAAAATGTAATTTTAAAATGCTACATTTTCTTTCGATGCTTTCCTTTTTTTCCTCTCACAGTCCAATCTTTTTTCTTTTCACTTTTCATCCTGTACCCATGTTGACATGGAATACGCTGGACAGATGGTTCAACAAATTTACACATGCATCTGAATTTTTCGGCACCAGTTTTACACAGTACATTCCACAACCATTCAGTAGGTTGGATAAGAAGAAGTGCTTACCCCGTATAATCAGCGCACATATTCAACTGACTTTATCAATTATAGATACAAAATTCTGTAGTAACTCAATGAGTCAAGCAGCATCTCTGGAGAAAAGGAATTTGTGACATTGTGGGCTGGAACCCTTGTTCATACTGAAAGAGTTGGGGTGGTGGGGGGGGGGGGGGGGGGGTTGGAGTGAAAGCGAGAAATGGCCAGACCAAATCAAATCTTGCGCTTGTCTCGAGATGGTTAATTTGAGCTTTAAGCAAATTGACAACCAACTCACCCCCCCCCCCTTCCCTTTTCTTCCTCATCTCTTCCCTTTGCTTTTGAACTTTAGAGATACAGTGAGGAAACAGTCCCTTCAACCCACCGACTCCCAGCCGATCAGCGATCACCCCACACACTTGATTGGGGAGGATGCCAATGGGTTATGGGGAGAAGGCAGGAGAATAGTGTCGAGAGGGAAAAAATAGATCAGCCATGATTGAATGGCGGCTTGTACACGAAAGGTCGAATGGCCTACTTCTGCTCCGATGCCTTGTGAACTTCTATAGTTCTTCCAGAGCTTAAAATACAACTGAAATATTTGCAGGATCATTGGGGAAGAGGAGCACAGCAAATCGGATATCTTCATCGAGCTTGCATGGACATAATAGGCCAAATGGTTCCCTTTTCATAGTCATACAGTGTGGAAACAAGCTCATTGGCCCAACTTACCCACACCAACCAACATGTCCCATCAACACTAGTCCCACCTACCTGCTTTTGACACATATCCTTCTAAATCTTTCCTATCCATGTACCTGTCTAAATATTTCTTAAACGTTGTGATAGATCTCGCTAAATGTTGGGATAATACCTGCTGAACATTGCAATAGTTCCTGCAAAGTAACTTCTGTTGAGTTTGACTCTAGGCATTGCAAGCTCCAGATTAGTTGATGTAAGGATGTTACTGATGAATGGCGGCCTGAAACATTAATGTGATTGAAGAGTGTTTGCATGCTCGACAATTCTCAGCAAAAGCACAGATGTAATTGCTCACTGACATCACAGCGAAGGCATCATTAGCAATGCTTCTGCTCACAAGAAAATAATGTTACAATAAGAAATAATATCTGGATAGTTTTACAATAAAGCAAACACAAGTTGGGATCTTGGTGCCACATTTCATCTTCCAGATATCATAATGAGCTCCGTTGTGCAAGCAAGGCTGTAAGCTGGATCCTTTCCTACTCAAACATCTTCTGTAACCTTTTAGAAAAAAGACACAAAGTGTTGGAGTAACTCAGCAGATCAGGCGACAATCTCTGGGGATCCTGGACACGCGATGTTTCGGGTCTGGACCCTTCTTCAGACTGATCCCGATCCAAAACATCGCCAATCCATATTCTCCAGAGTTGTTGTCTGACCCGCTGAGCTACCCCGTAGAAAGGAACTGCAGATGCTGGTTTACATGGAAGATGTATCCAGAATGCTGGAGTACCTCAACGGGACAGGCAGCATCTCTGGATGGACCCACCTCAACCCGAAACATCACCCAATCCTTCTATCCACAGATGCTGCCTGTTCGCTGAGTTACTCCAGCATTTTGGGTCTATCTCCGCTGAGTTACTCCAGTACTTTGACTATTTTTGTTATCCAGCATTTGCAGTTCCTCGTGACCCTGAAGTCAGTCAGCTACATGATAACCCACTTGCCTGCATTTGGCCAATAGCACTATAAACACTTCCTATCTAAATATTAATCTAGATGTCTTTTAAAAGCCATAATTGCATCTGCTTCTGCAGCTTCCACTGGCAGCTCATTCCAGATATAGACTCTCCAAATAAAATACTCTCATCCCTATCCCCTTCCACCCACATCTCTCCCTGGAGTTTTATATTTCACTCCTCCTCCTCTTCTTACCTGACACCCTTTTGTCTCCTTTTCACCTCTCACCTTTGTCACTTGTTCCACCGCCTCCCACCCCCATTACCTGCATCCATGTATCACTTGCCAGGCTTTGCCCCACTCCCATTTTACTCCCCCTCTGCTCCCATAAGACTTGTGGGCGGCACGATGGCGCAGCGATGGAGTTGCTGCCTTACACCGCTGGAGACCCGGGTTTGATCCTGACCGCGGGTGCTGTCTGTATAGAGTTTGCACGTTCTCTCCATGACCTGCGTAGGTTTTCTCCGGGTGCTCCGGTTTCCTCCCACACTTCAAAGATGTACAGGTCGGTAGGTTTATTGTCTTCAGTAAAATTGTAAATTGTCCCTAGTCTGTAGGATAGTGCTAGTGTACGGGGATTACTGGTCAGCGCAAACCCAGTGGACTGAAGGGCCTGTTTCCATGCTGTCTCTCTAAAGTGTAAAGTTTTGTCTCCTTTTCACCTCTCACCTTTGACACTCCAACCAATCAACCTCCACCACCACCTGCCACACCTGCATCCACCTATCACTTGCCAGGCTTTAGTCCATTCCCATTTTTCTATTCCAACTCCAATGAGTCTTCCGACCCAAAATGTTGTCTGTCCATTCCCTCCACAGATGCTGCCCGACCCGCTGAATTTAGCTCAAGATTCCAGTCTCTGCAGTTCCTTGTGTTACCATTTCGTAAAGAGCATATCATTCCTGTTTTGCCTTCTATCAACGTTATTAATTTCATCTTACTTTCCACCCGATCAGATATTCCTTGTGTTTACGTATCAAATAACAAGTTAAGAAACTTTTTTTATTACAACCACGACATCAGCCACTGCTGAGGTCACAAGTGTAATGTGCGTGTAGACTCTGCGTCTAAAGTTTGATGAGGAATAGGGACAAAATGTCTGAAGCGTGCAACCTTTTTTGCCATTAAGCAGCCCTGGATAGTCTCTAGGTTTAGCTGTGAGGAGAATAATTTTTATACCACAGCAAAGGTCACCCTTTCATTCCTTGTTTGGCATGGGGTAAGGAGAGAAAAGCGCAGACTGATTACGTGGTCTTGGGTCCCTGGAGACCAAGGTCATCATTCCGAAGCTGACTAGGGTCACACGCACTCTTCACTAAATGCAGGAATGCAACTATATCCTGTGTAGGAAGGAACAGATGCTGGTTTATACTGAAAATAGATACAAAGTACTGGAGTAACTCAGCGGGTCAGGCAGCATCTCTGGAGAAAAAGAATGGATGACGGGTCTGAAGAAGGGCCCCCACCCAAAACGTCACCCATCCTTTTTCTCCAGATTTGTTGCCTGACCTGTTTAGTTACTCCAGTACTTTGTGTCTCTCTTCCAACTTTATCCTTGTGTGTGATCTCCAATAATGCCTTTTGCCATGTTTTTCCCTCAATCTCAATTCCATCATGAGTTTATACGGTATAGGAGCAGAATTAGGCCATTCTGCCCATCACGTTTGTGCCACCATGTTATCATGGCTCATCTATCTTTCTCTCTCAACCCCATTCTCCTGCCTTCTCCCCATAACCCCTAATACCTGTACTAATCAAGAACCTATCAATCTCCACCTTAAAAATATCCACTGACTTGGCCTCCACAGGCTTCTGTGGCAACGAATTCTACACATTCACCACCCTCTGACTACAGAAATTCCTCTTCAGCTCCTTTCTAAAGGTATGTCCTATTCTGAGGCTGTGGCATCTGGTCCTGAACTCTCCCACCAGTGGAAACACTCGCTCCACACCCACTCTATCCATGCCTTTCACTACTCACTACATTGGCAATGTTGCTCAGACACCAGGCAATAAACATGGTCCCCTTTCTTCCCATTAATTGAACTCAGTGAAGTTAAAGTTACAAACAAACTAAAATTAGGAGTAAAGGTACTTGCCCATTGGATTTGATCTGCCAGTGAACAAGATTATGTTTGATTTGATTGCAACAACTCCGACCTGTGCAAATACATAGGACACAACAGCACAGGATCATGCCCTTCTGCCCACAATATCTATACTGAACATGATGCAAAGACCAACGCTCATATCCATGTCATAAAAATATACTGCAGATCCTGATTTATACCAAAAACAGACACAAAGTGCTGGAGTAACTTAGTGGGTCAGGCAGTATCTCTGAAGAAAATGGATAGGTGACATTTGGGGTATGGGCCCTTCTTCAAACTCGTATCCATATGCCTATCCAAAAGTCTCTTAAAAACCACTATTATATTTGCCTCCTCCACCTCTCCTGGCAACGTGTTCCAGGTACTCACCACTCTCTGTGTAAAAAAACCTTGCCCTGCGCATCTCCTTTAAGCTTTGCCCCTTTCACGTATTCTTTTGTCTATCTTGTGTATCAAGAATCTCTCTGCCTGCGCCTTAAAAATATTGTCTTATTTTGGAAAGACTCTTTACTTTAAAACATTGACTCCTACTTGCAGATTCTCCCATGTGGAAATATGCTCCATACATCTCTCAAGGCCCTTTAGCAATTAATTGTTTCTATTACATACCATCTCACTCTTGTAAACTCCAGTGCACAGGCCCAACCTATCCAATCTTTCTTCATAAGAGTAACATCGGGGGAAACATTTTCACTCAGAGGGTAGTCCTTATCTGGAATGAGGTGCCAGAGGAAGCCAGAGATAGGAAGGGCTTAGAGGACAATGGGCAAATTCAACTAAAGTCAACCTGGGAGACCAAGATGGTCAGAATGCAGGTGGTCCACAAAATGGTTGCCACGTCTACTATTTGGACAGAGAGAACAAATGGAGCAAGAGCAGAACAACATCTCATATTCTGCTGTGATAGCATACAGCCCATGACATGAATATGGGCTTGCCTGTGAATATCATCTTGCCTGTACTTTCCCCCTGTCACCTGCCCTTTGTTCCTCCCCCCGTGCCCTAACCCTGCCTGGTGCCATCTGCCCATCATCTGAAGAAGAGTCCTGACTCAAAACGTCGCCCATCCTTTTTCTCCAGAGATACTGCCTGACCCGCTGAGAAACTCCAGCATTTTGTGCCTCTCTTTGGCATAACACAGCAACTGCAGTTCTTTGTTTTTATCCTTCAACCCTTGCTTCTCGAGATTTAGGGTTTTTCATTGTAGCGTGTCACCAGCTACAATATAATTTAAAACCCTAACGATCATTTTGGTTGATTTCCAACCTCTGGCAGCGTCTTGTACATTTGGAACAAGCCAAAGGGTTCTCAGTACAATTTGTGATTGTTATCCGATCACCTCGTTCTGGGTTCTCCAATATTTAGATCAAAATTTGTGTTGCCACTTTAATTGAAAGCAGCATGGAAACAGGTTATTTGATCCACCAAGTCCACGCCGACCATTGATCACCCATTCACACTAGTTCTACGTTATCCCACTTTCACATCCACTCCCTACACACTGGGGACAATTTACAGAGGGCCAATTAACCTACACACCCGTGTATCTTTGTGATATGGAAGGAAACCGGAGTACATTGAACATAGAAGAGTACAACACAAGAACGGACTCTTCGGCCCATAATGCCCTGTGCCGAACATACCAAGAACATCACTTACCTACCCGCACATCAGGGGGAAACCCACGCGGTCACAGGGAAAACATACAAACTCCACGCAGGCAGCATGCGAGGTCAGGGTCGAACCCGAGCTTCGGGCGCTGTGGGGCAGCAGCTCTACCCGATGCACCACTGTGAAGCCCTGCTTTGCATAACCGAAACTCATGTACACATAGGCAGAGCGCTGCAAACTGCTCCCGCATAAATGAAAGCATAATTGCACACTTAAACAAACACAGCTTCACACAAACACAAACATAACCTCGCACAAACACAAACACAACTTCACACAATAACACACTAACACAAGTGTTCACCAATCACTCAAACAACATATTTCAGAAACATAATTTGTCAAAAACGATTAATGTCGAGCTGAAGATCTGCGTTACATATATTTTGGATCGGTTTAGGATCATGTTCATTTGGTAATTTTTAATCGCGCAGGCTTCTAGCCTGGCTTTTTATGCAAACACAAGGCCTGTTGAACGCATTCCAGTTTTTGAGATAACAGATGCTTCCAATGTTAAACAGACATCTGTTTGTGCATCCTGCTTGTACTTGCACTTCTCTGGTTTCCTGTCAATAGAGGCACCTGCCACGGGGAAAAAGCACTAGGCTACTCCACAAATCATCTCTGCGAACTGGAATAATCAACTTTAAACGCCACCAAGCCCAACGATGGTAAACCGCTCAGCAAAGGGTTAATTGCACAACACCAATGGAAGCATGGCTCTGCTGAAGCAGGTTCACAATTCGGTTTGGTGGGTTGCAGACTGGAACATCTACACAGTCCAACAGTGTCCGAGTGTCGTAAATAATCATCGAGTCAACAGGCCCTACGGCCCAACTTGCCCACACTGTCCAACATGTCCCATCTACACTAGACCCACAAGCTTGCATTTGGCCCATATCCCTTTAAATCTATCCTGTCCATGTATCTGCCTAAATGTTTCCTAAACGTTGGGATAGTCCCACCCTCAACTACCTCCTCTGGAAGCTTGTTCCATATACCCACTGCCCTTTGTGTATACGTTGAATTCTCCATTTTTAGGCAACACCCATCCTTGTAGTTTAGTTCAGTTTAGTTTAGTTTATTGTCACGTGTATCAAGGTATAGTGAAATGCTTTTTTTGGCTTGCTAACCAGTCAGCTGAAAGACTATACATGCTTACAATCAAGCAGTCCACAGTGATCAGATGCACGATAAAGGGAATAACATTTAGTGCAAGATAAAATATATTAACAAGAGCATAGTTAAAGTAAGAAATGCTGCGTTTTGGAGTAAAGGTTTGAAAGAGTGGAGCGATTGTAATGAATGATTGCAGATCTGCTTCTGGGACCAGTATGCAGGCAGTCGCCAGACAGATATCTTGGGTCCCATCTTGGAATCTTTTATTTCCACTCTCCTTCTGTGCTCCATGCCGCACAGTCATTTCTCCTACTATCCACCACCTTCAGCCTCTACCCCTCTCTAGCTTCACATTTCACTCCTCTTTCTCTCTTTATCTCTCCTTATCCGACACCCGTTTGTCTCCTTGTGTTCATTTTGAGACCCTTTGACATCTACTAGTCTCCTTTTCTTTCATTTCGCTCCCCTTCTCTCCTCAACTGACCCCCTTTTGTCTCCTTTTCACCTCAAAACTGTCAAGAGTCCACCCAATCTGCCAGTCCAAGTAACTCCCCTTGGTATCCACCTATCACTGGCCAGGCTTTGTCCCGTCCTACCTCTCTGTATAGAACGAGCTGTCAGAGGTGGTAGTTGAGGCAGGTGCTAGGACAGCATTTAAAAGACACTTGGACAGGTACATGGATAGAAAGGTTTGGAGGGATATAAGCCATACAGTGGCAGGTGAGATTAGGTTAGATGGGATAACTTAGTTGGCATGGACGTGTTGGACCGAAGGGCTTTTTACCGTGCTAAAGAATCTACATCATTCTTTCATACTTTTAACTAATTAAGTTATGAAAATCATCAAACTGAACATGGGAGGGAACAAGAATGCAATTACTTGGCAGAGTCTGGAGATAGTGCAACGTACACAAGGCCTGATAGAAAGAGGGAAGGACATGGATGGAGTGATGAGGAGAAAAGGTCTAAGAAAATGGCTGCCACTATTCAGGTAGGAATGTTCTGTCCTGGACCCATTGGACCTTGGACACTTCCCTGTGCTCTATATCTACAGAATCCCCCCCCCCCCCCCCCCCCCCGCCTTCTTTCATTATCTTATTTGTTTTAATTTTGGTTGTTCTAACATTTCTTTTGGTTGTATCTCCCTATCTCTTTCTCTTCTTTAGCTCTCCCTTTCTCTGTTGTTCTATCTCTTTAACATCTTCTGCAATCTTGGCATATCTAAGTTTCTGGCATTAATTTTCTGTTGCTGGAATCTTCTTCCAATGTGTCTCTGCCACACTTTGTTCCTTCTATTCCACCGTGTTATGTACAGTATAATATCCTGGCTTCTGTGAGAATCCTTTGCCATGAAACTAAATACAGACTCTGAAGTGATGCGAACATGCAAAATGCCAGATCAGATCCAACAATTCCTGATGCTTTGGTTGCACTTCCCAATTAGCAATGTCTATGTTTTCCAAGGGAGCTGGGTGAAAGCCATCATTCCTTCTACAACTTTAACCTAGCACCTACTTCCACCACCAAAGTAATGCATTGATCAGTTACTTCCTGTTGAAACACTTTGTTTCTGCTGAGGTGGAATGTGGAAATCTAAACACTGCTCTAAAAAATGTCACTTCCCCTCAGCCTAAAAGTAGTAGCAACACTCAGGATTGGAATTGTATATTTAAAATTGAAATGTTCCTAAAAGCAGATCCCTCCAACTTACCAGTAGAAATGCCAACAAACCACAGATGCTCTGCTCTCTGAATCTGAGGACTCCTGCTACAATGTAACGTGAAATGCTTTTAAAAACAGAATCACAAAAACCAGGATCAAAACGCTGGTGTAACTCTCTACGGTTAGATACAAATAGAAGACCGAGGGAGTTTTCACTCCGAGGTTTAATTAGTCCAAAGCTGTTTACTCATGGGACTGTTTTATTTAGTAGTTCTAACACAGTCAACAAACAAAATTTGGATGCAAATAAATTAAATGCTTAACACATCATTTCCCTACCCACCTCAGTTATCACAATGTAGGATATCAGAACTTGACATTATGTTTATTTGTGTTAATACTGCATCTGAGAACATTGGACTGACATGAGAAAGGGTATATACAGATGTGTTTAGTTTATAGTTATAGCATTGAAAAACAGGCCTTTTGGCCCACTGAGTCCACCATAGATCACATGTTCACACTAGTTCTATGTCATCCCACTTTCTCATCCATTCCCTAAAACCAGGGGAAATTTACAGAGGCCAATTAACCTACAAACCCGCATGTCTATGGGATTTTGGGAGAAAATTGGAGCATCCGGAGAAAACCTGCGCGGTCACAGAGGAATAATGTGCAAACTCCACACAGATAGTACCCGAGGTCAGGATTGAAACTGGGTCTCTCTCACTGTGAGGTAGCCGCTCTCTTGGTTCATTGGACTCTGCAAATTGTCCTCTAGCGTGTAGAGAATTGGATGTGAAAGTGGGATAACAGATCAAGTGTAAACGAGTGATCGATGGTCAGCGCAGACTCGGTGGGCCGAAGGGCCTGTTTCCATGATATATCTCTAAACTAAATACCAAGAAGGCACAACCAAAATATTATCTGTCCTGTTAGTGTACAGGGATCTCTGGTCAGCGCAGTGGTCCAAAGGGCCCATTTCCACACTGTATCTCTAAACTATAAACTAAACTAAATGTAGTCAATGAAATGATTATTCATTTGAAGAAGATAATATTCCTAAGATAGACACAAAATACTGGAGTAACTCAGCGGGACAGGCAGCATCTCTGTGTGGAAGGAATGTGTGACGTTTCGGGTGGAGATCCTTCATCAGACAGAGATTCCTGTCCCGCTGAGTTACTCCAGTATTTTGTGTCTATCTTTGATTTAAACCAGCATTTGCAGTTTCTTCCCACACAAGATAATATTCCTCTTTTTTTTTCTGGTAATGTGGGAGTTGCCACCATGCTATGTATTAAATGCCTGGTCTTTAATTTAGAATATGAGGAAATTAGAGACAGGGACAAGAGAAGGACATGATTGCCTCTCCAGTCCACGCTGCCATATAATCAGATCATGGCTGATTTGATCTTGGCCTCAGCTCAACTTTCCAGCCTGTTCCTCGTAACCCTTGACTTCCATCTAGGAACAATTCTATTGCAGCCATAAATATATTCAATGACTCTGCCTTCACCGTTCTCTGGGTATAAATTGCAGAGATTCATCACCCTCTGAGAAAAGAAATTGCTCCTCAATGTTATCTTGAACTGGCGATTCCTTATCCTGAAACTGTACTCCCTTATTCCATTTCTCTCGAGTGGAATACTATACCAGGAGATAAGCGGGGCAAGTTTTTTTTACACTGGGAGTGGTGGGTGTCTGGAACACGTTGGCAGTGATGGTGGTGGAGGCAGGTACAATCGTGCTGTTTGAGATGCTTTTAGATAGGCACATGGATATGCAGGGAATGGAGGAATATGGATCACATGCATGGAGAGGAGATTACCGAATAGTGAAAGGCATGGATACAGTGGATGTGGAGAGGATGTTTCCACTAGTGGGAGAATTTAGGACCCGAGGGCACAGCCTCAGATTAAAAGAACGTTACTTTAGAAAGGAAATGAGGATGAATTGCTTTAATCAGAGGGTGGTGAAACTGTGGAATTCATTGCCACTGACAGCTGTTGAGGCCAAGTCATTGGCTATTTTTGTAGCAGAGATTGACAGATTATTGATTAGTAACGATGTCAGAGGTTATGTGAAGAGGGCAGGAGAATGGTTTGAGAGGGAAAGATAGATTGGTCATCATTAGAATGGCGGTGTAGATTTGTTGAGCCGAATGGCCTAATTCTCCTCCTATGACTTCTGAACTTATGTTGAACTTATGATCCACCGAGATACAACAGCACTTTGTGCCCTTTTTAGGATAGAGATAGGGTTTGACTGACAGTCTGTTATCATTGGAGGAGAGTCTAAGTCTGGATGGCATAGGCTTAAGGTGAGAGGGACAAAGTTAAAGAGAGATCTAAGGGCTGATTTGATAGACTGTTTACTTTTAAGCAAAATAAGCCAAGGAGTGACCACATGTAGGGTTATAAAATCACGAGGACACAGATAAGGTAGATAGTCACAGTCTTTTTCCCAAGGTAGGTGAATCTAAAATTAGATGACAGAGGTTTATGGTGAGATGGAGTAGGATTTAAAATGGGGTTTAATGGGCACGATTTTCATACAGATGGAATAAGCTGCCTGAGGAGGTAGTTGAGGGAGGTACAATAACAACATCTAAAATACATTTGGACAGGTGCAGAATAGGAGAGTGTTAGAGGGCAGGCAAATGGGATTAGCATCTTGGTCAGCATGGATGAGTAGGGCTGAAGGGCCTGTTTTCATGCTGAATCTGTGAATGAATGTGACGTGATCACATGTGGAATGTAAAGGCTTATGACGATTGTCATCTATTGGTATTGTGGATCAGTATTGCTTTCTGCAACCTTTTTCCATTGAAACTATTGCGTACAGGATTGTAGTCTAATTGGCTTCTGTAAAAACATTGTAAATTCTCCCTAATGAGTAGGATAGTGTAACGGGCCCTTCAGTGGGCCAAAGAGCCCGTTTCCGCGCTGAATCTCTAAAGTCCAATCCGATTAATGGGATTCTTGAGAAAAGAATCGAATTGTAAAAGTAGGAAGAAATTTAGTAAGTTTAGAAAGTAAGAGTGGCGGCACAGCAGCGTAGCGGTGGAGGTGCTGCCTTACAGCACCAGAGACCCGGGTTCCATCCCACTTTTGATGTGGGTTTCTCCGGGTGCTCTGGTTTCCTCCCACATTCCAAAGGCGCAGCTTTGCATGTTAATTGGCTTCTGTAAATTGTCCCTAGTATGTAGGATAGAACCAGTGTTCGAATGATTGCTGGTCAGTGCAGACACGGTGGGCCAAAGGGCCTGTTTCCAGGCTGTATCTCTAAAATGAAAACTAAAAGTAGAATTTCACAACTGATGACGATTCCCATTAGAGATGGTTCCTTCTGGTGCAGACAGCATGCATCGTGGCACTGTGTAACCCACTCCTTCTGTTGAAAATAATGGGAAGGCTTGATTGCACATCGAAGGGAGGCTTGCTGAGTTACTGGAAGGCAAAATCAACAATATGTTCAAGGGATAAATCTTGCTGACTACGTGGAAAAGCCTGACCAGAGTTTCCGTCATCAACAATCTGTAAAATAACCTACAAAACTGTATATCTTTGGAGTATGGGAGGAATCCGGAGCACCCGGACAAAATCCATGCAGGTACAGGGAGAACGTACAAACTCTGTGCAGACAGCACCCAGGTCCCTGGCACTGTAAGGCAGCAACTCTACCACTGCGCCAATATGCTGCCACTATTCAGATTGAAAGTTGTGCCAACAATGTGTAGGGAGTGTGCGCAAAAATGATATAACACAGAACGAGTGATCGATGATCAGTGTGGACTCGGTGGGCGGAAGGGCCTGGTTCTATGCTACATCTCTAAACTAAACTAAACAATAGCTATTATCAATCCTAATATTTACTGGGCAAAGCACAGTGCAGAAGTTATCATCGGCGGTCACTCGAAACAAGTATGACTGTTCTCTCATGGAGGACGCCTGTCCATGACTTTGTTTAATGTGGGGAGACTGGTGCACAGACAGCCAACACACGGTCCTTGTCAGATCTGGGTCAGAGCCCAGTGGCATGGAATCCAAGACGACCGGGGACCCTTTACTGCTGCAGCCTTCATCCGCCTTCCCAGCCGCTGGGACGCTCCACTAAAATCAGCCATCGTCCCCCGCCTGTTCCACAGTTGAGGTCTTGGATGGATGGCTCTGTGTCAGAGACCTCCCCCTCGACCTTACCACCATGGGTGACCCTACCAGGAGCATAGCTCTGGACGGCATCGCTCTCAGGATCTCAGGCCCACACAAGCTCCTCCACCACGACAAGGTGACAATCCACGGAGAAGAATGCAGAAGTTTCTCATGATAAACTGGTATTGGAATGATCAATAAAAGGGATTTGATTTCACATTATGTCGAGAGTCAAGTCAAGAGTTAAGAGTGTTTTATTGCCATATATCCTGAAACGGAACAACAAAATTCTTGCAGCAGCACAATAGATATGTGTGCAGGAAGGAACTGTAGATTCTGGTTTAAACTGAAGATAGACAACAAAAATCTGGAGTAACACAGCGAGTCAGCCAGATGCTGCCTATGTATCTATGAAAACATTGTACTCTGTAAAGACCCATTATAAAAACAAGTCCAGTATATAATCAAATAAAAAACAGACAAGTAAATAGACAATAAATAGATAATAATAGTCCAAAAATAAGAAATAATATCCCCAAATCTATATCTTTCAGAGCCTATTTTCAGGTTGTGGTGTTAAATATGGTAATTATCCACAATTAAGGGCATGCATTATATAGATTTGTGTAAAGTTTACTCCACACTAACAAATGCAAAGTTCACGATATTTGTATGAATTTTTTTTCTTCAACAGTTCCCTGGGCCTTTGTTTGGGCTTCACTTTTAAATGAACTATGCAGTCACAAGTTTTCTTAGTTGGGTTTTTTTTTAATTTTGGACAGATTATATCACGGAATGAGGCTGGAACCTTGAACAAAACACAAAGTGCCGGAGGAACTCAGAGGATCAGGCAGCATCTGTGGAGGGGATGGATAGGTGATATTCTGGATCGGGAACATAATCTATGCTTCATGCTGTAAGTCTTTTACCTGGGTTTCTCCATTAAACAATGTCAGAGTTGATCTTTCGAAGACCAGAAACGTCATCTGTCCATTCCTTCCGCAGATGCTGCCTGACTCGTTGCATTCTTCCAGCAGTTTGTGTTTTGTATCAATGAATGCTTGATGCAAAGCTGCCATTTTGGATCCTAGTGTGATGTTGTTCGATAACCCTTTAAGAATTGCACCATGTGACTGACATCCGAAACAGGGTTCATATATTGTTTCAAGGCCAAAGTTTTTAGTGACTTAATTTCTGGCGAAAAAAAAGTTTCCAGTTCTCTATTATATTTTAATATATAAAAAAGAATATGTTGAAAATACTCAGCAAGTGGAAAGGTACATAAATTTTCTGCCTTACAGCAGCACTGATCTGGGTTTGATCCTGACTACGGGTGCTGTCTATACGGAACTTGTACGTTCTCCCTGTGACTGCGTCGGTTTTTACCGGGTGCTCCTCTTTCCTTCCACCTCTCAAAGACGTGCAGGATTGTAGGTTAATTTTATTCTGTAAATTGTCCCTCGTGTGTAGAATAGAACGTCTGTCTAGACCGTCTAGGTTGGTTGGCATATTTTTGATGGGTCGAATGGCCTGTTTCCATGCTGTATCTCTAAAACTAAAACTAAACTAAACTTTACATAATGTCAGAGGCAAGTGAATGATGAATTTAGAGTTTTGGTTGGAATGGAGTTACAACTCTGGCATTGTGTAATAGGGGAACCCAGGTAATGTGTCTGCACCATGAACCAATGAACACCACGTGTCTACATCATGAACCACAGCACCTCCAAGGAATAACAGATTGGAAATAGTTGACATTACAAGTGGTTTAGATATGCAAATGACCTCAAGGCCCTGAAAAAATAAGTTTGACTTTCATTCTCATTTTACTCTTCTACTTTTTGATTAGGGCTGACACGCTCATTAATTACTCTTCCTGCTAAGCACGAAAATAAACGATTAATTAGTTCAGTGTTGGCTTTCCTGACTCAGTGGGAGGTTTCATTGTCCTATGTTCAACATCCATATAATTGGTGGTTTAGCTTTGCTTCATGGTTTCCTGGTACTTATCGATTCCAGCAATTGAGAAAATAAATTGTTTTTAAATATTATCTGGTGAACAATTTGGCAGAGCAGTTTAGTGCATCCCAATACCTCAAGCTCCTTTTGAACTCTAAGCAAATAAAAGGTAATTATATCTACGTGTATTTGAGAACGCTTGTGGAAACTACGTGTTCAAGCTAATTCATCTGCAACAAAGACTTTCTTCATAAACCAGGCATATATTCCACAAGATACCAAATGAGGTTACCTAAATATCTGCAGTTAGTCCTCCACATTATTCTTTTTAGACTTTAGAGATACAGCGTGGAAACAGGCCCTTTGGCCCAATGAGTCCACGCCGACCAGCGATCATACGAGAGGAAATTTACAATTTTTACCAAACCTGTACATCTTTGGAATGTAGAAGGAAACTGGAGCAACCCGGAGAAAATCCATGTGGTCACAGAGGGAACGTTCAAACTCCGCGCAGACAGTACCCGTAGTCAGGTTTTTGTGTGCAATCACAGACCATTTGCAACCAAACCAATCCAAAGTAAACATTCTGAACAAATAATAACAATATTTTCAAAAATGAAATAGTAAATTAGATAGTAGTAACTAGTTTGGGACATAGACAGAAGAAGGGTCCTGACCCAAAATATCACCAGTCTGTTCCCTGCAGAGATGTTGTCTGCCCCTCTGAGTTCCTCCAGCACTTTCTGTATCACTTCTAGTTTATTACTTGGACTGAAAAAGCATAATGCTAAAAATACAATATAACAATTACATATGCTAAAAATATAAATTGAATACATTATTTTTAAAATCTTAGCAAACAAGTTGTTCTAAGAATAATAATTTGGCAAAATTTAATATGGTCATAGAATCCTTAACAGTCAACTGCAAGGAAGTATTAATTAGATATATCAATGTTATTTTTTGATATTTAATCAAATAAAAGGCCTTTTAATATTGCATATTAACACACTAATCCTTGTGTGAGTTGGGGTCAATTAGATGGTGCATCCATAATAATCATTGTTAAAGCAAACTTACTTTTCAATTTTGACTTTTAAAACATAGAGGAAGGGTTTTGTAGGTTATGGGCTAAATGCAGGCAGATGGGACTAACCCAGTACGCCAACTTGGTCGGCATGGCCAAGGTGGGCCGAAGGGCCTGTTTCTGTGCTGTGCACCCCCATGACACCATGATTCTTCCGTACTGAGAGAAGAAAGTGCTCTCTGAAGTGTGGTTAAGACACTAACATAGCAAAATCGAAACTTGTTTGCTTGATCCAAATTCCCTCAAACAGAAATAAGAACAGAAAAGTCTGAAGAAGGTTCCAACCCAAAACATCTCCTATTCTTTCCCTCCACCAATGCTGCCTGACCCACTGAGTTATTCCTGCACTTTGTATTTTCCCAACAATAGAAATAAAAGGCCAGGCAGAGAGAAATAAAATTAGCAAAACGGTGCATTAACACCGTGTCGGAACTGGAAGAATATAAAAAAATAAGCTTACTTTTTAAAATGTTGTACGTTCTAAACTTTGTTTTCACACTTCGTAATTTAGATTAGTTTAGAGATACAGTGTGGAAACAGACCTTTCAGCCCATGGCCAATTAACCGACAAACCTGTTCGTCCTTTGACTGTGGGAGGATTCCAGTGCACCCACGTAGGCCACGGGGAGGATGTACAAACTCCATACAGACAGTACCCATGGTCAGGATCAAACCCAGGTCTCTGGTGCTGTAAGGCAGCAACTCTAGCGTTGCGCCACCTTGCCGCCCCGGCAGAGGTACCTCTGTCCGTCTTGCCTGATGGGAGAGGGGTGAAGAGGGAATGTCTGGGGTGAGACTCATCCTTGATCATGCTGGCAGCTTTTGCTGAGGCAGCATGAAGTTTTTTTATATTGTGTCTTGAAATCTTGTTTTTTTTTTTACCTGAATGAACACACATTGTAAGGATAGCATCTCCAAGGACCACACTGGTGACATTGCACTGGTTTTGTGTTTCCATCTCTGTCGTGGGACATCAACATTTTGAGTTAATAATGAGAGTGCAACAATCGCGCCATAGTTCATAACTTCAAAGAGCAGAATTCAGTCATTCGGTCCATCAAGTAAGTCTACTCCGCCATTCAATCATAGTTGATTTATCTTTCCCTCTGAACCCCATTCTCCTGCCTTCTCCCCATAACCCCTGACACCCATACTAATCAAGAATCTATCAATCTCTGCCTTAAACATATCCATTGACTTGGCTCCACAGCGTTGTACGGCAATGAATTTGACAGATTCACCACCCTCTGATGAAAGAAATTCCTCCTCATCTCCTTTCCAAATGGTACCTCCTTTTATTCTGAGGCTGTAGCCTCTGGTCCTAGACTCTCTCAAGTTCAAGTTGAAATTTATTTGTCACATGCACCATAAGGTGCCGTGAAATGAATTTACCATGCAGCGTTACAATTAAAAAAGGACACAATACACAACATAATTCACCACAGATCTCCACCACAGCAATCTTCACTGTGGTGGAAGGCAGTCCAGTTCAGACAGTCCTCCTCCTCCTCCTCCCTTGTTCACCCATGGTCGGGGCCCTGACCCTCCGTAGTCACCGCGATGGACGGCCTGATGTTCAAGCCCTCTGGTCGGGTTGGCCGGAACGCCGACGTCGGGACAGGTCGAGCATACCCCGTGGCCCGGAGCTTCCAGTCGGCCACCTCCTTACCGGAGACCGTGGCTTCCAGATGTTGTAGGCCGCAGGCCGGCAGTCGGAGCTCTTCTCCAGCGACCCCCGGCGTGGGATCGCCCGCTCCACGATGGAAGGTCCGCTCCACGCCTGCCGCCAGAAGCTCCGCAGACCGAGGCTCCAAGATGTTGTAGGTCGCAGGCCAGTGGTCGGAGCGCTACTCCGGCGACCCCCGGCAAGGGGTCGCCTCGCTCCGCGATGTTAAAGTCCCCGCTGCAATGAAACGACAAGGAAAAAAGTTGCATCTCCGTCGAGGTAGGTGCCTGAAAATGGTTTCCCCCTATTCCCACCCTCCACCACCCCCCTCCACCACCCCCCTCCACCCTCCACCACTCCCTACACAAGACATACAGAGAAACACTAAAACATACTTTTGGACATACTAAAAAAAACAAAAAAAGCCGAACACCAACCGCTGCAGGTGAGGCAGCCGACTCGCAGTGCCACTGGAACCGGAATGGAAAGTTTCTAGTGGAATCGTCCTCTTCACATTCACTTTATCCAGGCCTTTCACTATTCTGTAAGTTTCATTGAGGTCCCCCCTCACCCTTCTAAATTCCAGTAGGTACAGGCCCAGAGCCGTCAAACACTCGTCATATGTTAACCCAATCATTCCTGGGATCATTCTCGTAAACCTCCTCTGGACCCTCTCCAATGCCAGACCATCCTTCCTCAGATATGGGGCCCAAAACTGCTCACAATACCCCAAATACGGTGTGACCAGTGCCTTATAAAGCCTCAGCATTACATCTCTGTTTTTATATTCTAGCCCTCTCAAAATAAATGCTAGCTTTGCATTCCACTTCATTACCACAGACATAGCCAGGGCAGTGAGACAGGTAGGTTCAGCCAATGTGACTATAATAGACCTAGGTACAGTTGTTAAAGTAATGTATGAGATCCAGTACTGTGTAAATCATTGAATTACACTAAAAGCTGAAGAGAATGAGTAACAATGGGAATGGCGTAACTGCAGTAATAATAGTGGAGATCTATGCTTGTGTGGGTCATTAATTACAGTAGCATCATATGAGATTCAGAGTAATTCAGAATTATGGCATTGAAGCAGAGCTGTAAAAGGCTGAGGCTTTGTAACAATAGCTCAATGCAGTAATCACTGTTGTGTATGGATGTGATCTACAAGTATGACATACCTGAGACAAGGATTCTAAAAATAGTGATATCATAGAGTGTGTTTCCATAACATCCAATTCATCCCAACATCAGGCCAACAAATGGCAACTAAATGCCAACTAAACTCTTCGAACTATGAACTGTCTTGGTTGCATTAGGGACTTGGGGGCTTTGTTTTGTTTTGCAGTAATGTTGGATTATGTTTTATTTATTAAACATTTTTTTTGTTTGTTTTATTATTATATTATGTATGAGTACTGTGTTTATAGACCTGTTATGCTGCTGCAAGTAAGAGTTTCTGGCCTTTTCCTACCTCCAGTTCCCCCCCTCTACTTTCAGCCTGATGATGGGTTCCGACCCGAAACGTCACCCATACCTTTTCTCCAGAGCTGCTGCTTGACTCGCTGAGTTTGAGTTTAGTTTATTGTCACGTGCACCGAGGCACAGTGAAAAGCTTTTGTCGGGAATACTCCAGCACCTTGTGTCTATCTATGAGTTTCAATGTTCCATTTGGGTACATCCGACAATAAAACACTCTTGACTCTTTTGTTTGGAGTTATGGGTAAAACACAAAGGGCTGGAGGAACTCAGCAGGTCAGGTAGCATCTGTGGAGGGACTTAACAGATGATGTTTGGGTTGGGTTCTTTCTTTAGATTGATTCAGACTGGGAGAATATGATGCCCATTGCAGGAGATATTTGAGCTTATGAATCATCATATCATGTTTCATCTCTTTAAGTGTGTGAAGAGATGAAGCATGCTGCTATGCATAGTGATCTAGTAAGTCGGTAGAAGGCCCCTGACCTGAAATGTCATCCATCCATGTTCTCCAGGGATGGTGCCTGTCCCCTTGAGTTACCCGGGAACTTTGTGTCTTTTTGTCTTGTATAATAGCATCTGCAGTTCCTTGTTTCCACATTCTGCTCCAGTAAGTATCAGATTTCTACATTCTCTGTTTCGATGTGATTGTGAATGGTAGATACTTTGGATACCAGAAGAATCAAGTGAATGAGGGATTGGTTAGAATGGTGACCAAACATACACCCCCCCCCCCCTTCCCCCACAATTTCCCCCTCTCTTCTTTGTGCCCAACCTGGATATGCTCACACATCCCCCCCACAACCACCTCCTCCACGTCTATCCCTTCCTCTGGGTTCACATTTCCCACCTCTTTTCTCCTTAGGTCCTTATCTGACACCCATTTGTTTCTTCATCTCTGGCCTTTGTCCAACCATCGACCAGTCAAACCTCCCTCATCTTTATCCACCTATCATTTACCAGGCTTTGATCCGCCTCTCCTCTCTTCCCCCTACTACAATCAGTCTGAAGAAGGGTTCCGACCCGAAATGTAACCTATCTGCCTGACCCGTTGACCTACTGAACACTTTGTGTCTTTTTTTTGTAAACCAACATCTGCAATTCCTTGCGTCAAGTGCTTCTACCCCATCTGGCAGGGGTAGAAAATAGGTTAAATTTAAGGATAGATCTCTCTCAGGCTCATACAATCTTCAGGTAGGGTTTACCATTTGCAACTTTAAATGTACTCAATTATGAAAATCATGAGGGGAATAGATAGAGTTAAAGCACAAAGTTATTTTCTCAGAGTAGGGATCCAAGAACCAGAGGACATAGGTCGAATGTGAGAGGGGAGAGAGATTCACAGGAACCTAAGTGGTGACTTGTTCTCAGTGAATTATCTGCAAAGCTCACAAAGATACGATTATCACTCTACCTTAATTGGTACACGTGACAATAAAAGACCTTTGAAACCATTGAATTCAGGAGTTTGTGTTTCTTCAGGGAAGCTGTCATCGATATCACCAACATGTAATGCTTTAGCCGAGACAATGGCCATTGATTCTTTCGTTTGGGAATCATTTTAGGTTGCAGCAAGTGACATCAATCACATTAGGGCAGCTTTCTGACAGGCAGGTCAGTCATGCAATCTTTACCAGGTTTAAGAAGGTTTGAGTCTGAAGAAGGGTCCCGACCCAAAACGTCACCTATCCATGTCTTCCACATATGCTACATGACCCGCTGAGTGACTCCAGCACTTTGTGTCCTTTACCAGGTTTAGTTTAATTTAGTTAAAAGATAAAGCATGGAAACACGCCCTTTTGCCCACCGAGTCCACACTGACCATTGATCACTAGTTCTATGTTCTCCCGCTTTCGCATCCACTCCCTACACATTCGGGGCAATTTTTATAGAGGCCAATTAACCTACAAACCCGCATGTCTTTGCGATGTGGGAGGAAACCGGAGGACCTGGAGGAAACCCACACAGTTCAAGGGAGAACACACAAACTCCACACAGGCAGCATCCGAGGTCAGGATTGAACTGGGGTTTCTGGTGCTGTGAGATGGCAGCTCTACCTGTATTATATTATATTCCCCATTGAACTTAGCATTCAGTTCCCAGTGGTTTTGACCTATCTGTAAAATTAAGCTCCACATAAGTGTCAGTTGTCTTTGACTGTGTGGGTGTGCATGTGTATGTGCATGTGCATGTGCATGTGTGTAATGGTGTGTGTGCAAGTGCCTGAGAGTATGCGTGAGTGTGTGTATGGGAGCGAGTGTGCATGTACCTGTGCGTGCTTGTATCAGTGTGTGTGTGAATGTGAGTATACAGTGGCTTGCAAAAGTATTCATACCCCTTGAACTTTTCCACATTTTGTCATGTTACAACCACAAACGTAAATGTATTTTATTGGGATTTTATATGATATACCAACACAAAGTGGTGCATAATTGTGAAGTGGAAGGAAAATTATACATGCTTTCCAAATTTTATTACAAATAAAAAACTGAAAAGTGTGGCGTGCAAAAGTATTCAGCCCCCCTGAGTCAATACTTTGTAGAACCACCTTTCGCTGCAATTACAGCTGCAAGTCTTTTGGGGTATGTCTCTACCAGCTTTGCACATCTAGAGACTGAAATTTTTGCCCATTCTTCTTTGCAAAATAGCTCAAGCTCAGTCAGATTGGATGGAGAGCATCTGTGAACAGCAATTTTCAAGTCTTGCCAGAGATTCGCAATTGGATTTAGGTCTGGACTTTGACTGGGCCATTCTAACACATGAATATGCTTTGATCTAAACCATTCCATTGTAGCTCTGGCTGTATGTTTAGGGTCATTGTCCTCTGCCCCAGTCTCAAGTCTTTTGCAGACTCTAACAGGTTTTCTTCCAAGATTGCCCTGTATTTGGCTCCATCCATCTTCCCATCAACTCTGACCAGCTTCCCTGTCCCTGCTGAAGAAAAGCATCCCCACAGCATGATGCTGCCACCACCATGTTTCACAGTGGGGATGGTGTGTTCAGGGTGATGTGCAGTGTTAGTTTTCCGCCACACATAGCGTTTTGTATTTAGGCTAAAAACTTCAATTTTGGTCTCATCAGACCAGAACACCTTCCTCCACATGTTTGCTGTGTCCCCCACATGGCTTGTGGCAAATTGCAAATGGGACTTCGTATGGCTTTGCTTCAACAATGGCTTTCTTCTTGCCACTCTTCCATAAAGACCCGATTTGTGGAGTGCACGACTAATAGTTGTCCTGTGGTCAGATTCTCCCACCTGAGCTGTGGATCTCTGCAGCTCCTCCAGAGTTACCATGGGCCTCTTGGCTGCTTCTCTGATCAATGCTCTCCTTGCCCGGCCTGTCAGTTTCGGTGGACGGCCATGTCTTGGTAGGTTTGCAGTTGTGCCATACTCTTTCCATTTTCAGATGATGGATTGAACAGTGCTCCGTGAGATGTTCAAATCTTGGGATATTTTTTATAACCTAACCCTGCTTTAAACTTCTCCACACCTTTATCCCTGGCCTGTCTGGTGTGTTCCTTGGGCTTCATGATGCTGTTTGTCCACTAATATTCTCTAACAAACCTCTGAGGCTTTCACAGAACAGCTATATTTATACTGAGATTAGATTACACACAAGTGGACTCTATTTACTAATTAGGTGACTTTCTGAAGGCAATTGGTTGCACTGGATTTTATTTAGGGGTATCAGAGTAAAGGGGGCTGAATACTTTTGCACGCCACACTTTTCAGTTTTTTATTTGTAATAAAATTTGAAAACCATGTATCATTTTCCTTCCACTTCACAATTATGCGCCACTTTGTGTTGGTCTATCACATAAAATCTCAATAAAATACATTTACGTTTGTGGTTGTAACGTGACAAAATGTGGAAAAGTTCAAGGGGTATGAATACTTTTGCAAGCCAATGTATTTGTGAGCATGTGTAGGCATGAGTGAGTGCATGCATGCAAGTGAGTGAGGGAGTGTGTGGATGAGTGTGTGTAAATGCATGCGTGACTGCGTATGTGAGAGAGAGTACAAGCGTGAGTGAGTGAGTGTGTGAGGCAATGTATGAATGTGTGTGTGAGTGTGTTGTGTGTAGCTGTACAGCCTCTCAAACAACCAACAACCTTCAGAGTGGGACCATGCTGTGGGGGGATGGAGGTGCGGATTTACACCCATTCCCTGGCTGAATCAGGAATTCTGCTGCTCTCCTGCAAATCGACTTGACTAAATGTGGCAGCAGCCAGCTCGTGGCTGACAAGGTCCACTCTCTGCATGCACAGCTCATAACAACTGCATGTAACCCGCTTTTGCCTGCAGAATGATAATATAATCAAAACCATGGGACCACTAACAATGTCACAGGGCACTCGTTCTCAGTGCTGAAACACAGTTTCATTGCCTGACTTTGGGGACTTTCGACTTACAACGTACAGAGGGACCTCTGCATTATGTTTGTGCAATGCATTTTGTTAGACCTGCTGGCACAATAGGGAAACAGCATTGGCCAAAGACTTCTCAGCCTGATGAGAAAAAAAACATAATGAAAACTGCAGAAATTCTTTACCAGAAACAAATTACCCACTTCTTCAGCTGACCATACTCTGGCTCTTCCCTTTCACAACTTTCATTGAATCATTGAAAGATACAGCATGGAAACAGGCCTCTCGGCCCACGCTGACCATCACACTAATTTTATGTTATCCCACTTTCTCAACCACTCCAGCATTTTGTGTTTGTCTTTGGTATCAACCAGCATTTGCAGTTCTTTGTTATTACATTCTAGCTGTTGCCTGCCGCATTGGGTTTGAAAATTGTTTGCCAATTATCAGCCAGCATATTGTCCAGGTTTAATTTAGTATAGAGATGCAGCACGGAAACAGGCCCTTCGACCCTCCCTGACCATCAATCACCCATTTACACTAGTTCTATGTTATCAACTCCCGACACACTAGAGGTAATTTACAGAGGCTAATTAACCTGCAGACTCGCACATTGCTGTCCCACTGCAGCGACCTAATTGGTGACTTTAGAAGAGTTTGCCCTCGACTCATACTCGCAGCATGGTCGACACGAGATCCTAGGAGGTCTTTGTAACTCGCCCTCATGTTCGAGGGTAGTCCCCGCGTACTCGAGGCCTCAGCTAGGTCGCGGCGTATTTTTCAACATGCTGAAAAATGCCCGCAAGTAAAAAAAGGTTGCCATTGAAATAATCGATATTTTTTTTACTCGTAGGTTTAGTCGAAGTAGGTTGTAGTAGGTCGGCAGGTTATTCATAGGTAATCGAGGGTAGTCGAACGTGGTCGAAGGTAGTCGTAGATAGTCTTCAACATAGTCGAAGGGAGGTCGAAGGAGATCGAAGGAGGTCATCTTCACTCTCCACTATTCGGTGTCCAACTTTCCCGAAGCTACTCGAAGCTAGTCTTCAACATAGTCGAAGGAGGTCTTCTACATAGTCGAAGGAGGCCTTCAACATGACACTTTTTCAAACTCTCCTAAACTCTTCTAAACTCGCCAATTAGGTCGTCGCAGTGGGACAGCCCCTTTACTCTACCTCTTTTACTACTAGTATGTAGATGAATGGATGGGAATGTGGCTTAACATAGAACGAGTGTGAATGGGTCATTGATAGTTGGCGTGGAATTGTTAGGCCAAAGGGCCTGTTTTTTTCAATCAATCTACTCTCCTCATAATTCTTAATCCATAAGATACTGTTATCATGTAGAAACAAAGGACTGCAGATGCTGGATTACAAATAAATACACAGTGCTGGAGGAACTGAGTGGGTCAGGCAGCATCTCTGGAGAATAAGGGTAGGTGGCATTTTGGGTCAGGACCCTTCTTCAGACTAATTAGTTTAGTTTATTGTCATGTATACTGAGGTACAGTAAAAAGCTAATTGGGGCATGGGGGGGAGAAAGCTGGAAGAGAGAAGGGGCAGGACAAAGCCTGGCAGGTAATAGGTTGATACGGGTGAGGGGAGGTGGGAGGGTTCATGAGGCAGATGGTTGAATAAAGGTTGGAGATGAAACGACAGAAGGTATGAGACAAAAGGATTGAAGAGTTGCGAATCATGAAGTTAGAGGAAGGAATGTAGGTGGAAGAGGAGGAGTGGAGAGAAGTAGGTGTCGGTGCAGGTGGGGCACAGGGGGGGGATATGGGGGAAGAAAGGAGATGGGTGGGGGTATGTAGTTACCTAAACATTTTTAATTATAAGTCATTGAGACCGCATCTTTGTATATTAGTGAAGTAGAAAATAATATTTCCAGCCCATAACATGTACTAGACTAAGTGTTCACACGGGACGGCTGGTCCACCAACACAATATTCCACCTCTCCACCAATTCCAATATTGGTGGGCAGTGGGGGGGGGGCTTTCTGGAGCGCCAGTATGGGTGTTGTGGGCTGAAGGCGCTGGATTCCAGAGGGCAAGTATGGATATTGTGGGCCAAATGGATTCTTGGGGTGGCAGCTCAGTCACTCAAGCCTGATGTGCTGGCAGCTCAATCACGGCTGGTGGGCTGGCAGTTGACTCACGGCTATTCCTTGAAATTCCATTTCAAGCAGGGTGCAAGGCCACCAAATTCAAATGCCGTTTCCTACCATTTCAAGCAGTGTGCAAGGCCACCAAATTCAAGTGCAGTTTCATACCACTTCAAGCAGGATCCAAGTTCACCAAACTCAAGTGCAGTTTCCTACCACTTCAAGCAGGGTGCAGGGCCACCAAACTCAAGTGCAGTTTCCTACCACTTCAAGCAGGGTGCAGGGCCACCAAACTCAAGTGCAGTTTCCTACCACTTCAAGCAGGGTGCAAGGCCACCACATTCAAGTGCAGATTCATGCCACTTCAAGCAGGGTGCAGGGCCACCAACATCAAGTGCAGTTTCATGCCACTTCAAGCAGGGTGCAAGGCTGCCAAATTCAAGTGCAGTTTCATGCCACTTCAAGTAAGGGGCAAGCCACCAAATTCAAGTGCAGTTTCATGCCATTTCAAGCAGGGTGCAAGGCCACCAAATTCAAGTGCAGTTTCATGCCATTTCAAGCAGGGTGCAAGACAACCAAATTCAAGTGCAGTTTCATACCATTTCAAGCAGGGTGCAAGGCCACCAAATTCAAGTGCAGTTTCCTACCACTTCAAGCAGGGTGCAGGGCCACCAAATTCAAGTGCTGTTTCATACCATTTCATGCAGGGTGAAAGACCACCAAATTCAAATGCAGTTTCATACCATTTCATGCAGGGTGCAAGGCCACCACATTCAAATGCAGTTTTATACCATTTCAAGCAGGGTGAAACCACAATAAAACCACACAAAACACCACAAAACACCACATAAACACCACACTCACAATTCAGTGTGTTCAGTTGATACACAGCTCAGACAGAGTCGTGGCAGCTCCCTCCCCCATCTTGCAGAGACTGAGCCACACCAACACTTCCGGGTTTTATAATCCCTCCCCCCTCCCACCGGAAGGGGCGTGGCTTTCATGGCATGATTGACAGGAGAGAGATTCTCAACATTTTTTAAACACTAACAACACTTTTATTTTTAATTAATGGGAAGAATCCTCTGCACCTGATGAGCGGAGGGGGACTGAGTAAGATGGCCAAAACTCACAGTCGTAAGTGGTAGCATTTTATCTAAAATTAATATACAGTGCAAACAGGAAGTTGTCAAGTTTAGAATTTTTATCATGTGCTTTATTTCAAACCAACCACCACCAACAACCATTTGAAGTGCTTTATTTCAAACCAACCACCACCAACAACCATTTGCAGTGCTTTATTTCAAACCAACCACCGCCATCAACCATTTGCAGTGCTTTATTTCAAACCAACCACCACCAACAACCATTTGCAGTGCTTTATTTCGAAACAACCACCACCAGCAACCATTTGTAGTGCTTTATTTCAAACCAACCACCACCAACAACCATTTTCAGTTTTCTATCACAAACCAACCACCACCAACAACCATTTGCAGTGCTTTATTTCGAAACAACCACCACCAACAACCATTTTCAGTGCTTTATTTCAAACCAACCACCACCCACAACCATTTGCAGTGCTCTATCACAAACCAACCACCACCAACAACCATTTGCAGTGCTTTATTTCAAACCAACCACCACCAACCATCATTTGCAGTGCTTTATTTCAAACCAACCACCATTTGCAGTGCTTTATTTCAAACCAACCACCATTTGCTTTGCTTTATTTCAAACCAACCACATTTTCATTTTCAAACCACATTAAGGGCACTCAAGGTCAGTAAACCACACTCACAGTTTAGTAGACATGTGTTCAGTGTTATTCACAGCTCAGACTGAGCAATGTGACCCTCTCGCTCCCCCATCTTGCTGAGACTGACTGAGGCACTCAACACTTCCGGGTTTTATAGTCCCTCCGGAAGGAGCGTGGCCTTCAGGAGAGAGCATCTCAACATTTTTTAAACACTAATAACTCATTTATTTTTCATCGATGGGAAAAATCCTCTTGTCCTGCACAGCGGAGGGGGACTCTGTGTAAGATGGCCAAAACACAGCCGTAAGTGGCAGTGTTTCTTCTAAAATCAATATACAGAACAACAGGAAGTGGTCAAGATCAAGATTAGTAATATATATATGTATATATATATATATATATATATATATATATGTGTGTGTGTGTGTGTGTGTGTGTGTATATATATATATACTCATGAAAGGAATTGATGTCAGGATATGGTTTGTGGGAGTGCCATGGAGAAAATACTGAATAGGATCGGAAGAAGTCACGATATGAAATGTCGTCTGCCGATTCCATGCACAGATGCTGCCTGACCCGCTAGGTTTTTGTTTGCTCAAGATTCCAGCATCTGCAGGTCCTTGTGTCTCCACTGAATGGGATATTTCAGGCATCATGCATGTCAAATGTTTGCAGATTCAGAAACATCAGAGACCTGAATTGTTAACTTGGTTTCACCCATTGGCAGTGCTGCCTGACTTAATGAGTATTTCCAGAACATTATTTTCCTTCAGACTTATTGTAAGAACTCTTTTTGTTCTCTGCACAAGTTTCTTATTTATTATTATCAAACTGGAACAGATCAAGAAACGGAGGAAGCCATTCAGAAATTATGCAGCGAGCTGGGCAAAATAAATATGAATGCAGATCAAAGGCAGATGAAATTAAATGCAAGTTAGTTCAAATGCTGGAAGAGTAAGGAAATGAAAATTCTGGAAAACCAAACCAAAATAAGAAAACGATTGACAGGAGTTGATGTTTTTGTGAACTTCTGTCAGAAGGTGTTTTTGCAAATAGCATGTTGGCCTTCATCAGTCAGGGTATCGACTGTATAATTTGGGATGCTATGTTGCAGTTAGATGCTGGTGAGGCCTAACTTGGAGTTTTGTGTTCAGTTTTAGTCATTCCACCATGGGAAAGATGTTAAAACAAAGAACTGCAGATGCTGGTTAATACACAAAATGACACAGTGCTGGAGTAACTCAGCAGGTCAGGCAGCATCTCTGGAGAACATGGATATGTGATGTTTCGGGTCCAGGCTGTTCTTTAGATTGATTGGGGAGGGGGAGGGAAGACGAAGTTGGAAGAGAGGCGGGGCAAGACAAAGCCTGGCAAGTAATAAGTGGATACCAGTGAGGTATCTACCTTTTACTTGCCAGAGTTTGCCCTTCTCCTCGCCTCTTCCCCTCCCCCCCGCCCACCCTCCCCAATCAGTCTGAAGAAGCATCCCGACCCGAAACACCAGCTAACCATGTTCTCCAGAGATGCTGCCTGACCCGTTGAGTTATTCCAGCACCTCGTGCCCTTTTATAGGAAAGATGTTGTTAAGCTGGAAAGGGTGCAGAGAAGGTTTACGAGGATGTTGCCGAGACTCAAAGGGCCTGAGCTACAGTGGGAGGTTGGGCCGGCTAGGACTTTATTCTTTGGAGCACAGGAAGCTGAGAGGTGAACTTATAGATATGTATAAAATCATGAAAGGAATAAATAGGGTGAATGCACAGGGTTTATAACCAGGGTAGTGACATCAAGAACCAGAGCACATCGGTTTAAGGTGAAAGGAGAACAAGTTAATATGAAGGGAGGATCAAATGTTTCACACAGAAATTGGTGGGTTTATGGAACAAGCTGCCAGAGGAGTTAGTTGGGATAGGTGCTATAACAACATTTAAAATATGTTTCAACAGATACATAGATAGGAATGTGTGGTTGATGTAGTAGGCATATTTGTATAAGGCGTAATATGAAGGGTTCAATTCGAAGATAGACACAAAATGCAGGAGTAACTCAGTGGGTCAGGCAGCATCACTGGATAGAAGGATGTTTGGAGAAAGTTTACAGAAGGGTCTCGACCTGAAACATCACCCATTCCTTCTATCCAGATGTGCTGTCTGTCCTGCTGAGTTACTCCAGCATTTTGCATCTGTCTTCGGTGTAACCCAGCATCTGCAGTTCCTTCCTACACATTCCGGGGTTCAATTCATTGTTTACAGCTCTGAACATCAGGGGGTATCATTGATTCAATTGACGCTCTGAAATAAACAGCTCCTTCCACCTTCCACCACATGCCCACCAAACCCTATCACTCCATCACTGCCGGTATCCCCAAGAATTCCACCTTTTACACTCGGATGCAGGTATTAAAGATGCACGAGGGTTAAGGCAGAGTGTCCAATCTACCGACTCCTCATAATTCACGTATTAGTTTGATATGTCTGGTTTACCAGCGAGGACCTTCCTGCTGTCAATCCGAGATTGTTCCCAGTTTTGTGGAGATCAATAACCTTCCATGCACATAATCACTGCCCACTATTTTTTGGGTTTCCTCTCAATAATTTTACAAAGCAATCGGACCCAGTCGACCAAGTTTTGTCTCACATCCAACCATTCACTGCTCCCCTGCAGAATTTAAACAGTTGTTTGCCTGCTGTGACCATCACTAAAATATTCGATGTTAACTGAGCTCTCGAGAAGCTTTATTTTTAAAAATGTATTTAAAATAAAATCGAGTTTGCAGAAGCATCGCAGAAGTAGCAGGAAAATTGCGCAGCTGAAGTACATTCAGGATGTACAACAATTATTCCCTGTTAATATTTTCCGCTGCGCGATAAGAATAAATGAAATGAGGCAGAAGCCTGTTTTAGTCAAGCCTGTGTCTTGACAACACTAATTTATCGCCTGGAAGGGTCAAGTTAATTAGGCAGTCACGGTAAGTCCTTGTCAGGGAGCACCTGTCAGTTTGTGTGTCTGTGAGCATCAGCCGGAGCTGTCAGTGCTCACGATGGTGGCAGAGCAGAGATGCTGACGGACCGAGCTGCGTGCAGCTGAAGCGAACTGATTGTCCCTGCCTCGGCATGTGAGCAGCACTTTAACTCTGCACTCATCACTTCTGTAAGTACGAGCGTTTCATTGTCTTTTCAATGTGGGGGAAATAAAAAAAAACAACACACCACAGTGGGGGGGGGGGGGGGGGGGGGACCACCATAGGTGTGGCAGGAGAAAAACAAAAAGTAGACCGTGAAAATAGATGGCATCGGAAGGGCCTTGAGAGAAAAAAAATATTTATATTACAATAGTGATTGGACAGTGGATCAAAAAACGTGCACGGGACGGAGAAGAGAAGGAAAGCATGCTTTACCCCCCCCCCCACCCCCATAAAAAAAATTCTTTCAGGGACTTGATATTATTTCTTAGCATCTATCAGCTCCTTTGAGGCCCAACTGCAATTATTCTGGGGGTAACAAACTTTGATTGTGTTGAATATACTGGGAAGATTTGCTTCAAAGCGTTATTTTTGGGGAATTCCTGTAGGATTTTTTTGGGTAGGGAATATTAGTAGGGCTCTCTGGGTGACTGTAAGGATGTTGTGTGAGAGTTTCACGGCTGGAATGCAAGAAGGGTGTTACACAGTGATGTGAGAGATGACAGACTCCCGCCACCACTCATTCTTTTTCTCTTTTTTTTCCCGGAATGTGGTTAGGGGTGGGTTTGTGGAGATTGTAGTGCAGAGGAACACGATCCATCCCTCCGTGCTCCCTAGGACACAAGGAGAGTGGTCATGAAGCCAGACGGGAGGCGGGAAAAAGATACAACGACAGCATTGCTAGGAGGGCAAAGACTCCTTAACGGGCTCTTGTGCGTCCCCAGCTGTATAGACAACACATCTTTGTGGCTTTCTTGTTCTCTACCTACCATTCGGATCTTGTATTCTCTCTGCACCGCGAGAGAGACGGTGATTTTAATACTAATTCTGTCCTGAAGATCGAAAGTGGGCTGCAATTAGAGCATTCGAGATGTTGTATACCTCCAGAAAGTTTCATTATATAACAAGAGTTTACGAGACTCAAAGTTTGCCATGCATTTAGGTGCGAGTACCGAACCAGGAAATTTGAAAGTATTCTGCTTGTTTTGCAGTTCTCTTGCACAGTGGGTTGCTTTTCACGAATATAGGTAATCAGTTACTTATGAAGTGCAAAAAGTAGGCATTTGCGTGTGAAATGCTGCAGCTGATGTCACCCCCTCTTCTGTCTGTTCATCCAGATGTATTACTTAACACGTTATGAGGTTACAGAACTGAAGCACTTGTATTCTTTCATGCAGCTTTCTCATTACAAATAACTGTACATGTACTAATGTCGCTGAACCTGTTTAATTGCCTTGCCTGCTGAGTAGCAAGCCAGCCTCTAAATGCTTAGCACAAAGGAAAATGTTGATGCAACTTCCCACTAATACTATCTCTCTATGGATACTGGTTCACTTGGAATCTTCCCTCTGCCCTTACCTCCAGTCCATTTGTCTCCTATAGTGTGTAATCATTTACAAAGGTAACTCGTGTGATATCTGAAAGTTGAGAATGGGCGATGAAAATTACCGAAACACTATTTTGCACAAATAAGTCAATTTGAAGTTACAAATAAGCGGATGTATGGGACTCATCTCAAGTCCCCTCTCAAGGTTAACTGCTATCAAATGTGTGCGTCTACTAAAGTAATGTCTTTGTTAATAAACTCTTTGAATTTGTACAATTGTCCATTTGGTGTTGGTGGATTGTAAATTATGTATCTGTAATTTATTCCCATATTCACAGGAGAACGATGTTCACAGTGAGGAGGGCAGGTGGGGTCAGAAGGGTAATGATGTTTCCTGGGTTTATTGGCATATTTTGACGCTAGGGCAGAGGAGTATTGTTACCGTGGTATAGGGACCCCAGCCTTGAGAAGGAAGGGGGGGGTGGGGGTATGATTATGAGGCACTTTATGCGATCTAGCTAGGGTTTGGAGTTGGGCGTTATTTTGCTCGGGTCGCCGAGATATCCGAGAGAGGGAGATCTGTAGCGCTATGAGATACGATATCTGGGAGCTCTCTCTCGATGTCAATAGATAGCTCAGAACATTTTCTATATATATCTCTGTACTATATCTCGAGAAGATATATATATATCTAATTCAAACTGCACTATATACATACTGAGCTATGGAATATGTAGCGGAGATAAACTCTCGCATCTGTATCGCTTTATCGATATCTCCAATTCTGTACCACTGGTAGAGCTCCACTGGCGAGCTTCTAGACTGGCTCTCGACATCTCTATCGAGGGGTAATCAGCAATCTACTAGCCGAGTTGGCCAATAGCGAGTTATATCTATATCTTGCGTTTATCTGGACGCGATCACATTTAAATCAGAAGTCGAGCACACTCGATCTCATACATTTATAGAGATGTCTACTCATAGGAGACTATCGCTATCGAGCTATGGGGCTCACGAGCACTCTCTACTAGAGCTATCTCTCGAGGAAATCCTAATATCGCTCCTAGCTCTGGCGCATCATATCTCTCGAGAAATTACTCAGCGCATCTAAATAAGAGCTGTCTCTATCGAGCCTATGTCTCATATATCGCAAAAACGCAGGCTCTCTATACTAAAGATAAATCATCGCACACGCTCATCTCTCACAACATCTCTCTCTATCAAACACTCGCCCAATCAAACTCACTCACTCTCACCGCTCGTCTCACTACACACGCTCATCAACACACACTCGCACAACTACACCTCTCTCTCTTGCACAACTTTCAACACACCGCACTCGCTCACTCGCTCATGCACTCTCTCACACACATCTCAATCTCTCTCACTACTCACTCGCTCACGCACACTCTCACACAATCTCACTCTCATACACACACCCTCACACGCACTCTCTCACACAAAATCTCACATCACTGCCACATGCACACAAACTATCACACACATTACTCTCACACGCACACTTCGCATTTCACCACTCTCTCACACACACACTCTCACATGACTTCTCACATACACTTACAGGCACATATCCTTGCACACATGCACACACATTCTTACACACACACATACTCTCACACACACTCTCACACATGCACTCACACACACATGTTCACACGTGTGCGCACACACACTCACTCACACACTCTCTCACACAAACTCTCACATATGCTCTCACATACACACACACACACACACTCTGTCACACACACATGCACATGTGCATACACACACACACAAAGCTTAGTTAAAAAATGTAAAGCTTCCAGCTAGCTCGGGAAGACTGCCTTCTCCACAAGCTGTTTGATGTGGGATTGTGCGTGGGCTGAATTGGCCCTTGGAGAGAATGATATCTAAAGAAATAGTGTGGAATCTTTTTAATCTGTGCTACTGAACACCAGGAGGTGACGCTGAACAGAGACAGCAGTACAGCAAAAGATTCTTTTAACATGCATCTGTGGCGGGAAGCTGAGGATTCTCCACAAATTATCTCGGGTTTGAACACGTTTTCTCGATAGTAATATTAGATGCATGAATCAAAAGCTGAAAACAGATAAATGTGTCTTTACCAAACCGTTTTACCATCCAGTTTCAGCCTATCAGCACATAATCGAAATTATGAGAGATAGCAAACTATAATAAAAAAGAGGGGGAAATGTGTGGCGATAATTATTAGAGTTCAGATTAATAAAAATGGACCTAAATCAATAAATGTACAAGAAAGTAAAGAATCATCCCATAATTTTAGGACTTCTATGAGACATCGAGCGAAGTGAATGATAATAACACCAGATGTTTCCTTGTTACTGGAGTTGTAAATCATGCATTTTTGTATATTTGGGCCCCCGTGCCAAATGTTGCAGGATCCCAAGATACCTCCAGTAGTGTACGGTTATGCCAAGTAAGAACTCTCTTGAATTTGCACTGTTGCTGGGTGACAAAACCAAAGATTTCACATACATCTTTGCGAGATCGTACAAATCAGGCGTTTTTTATTTGTCTGTGAGAGGGAATAGTTTGTGCTTGTCGCGTGAGAGCTGAGTGTGTGCTGCATTTGTGTATGTGTGTGTGCTGTAGCGTGTGTGTGAGCTCGGATTGTGTTTGTGTGTGTGTGTATGTGGTGGGTGTTTGTTGTTGTTGTGCCGGAGCGGTTTGGAGTATGTGTGTGTGCCATGATGAATGTGTAGGTTGTGAATGCGCGTTGGAGTATGTTGTGTGCTTTTGTGGTGTGTGAGTTGGGTGTGTTTGAGTATGTGTTTGGTTTGGTGTGTTTGTGTATGTGTGTGTGTGGAGTGATTGTGTTTGAGTATAGTGTATGTGTGGTTTGGAGATGTGTGTGCATATGTTTGGAGTTATGTGTGAGTCTGTGTTTAGCGAGTTGTTGTGCTTGTGGCTTGTGTGATGTGAGAGAGTTTGAGTATGTGTTGTGTGTTTGAGTGTGGGTGTTGGCTGTGTGCTGTGATGTTGTGTGTGGCTTATGTGTGAAGGGTGGATTAGATGTGAGTGGGGGGTAGTGTTGTGTGTGTTGTGTGGGTATTGTGGTGTGGTGTGTGGGTGTGTTGTGAGGGGTGGAGTGAGTGTGTGCTTGTGGTGTGTGAGTGAGTGTGTGCGTGTGGTGTGTGTGAGTGAGTGTGTGTTGTGGTGTGTGAGTGTTTGTGTTGTCTGTTGTGCGTGCTCAGACGACGGCATTTCCAATGCCCAACATGACCGAAGTCCTGGTCATTCTACATAATAAGTCTAAGATTAAACTTTTAACTTTGCATTACCTTGGCTACTGATGGTGAACTGAACGAGAATCTCGTTATGCCATCAACAAATGCATCACACTCAGTTAGTCTGAGCTGTCTCTTGTAAATCCCATAAGGTTCTTCTTTATAAAACTGAGTTCTAAGGATATATCGCAATTCAACTCAAAGCTCTCCATGTCGGTATTATAGGGGGATAGTAACGTGTCCCATGTAAAATTGGAGAATGGGACACCGAAGAGAAGCTTTGATGATCATAAAAAAACCTTATATTTTGAAACGTATGCCATTTGTGGTGGAATGCAAGGTTAATTTCCGTGCCCAAAATTGGAACATTTGGCCGGTTGTATGATCGACGCAAAAACAGAGTAGTAATTCAGGTGGGTCAGACAGCATCACTGGGAGAATATAGGATAGCTGATGTTGTTAGGGTCGTGACCCTTCTTCAAGACCCATGCCAGGGTGGAAGTCAGGGCAGCACAGATGACGCAGCAGTAAGAGTTAGCTTCTACTCTACAGCACAGTCACATGGTCTCGATCCTGTCTATGTAGTGTGTATATTCTGTTAGAGTTTCTCGTATATTTCTCCGGTTAAGTGCTGTGACTCGCACACTGGGTTTTCTTCACGTGCTCTGGTTTTCATCCCACACTCAGACGAAGGTATTTTAGGTATAGTTGGCTTTGGTTATATTGTATACTTTCCTAGTGTGTTAGGATATGCAGTAGTGTAACTCAGCTGGTCCAGCACGGGACATGGTGCCGAAGGTCCTGTTTCTCACGCTAGGATCGCTCTGAATAAAAGAAAGATAATGACAAAAAGATGTATTTGGGGAAAACCCTCCACTAGCAATAATCAGTTAAAAAGATTAGAAAGGGGGGTGGTGGGTGTTGCGTTTGAAGAAGAGTGAACATAATGCTGGGTAATCGTGGTCAGGCAGCATCTCTGTTGTGAAAAAAGGATAGTGGTTTATGGTAACCCTTACATCAACTATGAAATTGATTGTAATACGTAAAGGGAAAAATGGGGGGTGGTGTAGTGGGGTTAAATATTATAAGTGGGGGGGGGGACACAAAATGCGGATAGAGTAGAACTCGGCGGGTCAGCTGCATCTCTGAGGAAGAGGATAGTGGTTTCCTCCCTTCCGGAAACCCTTTCATCAAACTTCCATATCCTGTTGAAGAGGATTAGGCAATCTGTGGAGGCCCACAGAAGCCCCCAAAACCCGTAATTAGCACAGCCAAAAAAATGCGTGAGCGAAACAAAAACCCCCAACATACAAACACTATAATAACTCGTTATTGTTGAGTCAAGCAGGGAGGTGTCCGACTTCGTATGCCCCCACTCCTTTTTTTCCTCCAAGAAGCCTGACAGCTGAGATTTACACTGAAAAAAAAAAAAAAAAAGAAAAAAAAAACTTACAAAAACCAGCATTTGTTTGTCTTTTTTTTTTATTATATAAGCAATAACTCTCACGCTGCAGGGTTTCTTTTCTTCAACATGAAAGAAATGTATAGAATAAAAACATGGTTACCGCTCTTTTTTAATCTGGTGAGATTTTGGATTTCCTTAAGTACCCTCCTTAAATATGAATAAGTTCTTTTTGCACTTTATTCACGACACTGGGCCTAGGGACGGCCTGCTGTACTTTGATAAACATGGACATAAAATAACAATTGCAGCTTAAAATTGCATTATAGAGCTTAGAACAGTACAGCAAGCAAGAAGAAACAGGATATCAGGCATTAAAGGCCCACAATGTCTGTTTACGGGATCATAATCCGTGACCATTTCTGATGTACCTACTACAATGATTCCATATCACACCTTCCCTGCCGCATATGCCAGGCTGCCTGTGCCTTTCCTAATGTCTCGTAACTGTTTCTGCCACGATTCGGTATCATCCTGCCCTTCCTCCACCACCACCCGCTGGCAAGCATCAATGTTTCAGACCTACACACCCCTGCATTTAAAGGTTGTTTTATGTTGCCCCTGCGCATTTCATGAAAACTTGTACGTCCCTCACATGAAAGCTATCCCATCCCGTATATGAATGTTTTACCATACTAGGGACAAAATGTTCAGAAATTAATTTCTTTTGCTTCAGTTCTCCACTCAAATTAATTTAGTTATTAAGTGTTTGTGTTTAATTTTACCAAGAAGTGGCCTCCTTTGGGGACAAGCATATTTCACGTTGAAAGAGAATAATTCCTTTAATATATTGAATTATTTTGAACATAGTTGTATAAAAAAAATGACAGAAAATTATTGTTTTATAACATTTAAAGATTCATAATTAAAATGTGTTCAGGTTCCTGTGTTGTGTTGTGTAGCCAATTGGGCTACCATATAATCTGAGAAAGGATGTGCTGGTTGTTTGCCAGAGAGGTGTCCAGAGGACGATTTTAACGACAGAATGACTCCAGGGTAATGATTGTTTTTGTAACATAATGGAGCCGTACCTCTGCACTGCACGTGGGCGGTACTCGCTGGATGTTTAGGAGAAAAATGAAGGGTTTTGACCTCATTGAAACCCTTACCGAATAGTGAAAGGCCTGGATGGAGTGGATGTGGAGAGGATTGTTATCCACTAGTGGTAGTGTCTAGGACGGAAAGGCCACAGACTGAAGTATAAAAGGTTACTTAACTTTTAAGGACAATGTAGGAGGGACCTTTCTTTAGTCAGTAGGGTGTGGGTGAATCTGAAGAATTCATAGGCCACAGCATGCATGCTTGTGGAGGGCAAGTCAATGGTCTATTTTAAAAAAAAAATATGGTGATTGATAGATTCTTGATTAGTACGTGGTTGTCAAGGGTATTAGGGGGGAAGTGAAGGCAGGAGATTGGGGTTACGAGAGGATAAACTGAAGCCCCATTGATTGATGGCGGTTTGTTGTGGTGGTTGTGGTTAGATTGATGCTGGCTGGATGGCCCTCCTAATTAGGACAGATAGACAATAGAGGTGCAAAGTAAGCCTTTTTTGACAGCCAAAGCACACAACCATTCAATGTGATCATGCTGATCATCCCCAATCAGTACCCCTGTTCCTGCCTTCTCACCCCAATATCCCCTGACGCGCTCTATCTTTAAGAGCCCTATCCTCCAGCTCTCTCCTTTAAAGTAGCAGAGAACGGGCCCTCCACCTATTCTGCTCCTTATCACACATTCCGTATGACTTATTAACAAGAAAATAAAAAAAATTCTAAAGTTAAATTCATTTATTGCACTGGAGTTGATGTATGTTCACGTGTTCATTATCATCAAATTCCATTTCTAACTTGTTGGAAATTTCTAATTTCAGTTTCACAGACAGTACTTATTATAGATCTTTCAAATAGGAGTGGCAGGCAAGGTGAAGCAAGTACGCTAACAACATTCAAACCTTGTTGTTACTTAGTTATGGTGAAATTTTTATTTTTTCAATTTTTTTTTTTTTTTTTTTTTTTCAATTTCGAATTCAGGCTGGTCAAATGGAATGAAATTCTCCATTTCTCTTTCAACTTGTTTTAGAGGATTAATGCTGAAAATCTGTTTGGTTAATCACAATCCATTTTCCAACAGCACAGGTCTATAGTAAAAACCCACCTGTAATTTACCAATAGATAATGAATTATGTGCTATGACTTTGAGGTAGAAATGAGTGATAACATGAGCACTTAGATTCAAGTAATGGAGAGATTCTTAGCAAATATATTTGAATACAAATGTGTTGAAATGTACAGGTTGGGAACATTAATAGAGAGCATAAGTATGCACTTGGAGTATAAACTGAAGGATGAAATACAGGAATATTGAATTTTTAAAAAAATTGTAACTAGAAGTGAAGCATATTAAAAATGGGAGGTTTGAATGCAGGGCTATTTAAATAAAATCAAAGAAATCGTAAGTCTGCATAACATTGCATAGACAATCAACTGTAATGGTGTACAGTTTTTAAAATCAAATTTATTTGTGAGGTTGTAGAAATCAGTAACTTTGAATTATCAGGATAGGAATGATAATAAAGTGAATTAAAAACTAGCTTTATTCCATGAATAAACATTATTAAAATCTGGCGTTTAATGATAAAGGGTGCCATTGCTAATTACTATATTTGAGAAAGGATTAGATAATATTGAAGGTTAATTAGTTTGGCACATGGAGAAGGAGGAGAAGGCTTCTTGAAGTTGCAGATGCTGGAATCTTGTGCTGGAGGAAATCAGTGGGTCAGGCAGCATCTCTGGAGGAAATGGACAGGCGGTTTTGGAATGGGACCCTTCTTCAGACAGTCAGAGAAGAGAAATCGGATTAGAAGAAGTCGTGTCAATGTGCGATGATGGACTGAATGGGTTTCTTGCAGGCGTTGCGGTTTTTAACACCCTACAAGTTAGAAAAAATAATATCATAACTCAGCGAGGTTGCGGTGCAAAATCCTGGCAGAAATAAAAATGCCACGCTGATGCTGTGAGGATAGTTTTTGAGAGGGAATGTAAAGCTGATAATTTGGGTGCAGAGAAAGCTGCATTAATTACCATTTGGCCAGTGACATACTAATCCCGGAGAAGCTTCAATGATTCAATGATAGTTGATCATCACATGAACCAGGTACAGTGAGATTCTTTGTGTAAATTCTGGTAAAGTCATACAGCAGACCTCACCTAGATATTACACAAAGAGCCGCCACATTTCTGGTGTCGACAAAGTTGCAAAAAGTTCATCAAACAGTCTTATCTTCTCAAGGTGGCCTGCCACTGCGCATTGCCTCTACTTCAGTTCTAATTTGTAAAATACATTAGTTTGATCAGTGTAGAATGTGGAACAGCATATGTTGGTTTATACCAAAGATTCCCCTGCCGGGCTCCACCATCGATCTCTGTGGCCCCCCCGCCAAGCCCCCTTCATTCACATTTGCTCTCCACTGCTCTCAGTGGCCCTCCTTGATCCTGGCGGCACGGGTGCCCTATGCACTCTAGGCAATTGTTAATGTATAGAGATCAGTGCATCAGGTAACTAATAATGTGTAGGAAGGAACTTCAGATGCAGGTTTAAGCCGAAGATAGACACAAAAGCTGGAGCAATTCGGCGGGACAGGCAGCATCTCTGGAGAGAAGGAATGGGTGATGTTTCGGGTCGAGACCCTTCCTCAGACTAGTCAGGGGAGAGGGAAACAAGAGATATAGATGATGATGTAGAGAGATAAAGAACAATGAATGAAAGATATGCAAAAAAAAGTAATAATGATTAGGGAAACAGGCCATTGCTAGCTGCATGTTGGGTGAAGATAAGAAGCCGGTGTGACTTGCATGGGGGAGGGATGGAGAGAGAGGGATTGCCGGGATTACTTGAAGTTAAATAAATCAATATTGCATACACACTTAGCAACAGTTCCTAAAGAGACATTTTGCCCTGCACACTAATATTTACTGTTCTTAATTCTTATTTATGTGCTGGCAATTCTTTTATAATATAGAATGTTTTGCTAAGCTCTGCAAATCTGGTTTCATCAACACACCAATCACAGCAGCAATAGAAAATATTTGTCACCTTTGCTTGTAAGATAATTTGCCGGGGGGGGGGGGAAGGTGGGGGGGGGGTGGTGGCCTGATGTTCTTTTACTAACAAAGACGCCAAGGAACATGGATATCACCCTTGATACAGAGTGTCTTCTGACCCTGGTGCTTTATTGTAAAGGTTAAGAACAAGGGAAATCTGTTAAATTATTACATTTTAATGACTGAAAATGGAAAACATTCCCAGCAATGTGCATTTATGGGGGTTATTTGCTTTCAATATACAGGAGCACCACGTTTTATTCTAATCTTTAATAATTATCAGTTTTCAAGGACCTTTTGTAAAAATAATTCTGCACATCATTGTTCTGTTGATTGAGTTAGGTTTCTCAATATATCTTGTACGTTGAGATGAATATAATTTCTGACCCAAGATAAGGTAGAGACCTGTAGCCAAAGGTCTAAATAATAATTTGGATCGAGACTTTGTCATTTGGTTCCTCCTAAAATTTTTACTATCAAAGATAGACACAAAGTACTGGAGTAACTCAGCTGGTCGGGCAGCATCTCTGTAGAAAAAGGATGGATGATGTTCCGGGTTGGAACCCTTCTTTAGACTCAACATTTGGGCTGAAGAAACCCTGCTAAAGAAGGGTTCCGACCCACAACGACGCCCATCCTTTTTCTCCAGAGATGCTACCTCATCCGCTGAGTTACTCCATCACTAAGTGTCCCAATTCACCAGTGTTCTTGATGAAAATTTTCAAAACACTTGAGGAGTCAGTTATTTGTATTACCGCGTGGATTATTCGAGTCATTCAGCGGGAGAATATCAGAAACCCCAGCACAATAGTGGTTTCTAGTTTCATTCAGGGATGCTGTTAAACTTTCATTGAAGTTGGGTCGGATGATTGGGACAGTCACACGGATTTTCCACCCACTGGATTTGAGAAAATATGTTTGTGTCAAAATATGACACATTCAAATGACACAGTGAATTGTTGTGATTGGATTTCTGTCACTGTATGAAGGGTTTAAAACAAAAAAAAAAGCATCAGATGTCAAACTCGTTTTCATTCGAGATAAACTTATGATAAGAAAGCTTTGACTTCACAGCAAGAGCAGATGATACAAATGCTTGAAAGACCACCAGACTCAGTAGCATCTTTGTGCGTTCTGTTATCAAACCTCTGAACTGTCCTTCAATAAGCTAGGGTACTCTCCCAATTTACCAACCTCTCTCATTGTAGATATTGGAGATTTTCTCTTGAACTTCACACCGCAGTGCTGATAAACTACATTCTGCACTGGTATTTTTCTCTTCGCTCTACCTATTTTACTTCAGTTTGACTTGATTGATGTATTTTCGGGTTTGATTGAATACCACGCAAAACAAACGTATTACTGTTAAAAAAAAATCACACAGCAGGTCAGTCTGCAACATCAGGAGAACATGACTAGGCAACTTACCAAGGAAAAATGCTAAATGCTGGAGTAACTCAATGGGTCTGAAGAAGGGTCCCAGCCCGAAACATCGCCTCTCTACTTTACAGTTTTAATTTGTAAAATACATTGCTTTGACCAGTGTAGAAAGGAAATGCAGATGCTGGTTTATACCAAAGATAGACACAAAGTGCTGGAGTAACTCAATGGGTCAGGTAGCATCCCTGGAGGAAAAGGATGGGTGACGTTTCGGTTCGAGACCCTTCTTCAGACGGAAAGTAGGGGGATGAAACAGGAAGTAAGAAAAGGCCAGAACAAAGCCAGGTCGGCAACAGATGATCAAGGAAGGGTGGAGTCCATAATGGCCCTTTGTTGGCTGACTGTTATATTATATTACATTACCCATATATTATACTTGTGGCCTTGCCGAGGCAGCGGGAAGTGTAGATGCAGACTCAAGGTGTCAGAACGTGGGAACCATACAGATCGCACCTGAGGTCAGGATGGAACTTGGTTCCCTTGCGCTGTGCCGCAGCTCTACCCTTGGAGTAAAGTAAAGGGCTTGTTCCACTTGGCCGTCATTTGCGCATAATTTACGCTACATCATTTATGCGTCACGACACGCACGTGATGCGCGCATTCTGCGCATTACGTGCGCTTGCTGTGTGATGACATAGGCAGTGACGCACGGCCGTTCGCGGCATCGCAGGATTTTGTGATGTACAAAATCTTCGCACGCCATCTGCGTGACGCGCAAATGACGGCCAAGTGGGACAGGCTTAAGGGCCTAGAAATTCTATGGTATTGTGCAATGGTTTTAACAGTACAAGCAGTTGGCGGTCGGCGTGGACTCTGTGAGCCGGAGGGCCTGTTTCTAAATTCTTATTACATGCTTATTGTAAATGGACTACCAATTATAAACATTTTACAGATTACCTTTAGATTAATTTCAGCTAATTAATTGATATTTACTTAATTTCATTATTAATCAATTAATAATTAAAGTATGAGTAACTTAAATTTAAGATGTTTTCAATAGATTGTGGTTGCAGATAATGTTGAGTTTGCAATAAACTTCGATGGTAGGGAAATGATACAGAGATAAGATGGTCATGTGGTCACCCACAAACAACTCAAAGTCACATTTATTGATGATATTCAGTTTTATTGGCAAGGAGGCCACACAATCTAAACTTTTTTTTATTAAAAGAATGCTAAGTTTGCAGAATATCAGCAAGGTTAGGAAATTAGAAACTTTGATAGGACTTAGGAATTGGCTTGGGCAGTATCCTGCAGCAAATAATATTCTAAACAATTGGAATGAAAAATGCATCAGGAGTAACCTTGTGACAGGTACAGAGAGAAAGAAGATGGCTGTCCACCAGGAAGGTTAATACATGCAGACACATAGTGCAGGGGCCTGGAAATTGCCCACTCTGACAGAAATCAACTTCCCTTCCATTGACTCCATCTACAATACAACCATAACTTCAAAGCTCATGACTGCATACCACATTTCTGAAAACCATTGCGGGATCCACTTTGTAAATGAAACGGTTGTGATGAAGACTGATGGGCAAGATTGATTGATGTCAAACAGCACACAAGGTGTATTTCCATCAACATTAAGATTTTCTTCAATGAACAATGAACAACTTGAACAAATTAAATATATATATATATATATATATATATATATATATATATAATTCTCATAAACCTCCCCTGGACCCTCTCCAACACCAGAATTTTTTAGTTAAACATTTGAATGGTCCATTCATATGGGTGGCATTATAGCACAGCTGGTAGAGCTATCAGTTTAGTTTATTATCAGTTCAGCTTATTGTCATGTTTTTCGAGGTACAGTGAAAAGCCACATCACAGCGCCAGGGATCCGGGTACGATCCTGACCTCCAGTGATGTCTGTGTGGAGTTTGCACGTTCTCCCTGTGACCAGATGGGTCGTCTCCCACATACCAAGACGTGCGGGTTTGTAGGCTAATTGCAAACTGCCCCTGCTGTCTTAGAGTGTGGATGCAAAAGTGGGACAACATAGAACTAGTGTAAACAGGTGATCGATGAACTACGTGGGCCACAGGGCCTTTTTCCAGGGGGGGGGGGGGGGGCATCCATCGTTAAGGTAATGGATTAAATGTGTGCATCTTTTATTCCCATCAGACATGTTTTTGAATAATTGATGGAGGGCATGCCTCTCTTTTGGCTCCCACTTGCATTCCAAGCACTTGCAAGTGATGATTGAATATTTCAGCATTTTTCTGACTTCCATCCTCTCAATTATCACCGATTCACCGGTGCGTTGTGCCACTGTCTAGCGTCTAAAATATTTGAAGTGGATTGTGGCTTTCCTTCTTTATGGCTTCACCTTATTCTCTTAAAGCCTCTTACCCATCTCTTTGAATTCCTCCCCTGGCTTTCATAGATATTGCTTTTTTACTCCCTTTTCATGACATTCCTACAATGTTGTCTGCTTTCCCTTGCTTTCTGAAGGGCACTGATCAGTAACATGTAAATTCGATGCATTTTAAGATCAAAGGAATGCCCTTAGCTGCAACTTATGCCGAGGGAACAACAAATTGAACCAGGTCTGATATTAAAAAGCTGCAGAACACCCACCAGAATAGAAGGGAAAAAAGGCACAAATTGCTGGAGTATCTCAGCGGGTCAGGCAGCATCTCCGGAGAATATGGACAGGCTCCAGATTCAGGGACAATTTCTTCCCAGTTGATTTTCCAGATTCAGGGACATTTTCTTTGCAAAGTCTGTACAGACAGCACCCGGAGACTGGATCGAAATACGGTCTCTGCCACTGTAAACACCTTTTGTACCTTGTACAGCAGTGTTGCAGGAGTGATGGTGAACAGAGCTACTGGATGGCTATATGGAATCATGCAATTCAAAGCCAGATTATGTGCAAAGTGTGTTGGAAATTGTTGATTGTGCATGGTGATTGATGCTATGCTTGCAATTTAATCTTATAGCCCATAAAAAACATGGGCTGCATAATTGAATTCTGGGCCAAGGTGTTCTGTTAAGGAGATGGATTAAGGTTTTGAATTAGTCTGTCTTTAGTTTCAGGAGTGATTTTTTTGATGGCTTTTTCAATTTCTCCATAATGTCCATGAAGCAGACACCCAAGTTATGGATGTGCGGTGTGTATTACCCTCGTGTTTGATTTTCCTTTCTGCTCCATAATGCCCGGGAAAGATCAATAAGTCACATTGCAGCAAATAACAAAAGTGAACCCTTCCATCTTGGCTGTTGGAATTCAGGAGCATTTGCAATATAACAGCAGAGAGGCCACACCAGTAATGCGTGAGTATTCATTAGGTCATTGTATACACTTCTGATTGCCACATTGCAGGTAGTATGTGAAAGCTCTAGAGTAGATGCAACGGGAATTTATGAGGGTGTTGCCATGACTGGTGAACTTTAATGATAAGGATAGATTGATTTGACTGGGTTTATTTCTTTGTGAACTGGGGAGATATTTAAGTGCACAGAAATTACGAGATGTCTTTTAAACTGAAATATGGATTTAAGGTGAGATGTGAAATTTTTAAGGGATTTGACAATTTTCTCATCAAATAAGTACACATGAGGGGCGGCACAGTGGCGCAGCGGTAGAGTTTATGCTTTACAGCGCCAGAGACCTGGGTTCGGTCCTGACTGCGAGTGCTGTCTGTACGGAGTTTGTATGTTCCCCCCGCGAGGTGCATGGGTTTTCTCCAGGTGCTCCGATTTCCTCCCACCCTCCAAAGATGTACGGGTTTGTAGATTAATTGGCTTCGGTAAAACAATGGCAAATTGTCCCTAGTGTGCAGGATAGTGATAAGTGTGTGAGGGGATTGTTCATCGGCATGGAATTGGCAGGCCGATGGGCCTGTTTCCGCACTGTATCTCCAAACTAAACTAAACGAAAAATTTAATTAATCTTAATAATTTTAAGGACATTCATTCAACCGTTCCAATAAAAGCTTGTGTACCTGAAACATTAACCCTGCCTCCCAATTGCTCCCACCTGCTAAGTATTTGCAGCATTTTCATTTCGATTCATATCCTTGGTTCTTTCTTTGCTAGAATGGACTCGATGGGCTAAATGGTCTCCTTATGTGTTGTAAATTTCTATGATTCTTTCACAACAGTTTTCACTGCACTGGCCTGTGACACGCAATTTGCTTGCACCTTTGATCATGAAAACAACCAGGTTAGAGTATATGTACAACTGGTAAATATATTTTATTTATAATCTGGATGGCAGTTTAAAGCATTAAGAAGTAGTTGAAACAATGTAATGTTCAGCTCTGGTTTGTCACCATTAATAATGTAATGCGGGAACATTGAAGTCTATTGTAAAGAGAGTCATAAAGTCATACAGCAGCGAAAGAGGCCCTTCGGCCCTGCTCGTCCATGCTGCCCAAGGTGCCACATCCAAGCGAGTCCCAAAGGACCTGTTGCCATTAATCAGTTCTGCTTGTGTACTGAGGTAGCAGTATTCTCCTGCCTTCTCCCCATAACCCCTGACACCCGTACTAATCAAGAACCTATCAATCTCCACCTTAAAAATACTGACTTGACCTCCACAGCCTTCTGTGGCAATGAATTCCACAGTTTCATCACCCTCTGACAAAAGGAATTCCTCCTCATCACCTTTCTTATTTGTCCTTTTATTCGAGCTATGGCCTCTGGTTCGTACATCCTCTCCACATTCACTCGATCCAGGCGTTGCAGTATTCGTACGTGATTCAGTTATGTTCAGTTGTGGGTCAAAAGGATGTCATAGATTAGGATGGCATGGAAACAGGCCCTTTGGCCCAACCTGCCCATGACAACCAAGATATCCCATGTGAACTAGTCCCATTTGCAATTATCTCTGTATAGGGCCTGTCCCACTTGGTAATTTGTTCGGCCACTGCCGACATCATTGACTGACGTATCAGGTTGCCGTAAAACGTGCGGCGTGATGCAGCGGTGACCCGGCGTGACGCATTGTGATGACGTATGACGCACAGTGTTTTTTCAAGTGTCACAACATGTTTTTGTCGCCGCTGGATTTTGAAATGTTCAGAATCTTTTGGCGACACCGATATGACGCCGGCAGTCGCCAAAAAAAAATCGCCAAAGTGGGACAGGCCCTTAATTCTTTCTCACCCAAAGTTTAGCAAAGCTGATTGGAAAGTGGCGACTACATTGCACTGCACAATATTTTCCTCATTTCAAGGATGAATCGCTCAACGGCCTGTTAATGTTGCAGCTTCCTCACAGTTGGTTTACCGATTGTGCACTTTGATTCAGTATAACTTCACACATAGCACAAATTTATCATCTCTGCATTATGCAGAGTACAAAACTGTGATTGGAGTTATTCTCTAATGAAAAGGAACTGCTGATGCTGGTTTATACCAAAGATAGACACAAAATGCTGGAGCAACTCAGCGGGTCAGGCAGCATCTCTCGAGAAAATGGACAACGACATTTTGAGACGGGACCTTTCTTCAGACTCAGTAATAACGAGTTATCCTCATCTTGTTTAGCTCACAGATGAAAATACACTGATTATATTGAATTAGTATCTGTTTTTAGAACAACATTAGTGGGCATTAGATGCTAAATTATTTTGGATAGAGCCATACAGCACGGAAATAGGCCCTTGCAGACCAAGATGCCGTATCTAAGTTTGTCCCATTTGTCAGTGCTTGGCTAGACCTGTTCCTATTCATGTCAAATATACATGTCCAAGTGTCTTTTAATTGTCATTATTGTACCTGCCTCAACTACTTCCTCGTTCCATATATCCACCCACCCCCCCCCCCACTGAGTAAAAATGTTGCCCCTCAGTTTCCTATTAAACCTTTTTCCCCATTCATCTTAAAACTATGGCCTCTGGTTCGTATAAGTTCAAAATCATAGGAGCCGAAATAGGTGATTCGGCCCATCAAGTCTACTCTGCCATTCAATCATGGCTGATCAATCTTTGCCTCTCAACCCCATTTTCCTGCCTTCTCCCCATAACCTGTGACGCCCTTACTAATCAAGAACCTGTCAGTGTCCTCTTTAAATATACCAAATGGTGGCCTCTCCCACCGTCTGTGGCTATGATTTCCACAGATTCTCCACCCTCTGATTAAAGAAATTCCACCTCATCTCCATTCTAAAGGTACGCCCATTTATTCTGAAGCTCTGCCCTCTGATCCACTCTATACAGGCCTTTCACTATTCGGTGGGTTTCAATGTGATCCCCCCTCATCCTTCGAAATTTCAGCGAGTACAGGCCCAGAGCCATCAAATGCTCTTCTTGATTCTCCTGCCCTGTAAGTTAGGACAGGTGACTTGATTAACTATGCTGGATAGAAGATGAAATTGATTTAACCTGGACAGCGAATCTGAATAGGGTAGACACTCAATCTTTTTCCAGGGTGGAAACGTCACAGACTAGAGGGCATAGCTTTAAGGTGAAAGGGGCAAAGTTTAAAAGAGATGCGCAGGACAAGCTTTTTATACATAGGCTGGTGGGTGCCTGGAAATCGCTACCAGGCCAGTTAAGGCAAATACGATTGTGATGTTTAAGAGGCACATGGATATGCAGGGAATGGAGGGATCACATGCTGGCAGGGGAGATTAGTTTTGGCATCATGTTCAGCTCAGACATTGTGGGCCCTCGGGCCTGTTCCTGTGCTGTACTTTTATATGCTCTATGTTAATAAATACTGGTTTAGCCACAGTCCATGAATAATGCAGAAAAAGCCATTTTAACTGCCTTCAGGATTGGGTTCAATGAAAACAAAAATCAGTATGATTTCTATCAGCCAGCTATCATCACCTTAAAATGGTCAAAGAGAACGATCAATGCACGGAATAACAATAAACACACACAACAAAAGCATTCAATTTAAGATTAATTCGGGCATTTAAAAAATGGACATCCTGGGAAGCACGAGAATAACTACACTTGGAACAATGAATGAAGCAAGAATGCTGCAATCGGGGTGGTACAGTGCTGAGCGGTAGAGTTGTTGCCTTACAGCGCCAGAGACTCGGGTTCGATCCTGACTACTGGTGCTGTTTGTACGGAGTTTGTACATTCTCCCTGTGATGGTGTGGGTTTTCTCCAGGTGCTCTGGTTTCCTCCCACACTCCAAAGATGTACACAGGTTTGTAGGTTAATTGGCTTCTGTAAAATAATAAATTGTCCCTGGCGTGTAGGATAGTGCTAGTATACGGGGTGATCGCTGCTCGGCGTGGACTCAGTGTGCAGAAGGGCCTGTTTCCACGCTGTATCTCTCTGAAGTCTCCCTCTAAAGTCACCAAGAAAAGTAGAAACAAGGAACTGCAGATGCTGGTTAATACACAAAAGGACACAAAATGCCGGAGTAACTCACCAGGTCAGGTAGCATCTCTGGAGCACTTGGATAGGTGACGTTTTGGGTAGAGAACCTTCTTCAGACTGGAAACCAAGAAAATACACCACCTGAGATATACTCCTTTCGAGAAATTAATGCAGGAAAGATTGATGAACAATCCGAAGTTTTGTTGGAAGAACCTTAAGGAATCTCTCCTCAGCAGACACAAAGGGAAATTGTGCAGAATTACTATCATAAAATGAATAGAATTTTATTTCTTTATGCTTGCTAATGTTCAAATTGCAACCGTTTTTATACAATGACTGCACTACACAAGTACTTCATTGTGTTTAATATGCTTTGCAGAGGTCCTGAAAAGAATGTGAAACTGCTATTTCAATGCAAAGTGTTCTTTTTGAAACAGTCATGAAATGGTCCTTGCTTCATAATAATGATAAATGTCGAGTTTAGTGAGTGTTGGAAAGCAGTCACTGTGCGAGTCACCATCTTCTGCTGCCATCAACATGCTAATGGATAAAACAGTTCAGGGTACAGTTGAAGACACAAGAAACGGCAAATGCTTGAATCCTGAGCAAAATGCAAAGTGCGAGAGGAATTCAGCGGGTCAGGCAGCATCGGCGGAGGGAATGGATAGATGGTGTTTTGGGTCAGGACCCTTCTTCAAACTTCGGATTCTGAAAAAGGGTCCCACCTCAAAACATCATCTGTCCATTTCCTCCACAGATGCTGCCTGACCCATTGAGTCCCTCGGGCACTTGGTATTTTTGCTTGAGGTATAAGTAGGGTCGTTTTAAAAGTCAAAGAAAATGTCAATGAGTCCTAGATGTGACTTTGTAATATCCAGTTTGGATTAATGCATTGTTTTTGTTTCAATTGTGTAATCTTTCAGAAATGTGAAAAAAAAATCTAGTAGTTAACAATATAAATATGGGAAACTCTAAGGAGCTGCAATCAACATGAAGCCTGACCCATGGAGTTACCCCGGTACTTGGTGTCTTTTTTAATGCGAAAACCAACCCTCGTCCGCCTGCACATAACATATATCCCTCCATTAGGGCGGCACAGTGGTGGAGCGGTAGAGTTGCTGCCTTACAGTGCCGGAGGCCCGGGTTCAATCCTGACTACGGTTGCTGTCTGTACAGAGTTTGTACGTTCTCCCCGTGACCGCGTGGGGTTTTTCCGGGTGCTCCCATTTCCTCCTGCATTCCAAAGGCGTGCAGGTTTGAAGGTTAATTGGCTTATGTAAATTGTCCCTGGTGTGTAGGATAGTGCCAGTGTATGGGGTAATCGCTGGTCGGACCGCAATTGATGGGCTGAAGGGCTTATTTTCACGCTGTATCTCTGGTCTTGAGTAAAGTAAATTCCCTGCATATCCATGTGCGTATCGATAAAGTGGATAAATATTTATCTGTGGCGGCACCTGGTGGCAACCCAAGGGCACAACGAACCATCGGCTCTGGAGGGCGGCGTCTTGGTGTGGGAGGCGCTAGTCATGGGGTCGGTACCTGAGTTGGTATTTAAGGCTGGGCAATGCCCGTGACCTTGAGGGGGTAGGGAGCTGTATTGGAGAGAATAAACCCGTCTAGTGCACACAGCTCGTGTCCGACTAGTTTTTGGCGGGACACTTGCGAGTCCCTGCAACATATCTATCAATCAGCTGATTAGCCTATGGTTGGCACAGTTGTCCACGCTCGTGCTATTCATATATCTGTCCAAATGTTTTAAAATTCATGATTGTATCTGCTTCTATAGCTACACTGGGAAATTGTTCTCTGCCGAGGAGCCAGTCGGGTGTATCTGAGGTAGATCCCAATCACTCTTGTCCTCAGTTCCAGGGCTCTGTTGTCGATCAAGACCCAAAGTGCTGGAGTAACTCAGTGGGTCAGGCAGCATCTCCGGAGGACATGGATGAGGGACTTTTCGGGTAGGGACCATTCTTCTATCCTTGTTCTTATCATTTTATTTTCTAGTTTAGTTTAGAGATACAGCACGGAAACAGGCCCTTCAGCCCACCGAGTCTGCAATGACGAGCAATCCTTGTACAGCAGCACAATCTGACATGCTAGGGACAATTTACAAACTTAACAAAGAAGCCAATTAACCTGCAAACCTGTAATTCTATAATTCTATCCAACGCTCTAGGGACAGTTTTACAAAGCCAATTAACCTACAACCTGCCCGTCTTTGGAAAGTGGGAGAAAACTGGAGCACCTGGTGGTAACCGACATGGTCACAGGGAGAATGGACAAACTCCGTACAGACAGCACCCGTGGTCAGGATCGAACCCGGGTCTCTGGCTCCAGCAACTCTACCACTGTGCTGCCCCTAAATGCTGTCTGACCTGCTGAGTTACTCCAGTACTTTGTGTCCTTTTTTTGTAAACCAGCATCTGCAGTCCCTGGTTTCTTCCAGTGATTTTCAGCCGCAGTGGCATGACTCTGATGCTGATGTTTGCGATGAAAACCTTGCTTCAAGTACATCTTACCATTCAGCCTTGTGGAATTAAAATAACCTTCAGAACTTAAAGGGTCAAAGAACACTGGCTGTATGATGCATTGTATGTATGGATTTATATTGATGGTAAACCGCTGGAGGGTATAGTCAAAGAATGGTGTATGATGTTGCATCAAGCAGCTAATAAGATATTAATGAGTATGTGTACTTGTTCCTGTCGCTGATTATAATGAAACCTCCTCCTCTAATTGCTTGGGATGGTGAGTAGGTGGTTAGGAATTCAACCACTCTCAGTTTGATATGCAGATCCTGCTTGGATGTTCTGGGGTTGTACCTCCTCCATTGCTTCAGTTTTTGTTATCATGTGCAAATATTTTTCCACCTCGATGATACTGAATAACTGCTCCGAGAAATGTCAGCCTCTGGATTAATGTATTTCATTTAAAGGCTGTTAAGAAACGGCATCGTTTTGTAAAGGTTCAAATGGTGCTCTTGACCCTGGTGTCCCTCCAGTACCTTGGTGCTGGCATCTGATTCATCAAGTCCCATAATCTCTGCATCAACATGTTACCCCATTCTCAATCCACCTCCCCAGTTTGCCAAGGTGGCATCTTCCCCTCAGTGAAAAACAAACTATCCTCAAGAAATTTCATGCAGCATTTATATCCAGGACTACATCCAGTACTGGAATGCGATGGCGGGGGCAGTGGTGGAGGAAGATATGGATAGAGGCATTTAAGAGACTTGTGGGTAGGCGTGTGGATGTGCATGGAATGGAGGGGCATAGATGCAGGCTGAGGAGATTAGCTAGGTGTCATGCGTGGCACAGATATTGTGGGCCAAAGGGCCTTTGCTGTAATGTTCTGTGTTCTATCCAAAATTTGGATATGCACATGGATATGCGGGGTATTAACTTTACTTTAGACTTTAGAGGTAGTGTGAAAATAGGCCCTTCAGCCCACTGCAGGGACTGTTTCGATGCTGTATCTGTGAGGTCTAAAGTAAAGTCTAAATTGCAGAGAGTTGAGGACGTAGCCCAGATCATCACAAACCAAAGATAGACACAAAGTGCAGGAGTAACTCAACGCGTCAGGCAGCATCTCTGGAGGAAACGGATTAGGTGAAGTTTCAGGTTGGGATCCTTCTTGAGACTGATGAAAGGTCTTGACCCGAAATGTCACCTATTCCTTTTCTCCAGAGATGCTCCCCAACCCGCTGAATTACTCGAGCTTTTTGTGACTATCCTTTACTAGCCCGAGGCAGCATGTTGTAAATGTAATTGATTGAAGGGAGGCTGGTTTGTGATGTAGAATACTGCAGATGCTGGTTTAAAGCAAAGATAGACACAAAGTGCTGCAAGGACCAGTCTCACCCCGGTCACCTCCTCTTCTCCCATCTCCCACCAGGCAGGAGGTAAAGAAGTTTGAAAATGCACACCTCCAGATTTAGGGACAGTTTCTTCCCAACTGTTATCAGGCAACTGAACACTCCTCTCACCAGTTAGAGTGCGGTCCTGACCTCCCATCTACCTCATTGAACTATCTCTAATCAGACTTTATCATTATATGTCTGCACTAAATATTGTACCCTTTATCTTTTATTTGTGCCCTGCAGACTGCTTGATTGTATACATCCTTTTTTACATAGTATTTTCTTTGACAGGATAGCAGGCAAACAAAAAGGTTTTCACTGTACCTCGGTACACATGACAATGATAAACTAAATTAATTTAAACATGCTTTTAATATGTTTAGTTTTCTGCAGGCTCCCCGACTTTTGCAATGACGTTTTGCCATTAAATCTAACGTCCTGGATTTTTAAGGATTCCTGCAAGAGTTAATAGACATAAAATGCAACTTTACAAAAGGCTATATCACGGCATGGGTGGTTGAGTCTCTCTGAAAAGATCTACACCATTAGTTGCAAGAAGCGAGATGGATTGGAGCTAGTGTAGAGGCCTGGAGTATTATTTATAAGAGGCAAGGACTATCTATTAATGTAATCTATCAAAGAAAGCCTCGAGATACAATCAGTTAGATAAGGAAGGCTGGAGTAGGAAACCATTATTGAAAAAGGGCTTCAAGTCAGAAGCCGTATTACCAAAGAGCATTAAAGGAGTCATGCATTCTGAGTTTGAATTAAGTAACATGGCAGTTCAATTTCGGAAGTGAAGGCTAATGTTCTAGCTAATTGTGTGGTGTGGATCACCCAATGTTCTTTACTTTGTTTGGAAAATAATTCAATATTTGTAAATCACAAAAACTAAAAGCTATGAAATGGAAGTTATGCGAGATATTGGAATAGAAGGTATTAATTTTTATCACAATAAATTGATGATTTTAATCAATGGGTGAGTTTGCTGGCAAAATTCCTCTTCACTTGACCTACACAGTTTCCGTTGTTTTTTATTTAAATATAATAGAAGGAATTTGTCCTCAGCTCCTTTGACAAAATACAAGATGATAGTGGAATGCATACACAGCAACTTATTACAACGTATATATGGTTAGAAATTGGCACGATGGCACAGCGGTAGTGCTGCTGCCTTACAGTGTCAGACACCCGGGCTCGATCCTGATGCTGTATGTATGAAGTTTGTACGTTCTCCCAGTAACTACCTGAGTTTTCTCTTGGTGCTCTGGTTTCCTCCCACATTCCAAAGACATGCAGGTTTTTAAGTTAAATGGCTTCGGTAAAAATATAAATTGTCCATTAGTGTGTGTAGGATACTGCTGGTGTACGGGGTGATCGCTGGTCGGTGCGGACTTGGTGGCCGAAGGGCCTGTTTCCGCAAAACGAAAGGTTTTCACTGTATCTCGGTACACGTGATAACAATAAACCTAAACTTAAACCTAAACCAAGGTGCATGGATAGGAAAGGTTTAGAGGGATAAGGGCCAAACACAGGCAAATAGGACCAGCTTAGTAGGGTCATCTTGGCCAGCATGGACGAGATGAGCTGAAGGACCTGTTTCCATGCTGTATGACTCAATGACTTATCCTTATGCCATATAACAATATAACAGAATCTGAAGGTAAGCCACCTGTTACTCAAGCAGAGTTGATTAATGGCATCAGTGCCTATGTCCTGTTGAAGCATATTTAAAAATGCATTTGGCACATTGGGGTGGCTGAGCTGGCCTTTTGAACTACGATAGTCATTGTGGCACAGCGATACTGCTTTGGGAATTCCAGAATTTTGGCCACCAGTAATGAGGGATCGCCATGTCAGTGTGACATTTGGTTTGGAGGTGAGCTGGCAGGGGTGACATTGGCAAGTGTCTGCCCTCCCTGTCCTTCGAGGCTGTGAAGGACGCGGGCTTGGTGAGTTTACTGTCACAAAAGCCACACGTCCCATCCTTCCAAAGCTGGGGACTGAGAAGCACGCAGGAGCTGAAATCGTTTAACACAGCACAGTTCAGCGTATGATTTAGAACCACATTCACCCACTAATCCATCAGAGGCACTCTGACTGAAGTTAGTTTAATTCAAATTAATTGAAAATTCTCAGTCTTCAAACATCTCAATTAACTCCAAATGGTGACATTTGAAAGGAAATGATGCCTGCATAGGATATTGCAACAGCGGAGTCTGGGTTATGGCAGAGTGCTAGCTGGTCGCATTACTTAACACTGGTAATAAGTGGAAAATGCTTAATTTCTCAGAAGTGAGAAAAAAGTCTTGTATTTTATGTAGCACCTTATATGACCTCAGGGATCCTACAAAGCACTTTACAGCCAATATATTTGAAATGTAGTCAGTGTGGGTACAATGGCCAATTTTTGCACAGCAAGATCCAAATTACACATTGCCCCAGTAGCCTTCGTGACCTTTACGTGGCCTGGAGACCAGGGGTAGACCAGGCATTTTGCCGAGTACTTGCACTCGGTCCTCAAAGGCCTGCAGGTTGCTTACCACTATTAACCATTATCTCCCGGTTACTAACCATTATAACTCTCCTTCTCATTCCCACACTGATCATTCTGTCCTGGGAGGTAGACAAAATTGCTGGAGAAACTCAGCTGGTGAGGCAGCATCTACAGCGTCACCTATTCCTTCGCTCCATAGATGCTGCCTCACCCGCTGAGTTTCTCCAGCATTTTTGTCCACCTTTGATTTTTTCAGTATCTGCAGTTCTTTTTTAAACATTCTGTCCTAGGACCTCTCCAAAGCCAGAGTGAGGACACACACAAACTGGAGGAACAGCATCACATATTCTGCTTGGGTAGCTTACAACTTGGCGGTACAAATATTGAATTCTCCAAATTTGGGCAACCCCCCTCCCTGCCCCCCCCTCCCTTCTCCTCTCTTCCCTGTATCCCACCGGATATGCACCCATTTCTCCCACTATTCCGCCTCCCATGCCTTACCCCAAGTCCCCTTCCGCCAAAATCCCTCCAAATGCTTTTGTACTTCTCTTCCCTTTTGTCTCTGTTTCACTTGTAGCCTTAATCCACCCTCTGACAATCAACACCCACTCCCCCCCCTCACCTGTATCCACCTATCAGTCGCCAGGCTTTGTCGCGCCTCCATGTTTTTTCCAGCTTTCTCGTCCCTATTACATCGCAGAAAGGACCTGACCCAAAACATCGCCAATCCATGTCCTCCAGAGATGCTGCCTGACCCGTTGAGTTACTCCCGCACTTTGTGTTTTTTTAGTTGTAAACCAGCATCTGCAGTTACTTGTTTATGAATTGGCTGAGAAATAAACAAAGGCCAGAACATCGGGAATAGCTCCCATGTTCCTTTCAAAATAATCCTGTGGATCTACTGGGGGATGAATGCCTTAGGTTTAAGACGTCAGCTATAAGCCAGAGTCCCTGATACTCCCTCACCATCGCATTGAAACCTCAGACTAGATTTTTGTGCTTCAGTTTCCCCATTAGGATATAAACCAAATGGAGAAACTGGCCTTCTGACTTGAAGCAAAAGGTTCAGTAACTAATATTTAGAGTCATCATACAGGAAGAAAATAGGCCCTTCGGCCCAAAATGGCCATGCTGACCAAGATGCCCCATAAATACTTGTTCCATCTGCCCATGGTTGGCCCACATCCTTCTGACCCTATCCTATCCTTTCTATCCATTTACTTGTCCAAATGTATTTTAAATGTTGTTCTAAATGCCCCAGCTACCTCCACCGGAAGCTCGTTTTCTATACCAACTACCCTCTGTATGAAAAAGTTGCCCCAATTAAATCTTTCCCCTCTCACCTTAAACATATGCCCTCTGGTTCTTTACTCCCTGACTCTGTGCATTCACCCAATCTATCTCCCTCGTGATCTTATGCACATCTATAAGATCACCTCTCAGTTTCCTGCGCATAAAGTCCTTATGTTACACCCTGATTTTATTTTTGATTTCAAAACATAAAATTCATCAGAATTAAAGCGTGAAAAAGTAGTTGTAATAAAATCAATAAATAACTTGGAAAAGAAAGATGAGACTCAATTAAGTTCTCAATGTACATAAATGAATCAATTTTGTGTCCTTGCAAAAGGTATAAAGTACAAAACTGGCCATTCGTCCAACCAGCATATTATCTGTTTGAATCTCTTTGTACCTTTTCTCCTCAAAATTTATCAGCATAATCACAATTCCTTATCTCTCATTTGCTTGTCCAGCTTCCCCTTGAATATATTTGTATTATTCGTTTCAACAACTCACTAGTAGTAAAAACCACATTCCTACCATGCTTTTGGTGAAGACATTTCTTCTGAATCCCATCTTAGATCAGTCTTAGAAGAGCCTTCTCCACGACCAGAAACATTTTCTCTGTACCTGTTCTGACAAAATTCATCCTAATTCGAAAGACTGGTGGCACAGTGGCGTAGCGTTGGAGTTGTTGCCTCACAGCGTGAGAGACCCAGGTTCGATCCTGACAACAAACGCTTGTCCGTACAGAGTTTGTACGTTCTCTCAGTACGTTCTCTCATGAGTTTTGTCCGGGTGGTCCATTTTCCTCCCACACTCCAAAGACATGCGGGTTTGTAGGTTAATTGGCTTTGGTAAAATTGTAAATATATCCCTAGTGTGTAGGATAATGCCAGTGTATTTGAACTCGGAGTCCCGCCGATGGATTATCTGTATTTATTTATCTGTGCTATCACTACGTACTGACACTAAACTGCATTTCGTTGTGTACATTAAATTTAAATTTGAATTGAATTGAATTGAATATGGGATGAGCGCTGGTCGGTGCAGACGCAGTGGGCCAAAGGGCCTATTTCTGTGCTGTATTGCTCAAAGTCCTAAAGTGCACTGGCCAACATCGTTTTGTGCCATTTGAATTCACCACCACCCACTGGCGCTGATCTGGCCCTCTTTCATTCTTTCTGCACATCTCACATTATCTTTACTCTCTTTCTCTGATAAATACAACCTCAACTGGTTTCTAAGTATCACAAATTAAGGAGCGTAGGGTGAGTTAAATCCAATCAGCTTCAATTCACATATTTTTAATTAATTTCCCAATGACGTGTGCCAATCTTCAGCTTCCATCTAATTGAAAGAGGGCTGCAGTGTTTGACTTTCTTCAGCTCTGCGCTTCATGACCACATGGTAGAAGTAAATTATTACTCCTAAAATCAAATGCTGAAAACACACAACAGGTCAGGCGGTATCTGTGGAAAGGCACACAGGGTTAACATTTCAGGTCATAGAGACTTTGTCAGAGTATCACTTAACTTTGTTCGATTCATGTGCTAAATGTAAATTGGATTTGTTTTGCTAGCTATATAACGAGGGGGACATTTGCATGAAGGTGATTAAATATAATGACGTAAGACTGCAAGAAATTGCAGCGAGTCGAAGATGTAGCCCATTCCATCACACAGACCATACTCCTCACCAATGACTCCATCCACACCATGCTGCCTTGGGAAAGTAGCCAACATATTGAAAGATAGACATAAAATAGTAAGATTAAATGAGAACTTACCAGTTTGAAGTTTGATCGTTATTTTATGAGGAGTTATGATGAGGGATTACGTGAAGAAGCCCCGCCTGGCACATGCTCGGCATACTTCAAAGCAGCGGCGTGAAAAACACAGAACCAATAGCCGGAGTAAGATAGTAAGGCTTACATAGACTAGAACTGCCAGATGATCATTTATATTATGAGGGTTGGGAGTGGAGGGCACGTAATCCCTCATCGTAACTCCTCATAAAATAACGATCAAACTTCAAACTGGTAAGTTCTCGTTTAATCTTACTATTTTACTTCGGAGTCACGCGAGTGACTACATGAAGACTTTGAAGCTCTGTGATTTTCATGCCGTAGATCATTCCATACGACACACTGCTTGAGTTTACACAGTAGTGAGTAAATAATATATATTGCTTGAAATTATGCAATAAATATTTTAATATTTTAATAATAATAAAAATAAAAGTAATAACCCCTCTATCCTTGGGGAAATTACAACAAATTATATGCAACAAAGGAAACAATTTGAACAGAACCCAACACAAAATGTGCAACCCTGGCACTGTGACAACAGGTTTACATTAAAATCTAGAAAAGTTCCTCTTTAGACCATCCTGCGGTCTCCAGAATTTGGTCGAGCGGCACGTCCTGCACCTTTGCCGTGGACATTGATACCGCCCTTGTGGAGTGAGATTTAAACACATCAGTGTCTACTCCAGTTAATCCAGAACCTGTTTATCCATCTAGAAATAGTTTGTACTGTCACTTTTTTTATATGTTTCTTGTGGGTAATGGACATTGGTGTCTCACAATCTCGGAGACTCTTAATTCAATATATATTAAGTCAGATGCTTAACCACACACAATGTTTAGTTGACAGAGTATGTCTTAAAGATTACATTGGTTCCAGCCTTTCTTGGCTTGCTTTGCTTGCTTAGATCATTGACATAAAACATAATTTTATCTACAGACAAACTGCATACAATGTAACCGTAACATTTGTAATGTTTGTACTCATTGTGCTGATATTAATGTCATCAGCATAACCACTTTAAATATTAACTTCTGAAAAGACATGGACGTAATTGGAGTTAATTGCCGAAGCAATGTGAGAACTATGCTGACATCCCAGATTTCTGTATATCCACCACAACTGGTGTCGCTGCCCTTGGCTCCCCATCCGAGAGCACTCCCATCAGTCTGTAATACCACCTGAAGACTACTGAACAAGCACATTTTACTTCTAGTAACTTGTGCAACATTGAGAATCCATCATTGCAATTCAGCTCAACCTTTTTAGTTGGTAACTGCATGGACCTAATCAATGACCTAAGGGTTTGTATTCAACCTGTTTGTTTTCTCAAAGCAGGGATGAGAAGTTTTATAAGGCAAATATCCTTAATTGTTTGGGCAGTTTTTCATCAATCATAAATCTGGTTATAGCTTGCCCACATAATCCTGCATTTTTTGGGTATAATGTTAGCCAAATGGCAATTTTCATCATACAATTGGGTTTGAATATGCATTGCAGAGTAACGCAAGCATGTCTTAAAAGTATTGGACATTATCGACCCATGTATGTCTTCCCCAAATGCAGTGATGCCAACTGAATATTAGCTAGAGGACATGCTAAAACACATTTCCTGTCCTCGCATTGTTACACTCATGGGTGCCCAATTACTGAGTTACTGTTGGCACCCTGAGCGAGGCACAATAGACGGGTGTTTTATATATTTTTTTACTGTTTCAGTCATAACAGTTTCTTGGAGTAGGTGAGAAACCAAATAATGTTGGCCGCCAGGTTCAACCATAGCCTCACCAGTCCATACCGATATAGCAAAACTTGGTGCTACATTGGGAACACCCAGAGGGTTTCTATTGTGCTCTGGTGTATACACATAAGTAGGGACACCAGCTTCAGGGTCAGTTTCATCCTGCCCTGATACTCCCAAGTCTTTGCTCTAGGAGACTTCATCCAGACCTAAACAAGGCACTGGTGAATGAGATTCTCATTTTTCATAGGCACCATACTCAGTGTATGGAAACTCCTTTCGGAGCCTGCCTTAGAATCTCATGGGTCTTAAAACCCTTAATTGTTTAGAATTTTGAGCATTTTATCTTGCTCTAAATACTTCATCCAGACCTATGTAAGGCACTGGTGAATGAGATTCTCATTCTTTATAGGCACCACACTCAGTGTATGGAAACTCCTTCGGAGCCTGCCTTAGAATCTCATGAGTCTTTAGAACCCTTGACTGATTAGTCAAGTGTGGAGCATTTTCTCCATTTCCAGCCTCCCCCACATTCTTGTCCTCCCTTGGAGGAGAGTTATTTCTTTACTATTTTGTATTTATGCATAAACCATATGTTTAAAATTGTAATTCTGACAGGCACATTCCGCTTGCAGAATATTTGTATTAACCTCAGTATCACACAGGTTAAACACATTTCCATAAAGAAACTGCATCTGGTAACATATACTCAGAGCAGACTTTATTTAACAATTACTGGGTACTTGGAGCCGGCATTTAGCGCAGCCGTTATCTCCAAACCCAATCTAAATAGCGGTAAATAGCGGGAGTCAGCTTTTAAAGCAGCCGTTATCTCCCGATCCGATCTAAATCGGAAACTGCGGTTCCAGCGCGTTCTATTCAATTACCGTAGTTTAAAAACACATTCACTCTATCTGGCTCCGTATTTCGAGCCAGAGTTAGAGTTTTGTTTTTTTTTTAATTTTCAAAATACATCAGCACTCTAGCTGGCTCTGCAGACTTACAGAGCTTAAACCCACGAGCAAGAAAGTTCAACAGCGACTCACCTGCGGGTTAAACCTACGCTGGTGGGAGCTGCGCTCTCCCACCCTGTCGCAGCTTCACATGCGTCGACGTAATGCCGAGCATGCGCAGGCGGGGCTTCTTCACGTAGTCACTCACGTGACTCTGAAGTAAAATGCTGGCGTAGCTCAATGAGTTCAGCATTTTGTGTCTATCTTTTGTACCTGTGCCTGGCTTGATTGGACTCATGTATGGTATGTACTGATTTAATGGGATAGCATGTAAACACAAGCAATTCACTATACCTTGATACACACCGATACCAAAGCAAAATATTTTGTTTGTGTTTCATAAGACAGTTCTTGGAACCGAGCATTGAAAACCAAATCAAACCCTTTCTTGTCTTTCAAAATTGTTCTTTGTAATAATCCTTCCAATTGTATCCATTCTGTTCTACTTCTGATTGCAATACACTTCAGTGAAATATATGAAGAATTAGTTGACCAATTGTAGTTGGCACAGAATTCTTAGTCTATAAACAAAATTAACGCCTTAGTGCAAGAGAAAGCTGATTGTGAATTTTTAAAGACTCAGGTTGCTTAAAGTAAACTCTCTATGCCACTTTGCTGGAAATATTGGCAGAAGCATTCATATTGCGGGATGAGGGGAGATTTATGTGAGGTTTCAGCTGCCAGTCCAACGTGTGAGGAGAGTGCTGTAAATGGCTGAAATAAATCCTTATTCAGACAGGGTAGGTCATCATGAGGAGTCTGAATCACCAAAGCATTACGGTCAATAGAAGCATCCTTGAAATCTATAGCAGGGGTGGAGAAACTGCCAATGAGATGGGGAATATGTCAATTTGCTGATATTTAACATGATTTATTGGTGGCTTAATGTCTGTGTAGATATTTTGTTTCCCTCAGACCAGTGTACAAAACCATGAGAGGAATAGATCGGGCAAATGCAGAGTCTCTTGTCCAGAGTAGGAGAATCGAGAACCAGAAGACATAGGTGAAGGGGGAAAACCTGAGGGCTAACTTTTTTATACAAAGGGTGGTGGTTATATGGAACGAACTGTCGGGGGAGGTAGTTGAGGCAGGTACTATTGCAATGTTTAAGAAACATTTAGACAGATACATGGATAGGATAGGTTTAGAGGGATATGGGCCAAATGCAGGCATGGGACTCGGGTAGATGGGATATGTTGGTCGGCCTGGTCAAGTTTGGCCACAGGGCCTGTTTCCACGCTGTATGACATAATGTTATTCGAATTCTTGCGGTCATTCTTTTTGATAAGAAATCAGGTTAATTAATTGAAAAGTCTTCAAGAAAACTATCCTTATCTACACTGCAAAATCTTTGGGTTGTGTTAAACTTATAGGGCAACATTATGAATGGATTCCGTGATTGCTATTCAAATGTACTTCATAAGACATGGGAGCAGAATATGGCCATTCAGCCCATCGAGTCTACTCCACTGTTCAGTCATGGCAGATATTGTTTTCCCTCTCAACCCCATTCTACTGCCTTCTCACCCTAACCTTTGATGCCCTTGCCAATCAAGAATCTTGAAAATAATCCTTAAAAATACCTGGAAGTAGATAAAAATGCTGGAGAAATTCAGCGGGCGAGGCAGCATCTATAAAGCGAAGGGAAGAGGCAAAGTTCCGGGTCGAAACCCTTCTTCAGACTGATGCTGTCTGAGGCAAATTATTCCACAGATTCACCACCCTCTGGCTAAGGAAATTCCTCCTCATGTCCTTTCTAAAGGTACATCCACCCTACCAAGTAATTAGGTAACTCTGGTTTAAGATTCATATCAAGTCTAATGAATTTCTTGGATAGTCTGGGCGGTCAAACAAAATCGAATGACTATAATTATTTTGTTTGATTCATTGTTGCTCATGTCTCCATCCTACACAGGAATGATCAACTCCCACCCAGAACAGGCAAATCAAGTGAATAGCAACTGGCAGAGTGAGATCCCATGGTCTTTCAGCCAACTCCATCTGCACACAAACTCTTTACCATTTTCTACATTCTCAGCCATCCAAGTGGATAGGCATATCAGAAGGATTATATTGGAAGGAAGGATGTCCCGGTTTTGTCCTGCCCCAATCTCAATTCCAGCTTTCTCTCCCCCCTACTACAGCAGTCAGAAGGAGTGTCCCAACCCGAAACACGTCTGCCCATTCCCTTTATATTTGCTGCCTGACCCGCTTGAGTTACACCAGCACTTTGTGTTCTGGAAAAAAATAAAGATAGCCTGAGATGGCAGGGAGATCGAAAGACAGTTGAACAATAAGCACAAAATGCTCAGCGGGTCAGGCAGCATCTCTGGAGAAAAGGAATATGTGAGATTTCGGGTCAAGACCCTTCTGAGAGTTCAGGGAAGGGAACTAGAGGATTGAAAAGGTACAAAAAACAAATGCATGAAAGCTGTGAAAAGAACAAATCAAAGTCAGCCAGAAGATCAGGGTAAGGTGGAGCCCACAATGGTCCATTGTTGGCTGTGGGGAAGGTGATAACAAGTAGATACAAACAGCAAAACTAAACAGGACGTCAGTGAAACTAATCGGGCGACTAGGGTGGGGAAGAGACGGAGAGAAAGGGAATGCAAGGTTGACTTGAAGTTAGAGAAATCAATATTCTGACCTTTGGGTTGTAAGCTGCCCAAACAAAACATGAGGTGCTGTTCCTCCAATTTGCGTTTGGCCTCACTCTGACAGTGGATGAGGCCCAGGACAGAAGGTTCAGTGTGGGAATGGGAAGGGGAGTTAAAGTGCTTGGCAACCGGGAGATCGTGTAGGCCAAGGCAGACTGAGCGAGGGTGTTCAGCGAAACGATGGACGTTGGTTGGAAAACAAGAACGTGGTGTGTGTGTGTGTGAGAGAGGAAGTGAAGGGATTTAGAGGATGCTATAGCTAGAGTGATTGGTTTTACGTGTGTGTAGTCTCTGACACGTTTTGCAACTCTTCTAAACAACAAAACATTCCCAGAGTTAATTGTCCTTGTTTGTATATGTTCAGTCCTTCAAACAGATAATGTTCTCTGTAACTGAATAACTCACTTTAGAAAATACTTGAACCTTGCTTAATTGCCCATCATCCATTCCATGCTGTGTATAGACAGGTGCAGCTGTGTAACATTTTAATTTGGATAAGTGACAGTTTTTTAAATAGTTGAGGGGGAAATATCCCATGTCTTTCTCACTGATGTATTTTTTGACCGAGGGAGTGAAAATAGATTAGAAAAGCCATTTTTTTACGGGCTTTTATATGCTTTACAAATGACGAGCATTGACGAGTGGAAAGGGTTCAAAATCATTGGGATTAAAGTGTATTAGTGCAATATTACTCTTACCTGCAATACCTTGTATGTCTCTTAGCCGCCAGCAAAATAGAACTGTAAGCCTCAAGGTGGTTCCCAGCCACTTCCAGTGGCTGTGTCCTGCTTTATCTGCTCATGATCTTCCTTGCAACAAAACCTGCGCAGTCTGAACAAGGGCTTTGCCAGTTCTGCATGTAACTAAAGTGCAGCCATAAAATTATTTCAAATTTCTCTTTCCTTGACTGGAAATGAAAGGCTGGTGGAGGAGATTGTGGCCTTTAAAGTAAACTCATGCTGGCTTTCCTGCTGAAAGTGAAGACTGGATCAGGAAATGCATATTTAGTACATGTGGGTGAATGACATATATTTTGCAGTCTTGTTGCTCTTGCAAGGTGATACAAGTGTTTATACAAACCCACTACTGTTTCTGATTACAGCCTAGATTGTGGTTAGAGTATAAAAGTTTTAGTCTTGGCAGTTTTTGCTGCTGGAAACATAAAAACATAAATGTTCAAGAAAAATCATGATCTTCATTAGGGTCATAGAGTCAAACAGCCATACAGCATGAAGACAAACCCTTCGGCCCAACATGCCTACTTTGACCAAGGTGCCCCATCTACATTAGTTCCACCCAGCTGCCTTAGACCCGTATGCCTTTAAACCTTTCCTATCCATGTACCTGTCCAAATATCTTATTCCCTTTATCCTGTATCTGTACACCGTGGTTGACTCGGTCGTAATCATGTATAGTCTTTCCATTGACTGATTGAAATGCAGCAAAAGCTCAGTTACAATACACTAAACCAACCTTACTTGGAGCAGCACAACAGATACCTAAACATAGTACTCAGTAAAAAGCCATAATAAACAACAGTTATATATATATTTTTTTCAAAAGCCGGCAAATAAATCGACAATAATAGTGGAAAGATCGTGTCCATAAGTCTATGTAGTTTGGAGCCTATTTGAAGATCATAGTGATCAAGAGCCTGATGGCTGTAGGGAAGAAGCTGCTCCTGAACTAAGACGTTACAGTTTTCATGCTGCTGTACCTTCTTCCCGATGGCAGGGGTGAAGGGAGAGCATGGCCAGGGTGGTGTGGGTCCACTCATACAATAACGTTTGCTGGTGTGAAGCTGGTTTCTAGTTCTGAGGGATTTTCACTTGATGTTCGTAGGGGGTGGGTCCTGTAACAAATCAGCAGCATGATAAGTGGAATTGGATGGAACAAAACATGACGAGCTCCTCAGGCAGAAGTGGATAAAGGAATCCAACAGACGCAGCGAGTTGACAGGAGAGGGTGGAGTAGCGTTCCAGTGGAACAGAGAGCATTTCTGACTCCCATATCTCCGTGTGTGCGGCCCATTTGGTATTGGAGATCGAAAATCCACCCGATGCAGAGACGCATGAGTCACTGCGGCCTGCCCGCCCGGAAGAAGCTCCCAGCACACGGCGGCAGCCTGCAGGGGAAAGCGGCCATGCCGGACTGCGGCCTGCAGGAGGAACCTCCCAGCACACCGCAGCCTGCAGGGGGAAGCGGCCAAGTCGGCCATTTGTCAGAGAACCCAGCTGACCACAGCCTATGGGGAGAGCAGCAGGTAGCGCAGCAGTAGAGTTGCTGCCTTACAGCGCCAGAGACCCGGGTTCCATCCTGACTACAGGTGCTGGCTGGACAGAGTTTGTACTTTCTCCCTGGTTTCCTCCCAAACTCAAAGACGTACAGGTTTGTAGATTAATTGGTCAGTGTGGACTCGGTGGGCAGAAGGGCCCGTTTCCGTGCTGTCACTCTAAAGTCCCCAGCGGACAAACACAAGACCCGGAGGCTTACGGCCCACAGGGGGGAGGCCGCCGAGCCGACCCCTGCTTGTCCCCCTGAAGACCAGAGGGACCGGGAGGATGGAGCCGATGACAATGATGACGATGGACGTCACGGGTGAGCAGCAAGGCCAATAGAAGAGGGAACCACAATCTGGTCTACCGCGCCGTACAGGTCAGCTGTGGCAGGCACTCCCGGCGAACAAAGGTGGACGGCAAGGAGAGGAATGTCACGTCCAAGGAAGCCGATGGCTGGAGGCCCGCCACAGCCTGGGGCTTGCCTGAATCGGCCACCACTCATTTGATGTAACGCGCGGACTGGACTTTGAAAGTGGCGCCAAATCATGGTGCCCTTTGCATGCAGGATCAAAGGACTATTTCTGCACACTGCTGATCGAGGATGTGCTTGGGTTTTGCTGTGCTGTGCAGGACTGTTTGCACGAAAATAATTTCACTGTGCATTTGCACGTGACAATAAAAGCACCATTTCACCATTAAAAATCCCCCCACAAGACAATGGCACGGCCGCAATTGCAGTATTGATTTCACTTTTCGCTATTCAGGAAATATGCCATTGAGCTTGAAAGAGGATGGAAAATCACTCTGAGGATGCAGCCAGGACTTGAGGGACTGAGTTATAGGGAGAGGTTGGGCAGGCTGGGACTTTAGCAGATTGAGGGGTGATCTCTAAGGTGTATAAAAGCTTGAGGGGAATAAACGGAGTGAATGCACAAGAGTGTTTTTCCCAGGGTTGTGGAATCTAAAACTTGAGGGTTATAGGTTTAAGGTGAAGGGGGAAAGATTTAGTCTGGTAACTGTTTCACACAGAGGGTGGTGCGTATATTGAACCAGCTGCTTGAGGAGGTAGTTGAGGCAGGTGCTATGGTTTGTGCCGAACATGATGTCAGGTTAAATCTCCTCTGCCGACACATGACCTATATCCCTCCATTCCCTGTATATCCACACGCCTCTCTAAAAGTCTCTTACATGCCACTCTCATATCTGCCTCCACCACCACCCCTAGCAGCACATTCCAGGCACTCACCAACTTCTCTGTAACCTTCTACCCAAAGGGCCTGGTCCTGTGCTGCACTGTTCTTAGTTCTCCGATTCCCCCTCTCACCTTAAAGCCATGCTCACTAGTCTTTGGCAATTTCACCGTGGCGAAAATGCATTTTCAAGTACAGTCAACACTGTTACTAAACACAGCAGCTTAAAGCCCCTGTCCCACTTTCACGACCTAATCGGCGAGCTCTGCGGAGTTTGCCCTTGACTCATACTCGCAGCATGGTCGCCACGAGGTCGTAGGAGGTCTACGTAACTCTTCCTCATGCTCGTGAGTGGTCTCCGCGTACTCGTGGCCTCAAGTAGGTCGCGGCGTTTTTACAAGGATGGAAAAACCTGTCCACGAGTTAAAAAAAGGTCGGCATGGAAAAAATGGATACTTTGTACTTGTAGGTAGGTCGTAGTAGGTCATGATGGTAGTCGTAGGTAGTCGTAGGTCGACAACTGGCCCGAGAAAAAAATGCAAACATGGAATAGAATAGAATAGATTAGAATGTCTTTTATTGTCATTCAACCAGCTTAGGTTTGAACGAAATTGCATTTTCTACAGTCTTACATTACAAAAACAAACCAAGACCCACACAACACAGTTTACATAAACATCCATCACTAGTGGATCTCCAACACCTCCTCACTGTGATGGAAGGCAAAGTCTTATCCCTTCCCTTTGTTCTTCTCCCGCGGTCCAGCAGTTCAACTGCAGCGTCGCGGTGAATTGAGGCTCCCGATGTTAAAGCCCCCGGAGGACGATGGTAAGTCCTGTGGCCGTTTAAGCCGCGCCGGGCGATAATTTTCCACTCGTAGCTAGTATAGTTGGTCTTAGGTGTGGGAAGACAGAGGTCGAGGGGGGTCCTAGGAGGTCGTAGACATAGTCGTAGGAGGTCGTAGACATAGTCGTAGCAGGTCGTAGGAGGTCTTTTACTTTGGCGAGTCAACACGACCTTGACATTTGTTTCAACTCGTCTGGGGTCTTCTAAATTCGTGCATTAGGTCGTCCAAGTGGGACAGGCCTTTAACTGTGAACAAATCGTAACTTGATATTTTTCAGATGTTTGAGGTTTATATATTGGCTTGAGTACCATTAAAACACCATGAACAGCTGGCAATATCCTTGAATTTGGACCCTCATACATCAATCAAAGAATTTATCAGCTTACTTGGATAATTGATTAATATCTTCGACCAAGGTGTAGTGCAGATGCAGGTCGCAGATTCTCTCTTTGGGTTTGTGTGGCAGAAGGCTTTATCACTGCTTGTGAGTACAAAGAGATAAAGGATCTGGACAGCGACATGGAAGCAGTCAAGTCCAGCAATGCCAGCAAGTCACGGAGATGTATTGCAAGAGAAAGCTGCAAGCCCACCCAAGCCCAACAAAGGTCGCCTGAAGGTCAGCATGTAAGCCAAGCCAAATGTTTGCTGTTGTATGTTATCATCAGAACATAACGTACTGGTTAAGCTAATTATGCCCCAAGTTTAACAATTATGTGCTTTCTCGCTCATTATATATCAAACCAGCATAGTGCTTCAAACCTTCCTATCTTAGACCATAAGACATAGGAGCAGAATTAGGCCGTTTGGCCCATCAAATCTGCTCCGCCATTTGATCATGGCTGATCCAATGCCAAGCATATATTGAGACTGTTTTCAACATGATAGAACTGAATATTCCGTTCAGAGCTGAATTACTGCTATTCTACACTTAATATAAAGTGCAGACCTTTTTTCACCCTGGTCATTCCCTCTTCTCCCCTCTCCCCTCTCCCATCTGCTAATTGTCTCTAGTGTGTCACGACTGGATAGGAAAGTGGGATAACATGGAAATAGTGTGAATGGGGGATAGATGGCAGAAGATACAAAAGGTTAAGTTGGGGTATAGTTGGTCGAGTTGCTGTCTTACAGCGCCAGAGAATTGGATTTGCTTCTGACTATGGGTGCTGTCTGTTCGGAGGTTGTATGTTCTTCCAACCCACCTCATTGCGGGCTCTTCACCTTTTCTCTGTAACTGTAATGCTTGACTGTCGTGAAACTATCTGCTGCACTCCGGTATTTTGCTCTTTGAATTGCACAGTGTACTCGTGCATAGTATGATTTGATTTGCCTGGACGGGATGCAAACAAAAGCTTCTCACTGTATCTTGGCACTAATTAATAATGAACCACTCTTAAACATAACTTAAAATGCACAGAGCACTTAAAGAAAGGCACAATGCGCAAGTACTAATCTAGAACATAACGTTAAACAGTTACGAAGAATGCTGGGTTTAGTTTAGTTTGAGATACAGCATGGAAATTGGCCCTTGAGTCCACGCTGACCACCATTAACCATTTGATAACTATATGTTATCTCACTTTCTATTCCGCCCTCTGCACATGTGGGTAATTTATTTGCCCGTACCTTATTCCTTATATCAATTAATCAGCAGAGGAGACGGCAGTTCCTTACAACGCAGTTTGATTGAGGGAGAGTCATACGGCAAGCAGGCCAGTGACTGTAAGAGTCTCTCTGGCTTTTTTGTCTATGCATAGGCTTTTTATACAATGTAGTACAGGTCATTGTGTGATAAGATATTGCAACCCTCACACACATACAGCTTAATCTTGCAAGCGCCATCTGTCTGTCGGGCTACGTGTTTCTGTTTTTAGTATAGGTGGTTCCTGCTTTTTCCTAATCGGATCGTTTGCAGTTTGTTATGTTCTCTTTGGCACATACTGAGTCTTGCAAGGTTCAGCATGTCTTGGTTACATTTTAAGGCTACATACGACAATTAGCTAGTACAGTGTTTTACTTTACAATTTAATTCACAGCACACTAGGGTCAATTTGCAGAGGACAAATCAACCAACAAACCTACATGTATTTGGGATGCGAGAGGAAACCAGAGCATCCGGAGGAAACTCACACAAACACAGGGAGAAAATCCAAATTTCACATTGCCAGCACCCCAGATCAGGATCAAATGTGATTCTGGCGCGGTGAGGCAGCAACTCTACCAGCTGCGCCACCATGTCACCCTGGATAATTGGTGAATTGTCCAAAGATCTCAGCAACTGGGGTATGACAGATTGACACAACATGCTGGAGTCACTCAGCGGGTCAGGTAGCATCTCTGGAGAAAAGGGATGGGTGACGTTTCAGGGCGGGACACTTCTTCTGACGCTGAAGAATGCTCTCGACCTTAATCGTCAAAGTCAAAGTCAAAAGAGTTTATTGTCATGTGTCCCTGACAGGACAATGAAATTCTTTCTTTGCTTAGCACAACAGAACATAGTAGGCATTGACTACAAAACAGATCAGTGTGTCCATATACCATTATATACGTAAATACATACATGAATAAATAAATTGATGAAGTGCAAATAGCAGATAAAGGGGTATTAATGTTCAGAGTTTTGACCAAGTCAAGTTTAATAGCCTGATGGCTGTGGGGAAGTAGCTATTCCTGAACTTCGTCGTTCCAATCCACAGGCTCCTGTACCTTCTACCTGAAGGTAGCAGGGAGATGAGTGTATGGCCAGGATGGTGTGGGTCCTTGATGATGCTGCCAGCCTTTTTGAGGCAGCGACTGCGATAGATCCCCTCGATGGAAGGGAGGTCAAAGTCGATGATGGACTGGGCAGTGTTTACTACTTATTGTAGTCTTTTCCAGGGTGCTCAAGTTGCCGAACCAAGCCACGATGCAGCCGATCAGCATGCTCTCTACTGTGCACCTGTAGAAGTTAGAGAGAGTCCTCCTTGACAGACCGACTCTTCGTAATCTTCTTAGGAAGTAGAGGCGCTGATGAGCTTTCTTAATAATTGCATCTGTGTTCTCGGACCAGGAAAGATCTTCATAGATGTGCACGCCCAGGAATTTGAAGTGCTTGACCCTTTCAACCGTCGACCCGTTGATATAAACAGGGCTGTGGGTCCCCATCCTACTCCTTCCACAGTCCACAATCAGTTCCTTGGTTTTGCTGGTGTTGAGGGCCAGGTTATTGTGCTGGCACCGTATGGACAGTCGCTCGATCTCTCTTCTATACTATGACTCATCCCCATCAGTGATATGTCCCACAAGTGGTGTCGTCAGCAAACTTGATGACGGAGTTCGCACTATGACCGGCTATGCAGTCATGAGTATAGAGTGAGTACAGCAGAGGGCTGAGCATGCAGCCTTGAGGTGCTCCCGTGCTGATTGTTATCGAGTCTGACATATTACCACCAATACAAACAGACTGTGGTCTGTGAATAAGGAAGACGAGGATCCAATTGCAGAGGGATGCGCAGAGACCCAGTTCTGCGAGTTTGGCAATCAGCTTGGAAGCGATGATTGTGTTAAATGCCGAGCTGTAATAGATGAGTAACAGCCTGACATATGAGTTTTTGTTGTCCAAGTGGTTCAGAGCGGAGTTGAGGGCCAGCGTGATCGCATCCATCGTTGATCTGTTGTGACGGTAAGCGAACTGCAGTGGGTCCAGGTTTTTGTCGAGGTAGGAGTTGATTTGCGCCATGATCAGCCTCTCGAAGCACTTCATCACTACAGGCGTTAGGGCCACAGGTCGATAGTCATTGAGGCACGTCACCTTGCTCTTCTTGGGCACCAGTATTATTGATGCCCTTTTGAAGCAGGTGGGAACCTCAGACCTCAGAAGTGAGAGGTTGAAAATGCCCGTAAAAACTCCAGCCAGTTGGTCCGCACAGGTTTTTAAAACACGACCAGGTATACCATCAGGTCCAGGTGCTTTTCGAGGGTTCACCCCTCTGAAGGATTTCCTGACGTCGGCCTCTGTGACTGAGACTGAAATACCATCACAGCGAATGGGGGCTCGGGAAGGCACATCGGTGTTCTCCCTATCAAAGCGTGCGTAAAATGCATTGAGCTCATCAGGGAGTGATGTATCGCCGACATCCGAGCTGCCTCCTGGTTTCGCCTTGTAGGAGGTGATTGCATTCAGTCCCTGCCACAGCTGCCGAACATCTGTCTCATCCTCCAGCTTGGAGCAGAAATCCCTTTTGGCCTTTTTGATGGCCTTACCAAGGTCGTATCTGGACTGCCCGGTGTCTGGTCTTCAGAAGAGTGCGGATCTCAAAGTTCATCCAAGGTTTCTGATTGGGAAACACTCGGAAGGTTTTGGTGGGGATGCAGTCCTCCACACATTTCTTAATGAAGTCTGTAACGACTCTGGCGTATTCGTTCAAGTCCGTTGCCGAGTCCTTGAACATTGCCCAGACTCCAAACATTGTAGTTGTTCCTCTGCCCCCCCCCCCCCCCCCCCCCCCCCCGACCAGCTCTGTATTGTCCTCACCTCTGGGGGTGCGCTCTTTAATTGCTGCCTGTAGGCAGGAAGAAGCAGCACTGCAGTGTGGTCGGATTTACCGAAGTGAGGGCGAGGGATAGAGCGGTAAGCATTCTTGATGGTGGTGCAGCAGTGGTCGAGGGTGTTTGGTCCCCTGGTGCAGCAGGAGACATGTTGGTGGAAGTTAGGGAATGATTTCTTTAGGTTTGCCTTATTGAAGTCCCCAGCAATGGTGGTAAACGCCTCGGGGTAAGACGTCTGGTGTTTGTTGACCACGGTGTGCAGCGCCACCAGTGCCAGACGGACGTCTGCCTGGGGTGGGATGTAGACCGCGGTCAGGATGATGGAGGTGAATCCCCTCGGAAGGTAGAAGGGACGGTTCTTCACCGCCAGATGTTCGAGGTGTGGAGAGCAGGAGTTGGACAGGACTGCCATGTCTGATCACCACGCAGAGTTGACCATGAGGCAGACGCCCCCTCCTCTCCCTTTCCCAGATGCCAGTGTACAGTCCATGCGGTGGATGGAGAACCCTTCAGGCTGGACCGCTGAGTCTGGGGAGCTGGGGGTGAGCCATGTCTCTGTGAAACAGAACACACAGCATTCCCTCAGCTCCCTTTGATAAAGCAGCCTTGCCCTTAAGTCCTCCACTTTATTTTCAAGGGACTGTACATTTGCCAGTAGGATAGTAGGGAGAGGGGGCCGAAGTCCCCTGTGCTTCAGTCTGACCTGAAGTCCTGCCCGCCGGCCACGTTTCCGGACACAATGGAGGCTTCCCCTTTGTTTCTGCGGACCTGCGCTGGAACAGGGATTCCTTCACAGACGGCAGCTCCAGCTCCGTAACAAACGGGGGTTTCCTCATAGTCAGCAGCTCCAGCTCCGTTGTTCCTGGAAGATCCAGCCCGACGGCTCTGGAGGCCATCCCGGGGTCTCCAGGTGCAGGAACTGCGTTCCTCAGTCGGGTTGGGTGATTTCCGGCCAGCGTGGGAAAGTTTAAAGTCCGGGGCTCCCGCAGCTGCGGGAGATCGCAAAATTGCGAGAGCCTTGAGGTACTCAAGCAGCTTGACTGAAACGGCACCGATTTCTGCCGGTTTCCTGATCCAGGTAAGTTGTTGGAAGTTGTAGTTGAGCCTTTTATGTTCCGGAGCTCCGCAAAAGTCGCCGCAGGCAGGCGCCATCCGAGTCCAGAAGAACCGTCGCACTTTGTTCCCTTTTGACAATTACAAATCCTCTTCCCATTCCCACACTGACCTTTTTGTCCTGGGCCTCCTCCATTGCCAGAGTGAGGCCACAAGCAAACTGGAGGCCACAGCACCTCATATTCTCCTTGGGTAGCTTACAGCCCAATGGTCTGAACATTTATTCAACTGTAGGTAACTTACCTACCCATATCACCCACCTCGCCACTCATTCTCCCTCTCATCTGTGTGTCCCATCTGGATATGAACATATCTCTCCCATCATCCCAACCCCCTTTCCCCTTCCTCCCCATCCCCTTCTACCTACAGTCCTTCCTCTGGCTTCACATTTCATGCCTCTTCGCTCAATAACCATGTATCTCCCTACCTTTTGTGTTTTCATCCCGCACCTCTCTGCACCCACCTGGCAACCTCCCACCCTGCCCAACTGTATCCACCCAATGCTTGCTAGGAATTGTCCTGCTCCCACCTCTCTTCTGCACCCCCCCCCCACCCCTACAACAACTGAAGAAGAGTCCTTAAATGAAGGGGTATTAGTCACACTAAGCGATTGTGCAAACTTGGATTGTTTTCTCTGCAATGCCGGTGGTTGCAGGGAGACCTGATGGAAGTGTAGGAAATAACAGAGGCACAGATAGGGTAGACAGTCAGAACCTGTATCACAGGGTGGACAAATCAAGTATTAGAGGGCATAGCTCTAAGGTGAGAGGGACAACATTTAAATGAGATGTGCAGGGCAAATTTCTTTACAGAGGATGGTGGGTGCCTGTAATGTGTTGCCGGGGGTGGGGGTTGAGGCAGATTTGATAGCAATATTCAGGGCATTATTGGTGCGGCATCTGGACATTCAGTGAATGGAGGGATATGGATAATGTGCAGGCAGATAAGAGTTGGTCTTGTCATCATTTTCCACACAGACATTGTGGGCCAAAGGGCCTGTTCCTGTGCTGTACTATTTTATGTTCTATATGTTCTATGAAATGTCGCATATCTATGTTCCCCAGAGACCGGATCTGCTGAGTTACTTAGTTGTTTTTTTTTGTAAACTAGCATCTGCAGTTCCTCAGTGTCTACATTGGCAGAGTGATGCAGCAGTGGAGCTGCATCTTTATAGCTCCAAAGTCCCAGGTTCAATCCTCACTACATGTATCCCTTTGATTGCGAGGGTTTTCTCCGCATGCTCCGGTTTCCTCCCACATTCCAAAGACCTGTAGGTTTGTACGTTAATTGGTTTCTGTAAAACAACATTATCCCAAGTGCGTAGGATAAAACTAGTGCAAGGGTGACTGATGGACAGCATGGACTCAGTGGGCCAAAGGGCCTGTTTCCACGCTGTATCTCTAAGCTGAACTAATCCTCACACAAGACGCAGCAAGACAGCATCATGAAGAGAAAGAAGTTAATCTAAACCAGTTGAAACGGCATTTATATCTCCCAGCCTGTGCATAAAATAGCATGCATTTGGCTGCACTTGTTATTTTAAAATGTTGTATCTAGGTGACAATATGCGATGGATATAATTAGCACAGCAGTATAATTAAATCTTTTCATAAACAATAATTGCCATAAAATTTTCAATATAAACAAAACCAGGTGTTGCAATCATCTGACTGCTTCCCTCTGTCGCTCAGCTGAAATCCTTTCTATGAAGTTATCAAGCAATTAAGAAGAGTTTTGACATGAAACTTTATTGAGACAGCTTGCCTCCAAATCATTTGGAAAGCCAGCAATGCCGTTGGTTTGCCTTTACAAATTCCACAGTCTGTATCTTTAAAAGATTTAAGGGCCTGTCCCACTTGGCTGTCATTTGGGCGTCACGCAGATGGCGCGCAAAGATTTTGGTACAGCACAAAATCCTGCGACGCCACGCACAACTGCGCGTCACTGCCTATGTCATCACCCACCATGCGCGCGTAATGTGCACCATGCGCGCATCACGTGCGTGTTACGATGCGTGTGTCGTGACGAGTAAATTATGTCGCGTAAATTACGCGCAAATGACGGCCAAGTGGGACAAGCCCTTAAGCCTCTAAGATGTGCTGTCCTCTTTATATTAATATAATTGACAATGTCTTCTAGTATTGTTCAAAAATATTTGTTCAATAATCTAAAGGTCAAGGTTTTCATAGCTCTAAATGAAAATATTTCCTGAAAGATATGTAAGAAAATGTTTCTTATTGAATACATCATTAAATTATCTGAATGTTTTGGAAATCTTATTTTATACACACTGTTGGTACACAGCAGGAGATGATGCAGAATAACAGAACTGGCCAATGCCTTTCATGGGGATGTTTTAAGACCTTTGGTTTGTTTAACTTCTTTAATTATCAGAGAGAAAGCATGGAATTTCGGCCCACTGAGTTCACACCGACCATCGATCATCTATTCACACTCGTTCTATGCCATCTCATGTTCTCATCCACTCCCTACACGCTAGGGGCAATTTACAGATGGCAAATTAATCTACAAACCTGAATGTTATTGGGAAGTGTGTTGAAACCGGAGCACTCGGGGGCAACTCACGCAATCTCAGGGAGAACGTGCAAACTCCACACAGGCAATACTCAAGGTCAGGGTCTCTGGTGCTGTGAAGCTGCAGCTCTACCAGCTGTGCTATTGTGCCGCCAACTATGGTTAGTTTTCCCTGACTGATCTTGTGGGGTGTGGGGTGTGGGTTGTGGGATGGATTGATTTCAGAAATCTCTAATTCAGTTATTGGCGATCCAGCCACCTACAATTCATATATTCAACTGGTATGCTTTCAATGGAGGATTTTAGTGCAAAAGACACATCAATGATCTTAGACCTAGATTTACATGCACGACGTGCGGTTATAGATTTCCTGAGTTATTCTGTTTTTTATTCCATATATTGTATTTATTCTGCCCCGTCACCCACAAGTGACTCTGCGCACTCCCACACTTGGGAATTGCAACGGTCCAAGCGGCATCTTGGTGCAGCGGGTAGAGCTGCTGCCTCGCAGTGCCAGAGACCCGGGTTCGATCCTGACCTCGGGTGCTGTCTGCGTGGGGTTTGCATGTTCACCCTGTGACCGTGTTGGTTTCCTTCCAGTGCTCCGGTTTCCTCCCACATCCCAAAGATATGGGAGTTTACAGGTTAATCGGCGTCTATATATTGTCCCAAGTGTGTTGGGAGTGGATGAAAAAGTGGGATAACGTAGGACCATTGTGAACAGGTGATCGCGGGTTGGCATGAACGCGGTGGGCCGAAGGGCCTGAATCATGCTGTATCTTTCAATCAGCGACTTAGGACCTCAGTTCACATTGCCTTGCAAATGGATGATAGATGTCTAGATATCCACCTGACAGATCTCTTGTGGTTGGAAGTCAATCATCTGTTTCGCAGATTATTAAGACACAAAGTAGTGGAGTAACTCAACAGGTCAGGCAGCATCTCTGGAGGACATGGATGGATGATGTTTCAGGTCAGGACCCTTCTTCAGACACAGACCAACCCAAAACATCAAGTATCCATGCTCTCCGAAGATTCTGCCTGACCCGCTGAGTTACTCTGGCACTTTGTGTCTTTTTTGATAAACATGCAGCTACAGTTCCTCGTGTTTTCACTAATCATGAAAGTGTGTGATATTCCAAAATATTTGAAAACAATTGAAAATTGTCAAAACATTAAAAAAAAACAGATAAAACAATTGTTAATTAATAAAAAACATGAATATGCAATGAAGTAAAGAAAAGTAAACAAAAAATATTTGGTCAAAATTGTCTTCTTAATGAAACTTGGCAATCTCCATAGTTCAATATAACTATTGAACTATGGAGATTGCCAAGTTTCATGTACCTAGATGTCTTGTCACATGTACCTAGATGTAGTGAAGTTCATTGATTTACATATAATCCATTAAAATCGTTCTATAGCTAAGGATAACCATACAGAAGTATCACAGTGCAATGATTGTAGTTTAAAAATGTTAGATTTTACTGAGTGAGACCAGTCAGACTCTCTGTGGAAAAAGCTGGGGTAACTCAGCGGGTCAGGCAGCATCTCTGGAGGAAAGGAATAGGTGACATTTCGGGTCGAGACCCTCTTCAGGTCAGAGTTTGTACGTTCTCCCTGTGAACGCATGGGTTTCCTCCGGGTGATCTGGTTTCCGCCCACACTCCAAAGATGTACAGGTTTGTAGATTAAATGGCTTCTGTAAATTGTAAGTTGTCTCTAGTGTGTAGGATAGTGTTTGTGTACGGGGTGATCACTGGTGCGCGCGGACACAGTGGGCTGAAGGGTGTATGTCCATGCTGTATCTCTAAAGTCTAAAATCTAAATTCAGTGGATCAGGCAGCATCTGCAGAGGGAATGGATAGACAATGTTTCAGGTCTGAGGTGCTAAGAGTGCTGAGTGCTAAGAAGGGTCCAGACTCAAAATATCATCTGTCCATTCCCTCCACTGATGCTGCCCTCACCCGCTGAATTCCTCCAGCACTTTTTACTCAAGATTCCAGCACCTGCAGTTCCTGTATCTCCGTATATTTCCAATGCCTGAGAAAAACAACATGTAATTTCACGTGGGATGTTTATCGAGGGATGTTGGGATACAGATGTTCCACCAATTTATGGAGATTGACAGTAAGTAGAAAAAGAAAGCTGCAGTATGTTAAACAGAATTACTTTTAATAAATTAACATTGCACACTGCATCAAAACAATTTACACGCACACAACATTAGGCTGTACTAATGATGCTGAGGATCTTGGCAGCAGGACAGAACGACGGTCAGCTTTTTTTTGCAGTTACTAAGACTTTCTTCTTATTCCTTACCGGCATTTCTTAAATCCTTTGCCAAGACACCTTCAATATCATAAAAATTCACAAAGTGCTGGAGTAACTCAGCGGGTCAGGCAGTGGGTCGGCTCTGGCGAACATGGATAGGTGACATTGATAGAGTTAATTGTAAAGTCTATCTTCAGAAGGGTCCCGACGTTTCGGTTTGGGATTCTTCCTTACCCGAAATGTCACCCATTTATGTTTTCCAAAGACGCTACCTGACCTGCTGAGTTACTCCAGCACTCTGTGTTACTAGAGGGCCACCACAGTTTTTTTTCTGGCATCCTTGGTTCCAGAGCCTTTCTGGATTATCTAGTTTGCAGGGCCAACAGAGGTCATGGTCTCTGAGAGGAGCTGAATGGTACAGAATGTTCTGCCTAGACCACCGAGAGGGCCGAGATACTGGCCCGCAAATGTGGCCTCAGCCATGGGAACGGAGGTCCAGAGCCCCTGCCGCAGGGGGCAGATTCGAACGGCGCGGCTGTCCAGATGAGGTCGAGATCGGCCGACTCACCCGGCCCAGGTGTTGCATTTTCTGGGGGACCTACAGGGGTGATTTCAAGTGCACACTCGTAGTTAGAGGAGGTGCTGGCCCACCAGTTGCCGGACAATCGGTGGTGGACCTGCATTGCACTATTGAAAGGTAGCAGAGTTAAGGATAGTTTGGAATTGATTAATTTGTGCTTCTTATCTGTTTTTTTGGAGCTGTTTCTAGGCAGGCTGTTTTTCATTTTAAATTCACTGTATTTCACTGACTTGGGTGTACAGGGCTTGGGTGATCAATACGGATCGTTTTTAAGCCTTTGCATTGTCGGACCTGGAGTCCTTCATATCCACCTCAGTACAGTATTTTACACTTGTAGAGTGGACCCCTCAAGGTCAAATCTCATCCTGTTTGCCTTCATACATCTGCATCCTGACACACACTCGTGATTCCCTCTCCTTTGTTCTCACAATTACACAGGGAATGTTAAAAAGGCCCGGCGGGCACTTTTACTGCTTCAAAACAATCAGGAAGCTAAATGATAATTGAGATTATTAACTGCAAATGCATTAAAAGGGAGCCAATTAATCAAAGATCTTCCTTTTTGTGTGAATTACCAGCTTTGATTTATTTTGTGGAAATTGCTTTGCCTTTACAATAATCGTGTTTGATTTGGTTATTACGAAGGGTAAAAACATGTCATCATATACAATGCAAAAAGTTTCGTTTTCATGTTGAGTATAAGTTCTCTTCAAAGAGTGTTCAAATACTCATCGCCTGCTGATGAAGAACATTCACTGAAAACATTATCCAGTAAGAACATTACATTCCATTCTATGTTCCCATATTGCACAGATCTCAGTATGTTGCCGACTGATCTACTTAACCATCAGGGAAAGTCAGGTGCATCACTCATAGATCCTCACAGTACAAGGGAGTTTCAATTCGCGATTCTGCACAGTGCAAAAACAATCTCTCAGACAACATCTCCCTGCAAACCAACGTTGGTCATCCATGCTATCACATTCCACTAGGTCAGGTCCTACAGACTGTTGGGTGACGTTTCGGGTAGAGACCCTTCTTAACAAAGAGTCTGTCTGAAGAAGGGTCTCGACCCGAAACATTGCCTATTCCTTTTCTCCAGAAAAGCTGTCCGACCCGCTGAGTTACTCCAGCTTTTTGTGTCTATCTTTGGTTTAACCAGCATGTGCAGTTCCTTCCTACACACACTACAAACTGTTAGATTGATTCACTGATTGATTGAAACACACCCTGTGGCCCACCAAGTCTACACCAACCTTCTGTGTATTGGCTAACAGAAATATTTGCCATGAACCATTGTAATCGAGCAACCTTAGCAGAATATGTTCCTTGTCGTAAACATTAATCGATTGATTGAATGATACAGCATGGAAACAGGCTCTTCAGCCCAATGGGTCCACACCGACCATTGCTCACCAGCTCACACGAGTTCTATGTTACCATACTTTGTCATCTACTCCCTACACACTAGGGACAGTTTACAGAGGACCAATTACCCTACAAACCCACACTTCTTTGGAACATGGGAGGAATCTGGAGCACCCAGTGAAAATCCACTTGTTCACTGGGAGAACATACAAATCCACACGGACAGCACCCGAGGTCAGGATCAGATCTGTGATTCATTAGCATTCACCCAGGTTCCAGCTTTACTCATGCAGCTGCTAAGGCAGCAAATTACTTCTATACTTTGCACTCCAATTTTTTTTAGAAGAGTTCACGTTTCCCACGAGCTGGCATTGACTCTGCTCACAACAAACGGCTGCTTGAACATGGAACAGTACAGCACAGGACCAGACCCTTCGGCCCACAATGTCTGTGCCGGACATGCTGCCAAGATCAACTAATCTCTTCCGTGTACATGATCCACATGCCTCCATTCTCTGCATACTCATGTGCCTATCGAAAAGCCTCGTAAAAATCTTTATTGTCCTCCACCACCACCCCTGGCAATGCATTCCAGGCCCCCACCACTCCCTGCGTACAAATGAAATGCCCCTGCACACCTCTTTTAAACTTTGCCCTTCTCACCATAATGCTACTGTATGCCCTCCAGTCCTTGACATTTCCACCCTGGGGACAAAGGTTCTGACCGTCTACCCCGTCTCTGCTTCTTATAATTTTATAAACTTCCATCGGGTTTGACCAATGCGAATCAGTACAAAGCAACATCAGGAGCTTGGGAAATAAAGACCTCTTTCCTGCTGTCCCATTAACATTGTTCTTCAGACCACTCTCCCTTGGAGAAGGGGCTGAGACACACATAAGCATAATAGTTAGAAACACATAATTGTTTCTCCTTTCTCGATCACAAGATGGTTTCAATTGCACGATACCGTGGAAGTCAGACCACTCTGGCGTGCTGGTCCCAGAAGTAAATCTCCTATCATGCTTCAAATTCCTGGACGTGCATATTTCCAACGATCTTTCCTGGACCCAGCACACTGATGCAATCATAAAGAAAGCACATCAGCACCTCTACTTCCTGAGACGATTACGAAGATTCGGTATGTCAAAGGGGATTCTCTTGAACTTCTGCAGGTGCACAGTAGAGAGCATCGTGGCCCGGTTCGGCAACTTGAACATCCAGGAGCGGAAAAGACTGCAAAAAGTTGTAAACATTGCCCAGACCATCACCGGCTCTGACCTCCCCACCATCGAAGGGATTTATCATAGTCGCTGCCTCAAAAAGACAGCCAACATCATCAAAGATCCACACCATCCTGGCCACACACTCATCTCACCACTGCCATCGGGAGGAAGGTATAGGAGTCTGAGAACTGTAACGTCCAGGTTAGGGAACAGCTTCTTCCCTACAGCCATCAGGCTATTAAACACTACAACCTCATAAGCTATGAACTACAATAGACTAATGTTATTATTATTATTATTGCACTGTTATTTTTTGGGGGGGGGGTTCTGAGTTTTTGTTATATTACTTATTATAATTATATATTCTGTTGTGCTGCAGCAAGTAAGAATTTAATTGTTCTATCTGGGACATATGACAATAAAACACTCTTGACTCATGCATTACAAACGCTCCACTCTTTTTAAGCTTTATTTCTGCAGCAGCATTCCTTACACATTAATTGGACCTTATTGGATTTGATCTTGCACTTTTGATGTATAGACAGGTACAAAATCATGAGAGGAATAGTACAAATAACACTCTTGCCTAGAGTAGAGGAATCGAGAACCAGAGGACATAGGTTTAAGGTGAGGGGGAAAGATTTAATAGGAACCTGAAGGGTAACTTTTTTTTTTACACAAATGATGGAAGGTGTGTGGAACGAGCTGCCGGAGGAGGTAGTTGGTACTATCGCAATGTTTAAAAAACATTTTGACAGTTAAATGGATAAGATAGGTTTAGAATAATATGGGCCAAAGACAGGCAGGTGGGACTAATGTAGATTCGACATGTTTGGCGGCATGAGCAATTATATCTAAAACAATAATAGTGCAAAGACAAAAACAATGCCCCCAAGTCTTTGTAGTTTAGAGCTTATTTGGAGGTTGTAGTTTTATAATGGATGGTTGTTTGGAAGCTGCTACTGTACCTGGATGTTACATATCTTCCACCTGATGATAGAAGTTAAATGAGAGGGTGGCCAGGATGGTGTGGGTCTCCTTGAGGCAGCATTTCCTGTAGATCCCGTCGATGGTGGGGAGGTCAGTACCCGTGATGGACTGGGCGGTGTTCACCACTTTTCTAGTTTTACAGCACTCCCTCGGTTACGCAGGAAGGAACTAGATTTCTGTGCACAATTTCCCGGAGTGGGACCTGAACAGTCAGCGTATTGATATAATGGGAAGTGTCCTGAGAGCCGTGGGTGCCCTTGCAACATAAAGCAAAGCTGGAAACACAGAGAAAATGCATTTAGTTGACAAATGATTGTAGTCAGTGTTCCCTTGACATGATCCACAGTCAATTAGCATAAGATCATCAACAGCTGTATTTATGGGCTACTGGAGACAGGTCACTTTAACAAACCTGTCTTTGAGTTGAGGTCACCACATTCACCATTAAGTGGGGTTGATCTATTGGGTATTCTGATTGGAAATCGGCAGACTCCCAGTTTATTTCTAATTCCATTTCTTGTAACGACCTTGTCAGAGACTTCTGGTTCAAACATTCATTTCCTTCTGGAGCACGTAAGAGGCATTTCAGTACCAGTGCTGCCTGCGTTTGAACCCTTCAATTGACCCAAGGTAAAGATCACTTTTTTCAATGCATAGGATGATAATTAAACAGGATTTGAAGATGTTATCTCACTGACATTTTATTAATTGAATTTTTCTTTCAAGGACTCCATGGTGAAAATAGTGACTTTGTTAGCAATTGTGGGAGGAAAAAAAAATCACATTTATCAATAATTTTTTTAAATTTTTGACTGAATCTAAACCACACTCTGATAGTTGCAATCTGCCGACATTGCTTATAGGTGTGATGTTGCTTCACGTACTACAGTGTATTCAGAAAGTATTCAGACCCCTTCATTTTTTCCACATTTTGTTACGTTACAGCCTTATTCTAAAATGGATTAAATTTTTTTTTTTTTTTTAAATCAATCAACACACAATACCCCATAATTAAAAAAGCAAAAACAGGTGTTTAGAAATGTTTGCAAAGTAATTAAAAAGAAATAAATGAAATATCACATTTACATAAGTGTCCAGACCCTTTACTCAGTACTTTGTTGAGGCACCTTTTGCAGCAATTGCAGCCTCAAGTCTTCTTGGGTATGATGCTACAAGCTTGGCACACCTGTATTTGTCAATTTCTCCCATTCTTTGCAGATCCTCTTAAGCTCTGTCAGGTTGGATGGGGAACATCGATGCACAACTATTTTCAGGTCCCTCCAGAGATGGTTGATAGGGTTCAAGTCCAGGCTCTGGCTGGGCCACTCAAGGACATTCACAGACTTGTCATGAAGCCACTCCTGCATTGTCTAGGCTGTGAGCTTAGGGTCGTTGCCCTGTTGGAAGGTGAACCTCCGCCCCAGTCGGAGGTCCAGAACACTCTGGAGCAGCTTTTCATCAAGGATCTCTCTGTACTTTGCTCCATTCATCTTTCGCTCAATACCAATTAGTCTCCCAGTTCCTGCCGCTGAAAACCATCCCCACAGCATGATGCTGCCACCACCATACTTCACCGTAGGTATGGTATTGGCCAGGTGATGAGCGGTGCCTGGTTTCCTCCAGACGTGTTGCATGGCATTCAGTCCAAAGAGTTCAATCGTGGTTTAATCAGACTAGAGAATCTTGTTTCTCATGGTCTGAGAGTCACTTAGGTGCCTTTTGGCAAACTCCAAGCGGGCTGTCATGTGCCTTTTACTGAGGAGTGGCTTCCGCCTGGCCGCTCTACCATAAAGGCCTGATTGGTGGAATGCTGCAGATATAGAAGGTTCTCCCATCTCCACAGAGGAACTCTGGAGCTCTGTCAGAATGATCATCGGGTTCTTGGTCACCTCCCTGACCAACGCCCTTCTCCCCCGATTGCTCAGTTTGGCCGGGCAGCCAGCGCTATGAAGAGTCCTGGTGGTTCCAAAGTTCTTCCGTTTAAGAATGACGGAGGCCACTGTGCTCTTTGGGACCTGCAATGCTGCAGAAATTGTTTTATACCCTTCCCCAGATCTGTGTCTCGACACAATCCTGTCTCAGATGTCTACGGACAATTCCTTCATCTTCATGGCTTAGATTTTGCTCTGACGCACACTGTCAACTGTGGGACCTTAGATAGACAGCTGTGTGCCTTTCCAAATCATGTCCAATCAATTTCATTTACCACTGGTGGACTCCAATCAAGTTGTAGAAACATCTCAAGGATAATCAATGAAGACAAGATGATCCTAAGTTCAATTTTGAGTGTCATAGCAAAGGGTCTGAATACTTATGTAGATGTGATATTTCAGTGATTTCTTTTTAATTACTTTGCAAAAAAATCTAAACACCTGTTTTTGCTTCTTCATTCGGGTATTGTGTGTAGACTGATGATAAAAAAAGGAATGTAATCAATTTAAAAATAAGGCTGTAATGTTACAAAATGCGGATAAAGTGAAGGGGTCTGAATACTTTCTGAATGCACTTTATATCTGGAGGCCTGATCCTTTTTAATTTAATGCTTTGTTGTAAGTTTTTATAATGTGATAATATTGAAGAATCACAGTGGTCTTAATGATCAATTGCTGGGTGGCAAAATCAAATGATGATTTAAGCATGAGATGGGGGAGGGGGGCAGGGGCTAACAAGAGAATTTTGAATTAATTCTTAATTTTGCACTGGTCTGTTGTAATTTTAATTAGCTATCTCTAGTGTCCTTCTGAGAAAGTGAATATACTGTACGATTTTTATTTTTAATTATCAGTCAGATGTGAAACGTTTACCCAATTAGCATTTGCTATTTCCTTTAGAATCAGAATCTGATTTTATTCGCCGAGTATGTTTTGCCACATACGAGGAATTTCACTGGCCAGGTCAGTCATACAGTTAAAAGCAAAAACTCAAAAACACGGGACAGTCTTGACTCCCATAGCCAGTGGCGTTCGGGCCCTCTGCATCGAGGCGTTCAGCACCTGCATCGGGGGATGTCAACTCCCCCACGCTGGACGATCGAACCTCACGTCGGGACTGGTCGAACCTTCTGCGACGTTGGAGCTCCTGACTGCGAGCCCTTGATGGTAAGTCCGCGCCCCGCAGTGGGGCTCACGGCAGTCCGAGGAGGCCTCCAGCTCCAGCGATGGTAGGCAGCAGAGTCCGGAGAATGTAATCCAAAAATTGATCACATCTCTGGGAAGGTAGGAACTTGGGGAAAAAAAAGTTTCACCCTCCCCCCCCCCCCCTCCCCCCACATAAAACAAACCGAAGTACATTATTTTTGTAAAATATTTTTATTAGAAGTAATTACATATTAAGAAGAAATATAAAATCCAATTAAAACAAAAGAAAATATTATCGTCACATACATTCTTAATGTTTTTAAAATTTACGATCAATCTTATTTGTACTTCGATAATTTTCTTTTTTATTTTATAACAGTAGGAAATAAAAAAAGAGAAAGAGAAAAAAAAAGATAAACTAATTGAGTGGAATATTAAACAAGATATTCTTCATTGGAGACATATTTATGATCTATTGTCTATAATTCTTCATCTATTCATACATTCAGGCTTCAGTCATGGCTTCGAACCGGACCATCTTGACCCTTTAAATATTCAATAAATGGAGACCATATTCCTCTGAATTGGTCCAGCCTGTCCATCAGGGCAAGCCTTAATCGTTCCAGGTGCAGTGTCTCCGACATTTCTGTAATCCACATTTTAGTTGTAGGGGAAATACGACCTTTCCAAAATCTTAGTATTAATTTTTTACCAATTATTAAACTATAACCGATAAAAATTATTTGTTGTGTTGTTAATATCTGATTTGTTTCTAGTATTCCCAATATAATTAGTTTTGAGTCTGGAGTTAACTTTGCATTAACTACAATTGAGATTATCTTAAAAATTTCTATCCAAAAATTAGTGATTTTTTATTATACATTTTGTGAATGAATGCGTTAGATTAGCTTCTAATTGTTGACTCTTATCACATATTGCGGACACATTTGAGAAAATTTAATTTAACTTGGACTTTGAGAGATGTAATCTATGTATAACTTTAAATTGTATCAAGGAGTGTCTAGCATTTAATGAACAATGATGTATATGTTGTAAACTTTATTCCATACTTCTCTACTGATTACTTAAACCTCGTTCATTTTCCATGCTTTGTCTATATTTATCCGTATTTGGTAAATCATTTTCCAATAAAATATTATAAATATATGATATTAATTTCTCTGTATTCGGATGTTTATTTAAACATTCTGGAATTTCAAAATTTCTGAAACTTACAAAATTCTTTCTGCAGGAAGATTGTTCCTAAAATCAGCAGGGGGAATTGTATTTGATTTGAAACATGTTGAGGCCAGTTCATTGGCTAAGGGGGAAAATTTGTAGATATTGAAAATATTCTTTAAAATGCTAAATCCATAATTTTTGTTGTAATTCCTGAAATGAGATGAAATAAACTGAAATGAGAGAAATACCAAAGTACATTAAAACAAACTTTTAACAAATGCTAAAAATAACAAAAAGATGAAAAAACGAACAGACTGCTGGCAGGGCTGCCATCTCCCCAGCGCCCCTGGTGGTCTAAAATCTGAATCTGATTCTGATTCTATTTCCTTTATTTAGAATCAGGCAAATTCAATAAGTTAGACCAATAGTGGGTAGAGTCTATTACCGGGGATTCAAGAACCTGAGGACATGGGTTTAAGATGAGGAGGGAAAGATTTAATAGGAACCTGAGTGGCACTTTTTTCACACAGAGGTACATGGAACATGCTGTCAGAGGAGGTATTTGAGGCAGGTCCATTAACAACATGTAAACGACACCTGGGCAAGCACCTGGATAGCAAAGGTTTAGAGGGATATGGGCCAAAGACGGGCAGGTGGGACTAGTGCAGATGGGGAGTTTTGGTTGACATGGAAAAGTAGGGCTGAAGGGCCTGTTTCCGTGCTGAGAGGAAAGACAAATGTGTTTAAAGCATGATGCATAATAACGGAAATGCTGGAAATCTGAAGTAAAAGAGAATGCTGGATGTTATTGGCAGATCAGATTGTATCTGTGGAGAGGAAAATATGAGTTGATATTACAAGTAGTTGCATGTTTTTTTTGTGTTTTTCAAATATATCTGATTGAATGTCAGTCCTCATGAAACCGACCTATATTCCTTCCTCTGATTCACAATTTTCAATACTTCTACGCTTATCTATTTTTGTCTTTTCATTGCTGGCCTTTGTCCACCCGTCTGCCTATCAAGAATCCCCCTCACCTGCAATCACGTATCACTCACCAGGCTTTGATTCCCTCCCCCCCTTCCCCCCCCCCCCCCCCCCCCCCGCTTCCAGTTTTCCTTCTTCCCCCCCACCACAATCAGTCTGAAGAGACAAACCCATGTTCTCCAGAGAAGCTGCCTGACCCGCTGAGTTACTCCAGCACTTTAAGTCTTTTTGTTTCACAGAGAAGGGGATTGGCTGTGTGCAGGAGGTCCACATGAGTCAGGAGAGGGAAAGTGAAAACCAGAAGACCACTTTTATGGGCCTGTCCCACTTGGGCGGTTTTTCAACGGACTGCAACTGGAACGGCAACTGTCAGAGTGGAGCACGCACAAACACATCACTTCCTTCACCAGCCCATTATGCAGGCGGGGGGCAGGGCAAGTGGGGGGAGCGCTGATGAAAATATTCACCAGGTGCAAAGCCAAGGTGATACAGACACACACCACAATGAACAGGAAGATTGGCGCTGTAATTAAGACAGCTAAAGCACAGTGTATGGTAAGTCCTTTAAAGGAAGGGGGGAGAAGGAGTATAGACAACTTTTAAGAAGCCAGAGATACACGTCTGTGAAGCTAGGCGGACATTTAACATTACCGGTCGGTTATCCTTGGTTCTGAAAATTACCTGCTTACCTTTTTTTTTCCAATGAACCAATGAAATTCACCGGTCAGCACCGGCTCCAACCTATGAGACCCTCCGAGAACCTTCAAGCTCCTGGCAACCCATTAGGACCTCTTCGCGACCCACCTATGGTATGAGAATTCTCGCTACTCTCTATGGTGGCCTCATACCAGTTGCCGCTAATTTTTCAACATGTTGAAAAATTTGCGGCAGCCATAATGAGGCCGCGACTAGTTCCGGGAACACCTCACGACCATGAAGGCGACTCCCCGGCAACTACCCACGAACATGTGGTGACCATGTGGCGACTGCATAGTCTCATTATGGCCCACAGGCCCATTAGCACCTGCAAAAGACAAGGCCTGGATCGAGTGAATTTGGTGAGGAGTTTCAAGTACTGGGAGAGTCTTGGACCAAAGGGCACATCATCAGAATAAATTAATGCACCTTTAGCATGGACATACGGGGAATTTCCTGAGTCGGAGGGTGGTGAATCTGTGGAATTCAATGCCACTGATGACTGTAGAGGCCAAGTCATTGGGTATTCGTCAAAGCGGAGATTGATAGGCATTGAAGGTTATGGGGTGAAGGCAGGAGAATAGGGTTGAGAGGGAAAAATTGATCAGCCATGATTGAATGGCGGAGCAGACTCGATGGGCCAAATGGCCTAAATCTGCTGCTATGTCTTATAATTAATTACCCATGGAAAAAGTAGCTCCGTTTCTGATTTGATGCATCAAAATCTTTGTTAGTCAGAAGGTGAGATATGTCTTTAACATCATTTGAGAGAGTTAGTTTATGATTTGAGTGCGCCATGTAACTCCTGCTGGTTTCACCAAAAGTGTTCGAAACGCTCAGCAGGACACGCAGCAATGGTGAAACCAAGATAATGTTTAGAGACTTTAGTGGTACAGTGCGGAAACAGGCCCTTCGACCCACCGACCAGCATTCACCTCGTACACTAACAGTACCCTACGCACTCGGAGCAACTTACAATTTTACTGATGTCAATCAACCTCCTATGTCTTTGGAGCATGGGAGGAAACCTGAGCACCTGGAAAAAAACTCACACGTTTCATGGGGAGAACTTACAAACTCCAAACTGACGGCACCCATAGTCAGGATCGAGCCCGGGTCATTTGACGCTGCCAGGCAGCAACTCTACCGCTGCACCACTGTGCCTCCCCTTGAGTTCTTGAGCTTTCATCAGAAGCTAAATGTTGTTTCTGTTCAAGGTCTCCCTGGTTGGACCTCAGAAATACCACGATGTAAGCATTGCCATTTACTGAATGATAGTGGGTGTTAATGTTAACCTAAGTAAATTAGACGTTGAGATATACTTCACGTGGGTTGAAATAACAGTGTAAGAGGGATTCTGATTTTTAATCAGTCATTCTGAAGGTGGTATTTTTTTTTTTAGATTTATACTACAGCCATCAAACCTTTTCTAAAAGCATCTGAAGTGTTTTTACTTATGTGTTGTAAAATATTTACTGCACTGCTATGTTTCCGGTCCCCCTTGTAAAAGGATATTCTGCTTTGTCGCTTTGCCAAGCGAATTAAATTTCTTGCAAAGCAACTCAAATCTTGTTTATTATGTGCACACAGTATCACAACAATCAAAAGACTGATTAAACTTGAAAAATAAGGCAGCACTGTAAACCAAAGTCCCACCTTGAGGCTTTGTAATGAAGTGTGATTCAAATCCAACCATCTTCAAAATATATATTTCAAGAGAGTCAAGAGTAAAGAGTGTTTTATTGTTATGTGTCCTGAAACGAAAAATGAATTTATTTCTTGTAGCAGCACAACTGATATATAAACATAGTTTGATGATTGATTGAAAGTTATAGCATGGAAACAGTGCCCTCGGCCCACTGAGTCCACGCTGACCATCGGTCACCCTTGTTCCATGTTATTCCACTTTCACATCCACTATCTACACAATTTTACAGGCCAATTAATATACAAACCTGTAGGTCTGTGGGATGTGGGGAGGAACCCACGCGGACGCAGGGAGAATGTGCAAACTCTACACAGACAGCACCCTAGGTCAGGATCGAACTGGTGTCTGTGGCGCCGTGAGGCAGCGACTCTATCCGCTGCGCCATCCCTTTGTACGACTGCAATCTTACAAGCCGTCAGTCGACGGGGAAAATAATAAAACGTTGGTTCTCTATGAACGAAGAGTGCAGATGACCTTTCTTGTACAAATGTGGGCGGCAAATTGCAAGTTGTTGTAAATATTTCCAGTGCTAGCGTGAAAAGAGCTAGACAGACAAATGTTTATCCCCGCAGTCGCCCTGGCGACCACTAACAATGCAGCTACATTTGTGGTTGCTGCAAGTGGAGTGTTTCAGTGAGGATATCATCACAGTGGTGCAATCACCTCGCTTGGACGTCTCCTGGTCAAAGGTCAGCTAGGAGAATTGATTGCTTAATATCCTGGGAGGGCACAGTCTCCTGCAGATAACCACTTTCAACCCGTGTTTCTGGCTACACCCTATTCATGCTACAAATGCATCTATAATAACCACTGTCTGGGAACCATCGTTTTGTACTGAAGCCCTGAAGTCTGTAGTAAGTCAAATCCCCATCACATAATTCCCTGCATGCCTATACAACCAATGTTCAAAAGAACCACATACTTGAAACATCGTAACTAACAAGGTCAAAGAGAAAAGCTTCATCTCATCCCCGAGTCCCATATTTCCCATTTATTATAGAAACATAGAAACATAGAAATTAGGTGCAGGAGTAGGCCATTCAGCCCTTCGAGCCTGCACCGCCATTCAATGTGATCATGGCTGATCATCCAACTCAGTATCCCGTACCTGCCTTCTCTCCATACCCTCTGATCCCCTTAGCCACAAGGGCCACATCCAACTCACTCTTAAATATAGCCAATGAACTGGCCTCAACTACCCTCTGTGGCAGAGAGTTCCAGAGACTCACCACTCTCTGTGTGAAAAAAGTCTTTCTCATCTCAGTCTTAAAGGATTTCCCCCTTATCCTTAAGCTGTGACCCCTTGTCCTGGACTTCCCCAACATCGGGAACAATCTTCCTGCATCTAGCCTGTCCAACCCCTTAAGAATTTTGTAAGTTTCTATAAGATCCCCTCTTAATCTCCTAAATTCCAGAGAGTATTCATCCCAACATTCCCCTTCCCACCCCCGTCCACCTCTATCCCTTGGTTTTAGTTTAGTTTATTGTCAGGTTTACCAAGGTCAGTGAAAAGCATTTGGTTGCCTGCCATCCAGTCAGCGGAAAGATTATTCATGATCACAATTAAGCTGCCACAGTGCACAGAGAGATACAGGGTAAAGGTAATCATGAAAAGTGCAAGGTAGTCCAGTAAAGTCCAATTAAAGATGGTCCAAGGGTCTCCAATGAGGTAGATGATAGGTCAGGCCAGTTGGTGAGAGGACAGTTCATGATAACAGCCGATAAGAAACTGTGCCAGGATCTATTGGTCTGCGTTTTCACCCTTCTTAACTGTTGATGGGACAGGCAAGAAGTGGGAGTGACCGGAGTGAGACTGGTCCTTGATTATGCTGGTGGCCTTGCTGAGGCAGCGTGAAGCTCGTTCCAGATCAACATTTCACTCCTCTTACCTCATTTCCGACACCCTTTTGTCTTTTTTTCATCGCTAGTCTTTGCCACTTACTCCACCCGTCTGCGAATCATCCCCTCACCTGCACAACCTATCCACAACGTTGTCCTACACATAGATCATGTCATATGATAGTAGAATGAGGCCATTCGGCCCATCAAGTCTCCTCAGCCATTCAATCATGGCTGATCTATCTCTCCCTCCTAACCTCATTCTCCTGCCTTCTCCCCATAACCTCTGACATTTCAAGATTCAAGAGAGTTTATTGTGTCCCAGATAGGACAATGAAATTCTTGCTTTGCTTCAGCACAACAGAATATAGTAGGCATGAATACAGAACAGATCAGTGTGTCCATATCCATATTACTAAAAGTCTGATCTTGACCACCTCCAGTTGTTCTGTATATTGATTTTAGAAAAAAAAGCTGCCACTCACGGCTGTGATTTTTGGCCATCTTACTCGGAGTCCCCCTTTGCTGCACAGGACATGAGGATTTTTCCCATTGATGAAAAATAAAAGAGTTATTAGTGTTTTAAAAATGTTGAGATTCTCTCTCCTGAGGCCACGCCCCTTCCGGAGGGACTATAAAACCCGGAAGTGTTGAGTGCCTCAGTCAGTCTCTGCAAGATGGGGGAGCGAGAGGGTCACGTCTCTCAGTCTGTGCTGTGAATAACACTGAACACATGTCTACTAAACTGTGAGTGGTTTTACTGACCTGTCAGTGCCCTTAATGTGGTTTGAAAATATAGTTTGGAAATGCTAAAGCGGTGTTGCCTTTGGTTTGGAAATGCTAAAGCTGTGTTGCCTTTGGTTTGGAAATGCTAAAGCTGTGTTGCCTTTGGTTTGGAAATGCTAAAGCTGTGTTGGCTTTGGTTTGGAAATGCTAATGCTGTGTTGCCTTTGCTTTGGAAAATGCCAAAGCTGTGTTGCATTTGCTTTGGAAAATGCTAAAGCTGTGTTGCCTTGCCTAATTAAAGATGCCCTGCCTAATTAAAGTTGCCTGGCCTAATTAAAGTTGCCTTGCCTTCTATATAATTAAAAGTCTAATCTTGACCACTTCCTGTTTGCGTTTTATATTGATTTTAGGAAAAATGCTACCACGTATGGCTGTGATATTTGGCCATCTTATTCACAGCCCCCCTCTGCTCATCAGGTGTTGAGGACTTTTCCCATTGATGAAAAATAAAAGAGTTATTGGTGTTTTAAAAATGTTGAGATTCTCTCTCCTGTCAATCATGCCATGAAGGCCACGCCCCTTCTGGTGGGCGGGGGAGGGACTAGAAAACCCAGAAATGTGGGCGTGGCTCAGTCCCTGCAAGATGGAGGAGGGAGAGGTCATGACTCGCTGTCTTTAGTGGCCTTGCACCCTGCTTGAAATGGTATGAAACTGCACTGGAATTTGGTGGCCTTGCACCCTGCTTGAAGTGGTATGAAACTGTGCTTGAATTTGGTGGCCTTGCACCCTGCTTGAAATGCCAGGCCTTGCACCGTGACTCAACTGCCAGCCCACCATCCGTGAGTGAGGAGTGAGGAGTGAGTGAGCTGCCAGCACAACAGGCTTGAGTGACTGAGCCGCTAGCCCAAGAATCCATTCGGCCCACAATGTTCATACTAGCCTTCTGGAAACCAGTCCCTTCAGCCCACAACACCCATACTAGCGCTCCAGAAAGCCCCCTCACACCCCACTGGCCACCAATATTGGAAGTTGGTGGGGAGGTGGAATATTGCATTGGGGAACCAGCCCTCCCGTGTGATGCTGGGACCCAATGGGTCCCACTTAGCCTAGAACCATTATATTAATATATACACATGACTAAATATACAGATAAAGTGTAAATAAACAGATAAAGGGCTATTAATGGTTAATGGGCTATTCAGAGTATTGTTTGAGTTGAGTTTAATGGCCTGAAGGCTGTGGGGAAGCAGCTATTCCTGAACCTGGACGTTGCAATCTTCAGGCTCCTGTACCTTTTACCTGAATGGGTCCTTGATGATGCTGCCAGCCTTTTTGAAGCAGCGACTGCGATAGATCCCCTCGGTGGTAGGGGGGTCAGAGCCAATGATTTACCTGCACTGGCAGTTTGTTCTCGATATTCACCTCACTCTGAGTGAACTTTATTGTATTTTTGATTGTTATATATTTGTGCTGTTGCGTTGATGGGCCTGCGAAGTTGCAGCGAATAAGAATCTCATTGTTCCGTTGCCAATGACAATAAAACACTCTTGACTGTAATTATCAGCATCATTGTGTTAATACTGCCTGCATCATACTGAACACTAGCTGGTTAATCACACGGTGCCTCTTGATCATATTTTCACAGGCTACCAAATTTGGCTCATTCCATCTCTATGAAACCAAAGTAATTTAACTTTTTGAATAAAAGCTGTCTGGTAAATTGATTCTGAAAGATCTATTAGGGTAGGCTGTTTACATTTATTATTGGCTGAACTGACATGGGGTCAGAATCTTTTATGTACAAATCATCGATTAAACTCACAATGTTATCTAATCTAATTCCACAATATATCCTTGCAAATGGCAAGTCAAGAATACAAAGTCTTCCAATCCTTGCTAATTTGAACAAAAATACATCAAAGACCTTTCTAGAGACCCAGGTCCGCTCCTGACCACAGGTGCTGTCTGTATGGAGTTTGTACGTTTATTTTAGTTTAGTTTGCAGATACAGAGCGGAAACAGGCCCTTCGGCCCACCGGCTCTGCGCCGACCAGCGATCTCCACTCATTAACATTATCCTACTGCATTTGAAATTCAGTGTATACAGTGAGTCAATCTGCATAGTTCAATCATTAGTTGTGGATCTTGCTGACTTGACACGGAAGACTGTTCAGGGTATAATACTGATTTGTTTCTTTTGTCATGTGCTTTCGTAATCATTGAATATTTGTCTCTTTCTGCTACCGTTTATTTAGCTCCCAAACCATTCCATGACTGGAGTAAGAAAGGGGGAAAAAAAAGCAATTGATTTATTAACCTGCGGAGAATTGGATTATAAGAAGCGGATCAATAAAGGTCCTTTTAAAAGTCAGGAATTAATCAGTTCCCAGGGGTACAGCTAAAATTTCTGAGACAACATTAGAGGCAAAGAGATTTTGTGCTCTGAGCAAAGTGTGGGAAGGTTTGAACCGTCAAATGAAAGACAGTAGCTTTGATTTGATTGACCCTCCCCCCCCCCACTTACAATGCCTCTTGATAGCTGATACACAACTTTGCCGTGCACTTTGTGGTCTGTGGTGGCAGGAATGTGGAAATGGAGGGCGGCTTTTGAAAGGAGTGTTCGCACAAAACATCTGACTGAACTGTGGCAATGTATTGACTGAAGTAACCTTCATTTTGAACTTTAAAGTCAGTGACAGATACAATGTGCAAAGCACCAGAACTTTTACAAAACGCTGGAGGAACTCAGTGGTTCTGCAGCACCTGCGGAAGGAATGGACAGATGATGTTACAAATTGGGGCCTTACTTCACATTGATCCAAGTAGCGGAGAGAAAGCTGGAAAGGAGATGTGTGGGGGGGGGGGGGGTGGGACAAAGCCTGGCAAGTGATAGGTGGATACAGGTGAGGGGGGAGTATAGGTGACTTCTCTTTATTTGGAGATATAGCATGGAAACAGGCCCTTCGACCAACCGAGTCCACGCCGACCACTATCATCCCGTACATTAGCACTATCTTACACACTAGGGACAATTTGCAATTTTATCGAAGCCAATTAACCTGCAAACCTCTATGTCTTTAGAGTGTTCCCAGAGAAAACCCACGTGGTTACAGTGAGAACATGCAAACTCATAGTCATGATCGAACCCGGGTCTCTGGCGCTGTAAGACAATGTTGCCCCAATACTGGATGGATTCTAATAAATTTATGAACAGAATTGAGCAACACACACCAATAACCATGATCATTGCTATATGGAGACCACAAGCAACTGCAGATGTTGGAATCTGTAGTGAAAAACAGTGCTGGAGGAACTCAGTGGGCCAGGCAGCATCTGTGGAGGGAAATGGACAGATGATGATTCATGTCGAGACCCTTCTTCCGACTATGTCTTCAGAACATTTATTTTCCATCCTACTGATTCGGGACATGGTGAGACACTGCGCTATTGCGCCAGGGACCCGAGTTCCATCCTGACTCACTGTCTGTGCAGAGTTTGTACATTTTCCCCGTGACACGCGTGGGTTTTCTCTGGCTGCTCCGGTTTCCACCCACACTCCAATGATGTACAGGTTTGAAGGTTAATTGGCTTGGTAACATTGTAAATTGTCTCTAATGTGTGTAGGATAATGTAAGAGTGCGGGAATTGCTGCTCGGCGCGGACTCGGTGGGCTGAAGGGCCTGTATCCGCGCTGTATCTCTACACACCTTGCATGACGGATTTTATTTAATGCCACTGATATTTTATTGGCACTGAAATTTATTTTTGAGTTGGATTTTGTGACCTTGTTTATTGAAAGAAAAATTGTTCAATCTAACTGTCCGAGATGAGAGATTTAAAATAAGGACTCTTTGCAAAGCGGTTTCCTTTGCAAATTGTGGATTGCATACAATCGAAAAACAAAATCTTAATCGTCTAAATGTCACAACTCAAGTGTGCAACAATAAAAACAAATCTTTGCTATTGGTGGGGAAATAGTTCTCGTAATAGGTTGCCATTTACAAGCAAACACAATGCTACCCACACACGAATGTCAATTTGGCTGAATATTGAGTCGTCAATGAAAATGAGGAATATTTGCAAGCGAATAAGGGAGAAGAGTTCACAAACCGTGTGAACAATGCAGTTCCAGTCATTTGTGAATGTCATCTGAAGCCAAAGATTAGAAGACAACATTTAATGCGTTCCTTTGTGTCTCGACCATACATCATGACCTGCTTTCATTTAGCTTTGGAAGAAAATGGAACTACTAAAAGCTTTGCCACTGTGACTCTGCTGAAGTTGAACTGGACATGGAGTGCTGTTAGTTAGGTTAGATGGCTCTCTGCAGGACACTGTAACGGTTACTGAACGAATAACTAAAAGTTATATAGTCCTGTGATTCACATCCTTGCTATAATATTTCTGATTTTCTTTTTTAGGAGAGTGAGTTCAAACAAAAATAAAGTCGCATTTATAAAAAAAAACATTTTTTTGTTTTTGGAACTGCAGCACCTCTGTGCTATGTTGTGGTCTACCCCATTGCAGATATTGGACTTTGTCTCTAGAACTGATGCACTACAGTGCTGGGAACTATATTCTGCATTCTGTATCTTTGCCTTTGCTCTACCTATTCTTGGGATTGGCTTGATTATATTTCTGTACCTGACCATATTGGATCGCATACAAAACCAAGCTGTTCATTGGATGGCATCCAAGACATGCGACTCTCTATGTGCTGCTCCCAGAAACGGATCTGCCATCATTTATTACAATCGTTCCACTCTTTTAAACCTCCGCTCCAACAGCACTAGATGTTATTCCCTTTATCCTGTATCGGTACTCTGTGGGCAGCTTGATTGCAATCACGTACAATCTGTCCGCTGTCAGCACTCAACAAAAAGGCTTTTCACTGTACCTCAGTAAACATGAAAATAAAATAAACTGAACGACCTTGGTACAGCAAAGCAGTTTAAAATAAATATTTAGACATTTACATGGATAGGATAGGTGTAGAGGGATATGCGCCAAATGCAGGCAGGTGGGACTATTGTAGATGGGCCATGTTGGTCAGCGTGGCCTGTTTCCATGCTGTATGACTCTACTTCTGTACACGTAACAATAAACCTAAACCAAGGGCGGCAGCGGTAGAGTGGAGAACCAGGTTCGATCCCGACTACGGGTGCTGTCTGCACAGAGTATGTATGTTCTCCCCGAGACCGTGTGTGTTTTCTCTGAGATCTTTGGTTTCCTCACACACTCCAAAGACGTACAAGTTTGCAGGTTAATTGGCTTGGTATGAATGTAAATTGTCCCTAGTGTGTGTAGGATAGTGTTAATGTGCGGGGATCGCTAGTCGGTGCAGATTCAGTGGGCCGAAAAGCCTATTTCTGCGCTGTATCTCTAAACTAAACTCAGCAATAGGAAACATATCAGGAAAAATGTTTTAATATGTACGGAGCGTATTTGTGCTTCCTAATAGAAATTTAATTACTTGTTTCTGGACATGTTATTTGGTTTTGCTTTGTTCATCTTTCTTTCACGTCTATTTGAAGCTGGGATCTAAAGCTTAACACCAATTAACTCTGTTTGAAGTGTAGATTTCAAAAGTCCACAGTTTAGAACTATGTACTCTGATCCGCCTGCCCATTAAAATGGCCTAAAAAAGACAGCCAGTGTTGTCACTGATCCACTTTCTCCAACACCGACCCCCCCCCCACCCCCCCACCGCCCTCCCCTCCCCTGGCCATGCTCTCATCTCGATCTTACAGACGGCAAGGAGTCTGAAAACTTGTGATACCAGGTTTGGGAACAGATTCTTCCCAGCAATTTCCATCAGCCTCTTGAACACTACACGACCCTAACCTTGGCAACTATGATTTTTCTTTACTTTACACTTCAGAGATACCGCATGAAAACAGGTCCTTCACCCACGGAGTCCACACTGACCAGCGATCACTATCCAATACATTACAGACAATTTACAGAAGGCAATTAACCGACAAACCTGTGCATCTTTGGCTAGTGGGATACTGGAAAAAATCTATGGGGTCAGAGGGAGGGACGGAAACTCTGTGCAGAAAGTACCTGTAGTAAGGACCAAACCCGGATCCCTGGTACTATAAGGCAGCAATTCTACCACTGTGCCACCCTAATCGGCTATGGACTGTGTCTTTGACAATAGGTGCAGGAGTAGGCCATTCGGCCCTTCGAGCCAGCATCATGACTGATCATCCCCAATCAGTACCCCGTTCCTGCCTTCTCCCCATATCCCCTGACTCCGCTATTTTTAAGAGCCCTATCTAGCTCTCTCTTGAAAGCATCCAGAGAACCCGCCTCCACCGCCCTCTGACACAGAGAATTCCACAGACTCACCACTCTCTGTGAGAAAAAGTGTTTCCTCTTCTCCGTTCTTAATGGCTTACTCCTTATTCTTAAACTGTGGCCCCTGGTTCTGGACTCCCCCAACATCGGGAACATGTTTCCTGCCTCTAGCGTTTCTGTAAATAAGCAATTTACCTATTAAAGTGTGCAACATCTTTTAATGATCAGGGTATTACATACATCTTCAAGCACTGGCTACATTCTTCTACTGAGCTGCACCCAGGAAGGGGAAGGCGTTATGATTGATGCTAACTAGGCGGGGTTAATGGGACTGAGGTAACGTTGCATATAAACCATCTGTTTCCAAACCCTTAACAATCTTATATGTTTCAATGCGATCCCCTCTCATCCTTCTAAACTCCAGAGTGTACAAGCCAAGCCTGCTCCATTCTCTCAGCATATGACAGTCGCGCCATCCCGGGAATTAACCTTGTAAACCTTCGCTGCACTCCCTCAATAGCAAGAATGTCCTTGCTCTTATATTCAATTCCTCTTGTTATAAAGACTGTGTCTTTGGTTGCACTTCAGAAATTCTTTTGCACTTGCATCATGGTTATTAATTTATTGAATTCTTTGTTGGTTGTATTTATGTGGATATTGTGTTTACGGGCCTATTAAGCTGCTGGAAATAAGAATGTAATTATTCAATTGGCAGTACATATCACAATTAAATAATATTGACTCTCTTCACTCTGAATGCTCATAGTGCATTCGTTAAAGTGGTACATTCATGTTTTCTTTGTGAACTCTAAGCAGCTGGTTTGTGGGGAGTGTCGCCACATTGATTTAGGAAAACATCATAGATCATAGAACAGTGCAGCACATGAATGGACCCTTCAAGCTACGATGTTTGCACCAAATGCATGTTTGTAATATCAAGAGGGGGAACACGGAGGAGAAATTGAAGACGATGGAACTTCACACACCAATAAAAGGATAAAAAGTATCTCTGCAATATGAAAAATCCAATTAACCTACAATCCTGTATTTCTTTGGAATGTGGGAAGAAACTGGAGCAAAACCCACGTGGTCACAAGAACTATGTACAAACTCCGTACAAACAGCACCTGTGGTCAGGATCGAACCTGGATCTCTGCCTCCACCGCTGTGCCGCCGTCTTGCATATCTTGAGGAGATTGCCCTCACAGAGCCTTGGCATTGACTTTAAGGTGCAGCTCCATCCAATACCACCACAAATTGCAGAGTTATGGACGCAGCCCAGACCTTCATGCAGACCAACATCCCTTCTATTGGCTCCATCTACACTACGCGCTGCCTCGGCAAGGCCATCAGCATAATAAAGAACCAGTCTCACCCCAGTCACTCCTTCTTCCCCCTTCTCCCATCAGACAAGAGGCACAGAAGTATGAAAATGCATACCTCCAGTTTCGGGGACAGTTTCCTCCCAGCTGTTATCGGGCAACTGAAGTGTCCTCTCACCAGCTAGAGTGCGGCCCTGACTTCCCATCTACCTTACTGGAGACATTCGAACTATCTCTTATCAGACTTTATCAGACTATCTCGCACTAAATGTTGTACCCTTTCTTCTTTCTCTGTGCACTGAAGGATGGCTTGATTGTAATCATGTATAGTCTTTGCTTTGACTGAGTAGCGCACAACAGAAGCTTTTCATTGTAACTCAGTATGGGTGACAATAATAAAGTAAACTAAATTTTATATTAAAATTGATTATTTTAGTATTGTTGCAATAATCTATCTTGGGAATGTTGCCGCCTGGCCCATTCCAGACTGCAGGAGTATGTGCTGACAGATGCACTGGAGCTAGTGCAGTCAATGCCAAGGCTCTGTGAGGTCAATCTCCTCAAGATATGCAAGACGGCGGCACAGCGGTGGAGTCAGAGAACCGGGTTCGATCCTGACCACAGGTGCTGTTTGTACGGAGTTTGTACATACTTCTTGTGACCACGTGGGTTTTGCTCCAGTTTCCTCCCACATTCCGAAGAAATACAGGATTGTAGGTTAATTGGTAAAATTGTAAGTTGTCCCTAGTGTTTGGGATAGTGTTAGTGTATGGGGTGATCGCTGGTCAGCGTGGACTTGGTGGGTGGAAGGGCCTGTTTCTGCGCTGTAAGTCTAAAGTGCTCTGAAGTTAGGCATACAAATCTATGGTACTTACTAATCAAGTGAAAAAGAGCAGCAAAAAACACACCTTTATTTATTTTGCTGGGCATCATGCATGTTAAAGTGGCATTGATCGGCAACTCCAGACTATAGAGTGAGAATGAGTCACTGCTACAATATTTAAATTTATGGAAGCACAAGCGGACATCAAGTAAAAAGTGAGTTTAGTCGGATTAAGTGCAGCTTAGTCGATTGACACACTACCCAGGGTCACAATGAGCATGGTCCCGCGATGGCGAGCAATCTGTGCAGAATCTGTTCAACTGTTCAGTCTCAAGCACTCATTCAGGAAAGGATGGGTCGGGCTGGGCAATTAAAAAGACCATCATATGACGGGCAGTGGCTAACTTTACAATAGGAGTAGACAAAATGCTGGCAGGAACATTTACAGTGGAATAGAAACAGTAAAGAGTTTGTCAAATAAATCAAGAGGATTTAATTGCCATAATGTCGAAACACAGAATTGCCGATGATGGCTTACAAAAAATGACACAAAGTGCTGGATCAACTCAATGATTCAGGCAGCATCTCTGGAGAGCATGGATAGGTGATGTTTCGGGTTAGGACCCTTCTTCGGTGTTTCATTTGTACCACAGCAGAACAATGACATTCTTATTTGTAGCAGTACTGCAGGTCTGTAAACACCGTAAATAGATAACATCATAAACAGACAACAAATCCTCAATAAATTAAAACCTAATATTAATGCAAAACAAAAGACTGATGTCTCCAGTGCACCCAAGACATTAGAAGCTAAGTTAGTGTTTTGTAATGTTCAAGAGCCTGATGATTGTTGGGTTGAAGCTGCTCTTCAACCTGGTCATGGTTTTCAAACTCTTGTATCTTCTTCCAATGACAGGAGTGCAATGAGAGCATGGCCAGGGGTGGTGTTGGTCCTTGATGATGCCGGCTGCCTTTTAGCAACTCTTGGGGAAAATCGCATTAAGCTAAGTTGAATGATCACATAGTGCATTTGTCTCACAAATTAGGAGATAACTCAAATAGGAGATGTCCGAAGTTCGTTGTCATTCAGCAAGTCAATGTCATTCCCGTCTGCCCTCATGGATCGGTGACTGAGGAAGTTTGACAGAAAATAAATATAACAGAGTCACACGGAACTACAGCTGCTGGAGCATCTCAGTTGGTCAGGCAGCATCTATGGAGGGAATGGACAGACAACCTTTCGGTTTGGGACCCCTCAGACTGTGGAATAGAGAGTGTGAGGGGGCAGGGAGCTGGAAAAGGGAAGTGGAGGTGGGACAAAGCCTAGCAAGTGACAGGTGGATATAGATGAGGGTGTGTGGTTGGCAAATGGGTGGACTAAGTGACAAAGCCTTGAGGTGAACAGGAGACAGATACGGAGAAGAGGAGGGGAGTAAGAAAACTAGGCGTATCAATATGGATGGGAGGGGCAAGAAGATGCGTGGTGGGATAAATGGGAGACGCTGCAATGGGAGATGTGTGGATGGGGGGGGGGAGGATGAAAATTGTGGGAGAAATGAATGTGGTGGTGGCATTACTTGAAATTGGAGATATATAACGGTATTGCCACTAGTATTAAAAATGGTGCAATTGAGCAAAATGTAATTGTGAAATCACTCAAATTCATGTTGATGGATTCTGATTATTGATACTCACTTGCCCACTTGCTCTTTGTTGCAACATCTGTGGACGTCTGGTGTTTTTGTTTAGTTTAGTCAGATTGGTACACGGGTCCCTGGCGCTATAAGGCAGCAACTATACCGTGTCGCATTAAATATCATAAATGATGTCAGGTTACGGGTGATAAGAAAAATCTATGTTAATATTCAACATCTGAACTAAAAGTGGAATTTAAAACGGGCATTAGTTTTGCTCTTTCTGATATAAGTTTGCATTCAATATCATTTCCTAATTTTAAGATTTACACTAAAGTTTGGAATAGAAAAAAAATCAAATACTTTCATGAAACTCTTTCTGAAAGTTGCAGTCAATTATCATTATCTCTGATGCCCAATGTTTGTAGAGACAATACAAGTCAAGTGTTTTTCAATATCTGTAATAAGACATAATTAAGAATAGGCGAATATTGCATTCCATATGCATTAAAATCAAAGATGGTCAAGTCAAAAATATTAAATATCATAAAACGTTGGGTTTGCCATTATTGTAGGTAGTACTATGATTATATCTCGTTTCAAACAAGCAATCAGAATAACACTGTGGTGGGAATGCGGTTGATTTTTAACCTCGTCCCTTGATCAGTAACTCTTGGGAAGCGTGGAGTGTCAATTTTAATCCTTGCCCAATTTCCCTTGCCTGACCTTGACGAAGAATAAGATGCTTAAACCCTGTGTTGCAACCAGTACAATCAGGTCTCCCAAGGTTGGATTAACGTTCAACTATCCCTCATACACTTGGTACCAGTGATTATTTTTTTGTAGACAAAAAAGATGCCAGTATGCATATCAATTAAAAAATTAAGCTGCATTGAACAACATTTTTGTTTCCATCAATATACCCAACATTGCAAGCACTTTAACAAGTAATATAATAACTGAACTCTCAGTCTAAACAAATGAATGTTTCAATTCATTCACTTGCATTATCCACTAGCTAAGCACGATTAATAAACGAGTGCAGACAGATGTTTGTTGCATTCTGAGGGGTTCCAAAGGGACCCAAAATCGCACCTATTTTTCTCCAGTGATGCTGCCTGACCTGCTGAATTACTCCAGCATTTTGTGTCTATATTCGGTGTAAACCAGCATCTGCAGTTCCTTCCTACTCATTTTGCTGCTTCAATGCGAGGGTGGCATGTGGCATGTGCCTCACAGCTCCAGAGACCGAGTTAGATCCTAACGACTGGTGCTGTCTGTATGGAGCTTGTACATTCTCCCCGTGACCTGCGTGGGTTTTCTCCGGGAGCTCTGGCTTCCTCCCACACTCCAAAGACGTACAGGTTTGTAGGCTAATTGACTTGGTAAAATAGTAAATTGTCCCTAGTGGGTGTAGGGTAGTGTTAGTGTGCGGGGATCTCTGGTCGACATGGGCTCGGTAGGCCGAGGGGCCTGTTTCCGTGCTGTATCTCTAAACTCTAATCTAAACTAAACATACTTCAAAGAAGTTTTCGTTCTTTCTCGGCTGGGTGGCTGAAAGGCTCTCTGGCAGTCTGAAGAAGTGCTCCAACCCAAAATGTCACCTATTCTTTTTCTCCAGATATGCTGCCTGACCCGCTGAATTACTCTAGCATTTTGCGTTTAGCTTTGCTATAAACCTGCATCTGCAGTTCTCTCCTACACATAATAAACGAGTGATAACGAAGAAACTGCAGATGCTGGAGAATCAAGGGTTACACAAAAAGCTGGAGAAACTCAGCGGGTGCAGCAGCATCTAAGGAGCGAAGGAGATAGGCGACGTTTCGGGTCGAGACCCTTTTTCAGACTGGGGTCTTGTTACCATCACGATAAACAAAAGCATTGCTTGGTACAGACAAGCCAAATCTGTAAACTAACTAAAAACTGAAGTTCAACTTTAAATGTCTGATTTCCAGATTTTTTTTAGAGTTTGGCAAAGGATGATTTCTTCAGAAAATTAAGAAAAAAGTTAAATAAGATATTGAAGATTATAAGTCTTGACACAAAAGGATATGCCTTGCAAGCAACATGTTGTATATTCATTATGCTGGTATGATATCACAACTTGTAATGAAAACAATACAATCTGTTCAATTGTTCTGTGATTGGTCCCGCCACCGTTAGTGCTGGTGATATTTTCCCTGGAAATGAATCTACACGACTTCAGCTAAAGGAAACTGCTGGTGTTCAATTGTTGATGAGGATGCATCTCCCAGATGTGCACAGTTGTATCCAACGTTAAGCTCGCTGGACACCACATGGAGACACCAACCTTGTGAAGTTTTGTTTAGTTTGGTTTGGAGATACAGCATGGAGACAGGCCCTTCGGCCCACTGTGTCCATGCCAACTATGCACTGGTTCCATCTTACTCGCTTCGGGACAATGTTACAGAAGTCTACAAACCCACACGTGGGAGGAGACCGGAGCACCCAGAGAAAACCCACACAGTCACAGGGAGAATGTGCAAACTCCAGCACCAGTAGTCAGGATTGAACCAAGGTCTCAGGCATTGTAAGGCAGCAACTCTGCCTCTGCGCCACTGTGCTGCCCCAGTATTAAACTGGGGCATTGCCTTTCCCAACCTCATTTCTCAATCTCATTCATTTCACCAGGGACGTTTGATCTATGGAAGGGAAAACCCAAGCTCTTATTGTTTGCGATTTTACTTTGGTTTTACAATAGACAATAGGTGCAGGAGTAGGCCATTCAGCCCTTCGAGCCAGCACCACCATTCACTGTGATCATGGCTGACCATCCACAATCAGTACCCCGTTCCTGCCTTCTCCCCATATTCCTTGATTCTGCTATCTTTAAGAGCCCTATCTAACTCTCTTGAAAGTATCCAGAGAATCGGCCTCCACTGCTTTCCAAGGCAGAGAATGCCACAGATTCACAACTCTCTGGGTGAAGAAGGTTTCTTAAACTGTGGCCCGCTGGTTCTGGGCTCCCCCAACATCGGGAACATGTTTCCTGCCTCTAGCGTGTCCAATCCCTTAATAATCTTATATGTTTCAATAAGATACCCTCTCATCCTTCTAAATTCCAGTGTATACAAGCCCAGTCGCTCCATTCTTTCAACATATGACAGTCCCGCCATCCATGGAATTATATTTGTGAACCTAGGCTGCACTCCCTCAATAGCAAGAATGTCCATCCTCAAATTTGGAGACCAAAGCTGCACACAATACTCCAGGTATTGTCTCACCACGGCCCTGTACAACTGCAGAAGGACCTCTTTGCTCCTATACGCAAGTCCTCTTGTTATGAAGGCCAACGTGCCATTAGCATTCTTCACTGCCTGCTGTACCTGCATGCTTTCTTTCAGTGACTGATGTACAAGGACACCCAGATCATGTTGTACTTTCCTTTTTCCTAACTTGACACCGTTCAGATAGTAATATGCCTTCCTGTTCTTGCCACCAAAGTGGATAACCTCACATTTATCCACATATTATTTACTTAATAATTTGTAATGATTATGTTTCCGCTCATCTGCCAGTCCAACCGCTCCTCCCCATTGCCCTGTATTCACCTATCACTTGCCTGCCCATCTCTCTTTTCCAGCTTTCTTCCCCACTCCAAGCAGTCCAAAACTAAAACACTGCCTGTCCATTCCCTCCACAATTTCTACCCTACATCAACCCAAATTAGTTTGTTTGGAAGAGTTGTCTGTTTCTGGTTAAAGTCACCCGTTGAATGATATTAAGGACTTCAGAGTCTCGGGCGTGCAGACAATGTGAAGATAGTCTCATTTGGATCTTTCCTCTGGTGCTTTGTCCACATTTTTGTATGTATGTGACGAGCAGATAAAAAGGAGATCAAAGGTGGTCAATTAAAAAAATCAACCCTTTCTCTATCCCAAAAGACCAGACTAGTTTGTAGATTCCTAGCACGGAGCCTTCCTTTCTAACCCAGCCGTTGATTGCTGGCCATTCTGTAACACTGCTCCATTTGTTTTGTTCACACTGCCTCAATCATTCAACCTTGGTGCCCAACCCTCCCGAGCCATGCCAACGTTGTTGATGTAGCCCAGTCCATCACACAGACCAGTGCCTCCATGTCACCTTGCTAACAATGAGGGGAAGGTGACAAGGATTTCCTTTACATTATCTCCTTTGATCTGTCGTTTTCACACCTTACCCTTCCATATCTCTAGACTCCCTCTCGCCTGACTCAGTCTGTAGAAGATCAACAGTCTTGAGCTGAAATGTCCCCATTCCTTCTCTCAGAGACGCTGCCCATCCCGCTGACTTACTCCAGCATTTTGGGTCTACACAGACCAGACTCCCCATCAATGATTCCATCTACACTTCACGCTGCCTCAGAAAAACAGCCAACATAATCAAAGACTTGTGCCACCCAAATCATAGCGTGAATTTCCTCCAGATGCTCCGGTTTCCTCCCACACTCCAAAGACGTCACGGTTTGTAGGTTAATTGACTCCTGTAAATTGTAAATTGTCCCTAGTGTGTAGGATAGTGCTAGTGTATGGGGATGATTGCTGGTCAGCACAGATCCCCATGGGCCGAAGGGCCTGTTTACATGCTATATCTTTAAAGTCATTAATTGGTACATGTGACAATAAACTGACCTTGATCTTGAAACCTTGAAGCATTAGGCAGAAAATACAGTAGCTTGAAAACATGCACCACCAGACTTAGGAACAGCTTCTTCCCCTCTGTTGTCAGGCATCTGAACTGTGTTTCCACACGCTGGGGTATTATCCCATTCGCCTCCATTGTGGATGTTGGACTTTGCCTTTGGAACTGCTGCATCACAATGCTGAGAACTATATTCTGAACTCTGTATTTTCTCCTGTATTTTCTCCTTCACTCTATCTATTGTACTTGAGTTTGAGGCTTGAATCCATTTATGTACAGTAATATCTGGTCTGATTGGATAGCATGTAAAACAAAGCTTTTCACTGTACCTCGGGTGCCTGTAACAATAGTTAAGCTACAGTAATCCTAAAGAGAGGTCTGGGCCTCTCGGCAGGGGAGATCCACTCACCATAAGGAACTCGCTGTGTCTTATCTAAGCTTCAAATGGTTCTTCAAAGCTTTGGGGGCAAATTAATGAGATGGGAAGAGGAAAGTCCTGTCTGTGGAATATCTGAGTGAAATATTAGAATCCAGTTCTGAAGCCACCCTGTGACTGCAGAATATACTAAAAATAATGCCTTTAGCAATGCATACTCAGTAAACTTAATAGGTTTTAAATCTGCAGTTGATGAAATAACTTTTAAGCCTACAATATATCTGCTGCCCAGACCATAACTGTCATATAGTGGCTTACAGCATGCAAACACTCTTGTTTAATCAATAGATTGCAGTTATGTGATTTAGTCTTGTTGCTTCCAAGCAAAAACTGCTTGGTAATCTCCCTTATTGCTGTCGTTTTATGGAAGAGACATCAACTTTGTGATAAAATACCGTAATCGTGTTTGAAGGGAGAAAAGTCATGAGTCACTTTGAAAATAATGTCATGTAATGGTGATACTATAATAGTGATTGCCAAGATTTATATCCGTCTCTTTGTTTGTTTACCAAATGGGGGAAAAAAAGGATTTGACAATCATTTATTTTATGAAACTGGTGCTTTTGTAATGCAATAAAATGGATATCAGTCAGAACTATAAAGTAATATATTGGTTTTGGAGTTGTGGTTGTAATGATAATGAAATTGCCTGCTTTCTCCGTCATTGCAGAGTTGGTTGGCAGTGAATTCTGATGCAATGCAGTAAAATATGAAACATTCACCAGTCTAATAATTCTCTAATCATTCACTGGGTGTACAGTTACTGTATTTACACATGTAATCGCCGGGGAGAAATTGGTTCATATCATGACTATCGTTGAATAACCTCTCTGGCCCTGAAAAGCCAATTCAACAAATGTTGAGTCTCGGGACTTGTGGATGAATATTTTTTAAATTACTTTAACTTACCTTATAATATGGTTGGCTTATGATAGTTCATCACCTATCATAATCAAACATGTATTTCCTATGTTGGTCTATATAAGATGATTAAAATGTGCATTATTAAACGCGTATAATTTCCTGCTTTGTGACTCGTACATAGTTTTCAAAGTTATTGGCTGCTTAGCTCAGACTATGTATAGATGGGTGTGTATGTTTTTCATTGAATCAGGCCCTTCACAAATTTCCAACGAGTGATTCTACTAAAAACTGATCTTGTGTTGCCCACTGTTGCTCTATTGTCTGATGTCATTGAAAGGGTTGGAGGTAACTTGCAAATCCTTTTCAAATCCTAGAATGTAGGAAGCATGTATGAACATTGTTGATGCTGAGTTTCAAGCTACTTGAGTGCATGAATAGTAAGATTAAACAAGAACTTACCAAGTTTGAAGTTTGATCTTTATTTTATGAGGAGTTGTGATGAGGGATTTCGTGAAGACCCCGCCAGCACGCATGCGCGACATTCTTCAAAGCAGCGGTGTGGAATCACAGATAACAACAATGACTGAAGATAGGAAGATTAACATAGACTAGAACATACCAGTTGACCTTATGATAGAGGGTTGGGAGCGGAGGGCACGAAATCCCTCATCGCAACTCCTCATAAAATAAAGATCAAACTTCAAACTTGGTAAGTTCTTGTTTAATCTTACTATTTTACTTCGGAGTCACGTGAGTGACTTTGTGAAGATTTCAAAGCTCTGTGATTTCATGACAACGTCCATGCTGTCACACTGCCGCAATACTGATGGAGGAAGGTTGTTAATATATTCCAGACTGAACAGGCTGAAAAAGTAATGGGTGTTTATTAACATAAACAATATTAAAAACCCCTAATTTGGGGACAAATTATATTACGGAGCCGCTCTCAGCACAGCTTCCGCGATCGTTGCGGGGGGTGGCCACCGGCTTATTGTAGAAGCGTTAGAATGTTGATTCACTGGCCCAGCCCGCGGTAGCGAGGACATGGTCCATGGGCACCTCCTTGGTCCTCGCCGCTGATGTGGATGCAGCCCTGGTAGAGTGAGATTTTAAAATGTTAGTATCAATACCTGCTGCACCCAACACCACCCTGAGCCACCTGGCGATGGTCTGCACAGTCACCCTGTGATGTGGTTGCTTGTGGCTGATGAGGAGCCCCTGCTCCATATTCCAGATGGTACGTGTAGTCCTGATGTAATGGCGGAGATGGGTGGCTATGCAGAGTGTGGCATCAGAGGGGTACGCCCGGAATTCCAACTGCAGTCCAGTAGACCCCAGTCTATGCTGCTTCAGTAGTTCTTCTACAAAGAAGGTTATCTTTGCAGGGGTCGAGACCATTCTGTCGAGTCAAAGTTTCTGTAAGGTCTGGACTCGTTGTGCTGTTGTCAGTGCAATCAACATCACCACTTTGAGGGTAAGTCTATCAAGTGGTAACCCTGTCATGGGGGCCCAGCTTCTGAGTAGGGTCAGTACTATCCCCACATCCCAGGTGATGTTGTATCTGGGTCGAGGAGGGTTGGCGTTAAACACACCCCTCATGAATTTAGATACCAATGGGTGTGTGCCCACACCTGTGGTCAGGTATGAGGACAGCGCACTCCTGTTGATGGCACTGTAACTGAGACCCTCATTGTAATGAAGGCCTGCCAGGAATTCCAGGATGTCAGGGATCGTGGCAGAGTTGTAGGCCGTATTTGTACGAGAGCAGTAGGCCTCCCACTTCCTGATCTGTGTGAGGTACTGCTTTCTGGTTGATACCCTGCACGACGCTGTGATGAGGTCCATGGCCCTGGGTGATATGCCAGCCTCCAATAGTGGCCTCCTTAGAACCTACAAGCCAACAGGTTTAAGTGACCATGACATGGGTGACTATCCCCCGTAATGGGGTTTGTAATCAAATGGGGGTGTTTTGCAATTTGTACCCATGGATATTTTAACGTGTGGAGGACCACCGGGTACAATGGTTGTGTAGGCCAGTCGGGTATGATCAATATGCCTGTTGCAGAATCCAGTTGAATTTTCTGAAATACCCGATTGATGAGGCAGAATGGGGGAAATGCGTAGCAGAACCATTTCCCCCAATGGAATGAAAAAGCATCCATTGCTACCGCCCCAGGGTCTGGTTCCCAAGACACATACGTTGGTATCTGATGGTTCAACCTTGACGCAAAGAGGTCGATATCTGGTGTACCAAATTTAGCAAATATTTGGGGGTTCAACATTCACTCGATGTTATCATTGAATACTCGTGACCTGGTGTCCGCCACTGTATTGTGCTTCCCTGGGAGGTAGGTCGCTGAGATCCAAATATTTCTGTCAATGCACCAGAGCCAAATTGTGTTTGCCAATTCGTCACAAGATACTGACCTGATACCACCCATATGATTTAGGTAAGCCACCACCGTGGTATTATCTATTTGGAGGTGGACATGTGTACGATGGAAAGTTGTACAGTATGCCCGCAGCCCATGGAAAGCACCCAGCATCTCCAAATAGTTTATGCCTTGTGTCTGAAGGAGGGTGGACTCGTGATGATCCCATCTGCCATCACAACTGGACGTGGTGTCAGTTGCACCCCAGCCTTGGGCGTTGTGTCGGTCTGTAACACAACTGACGGATTGCTAACAATGATGGGCTTGTAACACTCACTAATATTGTTAACACACCATTGTAGCTCAATTTTAGCCTTGATCGGCTGCCGCATAGGTCTGTCAAAATGTCCAGCATTTGATTTTAATGCTGAAATTTTTGCTCTTTGCAAATTTTGGTAATGTAATGGTCCGAATTGCGCAGCTGGAAATGTAGCTACGAGTTTCCCAATTACCTTAGCAGCATGTCTGATGGTTGGCACCCTGGCGCAAGCAAGGCTGTTGCATGCCTCTTTTATGGCTGATGCTTTGTTGGCTGGGATAGTGACTATCATTTGGTTGGTGTCAATAGTGAATCCCAGATAGTCCATGTCTTGAGATGGCGTGAATTTGGATTTGTCTGGATGGGTAACAAAGCCTAATGCCTCAAACAGTGATTTAGTAGCTGTGACTGCCAGCTCTGCCAATTCAAGGGTTTGCCCCACTATTAATATATCGTCCAAATACGCCATGATGATATAATTTTGTTGTCTTAAGGTTGTCAATATAGGTTTGACAAGTTTTGTAAATAGCCTAGGGGCTGTTGTAATACCATTGGGCAAGGCTTTGTATTGCCATAATTGACCCCTCCAGACTAATTTTAAAGAATTTCCGATGATGTTCTATGATGGGGACAGTATAGTATGCATCTTTTAAATCGATGCAGGCCATAAAGTACCCTTGGGAAAGCAGCTGTTTAGCTGTTTCAAACGTTTCCATTTTGAAATGGGTATATTGTACAAATGTATTCAGATGGGTTAGGTCAATGATGATCCAACATCTACCATCTTTTTTAGTTTTGGTAAAGATGTTGGACACGAACTCAAGGGGTTCATGTGTCGTTTTCTCTATCACCCCTTTGGCTGCCAGCCTTAAAATTTCTGCATGTCCTTCCCCTATCTCTTTTTGAGAGAGCGCAAACCTGCATGAGGGACATGCTGTGTAGGAGGAAGTATCTCATTAATAAACTCTATCACATAACCCTGAATACTTTGTAGAATAAAGGGATCCGAGGTTACCACACCCCATGCACCCGAAAATGCCCGTAACCATCCCCCAACTGGTGTAGATACTATTGCTACTTGCTTGAAAGAACCAGAACCCCCTTACCTCCATGGTTAACGGCGGGGCCTGGTGTATTGTGATTTGGGGGGTCGTTGTGTTGCTTGATATGGCTGTTGCCGCATTTTGCAGGGTGGCTTCTGCTGGCCCTGCCCTAAAAAAAGGCTTCTGCTGTTGGGGAGCGGGTGGCGGATAGGTTCTTAGAAACATAGAAACATAGAAATTAGGTGCAGGAGTAGGCCATTCAGCCCTTCGAGCCTGCACCGCCATTCAATATGATCATGGCTGATCATCCAACTCAGTATCCCGTACCTGCCTTCTCCCCATACCCTCTGATCCCCTTAGCCACAAGGGCCACATCCAACTCACTCTTAAATATAGCCAATGAACTGGCCTCAACTACCCTCTGTGGCAGAGAGTTCCAGAGACTCACCACTCTCTGTGTGAAGAAAGTCCTTCTCATCTCGGTCTTAAAGGATTTCCCCCTTATCCTTAAGCTGTGACCCCTTGTCCTGGACTTCCCCAACATCGGGAACAATCTTCCTGCATCTAGCCTGTCCAACCCCTTAAGAATTTTGTAAGTTTCTATAAGATCCCCTCTTAATCTCCTAAATTCCAGAGAGTATAAACCGAGTCTATTCAGTCTTTCTTCATAAGACAGTCCTGACATCCCAGGAATCAGTCTGGTGAACCTTCTCTGCACTCCCTCTATGGCCATAATGTCCTTCCTCAGATTTGGAGACCAAAACTGCACGCAATACTCCAGGTGTGGTCTCACCAAGACCCTGTACAACTGAAGTAGAACCTCCCTGCTCCTGTACTCAAATCCTTTTGCTATGAAAGCTAACATACCATTCGCTTTTTTCACTGCCTGCTGCACCTGCATGCCTACTTTCAATGACTGGTGTACCATGACACCCAGGTCTCGCTGCATCTCCCCTTTTCCTAATCGGCCACCATTTAAATAATAGTCTGCTTTCCTGTTTTTGCCACCAAAGTGGATAACCTCACATTTATCCACATTATACTGCATCTGCCAAACATTTGCCCACTCACCCAGCCTATCCAAGTCACCTTGCAGTCTCCTAGCATCCTCCTCACAGCGAACACTGCCCCCCAGCTTAGTGTCATCCGCAAACTTGGAGATATTGCCTTCAATTCCCTCATCCAGATCATTAATATCATTCTTGGCGCCCTATCTGGCTGACGAGATCTTGAGGTAGGGTAAGGCTGTGGTCGACAGTACGTCTGTACCCTGGCTGTTGGTGGCTTCATGAGGCCGACGGTTTTGGCCTCCTCGTCTAATTCTTTGACCTGTCTGGGAAGGTCCTCCCCAAACAGCTGTTGTGGTGGTGGAGTAGTGGAGGCCCGACACAACCCTGCGAATTTTGGGTTGAGGGTGGGCCGGATGGAGCTCTTACGAAAGCAATTTATTTCGAATTGCGTATTGAAGAGGAGGGCAAGAGCATCCTGCTGCTCAGCCGTGACGTTATCGCCATCGAGGGTCCTCGCGAACGCCATGATGCCGGACGTCAGGATCTTGAGGATTTTCTGCAGGCGTACCTCCTGTGCTCTGATGGCGGAACTCATGTTCCCCCAGATTTGTGGGTTGACCGTGGGGACGTTCAGGTTGACACAGTTGTCCGGAGCTTTGTACTTCTCCATGGCCTCTGCAAGTATTTGATCTTGCAGCTGGTGAGTGGCCAAGAAGTTGATGCTCCCCGCCAGTTTGGGATGCAGGGGTTTTCCGGAACGCGCTGGCGTGGCAAATTTTGCAACCACGTCCAGCAGGTCAGCTGCTGGCTCTGGAGCAGTGGGCTCGTGCATCACTGGCTCTTCATCGAAGTCAGCCATCTGCTGCCTTCTAGCACTGCCGGCTGATGACGGTGAGATGCTAGGTAGCCTGATGGTGAGACCCACGCTCCTGTCGGTCCATGTCCCGCTGGAGAAGTTGCTCCACCATGAGCTCCATCCTGGCCATGCGACCGCCGCCGCTAAACGCGGACGACAAGTCGACGTCCCCAGGTTCTTCGTAGACTCTGGGGCTTCCACCAGCAGACCGCACCTCGTCGAGGTGATAACAAGGGTCCGCTGGCAGGTCGTCGTTGGCAGCTGCTCCAGCGGGGCCGTACGACTCCCACACGGACATACCGCTAGTCCGCCATCGTGTGGACGTTGGCGGTCCCCCTGCCTGATACGAAGGCAGCGGAGATGAGTCGGTGCCGGCCCCCGGTGCCTGGCTCCCCGATGTCCGTGCAGGCTTACTGCCACTTCCGACCCCCAAGGTCTGTGGTAGTGCATGGTCGCCGGCTCCCTCAGCGAGGCTGCCCGACCAAACTCTGCTGCCACCGGCCTGCGCTCCGGCAGACTGTCCCAGAGGAACGTCGGTAGCTCCTGCTCCTGCAGGGCTGCCCGACTGTCCAGCAGCTCTGCCGCCAGCCTGCACTCCGGCAGACTTTTCCGGCTGCTTGTCAGACCAGCTGTGGCTGAGGGGCTCGACTTCGGCGTGGCTTTTCCCCGTGTATGCCCTCGCGGAACCTGTAAAAGACGGGAAGTTGCCGTCACTGTGTGCGAGGCACGTTAGTGTGTACCTGCTTGCTACTACCCCTGGCTTGGGGTGAAGGTAGCACGAAGTCAGGGTCGAAGGTACCCTGCTCCTGTGCGGACGTCCGTTGTGGAGATGAGGCGGGCGCTGCAGGCCCCGACTTCCGCACTTTTTTCCCCGGCCGTAGTGCAGCTGCTGCCGGTGTTGCGAGCAGCTCCGGGGAGGTTGGCCGTTGACTTGCTAGGGTCCCGCGGCTCTTGGAAAGCTTGGCCTTCTCTTTTCCTTCCATCGTAATCTGGAGGTAGAAGCAATTCCTAACTACAACCAGCTCAAGGTTAGTTCACTTACCTTCAGCGTTCTTTGTGAAGGAGCTGTTGGGGCAGCGCACTCCCCCGCCAGCTTGTCGACAGCAAATGCGAGCAACGATATGTCGCACGTGCGTGCTGACGGGGTCTTCACGAAGTCACTCACGTGACTCCGAAGTAAAATTGGCTTCAAATGCTGGCTGATATCAAAGTTAAAATGAACCTTACCAAATTTCAGTAGTTTATATAAATATGTATTCAATAACTTTGGTAATCTTCATAATTAAACTTCAGAATTTTATATAAATAAGCTTGCAGGTACTGTCACAGTGTTTAAGAAACATTTAGACAGGTACATGGATAAGATATAGAGGAAGGAACTGCAGATGCTGGTTTCTACCAAAGATAGACACAAAGTGCTGGAGCAACTCAGCGGGTCAGGCAGCGTCTCTGGAGAAAAGGAACAGATGATCTTTCAGGACCTTTCTTCAGACTGGTGATACATTAGATAATTGGACATTGGACCAAGCATTGGACAGGATAGATTTCGAGGGATATTGGACAAATGCAGACAGGTGGAACTAATGTAGATTGACATGTAGGACGGCATGGGCAAGTTGGGCTGAAGGGCCTGTTTCCATGGTGGATGACTGCGACTCTCTATGACTCTAGATGAATAAGACCATAAGAAATAGGAACAGAATTAGGCCATTCGGCTCATCGAGTCGATCCACCATTTGATCATGTCTGATCTATTTTCCCTCCCAACCCCATTCTCCTACTGATCAAAAACTTCTCAATCTCCACTTTAAAAATACCTAATAACTTGGCCTCCACAGCTGCCTGAATGGATGACTTGCCTGAAATCAGCTCTGATTTAGCACTTCTTCTTTTTGCTATTCTACTTAAGTATGAAGAATGAGTGTATAGAGTCTCCAAGGAAAGTATTCATTTTGGTAAATAAACAATGGCATCTGAATTACTGAATTTCACCTTGTTGTAAAGGACACAAAGTGAAAGTCTCTGACTGGATGCGGGGAGGAATCCTCATTTTTATTACGAGCAGGTACGGCAGCGAGCTACTGTAATTTAATACTTAAACTCCTTTCTGACGCTAACCTATAAATGAAGGGCAGCCCGTGTCAACTCCACAAATCGTGCTGTGCTACATTGTCAGATCTTCACTACATCTCGGTGATCGGTGCCTCCCAGAGAGCAGCAGTGTGGGTACACTATTCCGAGCATTCCCTGCAGTGCAGCCTGACTCACGCTGATTGACAGCAACTTTTAACCTCTTGCACTTTGTCATTTGTGTCTGCGGTGGAAGGCTGTTTTCACAAAGAAAATCCAATAACCAAAGTTGAATGTGGGGATGGTTGTAGAGAGATCTGGCCAATTCATTTTTTTTAATATATATATATATGTATATATCCAATGCAATGAATGTCGCTCACTGTACCATTTAATTTAATCTCAAATTTGATGCCAACGAGAGAGATTTTTCGGATTTCTCTTCTGATTATTGCTTGAGGTAAAAATTACATTCAAATAGAAAACTGCTGCAGTTCAGCATCTTTACCCAGGCTGTATCTAAGCTGTTATTGTCGTTACAGAATAAGCCCGATTGGTATCATAAAGTCTGCAATTTAATGTAAGTTAGGTTTAATGACGTGACTGAAAAAAAAATTGTTTTTAAAAATGAAAGCAATTTGCGTCCATCTGCAGTGCAGAAAGATTTGCTGCAAAAGTAAGGTAAGACTTCAGACTAACCACCTCAATAAGGAGGGCAGCAAAGGATAAGGGCAATTTGTTTTCTGTAGCGAGTTGGTAATTAGATAAATGTTGACTGCATTATGAATGTGCACGCATTAACTTGATATTATCAAAAGTGCAATGAACTTCTGCAATATTAACCACTTGAAATATATTGCTGTCAGATGGATAAAAACAACTTTAAATGATAAGAGCAGAAATTGTGAGACTGCTGCTTGTGATAGAAGAGTGCGTTGGTTAGGAGATGTTTTCTTAGCGGTATCTCTATCTCCAGCCTTGAAAGCTTATGTCGTGGATCTGTTGCTGGGCAAGTAATCTTGGTCTAATTATGCTCAGAATTTATGCTCAAATCCTACTAATGCATTTTGCATGGTTTCAGCTAGGGTATTAATAGAGAGATGCAAAGGTCTGAGAAAATAATAATGCAAATATGTTGCGGCATTCGATAAGCATGCCATGATTTCACGGCTCATGGTGTCAATCAAATTCAATGCCAAAGATGCACCTTTTTACCAGAAAGTTCTGTACCATTTGTAGAATGTTTTGAAAATGGCGTTGCAGGAGGTGTCTTGATTTTCGTTTAGAGATGCAGTATGGAAACAGGCCCTTCGGTCTACCGAGTCCGTACTGACCATCGATCAGCCGTTTTATGCTAGTTCTATGTTATCTCATTTTCACATCCATTCCCTGCACATGATGGACAATTAACCTGCAAATGCGCACGTTAATGGCATGTGGCAGGTAACCAGAGCACCCGGAGCTCACAGGGAGAACATGAAAGGCACGTTCTTGATTAGTGCGGGTGTCAGAGGTTAAGGGTAGAAGGCAGAAGAATGGGGTTAGGAGGGAGAGATAGATCAGCCCTGATTGAATGGCGGCGTAGACTTGATGGGCTGAATGGCCTAATTCTACTATCAATTATGATCATAGAAACATAGAAAAATAGGTGCAGAAGTAGGCCTAAAGGCCCTTCAAGTCAGCACTGCCATTCAATATGATCATAACTGATCATACCCCGTTCTTGCTTTATCTCCATATCTGTTGATTCCTTTAGCCTTAAGACCTAAATCTAACTCTCTCTTGAAAACATCCAGTGAATTGGCCTCCACTGCCTTCTGCGGCAGAGAATTCCACAGATTCACAACTCTCTGGGTGAAGACGTTTTTCCACATCTTAGTCCTAAATGGCCTACCTCTTATTCCTAAACTGTGACCCCTGGTTCTGGACTCCCCCAACATCAGGAACATGTTTCCTGCATCTAAGAATTTTATATGTTTCTATAAGATTCCCTCTCATCCTTCTCAATTCCAGTGAATACAAGCCCAGTAGACCCATTCTTTCAACATATGTCAGTCCCGCCATCCCAGGAACTAACCTGGCGAACCTACGCTGCACTCCCTGAATAGCAATAATGTCCTATCTCAAATTAGACAAAAATTGCACGCAATATTCCAGGTGCAGTCTCACCAGGGCTCTGTACAACTGCAGTATGACCTCCTTGCTCCTAAACTTAAATCCTATCACAATGAAGGCCAAGATGCCATTGGCTTTCTTCACTGCCTGCTGTACCTGCATGCTTCAGTGACTGATGTACAAGCACAACCAGGTCTCGTTGCACCTCCCCTTTTCTTAATCTGACACCATTCAGATAATAATCTGCCATCCTGTTCTTGGGGTACCTGCCTTGTGGTACTGCACTAATCACTGCCTGCCATTCTGAAAAGGATCCGTTAATTCCTACTCTTTGCTCTCTGTCTGCCAACCAGTTCTCTATCCATGTCAGAACCCAACCCCAAAACCATGTGTTCTAATTTTGCACACTAATCTCTTGTGTGGGACCTTGTCAAAGGCTTTTTGAGACCAGATACACCACATTCACTGGCTCTCCCTTATTCATTTTACTGGTTACATCCTCAAAAGCATCCAGATTAGTCAAGCATGATTTCCCCTTTATAAATCCATGCTGACTTTGACCGATCCTGTCACTGCTTTCCGAATGCGCTGCTATTACACCTTTAATAATCGACTCAAGCATCTTCCCTACTACCGATGTAAGGTCATTTCCTTGTTTCCCATTATAAATTCACCTGTCTCTGATTGTAAGGGACCTACATTTGTTTTCACTAAACTTTTCCTTTTTGCATATCTAAGGAAGCTTTTACAGTCATATTTTTATATTCCTCGCAAGCTTACTGTTATGCTCTTTCCCCCTCTCTTAATTGTCCTCCTCTGTTGAATTCTAAATTTCTCCCAGTCCACCAGTTTGCTGCTTCCTCTGGCCAATTTATTTGCCTCTTCCTTGGATTTAACACTAATCTTAATTTCCCTCAGTAGCAACGGTTGAGCCGCCTTCCCTGTTTTTTTTTTCGCCAGAAAGAGATGAACAATTTTTGGAGTTCATGCATGCGATCTTTAAATCTTTGTCATTGCATCTCCTCCATCAACCCTTTTCAGTATAATTTGCCAGTCTCCCCTAGCCAGTTACCGTCTCATACCTTCAAAGTCTACTTTCTTACGAAGATTCCACAAAGTACTCAAGGCCAGGATCGAACACGGGTGAGGCAGTAGCTCTACCATCTGCACTGCTGTGCCTTCCACTGCCTTCCAGGCTGTTATTCCCCAAAATGGGCAAGTTGCAAGCAGAAAATTTAGCTCAGCTGAATGTAGACTCAAGGAACTGCAGATGCTGGTTTACAAGAAAGGACACAAACTGCTGGAGTAACTCAGCAGGCCAGGCAGAATCGCCGGAGAACATGGGTAGTGTTTGGGTCAGGAGTTTTCTTTGGACTGATTGTAGTAGGGGGGAGAAAACTGGAACAAGGATGAGAGGGCAGGACAGTGCCTGGAAAGTCATAGGTGGATACAGGTGAGGGGGTCTTTGATTGGCAGAAAGGTGGCCAAAGGCTGGAGGTGGGAAGAAGACCAAAGGTGTGAGATAAGGAGTCTCACATGTCTTTCCTCGATGAATCAGCATCTTCAGTTCCTTGTTTCTAAATCTTCTGCTGCCCTCGGTATGTTTGCTCCCTGTCTGTGCCGTTTCTTTCAGCAAGATTCTGAGCACTGTGAGCTCTTTGACAACGCCAAGGATGATGTAAGACTTCCTCGCACATTAATGGCTGGCTGCACCCACATAATTATTATATGGGAGTCTGAAGGAGGGTCCCAAACGGAAAAGTCACCTATCCATGTCCTCCAGAGATGCTGCCTGACCCGCTGAGTTACTCCAGCACTTTGTGTCTTTTTGTTTTGTCAACCAGCATCTGCAGTTCCTTGTGTCCAATGCTCTTGACTGCTGGTAAGGTCCCAGTCAGGGTCTCACTACCCGCCACTCTTTAATCCTTTGTATTTTGGAATCAATAACAGGATGTGGGTAAGCCAAGATCTATCTTGCACCATTTTGGATATATTTGGAAAGAGTTTAATTTAAAACGCTTCAGGTGTTGATTCACTTCAGTTGACAAATGGAGGCACAGATGAATTGAAGGTGAACATGTGTTGATGTGCTCTGCTTTATATTTTTGCGCTGACTTCTTGCTGAGTTGGCAAGGAAACCACAAATGCAACCACAGCAACAAAGCCGGAAGAACGTTTTGCATCTCCCCCCCCAAAAAAAGTTCTTTATAGACATGAATAATACAACATAGACATACACAACGCTCTGATCTTTCTTGATGTCTGACAGCTCCAGTTTTGACAAATTTGAGACACTTTGACAAAACTTTAGCAAAAATAATTTGGAACATAAAACTGCTGCTCAAGAACTAGGGAGTTAAATGAATAATATGTAATACTATCTGGTGCTGAATTCGTCATTGAATTCTGAAAAATGTTGTAACAATACACAATGTTGATTTGCACAATGTTTTGAGAATCATAGCCATACAGTACCGACACAGACCCTTCAGCCCAACTCCTCCATTGCAGACCAAGTAGCCCGATCTTAGCTAATGCCTGTGCGTGGCCTATATGCCTCCAAGCCTTTCCTATTCATGTCCCTATCTAAACTTATTTTGAAATGCCGTGATAGTTCCTGCCTCAACTATCTCCTCTGGCAGCTCATTCCATGTATCCACCGCCCTCTGAGTGAGAAACCTGCTTCTTGGGTTCCTATTAAATCTGTCCCCTCTGATCTTAAACTAGAATCCTCTAACCTGGTGAAAAGACTGTGGCTGTTCACCTTATCTAAGCCCCTCTGTGCGGTCTCCCCTCAGTCTCCTATGTATCAGAGGGTAAGGTTTCAGCTGATCCAGCCTCTCCTTTTAGCTCAATCCCCCCCCACCCCCACCCCACCCCATGCCAAGCGATATCCTTGTATATCTTTTAGTTTCGTTTACTTTAGAGATACAGAGTAGAAACAGGCCCTTCGGCCCACCGAGTCTGCGCCAACTAGCGATCATCCGTACACTGATTCTATCCTACATGCTCGGGTCTATTTATGGAAGCCAATTAGCGTACAAATATGCACGTCTTTGGAGTGTGGGAGGAAACCGGAGAAAACCCACGTGGTCCGCAGGAGAACATACAAGCTCTGTGCAGACCGCATGCGGAGTCAGGATCGAACGTGGGTCTTTGGTGCTGTAAGGCAGCAACTGTGCCACTGCACCCAAATTATGAATATAAACTTTGTTAATACAGTAAAAATGTTTTTAATATAATCTAACTTGGACAGAGTGTGAGTTGAGTGGGATTGGAATATGAATAATGAAGACTGCTGCATCTTTGTTTGATGTACACAAATTCTAATGCGAAACATTTGCCACATTCAACTCAGCCACATTATCGAGGAGTGAGCTTCACCTAACCTGAGCGGCCGCATATGTAGCCATTGAAAATACAGTAGAACATGCTGAAAATACTCAATGCAAGTGTGGAGACAGAAAAATAACTAATTTTCAGGTCAACAGCAGTTCACCGGACCATTTTTTGAGCATATCTTTTTTTCTGTTAGCCAGTGGCTCTATTGTAAATCCTTGCGGCGAACCACACTGAATTTAACCAGCAGATGTTTGTGACTGTGATCAAAAAAGCAGTGATTGGAACAAAGTGGAGCTTAAATATTGTTTCATTATTCGCATTAGATTGTGTCTGAAACAGTCATATCTCCATTTTGCCATTTACACTAAATCTGAATCTTTGACTGTTTGAAAGATTGTTTCATGATTGTGTTGTATAACTAAATCACAGCCCATGAACAAACTGATACCTGGCAGATAAAAGCATTGAAATATAGAATCATTTGCAGATTTTTTTGAACATGGTTGAAGTGTTGGAATTAAAATGTAAATTGGATTTGACTGTATTTCTCTATTGCATTAAACCCAGCTCTACTGATCTGCACATAATATCAAGGTTTCTCACATAAATCTTGGTTGCTGTATGTATAACATTCCTTTGCTGGACTTTTGCTATAGATAAAACAGTATACATCTTATGTTAGCTTGGCGCATGTGGTAAATAAACACGTTCCTGGCGGCACAGTGTCATAGCTGGTAGTTCCGCAGTGTCACAGTGCCGGATCCAATCTCATTTCTGATCTCTGTGTGGAGTTTGCACGTTTTCCCTGTGACCATGTGGGTTTTCACCAGTTGAGTTTTCTCCCACATCTCAAAGATGTGCGGGTTTGGAGGTTAATTGGCCCTCCGTTAATTGTCCCTGGTATGTAAAGAGTGGATGAGAAAGTGGGATAACGCAGAGCCAGTGTGAACGGGTGATTAATGGTCGGCATGCTCTTGGCGGTCTGAAGAGCCTGTTTCTATCCTGCAGCTTTCAATCAAAAAAAATCAATCAAGAATTTAAAATTTGTTGCGTTGGGTTCCATGAATGAACCTTGCCATTTTGCGTTCTGTTTGTGCATTTGCAAGCACTACACTTCTATTCTCAATCTGCACCTCTCAATGAATCAAAAAACCTTGTCATATATGTCAGTCATCTCTTCCAAAATAGCACTATGCCAATTTAGGTTACAGCGCATGAGATGTGTTATATGATAGCAATGTCACTGTAACATTTTTGTCTATCTTGTTATGTCTCAGTAATGCTGGTGTTGTGATGTTTTGATCCAACTATGATTCCTCTGTACAACAGTCCAATAGGTTTGTATCAGTTTATCCAGTTGCTATAACCTTTGTTCACCCTGTTTCAAAGGAAGAAAAGAGTGACGTGCATTTATATAACATCTTTAACAACCTCGGGGCATTTCATTGATTGAATTGATTGATAGAAACAGTGTGGAAACAGGTCCTTTGGCCCACCGAGACCAATCTGACCATCGATCACCCGTTCACACCAGTTCTAAGTTATCCTACTTTCTCATCCACCTCTTGCACATTAGGGGCAATTTTACAGAGTCCGATTAGCCCACAAACCTGCACATCTTTGGGAGTAGGGGGGAAACCAGAGCACCTGGAGGAAACCCACGCAGTCACAGGGAGAACATACAAACTCTGTACAAATAGCACCCGCAGTCAAGATTGAACCCGGGTTTCTGGCGCTGTAAGGCAGCAACTTTACCACTGTGCCATCCCACTGTGCAGTCCCCACTGATGAAGAAATATTTTTGCAGGCTGTAATATGAAGTTAGGCATGTGTTATGATGACTCCATATTGCTGCTGCTAAACTAACCACTTTATACTGTATATATCTTTTGGGATTGATAGAGTTTAAAACCCTATATATCAATACAATTCCAGACTGATGTTTACTTGCCTAGTGATTCAAAGCACAGTAAGGCTGTTGACAGTAATTCCATTTATCACTACACATTCGTATTCACTTTTTGTTGTATCAAAAATAATTTATTTAATTACAATCACGATACTAAACCAAACCGTGGTAACATACCCGTAGTACAAAATCACCAAATTATCTCAACGCTAAATTTTCAAGCAACTATGTGACAATCCTTACAAATATACCAAATAACTACTGTACAACTATGTCCCTCTCTAACACCACCTGGGCGCAGACGTAACCCCAGAAAAAAGGCAAGCATCTGGCTCGGCCAAAGCCCTCTTCGCCTGGTGCCGTGATTCGTGGCTGGCCAGCTTGGCCAGGACTTGGAGCGACCCAACCAGGACATCTTCGCTCCTACCCACTCCCTAGATCCCGTCACCAGTCCTCCGGTCGCTGCCAGCAGAGCCGCTCCTCACCAGGTGGAGTGGCAGTGAGCTTCTTTTTCACTTCAGGGGGCAGCACAGTGATGCAGCAGTGGGGTTGCTGCCTCACAGAGCCAGAGACCCCTTTTCAATCCTGACTGCAGGTGCTACCTGTATGGAGTTTATACATTCTCCCTGTGACCGCGTGGGCTTTCTCTGGGTGCTCCGGTTTCATCCCACACTCCAAAGACGTACAGGTTTGTAGGTTAATGGGCCTCTGTAATTGTTCCTAGTACGTAGGATGGAACTAGTGTGCAGTTGATTGGTGCGGACCCGGTGGACTGAAGGGCCTGTTTCCATCCTGTTTGCCTAAACTAAACTAAGAGTTCAGCTCTTTCAAAGTTCACTCTAACATCTTGTATGTTATGAAAATGAAAAGCAGCAATAAAAGAAATAAAACAATCTCAAGCAAAAGCTGCATTTTTAATATGTGGTGAATGCTTTAAAGCAATGGTGTCAACTTCATCTGGCAAGTGTCCCTTGTGCTAGTGAGGCAGATAAGTATCTTTCGAGCGAGTAGTAATTTGTAATAGCAGACACCTCTTCGGCATTAATTAGAGCTTTTGAGGTTTCACCACAGGTTATGGAGTTTCCATTAACCAAGTGAGGATGCCTGTGTAGTGGATGGGAAAAGGATCATCAAAGGAACTGCATATAAAAAAGGATTGGGTAACCTCTGAGAGAAAGGTGAGCAGCATTCATATGATTCTATTTATTGATTTACAGCAGAATTTCATTATTGCAAATCTTTCATATTGGTTTTTTGATTTTGACTGATTGAATCTTCATTATAGACGATGGAGACCTGAAAGTAAAAAGAAAATCAATTGGGATGAGAATAATGAAACCTTAAAATATTAAAGTGTGGAACACAATGCAGTGATTGTGGTTTGTATGCATATCAAGGGGGGGGGGGGGGGTGAACAATGCTCATTGTAACTGCTCACTATGCAACTGATCCTTATCTTCGAGGTCATCCCTTGTTTCTCCATCTATGATTAGGTTTAGAGTTATTATTGTCATGTGTACCGAGGTGATTTGTTTTCCATACTATCCAAACATGCAGATAATATTATGCATTAATACAATCAAGACAAACTCAAGTACAATAGATAGAGTGAAGGGGAAGATACAGAGTCCACCATATAGTTCTCAGCATTGAAGTACATCAGTTTCAGAGACAAAGTCCAATGTCGGCAATGAGGTGGAGGTGAATTGGACAGTAGCCGCGCTTGTGGAAGGACCGTTCAGAAGATTGATAATAGAGGGGACGAAGCTGTTCCTGATTCTAGTGGAGCACACTTTCAAATTTCTGTACCTTCTGCCCGATGAACTGGGGAGAAGGAATGACTGAGGTTTAGTTTCAATTCTTGTAACACACTCTCCTCACAGTTGGTCTGAAATGGATGAGAAACAAGGTGTGAAAATCAAAGCCAATCAGAAATTGTTTCAAACCCCCCCACTTTCAGTCTGAGAAAGGGTCCCGACCCGAAGCGTCACCCATCCTTTTTCTCCAGAGATGCTGCCTGATCCACTGAGTTCCTCCAGCACTTTGTATCTATCTTCGGTATAAACCAGCACCTGAAGATTCTTGTGTCTACAAGTTGTTCAATGTGCTTATTGGGTTTTTTTTTAATCACCTGGAAAATGTTCACAGTGCTTGATACATCTAATGTATGAAAAATATTTTGGAAGGAAGTGTGAATAATCGCATTGTGAAAGTATGAGCTAATTTATGCACAGTTTTGTTTCAATTTTGAGTGAAAACTTGAAGTTGATTCAAAAGCTCAGGGATAACTGCAGCTCTGATTGTAGTTCAAGGCCTGATTCATGCGAGACGGGTTGAGCTCAGTGTGCATCCTGGGTAAGGTTGAGCCCTGGTTTGGTTGGCGAGGTCTGAGGGGGTGGCCATTTGTTTTGTTGGGGAAATGGTTAGTCCTTCTATTTTCTGTGCACATCTCCCAGAGGACCTCTATTGGCTTATTTAAAGCCCTCACACCACCCAAAGTGGAATTACATTCTATGCTTTCAAGTTTCACTGCACTTGGGAGAAAAATATCAGAATCATTCCCTTGAACTTCGGGAGGTCTTTCTGGAGACACGAGGAACTTCATGACGATCAGGTTCAGGCCCCTTCATCAGACCCTCAGACAAGGCAAAGCATTCTGAGGAAGGATCCCGACCCTAATCATTGTCTGCCTATTCCCTTCAAAGATGCTGGAATCGCGATTGAAACACAAAGTGCTGGGGGAACTCCAATGGCTTTGGAAGCATCTGTGGAGGGAATAGTTAAATGACGATTAGGGTTGGAGCCCGTCTTCATATCCATAAGCATGGTAATGCATTCTGAAGAAGAGTCCCGACCCTAATCATCGTCTGTCCATTCCCTGCACAGATGCTGCCTGACCCGATGAGTTCCTCCAGCACTTTGTGCTTTGCCTGAGAGCCTTTCTGTCCCACCTAACTCTTCATCACCGAGCCTCAAATTCAGTTTTCCATGATGCCTCCTTCAGTGAATCATGTGGCTGTCTGATGGAGAATATTGAGGTCACAATACAGAGAGCAAAACATCCAGAGATATCACCCAGCAGGACAAGTGGGAAGTGTCTGAGTGAATTTACCATCAGCCCTTGGACTTGACACTACGACCTTGTTACTTCAACAATGTATGTGCATTATTTTCTATTACCTCCTTTCCAATCACAATCCCTCCCCTTTGAAGAATGTGGGCTGACCTTAATTGTAACTCATCCATCACCTCAGTAAGCACACTGCCTGCCATCCAAAGATGGTGGGTGGTGAGATCTCAGCACAGAAATGCTACCCTCAACCTGTCAGCTTTATTTTTTTGTTTTAAGCTCTTCACAAATGAATTTAAAAAAGGGGGCGACAAAGCAGTGTAGGAGTACGGTTGCTGCCTTACGGCGTCAGAGTGTTAAATAAAATCAGTAAGGTAAGGAATCAGGAGGATGGGAAAATGCTCTGGAGGCACAGTCTGAAGAAGGGTCTCAACCCAAACCATTACCTGTCCATTCCTGCAGATGCTTCCTGACCCATCGAGTTCCACCAGCACCTCATTTTTTGCATGACATTCCAGCATCTGCAGTCTCTTGTGGTCTCCGTATAACGATGAAAATGGTGTGTGTCGCTCAATTCTATTTATAGATTTTGTTATATATCACCCAGAATTGGGGCAACACAGTGGCGTAGCGGTAGAGTTGCTGCCTGACAGAGTCAGAGACCAGTGCTCGACCCTGACTATGGGCGCTGTTTGTATAGTCTCCCTGTGACCACGTGGGTTTCTCCAGGTGCTCTGGTTTCCTCCCACATGTACAGTTACAGGTTTGTAGGAAATTGGCTTCAGTAAAATTGTAAAATGTCCCTAGTGCGTAGGATAGCAAGAATAGGATAGGGTGATCACTGGTCGGTGTGGACCGTTTCCTTGTTGTATCTCTAATGTCTAATTGTAATGTCACAATGTTTGACCCAATGGAAAAAGATGCCTTATTACAGTAGTAGTCATACAGTATTGATACGGGCCCTTCAGCCCAATTCATCCATGCCGATCGATATGCCCTATCTAAGCTGGTCCCGTCTGTCATTGTTTTTCCCGTATCACGCTATAGCAGCATTATGGAGCACTATGCTCCCAAGAAGGACTATCTCCCTCAACAAACAATGTCCTCCATTTGAAAGTGCACAGTCTACCCTTGCACCAACCTCTCCCATAACACATGTAGACTTCAACAACTCACATGTGCAGGAAGAAACTGCAGGTGCTTGTTTAAACTGAAGCTAGACACAAAAAGCTGGAGTAACTCAGCGGGGCAGGCAACACCTCTGGAGAGAAGGAATGCGTGACATTTAAGATCAAGACCCTTCTTCAGACTGGTTAGGGATAAGGGAAACGAGAGATATATACGTTGATGTCGAGAGATAAAGAACAATGCATGAAAGATAAGTAAAAAAGTAATGATAATGGAAACAGGCCATTGTTAGCTGTTTGTTGGGTGAAAACAAGAAGCTAGTGCGACTTGATGGGGGAATGATAAGAGAGAGAGAGAGTGAATGCCGGAGTTCCTTGAAGTTAGAGAAAACAATGTTCATACCACTTCTCTCCAGAGATGCTGCCTGTCTCGCTGAGTTACTCCAGCTTTATGTGTCCATCAACAACTTGCATGGTTAGGTTGCACGTCTGAGGGCACCCCATGCCTAAAACAATCAGCAAGAAAGAGCGGTGGGGGTAGAAGGATAACAGAGCGAGCGTGTGCGGTGATCAGTAGGCCGAACGGCAAGTTTCCATGCAGTGTCTCTAAAAATAACCACTGGGATAGCTGTCAAAGATGGCACAGAGAAGCTGATCAGTGCGTGGAATCTTCTCTAAAATCAGGTGGCAGCGCAGACATGATTACGATGAATACATGGACCTGAAAAGGAAAACCAAACGGTTTACTTCTGACAAATTATCAGGCCACATTGAATTTTTTAATGGATCATAAAATATCAAAAGTAATACTATATCAGTGCTGCCAACAATGGGTAAAAGATGAGAAATTGCGAGAGACCAAGCTCGAGGGAGCGTGGCGATCAAGGGGGGGGGGGGGGGGGTGGTGGTGTTGGGTTAATGGGAGGGGGGGTGATATTCATTGCGTGGTTGGTTGGAGTCAGTATCAGCACAATTACTATATTAAACTTTGAATCTTCAGATGTTTCAAGCTAAAACAAAAGACAAATAATAACCTCCTCACACATTCCCCTGCAAGTATCTCTGTCACTGCTTTAAAATATGCCCCTTCTTTGAACAAGCTCTTAAACATCGCATCTGAATCAGTTTCCATCTGATTACACTCCTTGAGGATGTTCATCTATGTACTCAATTAATAAAACTATGAGATTGGGGACATTTCTATTCAACCCGTCAAAGGAATTTGGTGGGGGGGGGGGGTTCAGAAATAGTCAGTGAGGTATACAAACATAATAGTTGAGTGGCACATGACAATAGTGCTACCTTCCCAATATTTAACTGAGGAAATAAGGGTTATCGGGGCTGTATGTTGTGACAGAGGGCCTGACACCTTGCATGTCATTTTAATAATACACTTATTCCATCACCCTGGGTATACCGGATTAATAAATTAAGGTTTAGTCAACTAATTACAAATCAGGCAAATTACAAATCAATAACATTAGCCAACTCCGAAACACGACGCGCCGAGCATTGCGCTCCAGACATCATGGACAACTGGCCTCAGTTCCCCGCTCACATCTGGCAGTGCTCTCCATCCGAACCAGGGGCCGCAGAGCGTTTTTGAAAGTGGGGGGGTGAGCGATCACTGATCACTTGCCGTGGGGGTACCCGGTGAGGTAGTGGAGCGACCGGGTGGGGGGAGGGTGTCGGTGGAGGGTGTGGGAGAGGGGTGCCCCCCCCCCCCCCTCCCACGGTAGGAACTTTTTGAAATTTGACGTATTAAAATCATGTTTTAGTGCAATGTAGAAGTATGATTTCAATGTTTTTGTTTGAAGTATTTTGGAGGTAACTTTTTAAGGGGTAACTTTTTCCACACAAAGGGTGGTGGGTGTATGGAACAAGCTGCCGGAGGAGGTAGCTGAGGCAGGGACTATCCCAACAGTTAGACTAATACATGGATAGGACAGGTTTGGAGTGATATGGACCAAACGCAGGTAGTGTAGCTGGGACATGTTGGCAGGTGTTGACAAGTTGGGCTGAAGGGCCTTTTTTCACACTGTATCACTCTATGACTACATTATACCTTCACCATCCATGAATGCTTCAAAATCAAGTGGCCCTTTGAGCCAGCACTGCCATTCAATATGATCATAGCTGTTCATCTAAAATCAGTACCTTTTTCCTGTTTTCCCCCCAAATCCCTTGATTTTGCTAGCCCCAAGAGCTAAATGTAACTCTCTTGAAAACATCCAGTGAATTGGCCTCCAATGCCTTCTGTGGCAGAGAATTCCACAGAAGCACAACTTTCTAGGTGAAGAAAGTTTGTCCTCATCTCAGTCCCAAATGGCCTACCCCTTATTCTTAAACTGTGTGACCCCGGGTTCTGAAATTCCCCAACATCGGGAACATTTTTCTTGCAGTTACAGTAAATAAAAATCTAGCAGGCAAGCAGGATGCTTTCTCCAACCACCCCCATTTGAAGACCACCATCTACCACCGCTTCTACCCAGTGCTTGGTACCTACTTCCAGCATCCAGGTTGTCCTCCAGGAAGCACCGAGCCGCAGCCTGGTCCATGCCGGTCAGCAGGACGAATTCAGCACAGAGATTCTCACGGCAGTGGCGCAACGCTTCAGAGCCTCAGAATTCCCGGGACTCTTGCACTGAGGCTGCTCCATGGCCGGAGCTGCAGCGGGCGACTCGCCAGCCCGGCAAACACTCGCCAACCCCGGCTCCCCATCCGCAACTGTCCTCGCCGCTCCATCCCTCCCTCCGCCCCGGCTCTCCAACACCCGCGGCCCATGCAGTTAATATTAGTTTTTTCATTCTCGTTGATCACAGAATTTCTCACGACAGAGCGTGAGAAATTTGTGATCAGCATGAGAGCGTGAGAATTTGGCAACATGTGTGATTCTCACGCTCAATGCATGAGAGTTGGCAGCTCTGACTATATACATCTGACCGGTAATGTGCGTACAATTTAGGGCTGTGCAGCGGTAGAGCTGCTGCCTCACAGCACCAGAGGCCTGAGTTCGATTCTGACTGCAGATGTTGTTTATACAGCGTTTGTACTTTTTCCCCGTGGCCGCGTGGGTTTTCTCCGGGTGCTCCGGGACCCTCCCACACTGCAAAGGACATACAGGCTAAATTGGCTTCAGTAAAATTGTAAATTGCCCCTAGTGTGTCGGATAGTGCTGGTGTACAGTGCGGTCACCAGTCGGTGGGGACTCGGTGGGCCGAAGGGCCTGTTTCCACCCTGTATCTCTAAAGTCTGATTCAATGCAGATTACTTCAAGGCCTTTGGAACCTATTCATTCATAGCCCAGAGAAATCTGACAGCACTTTCTGTGTCTCAGTTTATGAATATGAACTTGGGTCTCCTCAGATGGATGATGGGGATGAGTTGCTTGAAAATAATGTTTAATATTTTGTTCAGCTTGGTCCCTAGTCTGTAAGAACTAATAATGACAAATTCCTGAGTTTAGAGGAGATGACATTTCCATGTTAGGATAAGGATGGATTAGGGGAGCAAACAATGGGTGGGAATGATTGATATTTGTGGTAATTGCTTCAACACAACCAAGTTTAATAAGTGATTGTCACTTTAGGATTCCACTTTAAAAATGAATCCCTTCAGAATTATTCAATCCATTTTCTAGTATTCTTCAATGATGGTTGAAAAGTTAAATTGGAGAAAGGAATGCTCAGGGCAATCTTAAACTACAGCATTTAGTTTTTAGTGATAGAGCATGGAAACAAGCCCTTCGGCCCATTGGGTCCACACTGGCCATCAATCACCCTTTCACACTATTTCTATATTATTCCACTTTCCCATCCACTCTTTACAGACTAAGATCAATTGTACATAGGCCAATTAAGTTCACAGCGTTAATTCCCGGGATGGCGGGACTGTCATATGTTGATAGAATGGAGCGGCTGGGCTTGTATACTCTGGAATTTAGAAGGATGAGAGGATATCTTATTGAAACATATAAGATTATTAAGGGTTTGGACTCGCTAGAGGCAGGAAACGTGTTCCCGATGTTGTGGGAGTAAGGGGTTAGCCATTTAGAACAGAGCTGAGGAAATACTTTTTCACACAGAGAGTTGTGAGTCTGTGGAATTCTCTGTCTCAAAGGGCGGTGGAGGCCGGTTCTCTGGATGCTCTCAAGAGAGAGTTAGATCGAGTTCTTAAAGATAGCAGAGTCAAGGGATATGGGGAGAAGGCAGGAGCGGCGTAATGATTGTGGATGATCGGCCATGATCACATTGAATGACGGTGCTGGCTCGAAGGGCCAAATGGCCTACTCCTGCACCTATTGCCTATTGTCTATAACCTATAAAACACACACATCTTTGGGATGTGGAAGGAAACTGGAGCGTCCGGAGGAAACTTATGCGGTCACGAGGTGAACGTGCAAACTTCACACAGGCAGCACCCGAGGTCAAAATCGAACCTGGGTCTCGGGTGCTGTGAGGCAGCAACTCTACCTGCTGCCCCACTGTGCCACCTTTTTGGGGAACATTCCTAACCTGAGAGGAAGGAAATTAAAAGACCTTTGCCACTAATACACCCTTCTCTGTACACTAGCACTGTCTACACACACTGGGGACAATTTTACCGTAGCCAATTAACCTACAAACCTGTACGTCTTTTGAGTGGGAGGAAATCAGGGTACTCTGAGAAAACACACTCGGTCATGGGGAGAACGTACAAACTCTGCACAGACAGCACCCGCAGTTAGGGTCAAACCTGGGTCTCTGGTGCTGCCATGCAGCAACTCTCCTGCTGCGCCACTGTGCTGCCCTTGTGCTTGAGAAGAAGGTGGTGAGATGCCTCATTTACTGATTTACTGCCGGTCTTCTGTTGACTTACTGTCGGGCTGGGAGTTCCAAGATTTATACCCGGTTACTATAAAGGACCAATGATGACAGGATGTTGTGTTAAGCTTGCTGGGGAACACACAAGTGGCGTGCTTCCTGGTGGCTGAAGCCCTTTGCCCTCCTCGGTGGTAGATGTAGTGGGTGTGAGAGGTGGTGTTAGTGTGGACTAGATGGGTGGTGGGGAAGAAAAGCTCCACGTTATGGCCGGCCCGGAACATGGTGAGGTGGGGGGCGCAGGGGTACAAAGGTGAGACCCCTGTTGAGGACAGACCATTCTGTCCGAGAGAGGGAGGTCAACGGGATGGCAAAAGCTTGACAAAGGTGAGAGTTGGGGGCAGACGGGTACTTATGTGAGGAGTAGTGTAGGAGTGGGGGGTAGTGGGGGCGACATGGTTAAATGGGGGGAAGGGCAAGATCCAGTGAAATTATTACCAAGGTTCCCTGTAGGAAGGAGAGGGGAGCGGGGGGGGGGGTGGGGGGTGTGCAGTAAGACCCTGGTAGTCAGACTGCACTACTATTTTTACCTTGTGGTGCCTAAAGCCTCAGTGGCTTAATGGGGAATGAGGGTTTGGCAACAAGAAGGAAGATGCAGGAGTTTATTGCCACGTGTAGCGAGGTACAGTGAAAAGCTTTCCAGTTGCATCGAGAAACGGAAAGACTATACATGATTACAATCAAGCAATCCACAGTCTACAGGGTAAAGGGAATAATGTCTAGTACAAGATAATGTCCAGTAAGTCTGATTATAAATAAGGGGCTGTCCCACTGCGGCGACCTAATCTGCGAGTTTAGAAGAGTTTGCCCTCGACTCAAACTCGCAACATGGTCGACACGTGGTCCTAGGAGGTCCAATGAGGTCACTGGAACTCTCCTTCATGCTCGAGGGAAGTTCCCGCAAACCCGCGGCCTCAGCTAGATCGCGGAAAATGTTTCAGCTGTTGAAAATGTTTCCCCGAGTAAAAATTGGTCGGCATGGTTCTTTTGAACTTGTAGTGAAGTGGAGTGGGGCCGCTATGTAGTTACAGGCAGTCGAGGGCAATCTCCTTCGCTGACCGGGCATTATAATTGGCTCATTGGAGTTTTCAGGACCAAGGAAAACCGACAGGTAGGTTAAATGCTCGCTAAACTTTATTATACTTCTTAAAAGTGTCTCCACTCCGTTCTCCCTCCACCCTTCTTTACCCTTCTCTCTCCTTCTCTCCCCCTCTCTCACCCCCCCCCCCCCCCCCCCCCCCCCCCCCCGTGCTCTCTAAAGGACTTACCGTAACAGTGCAGCTGTCTTTTACCTTCCTCTTCATTGTGGGTGAGAATTTCAGACAGTGCTCCCCCGCTTTCCCTGGCCCCCGCCTTTGCGATGTGTGTGTGTGTGTTTGTGTGTGCGGTCGGTCGATCCAGCTCACGGTTTCATCGCTGACGGTCAATCTAGCTTGAGGTTTTTCGAGCGAGTGCGCTCGAACTTGAAGGTCGAAGACACTCTTCTGAACTCGTGGATTAGGTCGCCGCAGTGGGACAGCCCCTATAGTGTGAGGGTCTCCAATGAGGTAGACGGCAGGTCAGGACGGTTCTCTAGTTGGTGATAGGATGGTTCCATTGCCTGATTACGGGCATGAGTGAGTTGGGAGTGGGCATTGAGGGTCTTGGACACAATAGCATTACTGTGACATGAAGAACCTTGTTCTCTAACCACCAGGCAGTAGACAAGGAAGGTTAATGTGGGATAAACAGGATCTATGGAATCTGGAACCAGCGTCTATTAATGGCTATTGTTGGGTCACAGCAACTAAGACAAACAAACTGAAACGTCTGCCTCTTCTGTGCTCTCACTGATTTGCTGCTTTGATTCTGAATCCAAGGAACTTACCCCAAAATGATTTGGTATGGGGCAATAATGAACCATGCATATGAACTGAATCTACAGTTACAGGCAGCTGAAGGTCAGCTTAAACAAAAAAGAAATATATAACAAAAGATACACACAAAAATATGGATTGGCGAAGTGGCGGTGCCTAACGGTAGCGGCTCGACTGCAATCCGTCTGTCTTTTTAAAATTTTTGTCCCACTAGATGTATGTTTTTGGTTCTAATTTTGTATTATTTTTTAGCTGTGTATATGTGGGGGGGGGGGGGGGGGGGGGAACCGTTTAATCTCTTCCCTGTACAGGACCCGACTTTTTCCCTGTCGGGTCTCCGGTGTCGTTGGGCCTAACATCGTGGAGCCGGCGGCAGCCTCTGGCCGGAACCAACCTGCGGACTCACCATCGCGGATCTGGCCGACTTCGGAGCGGGGAGAACTGTGGTGGCGCGCGGTTGCAACCTGTATTCGGAGCTTCGGAGGCTCCGGCCGCAGGCCCGGTGGACAGGAACATCGGGAGCTCGCAGGTCCCTGGTGGGAGACCGCTTTTCGGAGCTCACGCAACGGCAACTTCTCCCGCCGGAATCGCAGGGTTTAAATGACTCGGAGCGGGGCCTAACATCACCCGGCGCAGCTTAAATGGCAGCGGGACTTACCATCCCCCGTCGGGAGTTTTAACATCGGGAGCCCCAGTCGCCTTGGACTGCTGGACCGCGGGAGAAGAACAAAGGGAAGAGATAAGGCTTTTGCCTTCCATCACAGTGAGGACGTGGTGGAGATTCACTGTGATGGATGTTTGTGTAAATTGTGTTAAGTGTGTGTCTTGGTTTTTTTTAATGTCATGACTGTAGGAATGAAATTTCGTTCAAACCTTGTCTGTTTGAATGACAATAAAAGGCATTCTATTCTATTCTATTCATATGGAATAGGAAAGGTTTTGAGGGATATGAGCCAAACGTGGGTAAATGGGATTGGCTTGATGGGGTATCTTGGTCAGCATGGACGTGTTGGGCCGAAGGGCCTGTTTCTGTGTTGTATGCCTGCCTGTAATGGACCATTCCTTCCACAGATGTCGCCTGAACGGCTAAATTCATCCCACACTTTGTGTTTTAATCATAATTTTAATTGTGCTCAGCGAAAGTAGTTCAATATTTCAATTTCCATTCACTTCAAAGCACTCGAGAGCTGCTTCACAAAAAAAATCTTATAATCTAACGTGTGAAAAGTAAACAGTACTTTCCAGTGGAATGCAACACCAGGCATTGATCTGGGTTTTCTTCAGAGATTCACCACATATTAAGACTTTACTGCGTCGACGAGTAATGGAGGAGGACTAGAGACTCCCGACAGTAATGCAGAGGCACGTTACTCTCATGTAACTCCTGTTTAGTTCCACAAGACATAGGTGAGGCTGCACTTGGAGTTTTGTGTTCAATTTTGGTCTCCCTGTTATAGGAAAGATGCCATTAAACTGGGAAGAGTACATAGAAGATTTACAAGGATGTTATTGGTTAAGGCCCTGTCCCACTTACGTGTCCTTGGCACGCAAATTACGTGACCTCGTCGTCGCGTTGAGGCGGACGGGCACCCCTCCACTGAGAAACACGGAGGGGTATGTAGTTATGCGCGATATCGCGCAGCGCTCCGAAATTTTGTAGCGAACAAAATCTTTGCACGCTACCTGGCCTGTCGCGTAACTGACGGCCAAAATGGGACAGGACCAAGACCCAGGCGCGACACAATGTCTCGCCTCCAACAGCAACAGAAGCAGGCAAACGATCGTCAAACTCAGCCTGGGGCTCACGGCCGTTGCGGTCCGGATCCGCCCCCACTTCTACTCCCAGAGCGGGGCCAAGAAAATTGAAGATAGACACAAAATACTGGAGTAACTCAGAGGGACCGGCAGCATCTCTGGAGAGAAGCAATGGGTGACGTTTCAGGTCAAGACCCTTCTTTCAGACTGAAGAAGAGTCTCGACCCGAAACATCACCCATTGCTTCTCTCCAGAGATGCTGCCGGTCCCACTGAGCTACTCCAGCATTTTGTGTCCATCTTCAAATTACTTCACGCGCTCCAGACGGCTGTGTGGACGCATGAAGTCGCGCGCGACCTTCGCGGGATTGTCGCGCCTCAACGTGACCATGAGGTCACCTAATTAGTGTGCCAAGGACAAGTAAGTGGGACAGGGGCTTTACTCGAGGGCTTGAGCTGCAGGGAGAGGTTGGGCAGGCTAGGACTTTATTCCTTGGAGTGGAGGGGCTGAGGGGTGATCTTGTAGAGGGATATAAAATCATGAGGAGTCTTGAGGAATCGAGTCTTTTTCCCAGGATAAGGGGATCCAAACTGGAAGGTATAGTCCCCTACAACTCTCACCAACTTCTACAGATGCACCGTAGAAAGCATTTTATCAGGATGCATCACAGCTTGGTTTGGGAACAGCTCCATCCAGGACCACAAGAATTGTAGACGCAGCCCAGGTCATCACACAAACCAACCTCCCTTCTATTGACTCAATTTATACCTTATGCTGCCTCGGCAAGGCCAGCAGCATAATCAAGGATGAGCGGGACCCTGGCTACTCCCACCTTTCCCCTCTCCCATCAAGCAAAAGGTATAGAAGTGTGAAAACGCACACCTCCAGAATCAGACGAAAGTTCGTCTGGTCTGTTATCAGGCAACTGAATCATCCTACCACAACCAGAGAGCAGTGCTGAATTACTATCAACCTCTTTGATGACCCTCAAGACTATCCTTAATCAGACTTTGCGGCTTTACCTTGCACTGAACGTTATTCCCTTATCATGTATCTATACACTGAAAATGGGCCGATTGTAATCATGTATTGTGTTCCTGCTGACTGGTTAGCATGCAACAAAAACTTTTCACTGTAACTCGGTACACGTGATAATAAACAACTGAACTGAACTGAACTGGATTTAAGATGGGAGGAGAAATATTCAATAGAAATTTAAGAGGAAATCTTTTCACACAAAGGGTGGTGGGTCTATGGAACAGATGAAGTACTTGAGACAGGTAATAATAACATGAAATTGGAATGGTTCAGGGTGGGACATGGGGATTGGAATGGTTCAAAGAGGGATATGGGACAATTATATGTAACTGAAAATGGGATTAGAAAATCGAAGGTAGACAAAAATGCTGGAGAAGGGGCATCTGAGTTTCTGGTTTCTAAATGGTGCAGACATTGACTACATTGCCATTATTTCTCATGTCACGTATACTATTCGTTCAAATGTGTCCAAAAGTAACTTTAACCATGGACTAGCTATTTGTCTTAAGTGTAGTTTAGTTAATTGTCTCACGTACCGACAATTTTTGAAGATGGTCACCGATGATGTAGGATATTTGCCAGAACAGGTGTTTAACGTGGAGGAAACAGGTCTGTACTGGAAACGCCTGCCCGATAGGACCTTTATTTCACAAGTGAAAAGCTTTTGTTGCGTTCTAACCAGTCAGCGGAAAGACAATATATGATTACAATCGAGCCATCCTCGGTGTACCGATACATGATTAAGGGAATAACGTGAATAATGTTTATGGAACATTAATGGAAAGTAAAGAGTTTTCAAAAATTCCTTCAAAAGATGGAAAATATTGGAAAGTCCCTCCATCTATTTTAAGTCAAATTCAGGCTATAAAAAAACTGGCCTTGATTTATCATCCAGCTGGAAAAGAACTACTTTAATACCGTATCAGATGGTCCACTTTGGCCAGATACCATGTCACTGAGCAGTTTGGGATTCAAACTGATTGGATCTTGATTATTTTCCTCAAATGAAACCCAAAAGATTAGTACCAGCTGGCATTTCCATCAAACCCTGTCTGCTAGTGGGTGGGTGATTTCTGCTTGCAATATTCTGCTGTACACCATGATTTGAGATGAAATAATATATTTAGGAACCCCCCCCTCCCCCTCCCATCAACAAATTAACAAGCTAAAAATGCTTTGGTCAAAACTAAATTGATTATTCAAATACTTTTGTTGCTTTCTGCAGTTGCTGTGTTATATACAACATTTCTGGTTAGCTTCCAATGTATGAGCACCTGCTTTTTGCCAATTAAATTTCCCCTAGGTATTTTGCAGATGTAATGAGCTCTGGATTTTTTCATTGCTTATGTGGCATCAAAAGGTGAATTGCAGTTTGGACGAGTTTCTTTTCGCATATTCCAGTTAGAACTAAAAGCACTCTGTCAATTAAAATCTGTATTTTTATTCATCAGTGGTCTGGGATGGAGGGCAGAATACAAATGCTTGGCTACATGCATGGCCTGTCCCTTTAAGACCAAGCATTCCATGCAGAAGGCAGTTTAGTTAGAATCTGAAGTCCTTTGAAGGCTTATTATTGTCACCAATGCAGTGCTCCACTCCTGGAAATCTCAATAACCGTTTTAGATTTAATTTTAGATTTTGTTTTAGATTTAATTTTAGATTTAGTTTAGCGATACAGCACGGAAACAGGCCTTTTGGCCCACCGAGGCCACACGAAGCATCAATCACCACTGTACACTATCACTATCTTACACACTAGGGACAATTTACAATTTTTTACCAAAGCTAATTACTCTACAAACGTATATGTCTTTGGAGTGTGGGAGGAAACTGGAGCACCCAGAGAAAACCCACATGGTTATGGGGAGAATGTACAAACTCCGTACACTCAGCGCCCATAGTCTGGATCGAACCCGGGTCTCTCATGTTCAATTCTGATTTGACCAAGAAACTTAGCAATTTGAGAATCTTTTTCCTGTTTCAGGCTTCTGCCAAAGTCCACTATATTTCAAACATCCTTTTCATTGCACCAAAATTGCTATTGTTATAATATCAGACAGGCCGACCCAAGGATGGACCCTGTGAAATTGCTCATTGCAGATTGGAAGGAAGTCTACACCGTCACCAGTAGTAATATTCACACCCCACAGCTTGCCAATTCCCCTTGTTTTGGGAACAGCTCCATCGAAGGCCGCAACATATTGCAGAGAATTGTGGTGCAGCAAATCAATCTCCCTTCCATTGACTCCATCTACACTTCCTGCTGGCTCGGCAAGGCCACCAGCAGAATCAAAGATGAGTCTCAACCCGGTCACTCCCTCTTCTCCCCTCCCCATCAGGCAAGAGGTACAGAAGTGTGAAAATGCTTTCTTTCCAGCTTTGTCATCAACTAGAGAGCGGTCCTCATTGGAAACCCTTGGACTATCTTGCACTAGACGGTTATTCCCTTTATCTTATACCTATACACTGGGGATGGCTTGATTGTAATCATGTATAATCTTTTAGCTGACTGGATAGCACGCAACAAAGAAAGTTTTGAACTGTACCACGGTACACGTGACAATAATAAACTAAACCTTTTCTAAGTCCCCCCCCCCCCCAATCTTTCTCACGGTCAGTTGTAGAAATTACCTCAATTGCTGCTGTTGTGTATTTGATTTTAATATCAGAAGATGTAAGGGTGAACATACTGTAGAAACAAAGAACTACAGGTTTTCACCAAAGGGTACAAGATGCTTGAGTAACTCAGCAGGTCAGGCAGCATCTATGGAGCAGTTTATTATTAAGTCTGAAGGAGGGTTCTGACCCGACCCATGCCTGACCTGTTGAGTTACTCCCGCACTTTGTGTCCTTTCGGGTGAACATGCTGCTCAATAATACCCCAAGTTGCTTTCATTTTAAAATAAGTCAGCTTTCAACCTGATACTTCCAGAAAGAAGTGTGTTGGGAAGTCTGAATGTTGCAGAGGGAATGTAAAACATTTTCTCGTGAAAATCGGGAGTTGTTCTGGGTCAAAAGATTACGGAACTCTGCTGAAGAACAAGATGTGAAGAGGGAGTGAAATAATTTCTCTTGAAAGAGTTTATCTGTAGCTCCAATCACTCTGACCGATGGAATGTTACAGCATAAGTAAAGCACTTGATTGGAGTTCGTTTCAAGGATTTAAAAATTAAAACTCTGGTCCATTAAACACCTTAAAAATAAAAAAAGCTCTTGCTTCTATAATCACATTTATATAATCTGTGGTGTATAAAGCTAACATTATCTTATTACTGATGTGCTTGTCTTTCATCAAGCCAGATTGTGATTTGTCTATAATTCCGCTAAATCTAATTTTCAATCTGTTAGCAAAGATTGAGGCCAATATTTTCTAGTTATTATTGGATAGAGAGTGGGTTTTCAGTTCTTCACCTTGAAGCTGTCCTTGTTTAATGATCAATGAGTTGTAGGCTTGTCTGGAGTCATAAGAGGATGTCTGAACAACAGAAGTAAAGTCGAAAAGGATTCCTAGTTCTTTTGCATCATTTCTTTGAACTTTCGACATGATTTTTCCAGTCCCAGGTGATTGTCATACGTTACGTTTAGCAAATGTAATCATCCTTGCACATTCTTCATGACTTGATTGCTGAAGTGCTCTAATAAATTGCACGTCCTGTTATCATCGTTATAATTGAATTTACATCTTTTGTTTACCCCTTGACCTCTGCCGTGAGAGCCAATTCTCTGATTGTTGCTCCACCCAGAACCTCACTTGGGGGGAGTAGTCGAGTGACTTTACATAAAAATGGTTCACGTGGCCACATTGATAACAGGACGATTGGGTTGCATTTGCAAATGATTGTCATCCTCGCAATGAAAACTAATCAACATAATAGACTTGTCCATCTTCATTCTTCAACATTGGGGAGTTACATGTAGCAGTAAATAGTTATATATATTCCGTAAGGCTGCTACCGAGCCTTATATTGAGTCTGGCTTGTTTTCAAGCAAAGCTCTTCTTGCAAGATATTTTTATTTGGAATGATGTAATGATATATTAATTTTAGTTTTGCTTTGAAGCCTATACTGGTTAATCCTCAGCACTTATCTATAGAGCATTGAATGTGGGAATCAATAAAGCTGGGGTTTAGTTCTTCAAGTCACTGCTGCAGACGAAGAGGGGGATATTGGCGCCAGATATCAACATCTTTATTGCATGAGAACAACCAGTTTGAGGACCATTGTAAACTAGGCAAGTATTCGCTGAGTTGTTTTTTATAACCTAATTTCATTGTGACAATGCAGATGAAGCTAGATGTTGCACAAATGTGATCACATTTTTAAATCAATGCTTGATATTTTAGGGCAAATCAAAGGAAGAAAATGACCACAAGGTTTAACGTTTGGCAAAAGGGAAATGTTGGTGTATTGAAATGATTTCTGCCGTATAAAGTGTCGGAGAAATAAAGAACTGCAGATGCTGGAATCCTGAGTGAAACGACTGCTGGAGGACCTCCAGCAATTCAGGAAGCATCTGTGGAGGGAATGGGCATGTGGTGTGTGTTTTGGGTCGGGATCCTTCAGACTGATTGTAGTGGGGGCGAGAAGTAGGCTGCAGAAGAATATTGGAAAAGAGGAGGGGGCGAGACAAAGCCTGGCAAGTGATCGGTGGATACAGGTATGGGTGGGGGGGGGGGGGTGTATGATTGCCAGATGGAGGGAAGAGGAGCAAAATGTAAAGTCAGAGGGATGGATATAGGTGGGGGAGGGGGACCGTGAGGTGTGATAGTGTCACGGCTGCCACTGGTGGTGGTGGTGGGGGGGGGGGGGGGGGGGGGGAGTTCTATCTCAGGTGTTACCTAAGTTTGGAGAATTGAATGTTTGTGCTGTTGTGGTGGAGAAGTTAGGTTCTATGGAAAATATAAAATATCTATTTTAAGTATGTGTCGTCATACTCAAAATGGACTGTATTCATATTTAACTCCATGCTACCTCACATGACAAAAAGGTTGCTACTTTGATCATACAAACATTGTGGGTGTCATGGAGCGATGAGGAATTGATCATTGTATCTGTTCACTCCTCAAGCTCAGATGTATTGTGATGGCTGGTTTTGTATAGCTGAGAATTCAAACAGAGAGTCACACTTGGGTAGGATCTGACAATGGCTACAGACACCCTTGTGATCAATTTGTGGGTTCCCCTGCAAATATGGGTCGCAAATTTATTTTTTTCTCTTATAAATAGAATTAATTCCTCCTTTTAAGAGGGTATCAATTACCAATACATAATAATCAAGAGGACAAGCTGTAATTACAGATGAGTTGAATAGATTTGTATATTAGTGATATAAAATTCTCTATCCTAATAAGAATCATATGTGTGCAGGCACAAGGGAGCTAAAGCAAATCATCTATTTAGTTCCCATTAAATCTAAATTTATTCTGAATTATCCATTAAAAGCAATTTAGATTTAATGAATCTTTTAAAATATCTGCAGTGATTATGTGCAACTTTTGGGGTTGGTGGGGGTTATTTAAGTAATGCATTAGAAGAAAGGTTTAAAGATATTTTTTTAAATAATGAATGGGACCAAGGTTTGAGTAAGTAGCTGGCTCAGTCACAATTTTCAGCCAGTTGAGGGAATGGTGTCCTCTGTAGATCCAGTAATTAATATAACAAAAGGAAGAAGTGTTTCAAACCGAAACGTTTCCTGTTCCTTTTTTCCAGAGATGATGCCTGACTGACTGAGTTACTCCAGCACTATGTTTCTAGACCCAGTAATCCGGTATAGTTTAGAGATGTTGCATGGAAATAGGCCCTTCAACCCAAGGGCTCCATGCCGACCATTGATCACACTTCATGCTAGTTCTGTGCTACCCCCACTTTCTCATCCACTCCCTACACTTCACACTGCCTCGGCAAGGCCACCAGACGAGTCTCACCCCAGACACTCCCACTTCTCCCCTCTCCCATCAGGCAAGAGGTACAGAAGTTTGAAAACGCATATCTCCATGTTCAAAGACAGACTTTTTCCGGCTGTTATCAGGCAACAGAATCATCCTAACACCATCTAGAGAGCATTCCTGACATACCGTCTATCTTATTGGAGATCCTCGGACTATTTAATCGGCCTTTTCTGGACCTTATCTTAAACTAAACATCATTCCATTTATCCCGTATGTGTACACTGTGGACGGCTCGTTTGTAATCATGTATAGTCTTTCTGTTGACTTGATAGAACGCAACCATAAATCATTTCACTGTACCTCAGCGATGGTGACAATAATAAGCTAAACTACACACTAGAGCCAATGTACAGGGGACCAATTAATTTTCAAACCCACACATCTTTGGGATGTGGGAGGCAACCGGAGCGCCCGGAGGAAACCCACACAGTCAGAGGAAGAATGTGCAAACTCCACACAAACAGCGCCTGAGGCCAGGATCTAACTCGGTTCCTTTGGCACTATGAAGCAGCAGCTCTGCCAGCTACGCCACCACTGCAAATATTATGTTGGTCAGAAATACTGGTTCCTCTTCAAATTTCAGCAGGTCAATAAAGCATGGAGCATAGTCAAGGAAAAAGAGAAGGAAAACTCATATTTCTTTTGAAGTTCTCAATTCAGTATGACAATCTCAGCCTTGCTGGGTGTGTTGAAGTTAACATTGTTACTTTATTTTCTTTTCATGTAAGTTTTAACAATGGCAAAACACAATGTGCAGGAGGAACTCAATACACCAGACAGCATTTGTGGAAGGAATTAACAGATGATGTTACGGGTCAGGATTGTTCATCAGATTGAAATATCAGTCCTCAATGGATGCTGCCTGACCCACTGAGTTCCTCCAGCACTATATGTTTTGCTGAAGATTCCAGCACCTGCAGTTTCCTGTGCCCCAACATTTATCAAGACTTCTCTTCATCCTTTTGATTTAAATGCAATTGGCACCAAGGTTTTGATGTAGTGATCTATTTACAATTATTAGATTATATTTATTAGTTATTTCTTTTGATTCCGAGATACACTTTGGAGGCAGATGTGAAGTTTTCAAGAGTTGAACTTGCTGCGTATTGTCAAGAGTCCCCATAAACGTTATCATTATCTTATCAATAAAATATTAGAGGACAAAGAATACTGAGGCTGAAAAATTCTCTGACCACTCTGATTCTGGAGATAAATTGATTCAATGAAATAAGGTAAACCATACGTAACCTACAGATTACTAACGGGCTAGCACAGTACATTTTTTTTGCAATTAGAAAGATATTTAGGTCTGACACTCTCTTGGGATACACAAAGTGTTGAAGTAACTCAGTGGATCAGGCAGCATTTCAGGGTAAAAATGATGGGTGACTTTTCGCATCAGGACCTGTTGTTCAGATAGCAGTCTCAAGAAAGGTCCCGACCCCAAAACGCAGACTGAAGAAGCATCCCAACTCAAAAAGTCACCTGAGAGTCTTTCTCTCCAGAGATGCTGCCTGACCCGCTGAGTTATTCCAGCACTTTGTGTCTATCTTCGGTCTATCAACCAGCATCTCTACATTCTCTTCTTGGCAGCTGGAAACTTTGTCAGTGGGGTAAATAGCCAGTTTATCTCCATGTGCATTCAGAATGGATTTTTTTTTAATGAGATTTAAAAACATAGAAACATAGAAATTAGGCGCAGGAGTAGGCCATTCGGCCCTTCGGGCCTGCACCGCCATTCAATATGATCATGGTTGATCATCCAACTCAGTATCCCGTACCTGCCTTCTCTCCATACCCTCTGATCCCCTTAGCCACAAGGGCCACATCTAACTCCCTCTTAAATATAGCCAATTAACTGGCCTCAACTACCCTCTGTGGCAGAGAGTTCCAGAGACTCACTGTGTGAAAAAAGTCTTTCTCATCTCGGTCTTAAAGGATTTCCCCCTTATCCTTAAGCTGTAACCCCTTGACCTGGACTTCCCCAACATCGGGAACAATCTTCCTGCATCTAGCCTGTCCAACCCCTTAAGAATTTTGTAAGTTTCTATAAGATCCCCTCTCAATCTCCTAAATTCTAGAGAGTATAATCCGAGTCTATCCAGTCTTTCTTCATTAGACAGTCCTGACATCCCAGGAATCAGTCTGGTGAACCTTCTCTGCACTCCCTCTATGGCAATGATGTCCTTCCTCAGATTTGGAGACCAAAACTGTACGCAATACTCCAGGTGTGGTCTCACCAAGACCCTGTACAACTGAAGTAGAACCTCCCTGCTCCTATACTCAAATCCTTTTGCTATGAAAGCTAACATACCATTCGCTTTCTTCGCTGCCAGCTGCACCTGCATGCCTACTTTCAATGACTGGTGTACCATGACACCCAGGTCTCGCTGCATCTCCCCTTTTCCTAATCGGCCAGCATTTAGATAATAGTCTGCTTTCCTGTTTTTCCCACCAAAGTGGATAACCTCACATTTATCCACATTATACTGCATCTGCCAAACATTTGCACACTCACCCAGCCCATCCAAGTCACCTTGCAGTCTCCTAGCATCCTCCTCACAGCTAACTGCCCCCCAGCTTAGTGCCATCCACAAACTTGGAGATATTGCCTTCAATTCCCTCATCCAGATCATTAATATATATTGTAAATAGCTGGGGTCCCAGCATTGAGCCTTCACTAGTCACTGCCTGCCATTGTGAAAGGAACTGTTTACTCCTACTCTTTGCTTCCTGTTTGCCAGCCAGATCTCTATCCACATCAATACTGAACCCCCAATGCCATATGCTTTAAGTTTGTATACTAATCTCTTATCTGGGACCTTGTCGAAAGCCTTCTGGAAGTCCAGATACACCACATCCACTGGTTCTCCCTTATCCATGCTACTAGTTACATCCTTGAAAAATTCCACAAGATTCGTCAGACATGATTTACCTTTCGTAAATCCATGCTGACTTTGTCCAATGATTTCACCACTTTCCAAATGTGCTGCTATCCCATCTTTAATAACTGACTCTAGCAGTTTCCCCACTACCGATGTTAGACTTACTGGTCTGTAATTCCACGTATTCTCTCTCCCTCCCTTTTTAAAAAGTGGGGTTACATTAGCTACCCTCCAATCCTCAGGAACTACTCCAGAATCTAAAGAGTTTTGAAAGATTATCACTAATGCATCCACTATTTCCAGAGCTACTTCCTTGAGTACTCTGGGATGCAGCCTATCTGGCCCTGGGGATTTATCGTCCTTTAATCCATTCAATTTACCCAACACCACTTCCTGACAAACCTGGATTTCACTCAATTCCTCCTTTGACCCGCGGTCACCTGCTATTTCTGGCAGATTATTTATGTCTTCCTTAGTGAAGACGGAACCAAAGTAGTTATTCAATTGGTCCGCCATATTCTTGTTCCCCATGATCAACTCACTTGTTTTAACTGCTCTCTTTCTCTTCACATATCTATAAAAACCTTTGCAGTCAGTTTTTATGTTCCCTGCAGTTTTCTTTCATAATCTATTTTTCCTTTCCTAATTAAGCCCTTTGTCCTCCTCTGCTGGTCTCTGAATTTCTCCCAGTCCTCTGGTATGCTGATTTTTCTGGCTATTTTGTACGCATCATCCTTTGCTTTGATACTATCCCTGATTTCCCTTGTTATCCACGGATGCACTACCTTCCCCGATTTATTCTTTTGCCAAACTGGGATGAACAATTTTTGTAGTTCATCCATGCAGTCTTTAAATGTCTTCCATTGCATATCGACCGTCAACCCTTTTAGAATTAATTGCCAGTCAATCTTGGACAATTCACGTCACATACCCTCAAAGTTACTTTTCTTTAGTTCAGAACCATTGCTTCTGAATTAACAATGTCACTCTCCATCCTAATGACGAACTCAACCATATTATGGTCACTCTTGCCCAAGGGGGCACGTACAACAAGGCTGTTAACTACCCCTTCCTTTTACAGTGTCTGTGGGAGGAAGAATCAGGCAGAATATTTATTCAAAGTCAGTTCAATGCCAATTCATGGACTGAAAGCAAAAACAAGAGAAGATAACATTTGGATTAGGAGAGAAGAGATAAAAAATAGTTTTTAAGTCGTAAAAGATCACCAACACTGATTACAATGCTTCCTTAGTTTGTAAAAGTTAATTGTAAAACAAATTTACACACTTCAATAGACGCAAGCTTTCGGGAGAAGTTTAGAAGTATTTATCACGGATCTGCTGGAACATTCTCCATTCTCGAAAAAACTTGCCAAGGTTGCAAAGTTTCTAAATTATCAAGACAACTCAAATAGAAAATTCTGATAGTAATGTGTCTGTAATCCTGAAAGTTTTTGTCCATTTTACATTTTATAAAGCAGAATATTGATATCATTAATATAATTTGCAAAATCAGGGGGGTATGTTCTGAAGAAGGGTCTCGATCCCGAAACGTCACCCATTTCTTCTCTCCAGAGATGCTGCTTGTCCCGCTGAGTTACTCCAGCATTTTGTGTCTATCTTCAGTGTGTTCATAAAGTTCCATAATCAAAGCTTTATCATGGCTACAAATATAATTCCCTGCTTTGCCTTTTGAAATCTAAGAAATGTCCAGCGTATTGATCAAAGGTTACGTGCGTATAAGAGCAACATCATCACTGATTGAATATTGCAAAGGAATATTATTGATAGAGAATATTACTGATGCAGTCTCTGGAGTTACAGATTAATATTAGTAGCGATACGACAATGTGAGTCAACACCCATGAAATCAAAATGGTTCAGACTAAAAACTGTACACATAGTAAAAATGTAAAGAATAGCAAACAAGATTATATTTATTTCATTTATGGGATCATCTGAATTAATTGAAGGGAAGAATCTACTACTGGTAACTTTGAATCCATCAACTAAATCCCCCAAAAAGACGCAAAGTGCTAGAGTAACTCAGCAGGTCGGGCAGCATCCATGCAGAGCATAGATGCGTGACGTTTTGGGTCAAGACCCTTATTCAGACCATTCTCCAGAGATGCTGCCTGACCTGCTGAGTTACTCCAGCACTTTGTGTCATTTTTTGTAAACCAGCATTTGCCATTCCTCGTTTCTAAACTGAATCGCAAAGCTATAGATATCATCCCTATTATCACTGCTTCCAATTTCAAAGGAAGCAACAATTTCTTGCAGCAGAATCCAACTGTAACAGGACAGATTTAGAGATATTTGTGACTGGTTAGTCAAAAAGCTTAATATTTTCAAAATAAAAATGAAAAGAACATATAAATAATGTAAAACCACTTTTCCGATGATAACATGATTATGACATAAATGATTCAAGTAAATATAAATGTTCATTTCTACGGATGAATTCAAAAACACTCTATTCCACCAGCATACTAATGTTTAGTGTTTCACCAGAAATGAGCCAAAGTGAATCTCGAGTTTCATTATTTTTAGTAAATGTGCAATTTTGAGGCAAATATTCATTCAATAGCAACTCCTGACAGTTTATGTTACTGAGACGAGACCACATTCGGATCGAACATAGGGTTATGTAGGTTGATATGTCTGACTGAGTCAGTACGGTGTCATCCATTCAGAACTCTCAGCTGGAATTCTGGAAGATGTCACAGGAAGAAGAATGCAGGAAGAAGATTTGGATATTTTTGTAAATTAGCGCAATGTGACACGGAGTTAAGACATTAAAGATTTGAACTCAATTGAAAATGCATCACAGATAAGCAGTGGATTGATAATAAAAATTGGATTATGAAATTTGCATTTTGTGTACAAAGAGGTGAAAGACAAAATATATCCTTTTGAAATTGTCCATGATTTCATTTGTATATATTTTGTTCATTGATTTTTGCTTTCAAGGAAAAAATTGACATCGTCGCATTTTAGTATAGAGAGGGCAGCACATTCTCGGATTCAATGCTTCTTTATTTACATGTACTAAGGTGCAGTGAAATTCTATTTTTGCTTACAGATCAGTAAGATTATTGCCATATATAAGTACAATCCCAGATTAAGTACAGAATGCATAGAAATAACCCATTGAGTGCACATGCGAGTTGCCAAGTTTTGACACCATATCCAAAGTCGCAGCTGCAGCTGGCCATAAAGGCATGTTGCAGCCGTTGCCTCCGACCAGATCGTCCCGTGACCTGTCTGTCGTCCCTCTCGTCGCCCGGCTACCTTCAGCCTTCATGCCCCAGAGGTGCCTCCCACTGCTGACCACGAGGGTGCGGAAGGTAAGATCCCCGCTTCTTCACAGCCCTTTGCCCAGTGCCCACCCCCAAACTACACATGAGGGACTCATTGTAATACAATTAGTATTGGAAGGAGAATTTGTTCAAGAGAATTTGTTCAGGAGAATTTGTTCAGGAGAAAGATAAACCATCAAGAAGTACGAGCAAAGTCAGCAAGTCGATAGTGCCCGTATGCCCAATGTTATATATGTGCTCTTCACAGAGCAAGGAGAGTTCAATAGATCGCTGCAGGAGCTCCTTACTAATTATTGCCATCCAGATCCTCCTAGAAGCAGATCTTGTAGGACAAGATGTAGTAAGTATGGGTTATTAGACGGGTTGTAGAATCTCTCTCCCCTGCATCTGCAAGTGAGTTGAATGTTGCCAGCAGCCACTGAACTTTGACACACAAGTCCTTGTGATAGGAGTGGGAACACTTAAGCAATATAAACATGATATTAGAAGGAGAATTAGTAAAGATGGTAGGGGTGCTAAAGTAAGTAATGTTCAGTGAAGGTTGCAAAATAATTTGCTGATGAGAGAGAAGGGACAGGTAACCTTATTGAGTTATCTGGAGATATAAACAGTGAGATTCCAGCAACAGCAATGTTTACCAGGGTACAAAGTGCTGGAGTAACTCAGCAGGTCAGGCAGCATCTCTTGGAGAACATGGTTAGGGGATGTTTTAGGTCGACACCCTTAGAAGATATCACTGTTCTTGAAGGAGATACAGGGACCTCTGAAAGTAATCGGTTTTTAATGATTACAGAAATTGAACCATTACACAATACGACTTTATTCCTTGGACCACAGGAGACTGATGAGTGATATGTTAGAGGTGTATAAAATCATGAGGGAATAGATAGGGTGAATGCACGTAGTCTTTGATCCAGGGTAAGGGATTCAAAAATAAAAGGACATTTGTTTATAGGGACAAGATTAAGATTTATGGGGACAGGATTGAGTTTCAACTTTTTCACTGAGGGAGTGGTTGAGGTAGTTGAGGCAGGTACTATAATAGAATAAAACAAAACACTTGAACACCTACATAGATTTAGAGGGAAATGGGCCAAACATGGGCAAATAGGGCCGACAGACATTTTAGTCGTCATTGACAGGTTGAGCCGAAAGGCCTGTTTCTGTGCTGTTTTAAAATCTATTTTCATGGTCAGTCAATGTTGCCTAGAATCTGTCAATGACCAAAAAGATTCTCTCAGTGCTACTGGCTCAACCAGAAATGCGTTTTTGTAGCAGGACACTTCCTCAATAATAATGATGGAAATGTTCCAAGGTTTTGTCGCATCAGTGTTGAACAGGTGAATAAAATGTCACACAAAGCAACTTGGCATGCTTCCATTGTGCTGAAAGTTAAGGATTTCTCCATTTGCTCCCATGTGCTGGTGTGTAAGAGGGTTTTAGGTAGACAGCACAGTGGCAGAGCCGCTGCCTAACAGTGCCAGAAAACCAGTTCGATCCTGACCTCAAGTGCTGTCCGTATGGAGTTTGTACGTTCGCCATGTGACCGTGTGGGTTTTCTCCGGGTGCTCCGATTTCCTTTCACATTCCAAAGACGTACATGTTTCTAGGTTAATTGGCTTCTGTAAAATTGTCTCTAGTGTATGGTGAACAGAACTAGTGTATGGGTGATCGATGGGCAGCGTGGACTCAGTGGGCCAAAGGGCTTGCTTCCACGCTGCATCTCTAAACCAAAACTAAAAACATAATGATTTGCAGAGAATGGAGGCATGTGCAGGCAGATGAAATAAGTTGGTTTTGTTATCACATTGTGGGCCGAACAGCCTGTTCTGGTGTCCTGTCCTGTACTTTTTCCAGGTTCTATGTGCCTATCAAGCAATAAGAGAGGCTGATCTGTTCCACTCCCCTCTCGCACCCTGACTGTCCCAGGGTGCTTGATATGTCCAAGCGACAGAGATCGTGGTTTAGTTTAGCTTTGAGATACAGCACGGAAACAAGCCCTTTGGCCCACTGATTCCCCGCCGACCAGCGATCCCCATACACTAGCACTATTCTACACACTAGGGACAATTTACAATTTTACCAAAGCCAATTAACGTACAAACCTGCACACCTTTGGAGTGGAGTGGGTGGAAACCGGAGTTCCTGGAGAAAAAGCCGCGCAGGTCACGGAGAGAAGGTACAAACTATGTACAGACAGCGCCCATAGTGAGGATCGAACTCATATCTGGCGCTCTATGGCAGCAACTCTACCGCTGGACAGTGACGACTCTCTTCCTCCACTGAAAGTTCATTCTCTGTCACGGAAGGTCATCAGCGAACACGGACAAATTTGCTTGGGATTTACACTCTTGGTATCCTGTTATTGTTATTCATGTGCTTTTATGAAGAGAGGAATATTGACCCATAAATTATCTCATCTATGGATGAAGCAGCCACTTCTGTAGCTCTATGGCTCTATAAATGCTGAGGCTCTTTCAGTGCAAACCCTGTTGGGTCTCATTGATGAGATCTACGATCACATTATAGGCCATTATGAAAAAATATATGACAAAGGCATGCTGAATGTTAATTGCACTTTAATCTTATAGACAAGTGGGTGATTTTAGATTGAATATGAATGGATTATAATTTAAAATAAATCATTCCAGTATTCCAAAATGCAAGGATAATTTGTTTTTAGTTATAGACTAGCTGTCTTCAAAGAAAGTGTTTAATTACAGTAAATTGTTTTACTTCTGTTTAATTATTGGGAGCTTGTGAGTATCTTTTATGAGCTTTAAGACGGTGATCAATAGACATCAAATTATGTCTAAAAATCAATTGAATACATGGAGAAGGAAAGATTCATCTTTATAACTTGAAAGATCCAATAAGATAGGAATGCGATCGGGATATGCAAAATACAATTTTTGATTTGGAATGTAATCAAGGTACCATTTTTTTTTTTTTCAATTCTCTCTTTTATTACCAATTTAATTGGAGTGGCATTCCGTATATTTTGAAGTTATAGGAGCAGAATTAGGCCATTCGGCCCATCACGTCTACTCTGCCATTCAATCATGGCTGATCTATCTTTTCCCCTCAACCCCATTCTCCTGCCTTCTTTCGGTATCCCTTGGCACTTTTAAGAGCAGTTCTAACTCTTCCAGTTGTCTGTGACAATGACTGTAAAACAATAATAGATTTGGGGAGTTTTATTGGATTATTATTGTCACTTGTACTGAGATATAGTGAATAAGGTTTTGGTTGTGTGCTATCTTTTCAAATCATACAATACATGTGTGCAACCAAGCCATGTGCAAGTACAGCAGGCAGTGCAAAGAGATAAATTACCAGAGTACAGCATATAGTTTTACAGCTTTGTAGCATTGCAGTTCTAGACTGGAAAAATGGGTCAGGCAGCATTTGTGGAGGGAACGGTTAGACGACGTTTCAGGTTGGGACCCTTCTGACTGGGAGGACTTTTCTGTAGTCTAATAACAAAAGATTTACGAGGATGTTGCCAGGACTTGAGGGCTTGAGCTTGCGGCAAAGGTTGAGCGGCTGGACTTTATTCCTTGGAGTGCAGGGGGGGTGAGGGGTGATATTGTAGAGGTGTATAAGACCATGAGAGGATTAGATAAAAACATACCCAAATTTACCCAGAATGAGAACCAGACCAAGAACCAGACGACATAGGTTTAAGGTGAGGGGGGAAAGATTTAATAGGATCCTGAGGGTCAAAGGGTGGCAGGTATATGGAACAGGCTGCCAGAGATGATAGTTGAGGCAGCCACTACCACAATGTTTAAAAAGCATTTGGACAGGTACATGGATAGGAAAGGTTTGGAGGAATAAGGACCAAACACAAGCAGGTGGGACTAGTGTAAGACATGATTTAGAGCCCATAACTGAACTCTGAAGATATTGATCAATAGCAGAAACTGCAGGGTATGTTTAGAAAACTAGATTTTATGTTACTGTTACATAGGTTAAGGAAAAATCAATTACAAATATAGAGAAGTAGCTAGATAGTTGTTTCCACTAATTGTCCAATCCCTTGAGATTAAGTAGGTTCAAAGCATTTAATATAACGAAAAGGAGTCAGAAGAATCTATTTTTAAAAGCTACATAGCAGGAAAATCCTTTTACTACAGTAGATGAAGACAGCAATATTAAAAAAATTAAAGAGAAAGAGATAGAATTATGAAAGTAGATTAATTGTAGTTAAGGACAGTTAGCCATCAAAGGGCAGCATGGCGGTGCAGCGGTAGAGTTGTTGCCTTACAGAGCCAGAGACCCAGGTTTCAACCTGACTACGGGTGCTGTCTGAACGGAATTTGTACGTTCTCCTTGTGGCCGTGTGGGTTTCCTTCCACACTACACTCCAAAGATGTGACGGTTTGTAAGTTAATTGGCTTTGGTTAAATCGTAAATTGTCCCTAGTGTGCAGGATAGTGCTAGTGTACGGGATGATCGCTGGTCGGCATGGACGCAGTGGGCCAAAGAGCCTGTTTCCATGCTGTATCTCTAAAGTCTAAAGTCACTCTCCGTGGCAAAATGCTGCATGGATTAGAGGGTATTAATTGTTATGAGAAATTGGACATGTTTGGATTGTTTTCCCTGGAATTCCAGAGGTTAAGGGGAGACCTGATAGAAGTATATACAATTATAAGAGGCACACACTAGATGTCAAAGCCTAGAGGACATAGCTTTAAGGTGAGTGGAGCAAATTTGCAAAGTTTAAAAGGGATGTGCAGGGCTGGATTCTTTTTACACAAAAGGTGATGGCTGTCTGGAACACGCTGCCAGGGGTGGTGGTGGTGCATGTCAATAGATAATTAGCTTTTAAGAGGCTTTGGATGTGTGGAAACGCACACCTCCAGGTCAGAGACAGTTTCTTCACACCTGTTATTGGGCAACTGAATATCAACAACTAGAGAGCAGTGCTGACCTATCACCAACCTCACTGGAGACCTTTGAAGTATCTTCAATCAGACTTTGCTGGACTATCTTGCACTAAACGTTATTCCCTTTATCATGTACCTGCACACTGTGTGGATGGCCCGATTATAATCGTGTCTAATCTTTCCGCTGAGTGATTAGCACACAACAACATCTTTACACTACCTCAGTACAGGTGACAATAAACTAAACTAAAAATAACTAAAAACGTGCAGTGTATGGAGGGATATGGATCATGTACAGGCATTTGAAATCAGTTTATCTTGGTAACATGGTCGGCACGGACATTGTGGGCCAAATAACCTGTTCCTGTGTTGTACTGTTCTATGCTGTATGTTCTGATGGGTTTCAGTTGGTTTATAAATTCTTTGAATCTGGTATATCACTCATTTTTTGAAGGAAATCTAGACACAGGGTTAGATTATAGCTCTGCCTGTCTGTGATAAAGGTCAGGGCAGCCAAACCTCGATGTCGAAGGAGGCTGTGTGGAATTTAAAATAAAGCAGAAAATGTAAGAAGTTTTCAGCAGGCCAGGCACCATCTGTGGTGAGATAAGCTAAATTAACATGTCAAGTCAACGGCAGTATATTGTGCAGTCTGGATGAATGGTAGAGTCAAGAGTGGTTAATTGTCATGTGTGCCAACAATGGAACAATGGAATTCGTACTTGTTGCAGCATAACAAGCCTGTAAACACAATGTCTTTTAAGTGTAAAATATTATCCAAGTTAAATGGTGCTGAATCTTGTACAGAATATTAAACATTGCGGTTGTCTTACCTCATTGTAGAATCTCAAACAATACATCAACATCGATATAGAATCTCAAGGAGAATAATGCTGAAGGTTTCAAAGCTGCCTTAAATTAAATTAAATTTGTACATTGCATCTGCATACCTGTTGCAGGTTATTGAGCGTAGCTATTTAAGTTGGATGATTAATAGACTCTGCTTGATGTCACAAACAAGGTAGGAAAATATGAATGCAAGGTTAAATGGTTGTGAATAAGAGTGACATTTAATAAATAGTCGAGATATTCAATTGCTTTTGTTAGCACAAGTTGTGAATGAAAGACTGTTGGTTTGCTGCATTTATTATCGAAAAGAAGACAGTCAACATTTTTCTTTCACAATGAGCAGCCTTCTAAACAATAACATGTACAATGAAGCAATTTATCTAGAGATATTTGATATACGGAGAGTATTAGACTGCATCCATTGTAAATATATTGGCTATTCAATATGCATATTTTATACTGGATTGATGCTGATATGGTGTTTGTTCCCAGAGAGCCAGTAAAAAAAAAAAGTACAATTTAACCTCGGACTTTTGATATGAATGCTGTGAAAGTTATTAGAACTATTGATCACAATGCTGCACACAATATGATGAAAGTGATGCCTATGTAAGGCCTGGATAGAGTGAATGTGGAGAGGATGCTTCAACTAGTGGGAGAGTCTATGACCAGAGGCCATAGCTTAAGAATAAAAGGACGTACCTTTAGAAAGGAGATGAGGAGGAATTTATTCAGTCAGAGGGTGGTGAATCTGTCAAATTTATTGCCACGGAAGGCGCTAGAGGCCAACTCTGGATATATTTAAGGCAGAGATTGACAGATTCTTGATTAGTATAGGTGTCAAGGGTTATGCGGAGAAGGCAGGAGTATGGGGTTGAAGGAAAGATAGATCAGCCATGATTGAATGGCGGAGTAGACTCAATGGGCCGAATGGCCTAATTCTGCTCCTATTACTTATGAACAAGAAAAATTCGACACATCACAAGTAAATTTAAGCATTTTTTGGCAGTGATTCTTTAAAAGAAGGAGAGTAACGTGCATTTGTTGCTGTGCTGCAGCTGGTTTGTCATTTCTTTGTATTTTACACAAAGATAGGTGGAAGTTGGAGATTTATTCAAAAAAATACTGAAGACTTTCCTGATTCACATGCAGCTGCTCTAAAGTGGACAAGCCACATTAATTTGTGACTACATCATTGTTAAAAGCTCAAACACAAAGTGCTAGAGTAAGTAAACGGGTTCGGCAGAATCTCTGGATGACATGGAGAGATGACGTTTTGGGTTGGGACTCTTCTTTGCTACCTGACCCGCTGAGAAACCCCAGCACTTTGTGCTCTATGCAAGATTCCAGCATCTGCGGCTCATTGTGTCCCTATTGTTTAAAGCTTGCTTTATAAGCACCCCATCAGATAAAATAGCTGGGCCTGTGAGGAGCTAAACCATACCAAGCAAGGGTGCATTCCCTGGCCTATTTAGTTTAGAGATACAGCATGAAAACAGGCCATTCGTCCAACTGAGTCCATGCTGACCATCAATAACCCCTTCACACTAGTTCGATGTTATCTCACTTTCTCATCCACTCCCTACACACTGACGGCAGTTTAACAGAGGGCTATATCAACCCACAAACCCGCACATCTTTGGGATGTGTGAGATAACCTGGGCACCTGGAGGAAACCCGTGTGGTCACAGGGGGAACGTACAAACGCCGCACAGACAGACATCATCTGAGGTCAGGATCAAATCCAGGTGTCTGGCGTTCCGAGGCAGCGGCTCCACCGCTGCACCGCTGTTTACAATAGAATGATCCATAGAATATTCCCAAGTGTAGGAGAGTCTGAAAATGTGTGGCCACTTACCCCTGATTAAGGATGTTCTGAATATAAAAATACTTATTTAACAATGTCAGAACAATACAGCCCAGAAACATGCCCTTTGGCCCAACCCGTCCACAGACCAAGTTGTCTAACCCAGTTCGTCCCATTTCCCTGCATCCTGGCCCATATCACTCCAAATATTTCCTCTCCCTGTACCTGTGAAAATGTATTTTAATGTTGTAATTGTAGCCGCCTTCTCCGGCAGCCCATTCCACAAACCACGCTCTGTTAAAAAGTTGGCCCCTCCAGTTCCTTTTTCCCCACTCACATTATACCCATGTGAGAGGCCACGGTTTTAGACTCCCGTACCTTGGCGACAATTCTCTGATGTTATGATGTCATTATGTTATGCCTATGACGATCTTGGCTTGTCCTTAGGCACTTTACAACCAATGAGTTACAGTGGAAGCCAAAATCAGCCACAGCAAACTAGCGACCAGCGATCCCCACACATTAACACTCTCCTACACACACTAGGGACAATTGTTTACACATCCACCAAGCCAATTAACTGACATACCTGTACATCTTTGGAGTGTGGGAAGGAACCAAAAAACTCAGAGAAAACCCACGCGGTTGAGAACATACAAACTCCGTACAGACAGCACCCGTAGTCGGGATCGAACCCGGATCCCCGACGTTGCAAGCACTGTAAAGCAGCAAATGTGCTGCCATTTCAGTTTTCAAAATTAATTTACTAACTGCTTAAAATCCCAAGCATTGTCGATGTGCACAGTTTCATTCCTCTATGGTGCTTTTCAGATTTTATAATCTCTAATCCATTTGCTACATTTTTAAACGCTTCTTCTATTCTGATGACAATAGGTTGTTAAATATTTCAGAATGTGCTTCAGATTTTTTACGACTTTAAAATCTATTTAAGAGCAGCTCGTTCTGATGAAATTTGAACTTGCAGCATTGATTTAAGAGAACCTAGATTTGGTGTTAACAAATCTCCAGTTTTGTTTAAATTTAGAGAGACAGCATGGTAACAGGCCTTTAAGCCCATCTAGTCCATGCCGACCATCGATCACACTAGTTGTATGTAATCCCAATTGAAAACAGGAGCTGTAGGGAGGGAGGGGTCTTGGGAATGGGGGTGTTGTTCATATGGAGTTACCACAAAAAGACCCATATCCATCTAAACCTTTCCTATCAAAGTTTTCAAATGTCTTTTAAATGTTGTTATTGTGCCTGCCTCAACTATCCCCACTGGCAGCTCGTTCCATATGCCCACCATCCTCTGAGTGAAATAGTTGTCCCTCGGGTGCCTATAAAATCTTTCCCCTCTCACATTAAGCATATGTCTTCCAGTTCTTGATTCCCCTACTCTGGGTAAAAGACTGTGCATTCACCTCATAATTTTATACACCTTGATAAGATCACCTCTCATGCTCCTGCTTTCCAAGGAACTCCAAGGGCCTTCAATGGCGGCACAGTAGAGTTGCTGCCTTGCAGTGCCAGAGACCCGGGTTTGTTCCTGACTACGGGTGCTGCCTGTACAGTACTTGCACGTTCTCCCTGTGGCCCCGTGGGTTTCTCCGAGTTTCTCCGAATGCCCCAGTTTCCTCCCACACTCTCAAGACGCTGAAGCTCAGAGTTCAAGGTAGGGAGGGGTCTTGGGAATAGAGGTGCTGGCGACAGAAAGATTATCATCCAAGCTGTGCTACGATACAGATCTATAACAAAAACAATGAATAGCATTAGAAGATCTTTGAACCAGATGTGGTTTAGTTCCAATTTTCTCAAGAGATTAAGTGCTGGAAATTCTCTGTGTAAACAAAGACTTACCTTGGCGTGCACTGATTTTTGACTTCTTCAGAACAGTTTGGCTGCAAGTTTAGGTTCATGTTAATTATTGTCACATATTTTGAGGATAATGGCTGTTGAATGAGCGGGAAGTGCAGATGGAGACAATGTTGGGGAGTCTGGTCTGTGTGATGGACTGCGCTACATCTACAACTCTCTGCAATTTCTTACGGTCTTGGACAGAGCCGCTCCCAATCCAAGCTGTGACACAACTCAACAGTATGTTACCTCTGGCTGCAGTGTCTGGGTGTGGTTGGGAGTCTTCCTGTGATCATCTCCAGGTTGGAGAATGAATGAGAGCAGGCATCTCAAGTCAAGTAAAGGGAGTTTATTGTCATGTGTCCCAGTTAGGACAATGACATTCTTGCTTGCTGCAGCACAACAGAATATTAACGTAGAAACATAGAAAATTGGTGCAGGAGGAGGCCATTCGGTGCTTCGAGCCAGCACCGCCATTCATTGTGATCACGGCTGATCGTCCCATTCAATAACCCGTGCTTGCTTTCTCCCCATATCCCTTGATTCCACTAGCCCCGAGAGCTCTATCTAACTCTCTTTTAAATCCATCCAGTGATTTGGCCTCCACTGCCCCCTGTGGCAGGGAATTCCACAAATTCACAACTCACTGGGTGAAAAGGTTTTTTATCACCTCAATCCTAAATGGCCTCCCCTTTATTCTAAGACTGTGTCCCCTGGTTCTGGACTCGCCCAACATTGGTAACAATTTTCCTGCATCTAGCTTGTCCAGTCCTTTTATAATTTTATATGTTTATATAAGATCCCCCATCATCCTTCTAAACTCCAGTGAATACAAGCCTAGTCTTTTTAATATTTCCTCATACGACAGTCCCGCCATCCCAGGGATCAATCTCGTAAATACAGATCAGAGTGTCCATATACCATAAAAAAAAAAAAATATATATATATATATATATATATATATATACATACACACGCACATAAGTAAACAGATAAAGTGCAATAGGCTGTTATAGTTCAGAGTTTGTTTGAAGTTGTGTTTAATAGTCTGATGGCTGTGGGGAAGTAGCTGTTCCTGAACCTGGATGTTGCAGATTTCAGGCTCCTGTACCTTCTACCTGCTGGCAGTGGAGAGATGAGTGTGTGGCCAGGATGGTGTGGTTCCTTGATGATGTTGGCAGTCTTTTTGAGGCAGTGACTGTGATAGATCCCCTCGGTGGTAGGGAGGTCAGAGCCGATGATGGACTGGGCAGTGTTTACTACTTTTTGCAGCTTTTTCCGTTCCTGGACGCTAAGGTTGCCGAACCAAGCCACGATGCAACCGATCAGCATGCTCTCTACTGTACACCTGTAGAAGTTCGAGAGTCCTCCTTGACATACCGACTCTCCATAATCTTCTCAGGAAGAGGAGGCGCTGATGTGCTTTCTTTATGATTGCATCAGTGTTCTGGGACCAAGAGAGATCTTCGGAAATATGCACGCCGAGGAATTTGAAGTTCTTGACCCTTTCCACCATGATATAAACAGGACTGTGGGTCCCCATCCTACCCCTTCCAAGTTCCACAATCATTTCCTTGGTTTTGCTGGTGTTGAGAGCCAGGTTAATGTGCTGGCACCATAAGGTCAATCGGTCGATCTCACTTCTATACTCTGAGTTGTCCCCATCAGTGATATGTCCCACAACAGTGGTGTGGTCGGCGAACTTGATGATGGAGTTCGCACTATGTCTGGCTACGCAGTCATGAGTATAGAGTGAGTACAGCAGAGGGCTGAGCACGCAGCCTTCAGGTGCTCCCGTGCTGATTGTTGTCGAGGATGACACATTTCCACCAATACGGACAGACAGTGGTCTGTGAATGAGGAAGTCGAGGATCCTATTGCAGATGGATGCACAGAGACCCAGATCTGAGAGCTTGGTGACCAGCTTGTAGGGGATGATGGTATTAAATGCCGAGCTGTAATCTGTGAATAACAGCCTGACATCTGAATTTTTGTTGTCCAAGTGGTCAAGAGAGGAGAGCCAGTGAGATTGCATCCACGTTGATCTGCAGTGGGTCCAGGTTTTTGTCGAGGTATGAGTTGATTTGCGCCATGATCAGCCTCTCAAAGCACTTCCTCACCACAGACGTTAGTGCCACAGGTCGATAGTCGTTGAGGCACGTCACCTTGCTCTTCTTGGGCACCGGCATTATTGATGCCCTTTTAAAGCAGGTGGGAACCTCAAACCTCAGAAGTGAGAGGCTGAAAATGTCTGTAAAAACTCCAGCCAGTTGGTCCGCACAGGTTTTTAAAACACGCCCAGGTATGCCATCAGGTCCAGGCGCTTCTGAGAGAGATTGAGGAGGAAGAGTAGGAAGACCATGACCACAAAGGGCAGAGATTGGTTTAACGTGGCATTATGTTTGGCATGGACACTGTGGGCTGAAGGGTCTGTTCGTGCACTGTACTGTTCTATGTTTTATGACATAATTGAGCAGTCCACCAACATTAACTTATCTGAGGGGGAAGTAGCTTCAACAAAGCTCTGCTTCCTGGGTGTTGTGGTCAAACTAAAGAACGCTGTGCATGATCTTAATCTGAGAGAAATGGGGTAAATGTGCTGAATTTGGTTGGAGTTTGGGGAAGGGAGCAAGGGTGTGGTGTTGTCTGTGCTTTGAATGAAATTTGATTGATTGTTTGAAGGATACAGGCCCTTTGGTCCACTGAGCCCATGCTGACCATCGATCATCTGTTCACACTGGTTCTATGTTATGCACAGGGGATTGCCTGTATCCTGGATCAGGATTGCAATATAGTAATTTGATGTTTAGTATTAAGAACACTTGGCAATTTAGTATTATGATGGTGGGTGTTTGCTTATTTTTTTCTCGTGTAAATATTATTGTAAATAATTTAATGCATTTAATTTTGTTAAAAAAAATGTTCCATGTTGTCCCACTTTCTCATCCACACCCTACATGCTAGGGGTAACTTACAGAGGCCAGTTAACCTACACACTCGCAGGTCTTTGTGATGTGAGAGGAAACTGGCGCTCCCCAGAGGAAAACACACACAGATGCCGAGAGCACATTGCAAACTCCACACATACAACACCCGTGGTCAGGATCGAACCCGGGTCTCTGGTGCTGAGAAGCAGCAGTTCCACCAGCTGCACCACTTGAAATTCCTACATCCATCTGAGGAAATTTTTTGTTCCTCTGGACCTCTGCTGAAATTCTTAGCAAATGAGCTGAACGATGAGTTTCCATTGTGCTTTATTCCAAAACTATAACAAGCAGTCAGGAGAAACAAAAACTTGTTAATTTGAAAATGCCACACACTAGGCTGTTATGTAACCTTTATTTGACTTGTACGTTCAGCTTCAAATAAATTTGATTAGTTGTTTACCTTGTAATAATTTTAATATTTGATTGACTTAAGACTTGGTGGGAATCCTGCGTAATTTTCAATTTATTATAATCAGGGTAAATTATTAAATCTAGACTAATTTATCTCCGTTAGACTCATCATTCAGGTTGTATGGCATATGGTTTGATTATAGGATCTAGGAGTTGTCTTACTCAGACAGCCTTTTACCTATGAGGTGCCTGAACAAGAAAATATAGTTTTAGCTTTGAATGCAAAATATGTTACACCTGTGATTGGTAAAATAAGCTCTGGAGTTTAATTTAGAAATACAGCGCGGAAACAGGCCCTATGATCCACCAAATCCGCGCTGACCAGCAATCCCCACACACTAGCACTCTCCTACACACACTAGGGACAATTTACAATTTACAGAAGCCAATTAGCCTACAAACCTGCACGTCTTTGGAATGTGGGCGGCAACCGGAGCACCCGGGGAAAACCCACGGAGTCACCTGGAGAATGTACAAACTCTGTACAAACACCCATAGTCGGGATCTGGTGGTTTCTCCAATAAGGAAGGAATACAGTATAACTGCTTTCTCAGATATTACTTTCTTAAATGATATCAGAGGCCATTTCCATAGTTTATAAAAGAAACTGAAGCTTCTGGGAACGCAATTAATTTGAGAATGTACCGACAGGTGGAAATTAAGAAGAATATTGGAAAAATCGTGTTTCTTTTCTGTACAGAGCAGAGTTGTTTCAGTCACTTAATATTTTATGATTTGCTCCATGCATGCTCCATCATAGATGTCAGAGAGAGTACTAGGTAGCAAAAACATTATTCATTCAGACCCCGGCAGTTCACAATTGATTTGCCTTGACTTTGTGCGATTTCTTCATTTTTGGAACAAATTTGCTGCATTCATTGCAAATAATGGAGGTCGAATTGAGAGGTTTAAGAAAATTCTTGTTGATCCCAGTACATTAACTGCAAAGATAACGGCTCGTGGTAAAGTTTGAAATGGCCTAAATTGCATTGATTTTGAGTTTTTGGGAGGAATCGGTTTAACTCTTTCATTACCGGTGGGGGGGAAAGTCAAACGTTGTGCATTGGAAGAGAAATGAGGCTGGAATGTCACTCCTTTACAGAGTACTGTGTCTACTTATCTGTTGTGCTGCCGCAAGTCAGAATTTCATTGTTTTGTTTTGGGGCACTTGACAATAAAATACTCTTGTCTCTTTTGATATGGCTGTTTAGAAAGACAAAGTTTGCTTCACAGTGCCAAGGACCCGAGTCGATGGTTGCTGTCCGTACGGAGTTTGTACGTTCTTCCTGTAACTCCATGGGTCTTCTCTGGGTGCTGCGGTTTTCTGCAACACTCCAAACCTGTATATCTTTGTAAGTTAATTGGCTTCGGTAAAAATTGTAAATTGTGCCTGGTGTGTGGGATAGCGCTAGTGTACGGCAGTCACAGGTCTGTGTGGACTGTTTCCGCGCTGTAACTCTAAACAGAACTAAACTAAATTCTGCGTGGATTCAGGTCCTTGGGCCCATTGTCGAATATGATTCCAACTTAAACTAATCTCCACTGCCAGCATGTGATCATATGTCTTCGTTCCCTGCATATCCAAGTGCCTATCCAAATGCCTTTTTGTAAGTAAGTAAGCAGGTAAGTAAGTTTATTGGCCAAGTATTCACAAACAAGGAATTTGCCTTGGTGCTCCGCGCGCAAGTAACAACATGACAGTTACGAATTACTCCGAAAACACTAAACATTAATAATAATAAAACATTAATGATAAAACACCATTATCAAGCACGTGAACCAACAAAATACCAGATCAAAGGGAGGCTACAGATTTTTGGCTGTTGAGTAGAGCTACTACTCATGGATAAAAGCTGTTTTTATGTCTGGCTGTGGCAGCTTTAACATTCCGGAGTCGCCTTCCAGACGAAGTGATTCAAAGAGTTTGTGGCCAGGGTGAGAGGGGTCAGAGATGATCTTGCCCGCTCGCTTCCTGGCACTTGCAGTGTACAGTTCATCAATGGAGGGAAGGGTGCAGCTAATAACCTTCTCTGCTGATCGGACGATTCGCTGCAGCCTCCAGGTGTCGTGCTTGGTGAGACCCACCATCATAATACTAAATTGCCAAGTGTTCTTAATACTAAACATCAAATTACTATATTGCAATCCTGATCCAGGATACAGGCAATCCCCTGTGCATAACATAGAACCAGTGTGAACAGATGATAGATGGTCAGCATGGGCTCAGTGGACCAAAGGGCCTGTATCCTTCAATCAATCAATCAAATTTCATTCAAAGCACAGACAACACCACACCCTTGCTCCCATGATGAGCCAAACCAGACCATGATGGAAAAGGTAAGGATAGATTCTCCGATGGCCGTGTAGAATTAGACCATCATTGCCTGTGGCAGATTGTGCTTCCTCAGCTGCCATAGGAAGTACATCCTCTGTTGTGCCATTTTGACTGTGGAGTCAATGGTAGTCCCCCACTTAAGGTCCTTGGAAATGATGGTTCCCAGGAACTTAAAAGACTCCACAGATGTGACTGTGTTATTATTGATGTTGAGAGGGGAGGAGAGAACTCTCCTAAAATCTACAATCAATTCCACTGTCTTAAGAGCATTGAGCGCTAGGCGATGGCACCAGGACGCCAGCTGTGACACTTCCTGTCTGTAGGCAGATTCCTTCCGATCCTGGATCAGTCCAATCAGGGTTGTGTCGTCCGCAAACTTGAGAAGCTTGACAGAGGTGTCTGTGGAGGTGCAGTCGGTGGTGTAGAGAGAGTAGAGGAGAGGAGAGAGAACGCGGCCTTGCGGTGTTCCTATGCTGAGTGTCTGCGGGTCTGAGATGTGCTTTCCCAGCCTCACGTGCTGCTTCCTGTCTGTTAGGAAGCTGGTGATGCACCAACAGAGGGGTTCAGGCACAGTCAACTCGGAAAGTTTGGAGCGTGTTGTAGCTCTGGCACAATGGTGTTGATTGCAGAGCTAAAATCAACAAACAGGATCCTCGCATAGGTCCGCTGTCGGTCTAGGTGCTGTAGGATGAAGTGCAGACCCAGGTTGACTGCATCATCCACGGATCTATTGGCCCGATAAATTTTAAATGCTACTATTATATCTGCCTCCACCACCACTCCTGGCAGTGAGTTCCAGGCACCCAACACTTGCCATGCACATCTGTGGTTCCAATCTGAAACTTTGCCTAATTATTCACCCCACAGATACCACCTTGCCCGTAGAACATAGAACAGTACAGATCAGCACAGGCCCTTCTGCCCACAATCTCTGTGTTGAACATGATGTCAAGACCGTCAATTATCTGCCTGCACATATTCCATATCCCTCTTTCCCTGCATATCCATATGCCTATCCAAAAGCCTTTTATATGTCACTAACATATCTGTTTCAACCAACATCCTTGGCAGCGCATTCCAGGCACTCACCACCCTTTATGTGAAAACAACTTGCCCCGCACATCTCCTTTAAATTTGCTCCCTTCTGCTTAGAGCTACTCTCTCTAGTTATTCACATTTCCACCCAGGGTAAAAGGATCCTATTGTCTACCCTATCAATGCCTCGCATTTTAGATACCTACTTCTAACAGGTCTCCCTACAACCTCTGGAGAAAACAATCCATGTTTGATAAAAGCCTGCTAAAGAATTAATTTGTTTTACTTGTTTCCGAAGTGCTTTTTGTACAAGTAGTCTCGGAGGTATCAGGTGGGATGATAGTTAAAAGTAGTTAAACAACATTTGGAAAGATGGCAAAAGAGATTATTAAAATGAAAGCAAATGGACAATAATTTGTTTTGTGAAATGATGCCTATCAGAATGGGCATTAACAACGAATATTAGCAAGAAAAACATTGAGCACTATAAAGGGCCTGTCCCACTGACGGGACTTTTCAGCGACTGTCTTCGACCTTCAAGCTCGAGGGCACTCGCCTGAAAAGCCTCGAGCTGGAACCACCGTCAGCGATGAAACCGTGAGCTGGATCGACCATCTGCACATGCACGCACACTAACACGTCGCAAAGGCAGGGGCCAGGGGAAGTGGGGGCGCACTGTCTGAAATTCACACCTGCGATGAACAAGAATGTAAAAGATGGCTGGCACAGTTCCGGTAATTACTTTAGGTGGGGGGGAGGGAAGAGAAGGGGACAGAAGGCGACAAGGGGGGGAGAAGGAGTGGAGACACTTTTAAGAAGCCAGACAACGTTTAATAAAGTTTAGCGGGCATTTAATATTACCGGTCGATTTACTTCCTTTTATTTCTCAACAATCTTTATTTTCGACTACCTTTGATTACCTTCGATTGCCTTTGACTACCTACGATAGTATTATGACCTACCACGACTAAAACTACGAGTAAAAAAATATCGATTTTTTTCCATGGCGACCTTTTTTTACTCTCGGCCATTTTTCAGCATGTTGAAAAAAAACGCCGCGACCTAACTGAGGCCTCGAGTACGCTGGGACTACTCTCGAGCATGAAGGAGAGTTACAAAGACCTCCTAGGACCTCGTCTCGACCATGCTGCGAGTATGAGTCGAGGGCAAACTCTTCTAAACTCGCGAATTAGGACAGGCCCTTTATTGATCATTCACAAAGTACGACCAGTCAGTGTTAAGCTACAAATATTGGCATGGTCAATCAGATTGGTGCATAGCCACACAAAGAACTGCAGGTGTTGGTTTACTTTAAAAAAAAAAAGACACACAAGGCTGGAGTAATGCAAAAGTTACCTCCTCCACCTTCCATGTCACAAAATACCGAGTGATCGAGCGTAGCCTGCGGTAGGTGGTGGTAGAAGGAGCTGACGGCATCGCGCTGGGTCAGGCTGACACCTACATCATGATCTAGTGCCCCCAGGACACCGGGCCTTAGAGGAAGAAAATAACAACTTGCACATCTCCTTGGATCAGGATCGGACTATTCAGAAACTTGGAAGTTGCAAGATGGCGCCGACAGAAGGGGATCTGTTGTTCTCATGTATGGTGTGATTTGACTGAATGGCATGCAGAACATGCCTTTCCCTGTATCTCTGTACATGAGACAATAATAATATATTTTACACTGGGTAAAGATACACGGAAATAGGTCCTTCAGCCCACGTGTCCGCACCGACCAACACTACACTCTCCTACAAACTATGGACGATTTATAGAAACCTAGAAATATGACACGTCTTTGGAGTGTGGATGGAAACTGGAGCGCCTGGAGAAAACCCACTCATGTCACAGGGAGAACATTCAAATTCCATACAAGTCAGCACCTGTGGTCTCTGGTGCTGTAAGGCAGCAACTCTACCTCTGAAGGTCTTGAGAGAACTTACTGGCCCTTCTGTCTCTGGACTGTCCAGGCTTCTTGGTTAGTCTATTGAACAACTTTGGATTAATTAGTGATAAGTAAACGTGGTGAAAGCAGTTGATTTTATTGGGCAGTTTAATAGCATTGCTGTGCACCATGTACTGAAAACTGTTTACTTTTAATTCCATATGGGGGCGCCGTCCTGTATGGTATGGCTGCCCAGCCTGCAGCTGTCTGTGTTTCACTTTATTTTTTATTTTTAGTGAGTTAAAGTATTTTGTTTGGAGTCTATTCTTTTTTATGTGGGGGGTGGGGGGTGGGGAAGGGGGAAACTACTTTTCCTGGTCCCTACCTGGTCGGAGAGGCAGCTTTTCTCCGGGCTGCAACTTCGACCCGTCCTCGCGGCCTACCAGCGGGCCTGGAGCGGTGTTTCTTGAGGACAACGCCTAGAACCTCGGCTTCGGCAGCAGCGCAGCACTGGAGCCCATCGCGGGGCGGAGCGGGCGATGCCTTGCCTGGGTCGCCGCGTTGCAGCTCCGGTGAGCTGAAACCGCCGACAAAAAAAACATCGCGGAGCCGCGGGACTGTGGAGCGGCCAGCTGCGGGCGGCGGTGCAGAACTTCAACATCGGGAGCCAGTGCAGGGGAGCGCGGCCTTGCTGGCTTCGGAAGCCGCTGACTCCGGTAAGGAAGCGGCCGTTCCAGGTGTCCCAAGCCGCTGAGAGGATTCTCCCGACGCCGGGGCACCACCATCCGGCGAGAAAAGCCTGCAACATCGGGCCTCCGTGAAGGCGACTGCGGAGGCCCCAATAGGCCCGACTATGGGAGGACATGGGATGGGGACTGGGATTTGTGCCTTCCCTCATAATGGGAACCATTGTGGGGGGATGTTTTTTGTGTTTAAAATCTCTCTATTATTGTTGTCTGTATTCTTCTTTCTGTGCTGCATTGGCAAGAAACATTTCACTGCACCAATTGGTGTACGTGACCAATAAATACCTTTGTGCCTTTGTACCTTTGTATATGATTTATTTTTAAATGAATTAAATGCCCAATGCACAAAAAATTCAATGGTCTGAAATCAATGATTTGAAATAAAAAAGAAACAGCTGACGAGGTCAAGAGTGTTTAATTGTCACATGTACAGAAAAAGGAATAATGAAATTCTTACTTGCAGCAGCATAACAAGTATCTTCTTATCGAGTCCACACACAAGATTAGAAGTTGTTCAGCCAGAGCTGAACACATTTCTCGGCATCAGCATACAATGGTGTCTGTCTTGTCGCTTCTTGTCGCTTCTTGTGCGTGGTGGTGGAAAGATTGGTGGAAACAGGGCCGCGACGTGAACGCTCTTTCCTTGACCCCATAGCAAGTATGTAAACAAAGTACTCGCAGTCATCGTAGAGTACTCATATCGCATTGAAACAGGCCCTTTGGCCCAACTTGCCCACACCGACCAACATGCCCCACCTACACTAGTCCCACCTGCCTGCATTTGGCCCATATCCCTCTGTCTTTCCAGTCCATGTACCCGTCCAAATGTTTTTTAACTGTTGTTCTAGTCCCTTCCTCAATTACCTGCTCTGATACCTCATTCCATATACCTGCCACCCTTTATGTAAAAAAAGGCATTGCTCCTTGGGTTCCTATTAAATCTTTCCCCTTCCACCTTGGATAACACAACAAACAAAATGTTAAATAGGCTTAAACCCCTATATTAGTGCAAAGTAGCCCCATCTCTGAGCAGCGATGTGTACATTTGTGTGTCCAGGACATAGTGGAAAACAAGAGACTGTGGATGCTGGGACCCTGAGCAAAACACAAAGTGCTGGAAGAACTCAACCGGTCCGGCCACATCTGTGGAGGAAATGAACAGATGATTTTTCGGGTCGGTACCCTTTTTCAGACTGAAGAAGGGTCTTGACCTAAAGCGTCATCTGTCCACTCCCTGCACAGATGCTGCCTGCCCTGTTGAGTTCCTCCAGCACTTTGTGTTTACGCAACATTAACATCCTGAGACAGTTTGTCAGTTTTATACCAGCCATGGTATACAACTGAGGAAGGGAGAAATTACCCATCATTTGTCTAAATGCTGTTCATCATGTTAAAAAAAAAGCAAGCCAGGAGGGTGTTTGCATTTTTAGGATCCCGTTGAAAGAATGACACGGCGTTGCTATGGTAACGTTTGTGTTATATTTCATCACTGGCTCAACTCCTAATGGTCCCAATCGTTGCAGATTTATCGAGACGGACTCTCTAGTGGTTTTTTTTTTCAGACGTGCTGCTTCAATAAGTGGCAATGGAGTGGGTCTAATGCAGAAAAGTGGGGGAGCTGGCAGTATTAATGTCCCCGCTTTTTGGTGGTTCTGACAGAGGGGCACTTCTAAGCCAGCAGATGAGCCATTACTATAAGTGGCTTTATTCTGGTATTTTAGTGATAAATGGTAAAGGAGTTGGCTCTTGATTTCTTTTTGTGTAACAAGGGAATTCCAAAACAATGTGAAAAATTGCTATTTACTGTTGCCCATTCCTTTTTTAAGAGAATTGTTGAGGTTTTTTAAAAGCAGATCAAATCATTATCTCCAAGCAAAGTTTCCACATTATAATAAATTTGAAAATCAAAGGCCCTAATTAATACTGAAATGCATTTCTCCTTTCCCCTTTCCTTGGCCGAATATTATATCCGGTCACCCTGCTCCTTTCCCCTCCTCTGTATGCTCATCTCTTCTTGCCGAGTCACTCATTTCCCTTCTATCCCCCAACTTCCCCCTCCTGTCCCATTTCACCAATATCTCTCCCACTAGCTTTACATTTCACTCCTCCTCTTCTCTCATTATCTGACACCTTTTTGTCTCCATTTCACCCCCAGCCTTTGTCACCCATCTAGAAGTCAAACCTCCATCATCTGTATACACCCATCACTTGCCAGTCTTTGTCCTGCCCCCACCTCTCTCCTTCCAGCTTTCTCTCCCCCCCCCCCCCCCCCCCCCCCCCCCCTATTCCAATCTGTGGAATAGATCCCACCACGAATCGTTGCCTGTCCATTCCCACCACAGATGCCGTCTGACTGGCTGAGTTCCTCCAGCATTTTGCTCTCTGCCTTTTGGCCAAAAGACTTAAGATCACTATATTATGGAGCTCTAAAAACTAAATTCACAAAGAAAAGGAATGGTAACATCAAAATGTTAACAATCTGAAACAAAAGAAAATGCCTGCGAAGGCTAATCAAACTAATTCCAATATTATTCTTGATTGCAATAACAAAAATAACTTTGATGGCCAAGATACACATTTGCATTCCACCAGATTAAACAAAACAGGATATCGTAGGGAGTTGCAAATAATGTGATGCCTGCATGGACTAATATCACAGGTAAATAAGATATTTGAACAAACAATGAAAAATATTCTTCATAATCTTTTGATCCTTTTCTTTGACTTTTCATTCAGAAGGTGGTGGGTATATGAAGCGAGGTACCAGAGGAGGTAGACACAAAAAGCTGGAGTAACTCAGCAGGTCAGGCAGCATCTCTGGAGAAAAAGTAATATGTGACCTTTCGGGTCGAGACCCTTCCTTTTCTCCAGAAATACTACCTGACCAGCATCTGCAGTTCCTTCCTACACATTTTACCAGAGGAGATAGTTGAGGCAGGTACTATAACAGCATTTCAAAGACACTTGTACAGTAACATGGATAGGAAAGTTTCAATGAGATATGGGTCAAACAAGAGCACATGGGATTGGCTTAGATGGGCAATCTTGGTTGGCATGGATGTGTAGGGCCGAAAGGACTATTTCCGTGCAGTCTGACTCTATGACTGGGAAATCATACTGTGGTCCATCACAATACCACTCCCACACGTAAGGCACAAGTGTCACCTAATTTAAGGATATTAAACGATTATCTTTTTTATGCTTGCACACTGGGAATGTTGCTGTTGCACGGAAACAAATGTTACTTCAATTTCTGAAGCTTTATTTGACTGCTTGGGGGAATTACTGGTGAAGAAATCATGGTTAATTGTAAATAACTAAATAGTTTGTGAGATGTTTGGGAGATAAAATCCCTGGAGTATTCATTGGTTTACTTTGTATGAATTATGGTCTCTGATGTGTAATAAATATACTATTTGGCCTAATTAACTTTTATAATAAATCTGAATTATTCATATGTTTAGCTGATTGCACAACTGTACCTCCTCTTTCACTAAACTAAAAGAATATTCAACTAATTGCTCTACGTTGCAATGCCTGCTGTTCTTCGGCACATGTTTCCTATTAATTTATTTATTGTACAATCTAATCACAAGATAGAATCGAATATCACCTCAGAAATACATTGACTAAAACTGCCAATGACAATGACAGACTACATATAATCCTCCTACTTCGATATTGGGTTCTTCAGTTTTTATTCATATAAACTGGGCAGCAAATTAACGTCCAAGAAACCCACTTCTTTGACACCAATAAAACTCTGTGTACACAACGTGTCTTTTATAGAAGCAATGATCCATTTTGCGTTACAGATGTGGATATTGCAAATATTGAACAATTGTAACAAGTGAAGAGGCAAATATCTATTCCAAGTTAGTAATAATGTGGTGGTCAAAGAACTATTTTGTAATGCGGTTATATTTTTCATTATCAATTTAGTTATACATTATTAACTTTAGTTTAATTTAAAGATACATCGCGGAAACAGGCCCTACGGCCCACTGAGTCCGCACCAACCAGCGATCCCCGCATATTAACACTACCCTACACAAACGAGGGACCATTTTTTAATTTATACCAAGGCGATTAACCTACAAACTTGTCTGTATTATGGAGACTACATTTATTTGTGAGTTTATTGGTGAATTGAATTATATTTTAGTTTAAATGTATCATTTATTTATTGGTGATTTATGATTTATTGGCTGGGGGTGGTGGTGGAGGCAGATACGATAGTAGCATTTGAGAGGCTTTTGGTTAGGCACATGGAAGTGCAGGAAATACAGGGATAGGGATCATGTACAGGCAGATAAGATCTATTTAATGAGGCATCATGTTCAGCACGGACATTGTGGGCCAATAACGGACAAATCAATATACAATAATCAATAATCAATAATACAAATAACCCTTGGTATAATGGACCATGATGGGGAGATGGGGTCTGTTATTGCCACTCGTCCTCTATAACCGAATAAGGGAGGGCTAAATATGTCCATTATTGGAAGGACACCCAATAAACATACACTAAACAGGACATACAATAAATAGGAAAGGACACACAATACATAATACTTTAAACATTGTACATCCATTTATGAAAGTTTACTCGACACAAACAGATGCATTGGTTATAACAGATTTTGTCCGCTATAACCAAAATCTGTAAAGACAAAGGCAGACTGTATTAGGTACCCAGACCGGAATGATGGACTGAATGCATCAGTTATATTGATGTAGCTTCAACCTGCGCAGTAAATGTACAGAGGCTGTCTAGGATGCTGAAGATTCGCAGTTTCCTGCTGCTGCTTCTTCAGATTTCAAAGGCTCATGAAGCTACGGTGACGTGAGCACAGAAGTACCGGAACAGTGGTTCAGTGCCAGCACGTAATTATGCACCAGTGATTATATGTGCTGATTCTAGAAGTACTGAGCCGGGAGAAGTTCTGCCACAAAGTTCACGTGGAACGTACAGTCACGTTTAGTGGAAGCTACAGACACACACGGGTTGTAAATCACGGAAACTGGCCCTTTGCCCCACCTGGTCCATGCCGGCCAAGATGCCCCAAGGGCAGCACCGTGGCACAGCTGGTTGAGCCGCTACCTCCCAATGCCAGAGACCCAGGTTCGATCCGATCTCGGGTGCTGTCTGTGTGGAGTTTGCACATTCTCCCTGTGACCTTGTGGGCTTTTTCCAGCTGCTCTGGTTTCCCCCCACATTCCAAAGATGTGTGGGTTTGTAGATTCCTCAACCTCTGTAAGTTGCCCCTAGTGTGTAGGGAGTGGATGAGAAAGTGGGATAACATAGAATTAATGTGAACGGGTGGCCAATGGTTGATGTGGCCCAAGGTCCTGTTTCCTTACTCTATAATTGTAGGCAGTCACGGTGGCGAAGCAGTAGAGTTGCTTCCTTACAACGAATGCAGCGCCAGAGACCCGGTTCGATCCCGACTACGGGTGCTGTCTGTATGGAGTTTGTACGTTCTCCCCGTGACCTACGTGGGTTTTCTCTGAGATCTTCAGTTTCCGCCCACATTCCAAAGACGTACACGTTTGTAGGTTAATTGGCCTGCTAAATGTAAAAATTGTCCCTGGGTACACAAAATGCTGGAGAAACTCAGTGGGTGCAGCAGCATCTATGGAGCGAAGGAGATAGGCAACGTTTCGGGCCGAAACCCTTCTAATTGTCCCTAGTGGATGTAGGATAGTGTTAATGTGAGGGGATCGCTGGTCGGCCAGATCACACCTCAGCCTGCTGCTTACGGGAGAACAAGCTCCAAGCCCGCTCAATCTCTCCATATCCTGGCAACATCCTCGTAAAATCTTCTCTGACTCTTTCCAGCTTATTGGCAATTTTCCTATAGCAGGTTTACCAAAGCTGGGCACCAATAATCCAGGTGCGGCCTCACCAACACCTTGTACAACTGCAACACAATGCCCCAACTTGTACACTCTGTTCTCTGACTGATGGTGGCCCACGTAGCAAAAGCCTCCGATCTAGCTGCGACACGACTTTCAGCGAACAATGTGCCTGTGCTCCTGGAACCTTCTCCTCTTCAACATTCCCAAAGGCCCTACAGTTCACTGAGAAAGACCTGCCCTGGTTTGTCTTTGCCAAATGCAACACCTCACACTATCTGAATTAAAGTCTATTTGCCATTCCTCTACCTCATATATAGTGAGGAAAAGCTCTATCCTCGCTCACTTGTGCCAAACACACTAAACTGTAGTACACACACTGTGAACTCCTCTGAAAATTGGTTCCATTAACTTCAGTGTGATCCATGTGGCTGTCCAATTGACTAAATGGACTCTCAACACTAATATTTCAGCATGACTGAGGTGTGATTTTGATTTAAGGCCTCTCTTGAATCTATGGGAAATGTTGGATATGGGAAATATGTCACTTAACAGTGGAGCACCAGTCATATTATTGACTGAAACACCAGGAACACAAAGGCAATAACACAAACACATCTTGAAGATATGTTGTACTCTGCATGTACAGATGGCTACGGCTGTTCCACCGTAAATAAAAGGCACGTATTTCTACACCAGCAGAGGAAATGGGAGAAACATCTATTCGATAGAAATAATGACCCAAAGCAGCATCGTGATGCAGCGGTAGAGTTGCTGCCTCACAGCGCCAGAGACTCTGGATTAATCCTGACTACAGGTGCTGTCTGTAAAGAGTTTGTACATTCTCCCTGTGACCTGCGTGGGTTTTCTCCGGGATCTCCGGTTTCCTCCCACACTCCAAAGACGCGCACGTTTTTACTTAAAGTTATTGCTTAAAAACCAATTTGGCTTGAAAAACTAATTTAAAACATGTAGTCTATGCAGTTCCCTCATTAATATTTCAAAAAGCAAAGGATATTAAAATTATTTAATAAGTTTCTTTCTTTAATGTAAATTATATTCTAATCTTTATTATCAGTTTAAACATTTTTTTGTCCCATTTTATAGTCTGTGAGAATTGATTGACTGCTCAGCTGGCATAAGAGATCGCTGATTTTAAAGCTAGGATCTGTGGAACTGTTCCCAAATAACTACAAGCTGGAGAAACAATAAACTGCGGGTGCTGGAATTTAAAGCTAAGTGCTGGAGGAACTCAGTGGGTCCGGCAGCGTCTGTGGAGGGAGATGGACTAAACAGCGTTTTGGGTTTTCTCCCTCTGCACTCTTGGTACCCACACATTTCTCCTGCCTTCTCACACTTCCCTGTTTCATTCACCTCCTCCGGCACAGTGGCGCAGTGGTAGAGTTGCTGCCTTACAGCGCCAGAGATCCGGGTTTGATCCTGCGTATGGGTGCTGGTGTACAGAGTCTGTACGTTCTCCCCCTGACCCCGTGGGTTTCCTCCAGTTGCCTTGGTTTCCTCCCACATTCCAAAGACTTGCAGGTTTGCAGGTTAACTGGCTTCTGTAATTTGTCCATACTGTATAGGTTAGAACTTAGTATACGGGGATCGCTGGTTGGCGGGGACTCAGTGGGCTGAAGGGCATGTTCCCACGCTGTATCTCTCTTATTTAAACCCTCTAAACTTTTCCATCACCTCCTCCCACCTCTCTTTCCCAGCTCTCTTCCCCCGACTCCATCAGTCTGAAGAAGGGTCTGGACCTGAAACGTTGTCTGTCCGTTCCTCACCCGCTGAGACTCAAAATGCTGAAGTAACTCATCGGATCAGACAGCATCTTTGTAGAAAAGGAATAGGTTCGGAACCCTACTTCAGACTGAAGGATGGAGGTGGGGGGGGGGGGGGGGGATTGGAGGCGAGAAAGGGCCAGAATAAATCAGGACCAGGGATCTGAAGAAGGGTCTTTGAAATGTCACATATCACTTTTCTCTAGAGATGCTGCCTGACCCGCTGAGTTACACCAGGATTTTGTGTCTATCTTCAGTGTAAACCAGCATCTACAGTTCCTTTCTACACTAGCAATAGATGACCTCAGGAGGGCTGGAGTACATGGTGACTCATTATTGGACTCAGATTTTGGTTGTTTGCTACATTCTGGGCCATTGTCTCTTGCTATTGTCACCACATCTATCTGCCTGTCCATTATGTTCGCCATCAATCTCTCTTCAGGCAAGTGAAGGAATTGACATGGTCTTCATCCATTATGATATTAGACAACAAACTTTAACAATCTTTCCCAGATTTCCAGCCTTCTTTTTTTCTTAAGAAAATATTTGACACTTTGAATCTAGATCTGTGTGGTGTTGCCAGTCAGATGATGCCCATTGATTGTAGCCTTCACAATCAACCTGATTTTGATCAAATGTTGGTCTTTTATCTGCAACGAAACACACTTCGCATCACTTCTTTCCCATCTGACTGTTTGTAAGCTGGAAAGAGTGCAGAGAAGATTTACGAGGATGTTGCCAGGACTCAAGGGCCTGAGCTGTAGGGAATGATTGGGCAGGCAAGGAGTTTATTCCTTGGAGCACGGAAGGCTGAAGGTGATCTTATAGAGGTGTATTAAATCATAAGGGGGAATTCATAGTGGGAATGCACAGTCTTTTACCCAGAGTAGGGGGGGGGGGGGGGGAGGGTCAAAATCTAAAGGACATAGGTTTATGGTAAGAAGGGAAAAAATTAATAGGAACCTTAGGGGTATATTTTCCACTCAAGGTGGTGGATATATGGAACAAGCTGCTGGAGGAGGTTGCTATTATAACATTTAAAAGACATTTGGACAGGTAGATGGACAGGAAAGGTTCAGAGGGATGTGGGCAAAAGGTGGGCAGGCGCGACTAGTGGAGATGGGGCATCTTGGTTGGCATGGGCACATCGGGCCAAAAGGTCTGTTTTTGTGCTGCATGACTCTATGGCCGTTTCTAACACCGCATTTTTTGTGACCTAACATACAAACTAATGGTATTGTTAAATAAAATGAGGAGAAGGCAGGAGAATGGGGTTGAGAGGGAAAGATAGATCAGCCATGATTGAATGGCGGAGTAGACTTGATAACCATATGAACATGAACTTAACAATGGGTACTTCTGAATTTGCAGTGTTACTGTCGATACGAGGGATTGAAGCTTTGAGTTGGTGGACGACAATGCTAAAGTGTGTAACAGCTGCGAGATAATATCCCTCTTGCTACCACGTGCGAAGTTGCAGTGGTTTAACCAGCCATTTCTTCACACTGGATAATTAAGTGATCTTAAAGGTTGTCTTTAGCAGGAGAATGTTGAAAAATGAATGTTTCAGACCGCGGCGAGAAATGTGCTGCATGTTGTGGACGGGTGATTAATTGAGCTGGAAGCAGATGTGTGGCAGGGATGTGGAGCGACAGCAGCTGTGACTGATGGTTGCAGAATATCCTCTGTCTAACAGTTTTAAATTAATCAACACGATCAGTGGTGACTCTGCGGTGTTTAAAATACTGGCACAGTCGTTAGGTGAAGAGAACTCCAAAGTCAATCTGTTCCCATCTGAGTCATAATATCCCTGTATGGTTAATCACTTAGACTAATTCAATTCTCCCCTTTTCATTTGGAATACACTTAATGGCAGGAGAGCACAGTTTGTAATGTGGTTTCTTCCAAACAGCCCACCTGCCTACTTTCATTTAAAAGAGATGCTCTGTTCAAACGGAATTATTATTTGCAAACACCGACTGCAGCCAAAATTAACACAAAAACACCACACTTAAACGTTCTCCCTGTGACCGTGTGGGTTTTCTCTGGGTGCTCCAGTTCCCTCTCACATCCCAAAGACATGCACGTTTGTAGGTTGATTGGCTTTGGCAAAAATTGTAAATGGGCTCTAGTATGCAGGATGGCGCTAGTGTACGGGGCGATCGCTGGTCGGTGCGGACTGGTTGGGCCGAAGGGCCTTTTTCCTCACTGTATCTCTACACTAAACTACTCACGTAAACATAGGTTTACGGTGAAGGGGGAAAGATTTACTAGGAATCTGAGGGGTAAGTTTTTCACACAAAGGGTGGTGGGTGTATGGAATGAGCTGCCAGAGGAGGTAGTTGAAGCTGGGACTATTGCATTGTTTAAGAAACAATTAGACAGGTACATGGAAACAATTAGACAGGTACATGGATAGGACAGGTTTTGATGGATATGGGACATATGAAGGCAGGCGGAACTAGTGTAGATGGGATATGTTGGTCGGTGTGGACAATTTGGGCCAATGGGCCTGTTTCTATGATGTATGACTCCATGTTTCTATCTATGACTCTAGTAGTGCAAGCCAAAGATTCTTCTTTGCTGCTGCTAAATTTAGGAATCTGCGTCCCCAATGTTGCTGCCACTTGTGTTGCATTGTTGTTGCACTGGCAGAGTGTCTTTGCAACGTGGTTCAGGTAGCACGAAACCTGCAGCCGCTTGCACACCTACACATTTCAATCCCACAAGGCTGTGATTCTGAATTGCAAGTCAATGTTTATTCCAGAACAGCTCATAATGTGCCAAAAGGAAATTCAAGGCATGCCAACTTTTTAACTTTGACTGATATCTAATTACTAGTAGGAGCACTCCTGACAGGCTATTGGCAGGGAAATGAGATCAGCTTGGCTGTGTGCAGACTGATGCTGCTATCAATTCAATCGCAACTCACTGCAATGTGAGAAAGCAACAAAGCAGTGCTTAAAATTATCAAAGCATTTGCGGAAATTAAGATAATGCAAATACCAGGGTGAATGCCACTTATCTGTGACCAGAACAAACACGAAAGGTTGGAGGATTGAGCATATCGATTCACCCTATTGGCATTTGGTGCTCCCCTTGAATGGTGGTAGCCTGCTTCACCTAACTTCAGCCACAGTGCAAGGCAGCTTACAACCCAGCGGTATGAATATTGGTCTCTCTCACTTCAAGTAACCCTTATATTCCCTCTCTATCAATCCCTCCTCCACCCTTGTAGTTGTGCTACTTTCGCTGTCGTCCTGTTAAGTTTCACTGTCAATATAACTCGTTAACACCTAGTCCGCAGCCAACCATTGTGGGATCCACCTTTCCATGATCATTGTTACTCTTTGCATATCTTTCATTCATTCGTCTGTTCTATATCTCTCCATATCACTGTCTAAATCTCCCATTTCCGTTTCCCCAGACTCTCAGTCTGAAGAAGGGCCTTGACCCGAAATGTCACCTGTTCCTTTTCTCCAGAGATGCTGCCTGACCTGCTGAGTTACTCTTGCTTTTTGTGTGTCTATCGTCGGTTTAAACTGGCATCTGCAGTTCCTTCCTACACTGTGTATTATCCACCAACTGGTAATTACAGTGTGTGAGTGACCATCTGGCTTTGTACAAATCCTCATTAGTGTACAAACGTGCTCACCGATAATAGAAAAGAAAGGTGCAAGATTTACTCCTGCGATAAATGTAAGGCTGCAATCAGCTGCTCCATCATTAACAAAATATTGAACGTACAATAACTCTTTTCAGTTGTAATTGAAATGTCATTAGTTGATACATTTTTATATGCTGATAATGGGTAAAAAAGGCATTTTTAAAAAGGCATAAAATTGTCAATGTTTGAATAGTTGGTTGCGATGAAATTGGCTCCAATACTTCTGATCAGCTTCCAAAATCTTGCATCATTGTGAATCTTAAATTCAGTATCTTAGCAACTCAACCAAATTGATAATCGCCCTCCATGAAAATAAGTTTTTTTGATGTGTACCCTCTAAATTGTCTGTAATAATCCTAAAGCCCAGCTACCTTCTTGTTTCTAGTTGCATCTGGGGAAAAAAAGAACCGATTTTTTTTTTTTTTTTAATTGTTTGACTTTATGATGCCATCCTTGAAATCTCCTTTGAAGTATTTATCATTAGATTATTCCTTACTAGCATGGACAAAACTCGATGATATTCTGTTAATGAAAAGAATTAGAATTCAACATATCAGGAACTATGGTCCAAATTTTTCACAATGTCTGCCTCAGGAAATAATGAAGCCACAAACAAACTAAAACTTGTTCTTAAGGTTTCCTTTGGCCAAGTTTACTCATTTTGCAGTGCATGTTATGCACTCATTATGATTAATCTTATCTGTCTACTATTTAATTTTCATTTGATCAGATGCAAATTAAAATATATCTCTTGACCAACAGTATTCATTTATAGAACATAGACCAGTACAGTGCAGGAACAGGTCCTTTGGCATAAGTTGTCTGTGCCCAGCATAATGCCAAGATAAATGAATCTCCTCTGCCTGCATACAATCAATATCCCTCCATTTCCAGCATATTCATGTGCCTATCTGAAAGCCTCAAAACATCACCATCATATTTACCTACACCACCACCCCCAGCAACACTTTCCAGGCACCCACCATTCTTTGTGTCTCCTTTAAATGTCGTCCCTCTAACCTAAACGTTATGCCCTCTTTGCTATGACACTTCCACCAGGGGGGGAAAGGGGTTCTGACTGTCTAGCCTATCTATGCCCCACCATTTTAGATACTTCGATCATATCTCCCCTCAACCTCTGGCATTCTGGAGAAAAAAAATCCAAGTTTCTCCAACCTCTCCTTGTAGCTAACACCCTCCAAACCAGGAAGCAAAGCTTCCTTGGAATACTCTGATAAGTATTTTTGGATGCAGTGACACCTTCTCACCTGTCACCCTGATGTCTTACCTTCATATAAATATCACCAGCTTTTTGGAATATTACTTCTTATGAATCGATGGGCAGCTGGAAGACAGTTTTAAGACTTCCTTAGTCTTACCTATTGAATTACATGCATCAGTTGAATTATATTGAGTTCCATAGATCCACCATTTACATCGGAGTATAAACATGCCACAATATAGTGCAACCACACTGGAACTGAAATGAGACTCAAACATTTGTTCGCTCCACTGCCGAAGGTGTCAAATACTTTCATGATAATCTTTCAAATGTGACTTATTGATCAGAATTAATCTTATAACGTTTTCAGACTTCTGTCAGTTTGAGGAGATTTGAATCTCTTGACAGATGAGAAGGAAGATAACGTTTTATGTGAGGGAATCATACTTTCTGTATTCTGATCTATTTTAATGAATGGTATTTTTGATGAAAAAACAACAAGCAAAAACCACTTAGGATGTAATTTCCAGAATCATTTAGAAAATGTTAGAACGTGATTACTTTTATTATTAAATACTTCATCCAATATAATTAGAAGGAACAGTTTACAAAGGCATTGAATATTTTACCTTTCATTCAATTAGCTTTAATTATGCAAATATCTTGTGTCCAAATCTAAAGTGCTAAAAATATTGGTATTGTTTAATGCTGCGCTTCAGGCTAAAATAAACAGGATGAGCAGATTGTTGGGTTGCTTTGAATCTATGGTGGGCAGATTTAACCTGTTGTGATCTGCAAATGGATGAGGTACTCATCAAGACAGCATAGAGCAGTAGAGCTACTGCCTTACAGCGCCAGAGACCCGGCTTTGATCCTGACTACAGATGCTGTCTGTTTGGAGTTTGTACATTCTCCCTATGACGGCGTGGGATTTCTGGACGCTTTGGTTTCCTTTCAAATTCCAAAGATGTGTGGGTTTGTAGCTGAATTGGCTTTTGCAAATTGCCTCTAGCATGTAGGATAGAATTAATGCACAGGTGACCGTTGGTCAGTGTGGACTCGGTGGGTCAAAGGGCCAGCTTCCATGCTGTATTTCTAAAACTAAAACTAAAACTAAAGCTTGTAGACCTCTCATAGATGCACGCGGTAGAGCTTCCATCTATCCCATCTTTTAATTCATAGGTTCCCTGATGCAGATTTAACCTGTTGTAATGGGACTGCCCAAAATAAGCAGTCAACAAATAAAAAGAACCCCTTACAATTAAGTATTTTTCTCTCCAGATATATCTCTACTTTATTGGGTAATCCTTGCTCCATAGTCATAGAAACACACAGTGTGGAAACTGACCCTTCGGCCTGACTTTTCCATGCCAACCAACATGCCCCATCTACATTAGTCCCACCTGCCTGCTTTTGGCCCATATCCCTCTAAACCTACCCTATCCATGTACCTGTCTAAATGTTTATTAAATGTTGGGAGTGTAGTCCAGATGGAATTGATGAACACAGCAACAAGATATCCGCTTTAGGAACTTGTTCCAGTGAGGATTACAACGTCATTCATGGGTTAGTTGGAATACTGATCTCCACAGTGCTAATGGGAGCCAGATGAAAATTTCTCCAGTCTAGCATGTTGTTTGTGGGATCAACAGGAAGACAAGGGTTGGTCTTCTGGATCCCACTTGGTGGATCCCAATCCCGTTTGATTTACACATCAGTAGATGCCTGCACTCTGCAATCCATCCCTCCTCTTCCCTACAGCCACTATCTCCTAGACAACCTTCTTGAAAAACAGTCTGGGTGAGGAGTTGATTTTTAAAGGGGCCTCTGGATTTGACTGGGCCTTAAATTTAAGCCAATGACGGAATTTTGTCCTGTTTGCATTCGGGCCATCCATCAGACTCCCATTATGGTCCTATTGCAAATCCATGGCTGAAAATTGAAACAAATGGAACAAGAGAGGTTATAAAGTAATATTAATGGTGCTGATGGTGGCTCATTACTCCACATATGGGCACACATTGGTTGACGGAACATCTGGGTCCAAAACTAATTACTCTTCTATTGGTCATCTATCAAGAACATGCAGTAAAGGTTGAATGTTGCAATGGCATGTTAACGAGCTTTCTACACTGGTAACTTTACTTCAAAATCAGTTGCCTCACAACTTTTAACATCGTGATAAAAGCCAAAAGCAGTTCAAGTGGGGTGGTGCAGTGGCGTGGTGTTAGAGTTGCTGTCTTACAGTGCCAGATACCCGGGTTCGATTCTAACTATGGGTGCTGTCCATAAGGAGTTTGTACGTTCTCCCTGTGACCGCGTGTTTTTTTTGTGTGCTCCAGTTTCCTTTCACATCCCAAAGACATGCTGGTTAGAGGTTATTTGGCTGCTGTAAAAAATTATCCCGAATATGTAGGATAGAACCCGTGTATATGGGGATCGCTGGTCGGTGTGGACCCGGTGGGTCGAAGGACCTGTTTCCATGCTGCATCTCTAAAGTCTAAATGTTGAAATTCTGAGCCGTGGGTATGGGTGGGCAAGGAGTGGGGATTGGTGTAGGTAACATGTCTGCTCAAACAGATCCTTGAAAGTCTATCTGGTTCTGATGGACCAAACCAAGGTCTCTATCGCACCCAACCAACCTCTGTGTGTAAAGAAACTTGCACTGCACATCTGGTGTCCCAATCTAAAATTGTGTCTATCCATTCCCTCCATGGATGCAGCCTGACCCATAGAGCACAGAAAAGCACAGAAACAGGCTTTTAAGCGTGCAATGATGCCAACACCAATTCTAATCTACCCACACATTATCCATAGCCCTGCATTCCTTGTGCCTATCTAAAATGCCACTATGGCACTTGCCTCAACCACCACCCATGGCAGTGCATTCCAGGCACCCATCATCATGTGCGTGTTGCCCTCATTATGGCATATCAATTTGATGCCCTTTGATTCACTTTCTTTGGTCTTTTGACTGTTTCGTAAGGTTTTATATTTACTGTGGTTGTACCTCATTAAATATAGAGTCCTCATTCTGTCTGAGGAAGGGTCCCAACCCAAAGCGTCATCTGTCCATTCCCTCCCCAGATGCTACACTTTGGTATTTTGCTTAAGAATCCATCATCTGCAGTTTCTTGTATCTTTTTTTTGTGGTAGCTTGTCAAACACCTTTATACAAATCTACATATAATACCTTCACTTGTTCCTCTTCATTCCCCTTGCATGTTACACCATGCAGAGATGTTATCAGATTTGCCAAGTATAAATTCTCCCTTCAGCAAACCAAGTTGCTGTACCTAATCCCATTAAGACATTCTGACTGACCTTTCTCATGTCTTTACTGATATTTCATCCTTAAAGGAGGATTCTAGCCTTTTGCTGATCACAGATTATGCAGTCGATAGTATTTCTTTCCATCTTCCCTCGTGAACAGTGACATTGCTTCCTTGGAAGAGTGGGATTTATGGAGGTTTATCACGGTCCATGCTTCCACTATCTGTGTCGCCATCTCGTTGGAAACTTGGAACACAGACTCTCAGCCTCTGTTTGCCCAGGTTCCTGCATTTCTCTCAGTTTTTCTTTTTAGCCATAGTAATGGCATGAGTCATTTAGTCAATAATGTTTAATTATCATCAACGGAACAATGACATTCTTATTTGCAGCACCTTAACGAGCATGTAAACACAATAATTCACAGATAAATATATAATGAACAAAAATACAATACGCCGCTAGTAGCTAGTAATGACCATTTTATTATCGTTAAATCCTTTTGATTGATTGAAAGATACAGTTTGGAATCAGGCTCTTCGGCCCATTGAGTTCACGCAGACCATCAATCCACCATTCACACTAGTTCTAGTACACTTTCACATCTACTCTTAGTACACTTAGTACGCTATTACACTTTCACATCTACTCTCCACACAGTACGGACATTTTACACAGGCCAATACACCAATTACCTGTGATTGGACAAGGGAGCCTTGCCCAAATGGTAAAAGTTTGCACAAATTACTCAAGGTCATCTCACCTATACATTGCTGATTAGCTGGAATAGCATTTGATTTTCACAAAGACTGGAATATGCAGATTATTTGCATCTGACTACAACTTTCATAAACTATAGACTCTGTTTATCCCGTCTGCATCAGTGATAATGTACGACCAACGTGGGCAAGTCAGACTAGTGTAGATGGGGCATTTTGGTTGGCATGGTGGGCCTAAGGGCCTGTTTCCGTGCTGTATGACTGCAGTGACTCCAACTCTCCCGCTTTCGGCGGGAGATCGCCCGCTGAAAGGCCATTTTCGCAAAATCTCCCGCTTGAGATTTTGCGAAATTGCCCGCTCTCCCGCTTGAAATCCCGCAAGCGGGAGAGCGGGAGATTTTGCGAAAATGGCCTTTCAGCGGGCGATCTCCCGCCGAAAGCGGGAGAGTTGGAGTCACTGTGACTGACTCTAATCCACTTCCACTGTACAATACTGTTGACACCCACATGTGTTTTCTTATCTAAAACAAATTATAAAGATCCATATATACCACTGGCAAAAGGAAGAGGAATATGTTAGTGTGTAGATTACTAAAGAACAGAATACTTTGGAATTTTCCACCTTTACAATGAAGATATTTGTAAGTTTGTAATATAGATGTACCATACCATAGAAGTGCTCTTTATGGTCACCCATTGTGAATTTATCTCCCTTTTAAACAGTGGTGTTTTAAAAGGTTGAATCATGACATCCTTTCAAATTCTTGCAATCATCCAGCATCTGTCATGGAGCATTGAACAATGAACAATGAACATAGAACATAGAACAGTAACAGCACCGGAACTGGCCCTTCAGCCCACAATGTTTGTGCTGAACATGATGCCAAGCTGGACTGATCTCATCTACCTGCACTTGATCCATATCCCCCTATTCCCTTCACTTCCATGTGCCTATCCAATAGCCTCTTAAATGCCACTATGATATCTGCATCTGCCACCACTCCTGGCAATTCCAGGCCCCCACCACGCTCTGTGTTAAAAAACTTGTCCCTGCTCATCTCCAATAAACTTTCCACCTCTCCCCTTATAGGTATACCTCTGGTGTTGAATCTTTCCACCATGAGAGAACAGTTCTGTCGACCCAACCTATGCATCTGATAATTTTGTATCCCTCTATCAAGTCTCCCCTCAATCTCCGACGTTCCAGAGAAAACGATCAAAGTCTATTCAACATTGGGTAAACCTCCTCTGCCCCCTCTCCAAAGCTTCCACGTTTTTTCTGTAAATGGTCTCCAATTCCTATGAAACTGCTGGTTGTGACTCCTAAATAGTTCTGCTGAGTCTTCATATTTATTTATCTATTACATAGCACATTCTTGTACATCCAGTGGTGCTGGCTCGAAGGGCCGAATGGCCTACTCCTGCACCTATTGTCTATTGTCTATTGTATCCACACTTTTAGACTTTACTTTGGACTTCGGAGGTACAACGAGGAAACAGGCCCTTCAGCCAACCGAGTTCACACTGACCAGCAATCACACCCATACACGAACACTATCCTACTCACTAGGTACAATTTACAATTTTTACCAAAGCCAATTAACCTACAAACCTGTACTTCCTTGGAGTGTGGGAGGAAACTGAAGCACCCAGAGAAAGCCCAGGAAGAATGTACAAACTCCGTACGGACAGCACCCAAGTCAGGATCAAACCTGGGTCTCTGGCGCAGTGGGGCAGCAACTCTACCGCTGAGTCACTGTGCCGTCCTGTTTCTGTTGACAAGATATTGAGTCAGAAAATGTAAGTAAGCAAGAGTTTTATCAGTGAAAGCTCTTGGGAGCCTTTGTTCTAATTTAATAGTTATTTCTGATTTGTACACACAAGGATAAACTACCTGGCACAGCAAACTATAGGGCAAAGTTCCAATATCTGAGTTACAAAATTAGGGCTCAGAAAACAGATGCTGCAGCTGAACAAATATCTCCACCCACAATACAGATGTGCTCCAGTTATGTCACCACCAAAAAACAAGGTAAGAGACAGCACATTATGTTCTACTTCCAATAACAAAGTTTCATGTCACTTAATTATATAGGACAGTATGCACTTGCGTAGGTACATATTTCTTTATAATGTCAAACTCTCTTAATTGGTAACAATTGGCCAGGCTTAATGTGAGATTCACTTTATAATGAAGAACATTATACATGCTTTCTTCCAGGAGCAGTTGAAAGGGTTGTGCGGAATCGAAGATCTATATGTAATGGAGAGAGAAAGGGAAAGAATAGTCTAGCAATGTATAGGCGGATTTTCTGTTTTGAAGGTTGACACCATGTGCTCTGCCACAATGTGAATGTCTATCTCCATTGCCAACACATTCATTACATAAACCAGATATTTCACATCATGAGATATTTAGCTTAGTTTAGTTTAGAGATACAGCGTGGAAACAGGCACTTCGGCCCACTGAGTCCGCACCGACCAGCGAACACCCCGTACACTGGCACTACCCCACACCCAATGAACGATTTACTATTTTTACCAAAGAAAATTAACCTACAAACCTGCACGTCTTTGGAGTGTGGGAGGAAACTTGTGCACCCGGAGAATACTCAAGCAGTCACAGGGGGAACATACAAACTCTGTATAGACAGCACCCGTAGTCAGGATCGAACCTGTGTCTCTGGCGCTGTAAGGCAGTAACTCTACTGCCGCTCCACTGTGCCGCCTGAATATTACTTGGGGTTTACAAGTAAAGCTCACAGGACAGATTAAGGATTCAACGGTCCCAACCATGTGTAGAGTTTAATCGACAAAGATTGACATTTACATTCTAATTTTGAGAGGCGTTTTTGTTAACGTATGTGTATTATTCTACACTTAAAGTTTAATGAGAAAAATACACAAAGTGCTGTTGTAGCTCAGCGGGTCAGGCAGGATCTCTGGGGAACATGGATAGGTGATATTTTTGGTCAGGGTCCTTCTTTTAGTCTTCCCTGTGCTTCACATGGACTTGATCCTATTTTTGGACCTGCACCTATGTCTACCCTCCCCCTCCCCTTCCAGCTATATTCCCTCCTCTAGCTTCACAATTCAGAACTCTTTAATCTAGGGAAGTAATGGAGACTATGAGTTTGCACCAAAGATGTTAGGACTAAATTTTATTTTATTCATGACTCTTGCTTGGCAGTCGGTTATTGTCTCAGAAACAGTAGATCATAGACAACTGTTTCAGAAGGTAGTTGGCTTTTGAGTGATCATTTTAATCCACTGCCCCTTTGAACAGTGAGTCAGTGTAAAATCTACCATTAAGCTAGGGTTAATATGAGATGATGACATTACCAAAATAAACTGAGAGAAATCTGCTACATGTGGGCGGTCTGGTATATCGAAATGCAACACTTTGCGTCAGCCATATCTGGGACCCCTGCTGTGTCTAAAGGTTTTAGAATGGAAGAGGAAAGCATTCATTAGAAGCGTTTGTGGGAATCTGGCCCATAGACGATGGGCTAAACTGATTGCCCATCAAAGTCAGTGGGCAGATGCTGGAAAGTGCCCCGTATTGTAAAGCTACACTTCCACCATCTGTGAAGCTTTAACGTGCCAAGTCAAGGTAACAGCAATGTCATTAATGCACCTATTCCATTCCCAATGCCGTGTGCAACTAATTAAAAGCAAAACCAACTCTTGAGGTGTCTACACGCTATGTTTTTGACAAGCGACAAGCAAACCTCCAGCAGCTTGCTAGCTGGTGACTGCTCTGAATGCTAAGCGGGATTGTATGCATTTTGCACATTCCATTGTTGATTGATCAGAATTGTATAATGCAGTTTTCATTAAATATAATTTTTCTGCTCGTTCAGAACATAAAATGCAATAATTGATTGTTTGCGCATTTTGGGAAGGTATAAACCAAATAATCTCACAAACTAAGCTTGAAAATCATCTTGTAAATTATATACCATTCGGATAAAACAAACATATATAGACATACCAGCTCTTGCTGTTCCAGTTTATTTAATGACTGTCACATTACTGACAGTCTTTTTTCATTTTGCATCCCTTCCAGCAACTCAAAAGTTTTCAGTGTGCATTCCTCTGAATCTAATTAAACGTATCTGATCCAGGCTAGATGGTATTATCTATGGTTGAAGTACTATAAGACATTTCGAACTCAGTGAACCTTAGAGCAGAACCAGGAAGCTCTTGCTTCTGGGCATCTTTAACAGCTTAGTTTCATTGAGCCTTGCTGTAACTGAAGCCCCGAATGACCCAAAATAGCGTTCTTTTATATGAAATATTTTTTACATCCTCTCAATCCATCCACCCACAAATTGCCCGACAGAAACTAATTTGTTTCTAATTCCAACATTGCTTTTCTTGAGAAAAGACCTCCGTGTTCCACAATTTTCACGCAAATGAATTGGTGAACTGTGGTTCTATAAATAGATTTTGAGCTTGAGGGTATTATTGTGTTTGACACATGCACACTTGAGTTTGGCCCTCTAGGCAAAGACGGGAATGAATTTGCAAAACCATAAAAGGCAAGTAAGCTGTTTACTGCAGGACATCCTGAATCAGAAATGGCTGGGAAATAGAGGGAATATACTGTAATCTATTACACTTATTGTAAATTTGTTTAAAAGTTTATTCAATGATCGTAATTGTGAAATCAAAGTGATATTTATTTAAGACAACGAGGACAATTGACTTTAGACATTTAGACTTTAGAGATACAGCACGGAAACAGGCCTTTCGGTTCACCGAGTTCATGCCGACCAATGATCACTTCATCCATTAGCACTATCCTACACGCTCGGTGCAATTTACAATTTACCAAAGCCAATTAACCTACAGACTGACATGTCTTTGGGGTGTGGGAGAAAATCGGAGCAGCCCAAAGACATGTAAACACATGAGGTACAAACTCCGTACTGACAGCACCTATAGTCAGGATCGAACCCGGGTCTCTGGCGCTGTAAGGCAGCAATTCTACCACTGCGCCACCATGCCGCCCATCTATTTTGCATTATCCAAACTATTCCATTTGTGCAACATCAATTCTTCTCGGGGGGTGGAGAGGGGGAAGTAAGAAGGCTTGTTTTTAAAGATAAGACACAAAATGCTGGACTAACTCAGCGAGACAGGCAACATCTCTGGAGAACATAGATAGGTAATGTTTCGGATTGGGACCTGTCTTCAGACTGATTATAGTAATAGGGGGAAGGCTGGAAGAAAGGTGGGGATGGAACTGGCAAGCGATGGGGGGGTGGGGGGGGGGGGGGATACAGGTGAGAGGGCCTTGAATGAAGATGGGTGGACAAAGACTGGAAGTGAAAAGACTAAAGGTTATGAGTGAAGGAAATAAGATTTCTTCAAGGCACTTGGAGGTAGGCAGAAGGAACTCAACTGCAAATGCTTGTTTACTTAAAAAAAAAAGCACATAAGTGCTGGAGTAACTCAGTGAGTCAGGCAGCATCTGTGGAGAACATGATAGCCTGAAGAAGGGTCCCCCTACTGAAACAATGCCTATTCATGGTCTCCAAAAAAGGGTCCCGACCCGAAGCGTGACCCATTGAGTTACTCCAGCATTTTGTGTCGTTCTTTCTTCTTCAAGACAATTTATCTATTGATAGAAGTCATCAACCAGACGAGAATCTCACGACTCAAATCATACCCCTGTGATCAATTAATCGTGGGAGCGGGATATTGCCTTTATTGACTTGGAATTAGGCAGCTTGTTGAAAGGACGGCCTGTCAGGGAAGACAGCTCATTGAAGATAACAGGAGGAGGTTCCAGAGGGCATGCATTCTCCTAGATAGATTTGGCTGTAAGGCTTTGTGGCAATAAAGCCAAGAATCATACCTCATGGGCCCTTACACTGGAGCAGAAATCTTTCCACATATTTTACTCCTCCTGGCTGCCTAAATGAGCCATCAATTTCACATCATAGTCTTTTGCTTTTAACAAATTTTATTTTCATCTTCTATAAATTAAACAGATTCCTTTTAAAAGAAGAACCTTATCATTATTGTTCCTAGTGTGCTGGTCACCATTCACAAAATCTTCCGTATAACATTTTAAGAGTCATTTGTTTCTTCGTTCTTATGATATTCCAAAACCTCTGCCTTCCACCCATTCTCTAATAAATAACATTCCTTCCTTTTTGACCATGGAAATCGGGAAGAAACAAATAGTCACCATTGCACTTTAAAATGAGGGCATGAACAAGTTCACCATAAAGTTGCTTTGTAAGTGTTGCAGTTTGAAGAAGGGCCCCGACCCACATCATCGACTGTCCATTTCCTCCACAGGATCTGGTTGACCTGCTGTTGCTTTGTGTTTAATTTTGCAACACACTCTTGTGATTCAATTAGTTCATTGCCTCCATTGGTTAGGGACAGAAATGGAACAGTCCCACAATCATGTCCATAAATCCATCAGTTCATAAGTGATAGGAGCAGAATTAGACCATTCAGCCCATCAAGTCTAGTCCACCATTCAATTATGGCTGATCTATCTCTCCCTTCAAACCCCATATACCTGATTTCTCCCCATAACGCCTGACACCCATACTAATCAATTTTCTTCTTTCGTGTGGCGTGCACAGCCTAAAGTTATAGGACAACTTGTTCTATTTGATCTTCTGTTTGTGCACGTCGAGTTGATTGCATTAGTCGAAACAGGGCGGACCACGTGAAGGTTGCAATCTTCCACCCCAGTTGCAATCTTCCACCCCAATACTAATCAATAATCTACAGTATATCTGCCGTAAAAAATAACCATTGACTTGGCTTCCACAGCCGTCTGTGGCAATGAATTCCACAGATTCACCATCCTCTGACTAAAGAAATTCCTCCTCATCTCCTTCCTAAAGGAACCCCCTTTAACTCTGAAGCTAGGGCGTCTGGTCCTAAACTCTCCCATGTTTGGAAAAATCCTCTCCACATCCACTCTATCCAGACGTACCATGTGGAGAGTCATTTTGATACTTGCAGTCAACCAACAGCTCTAGCCTTCAATAGACAATAGACAATAGGTGCAGGAGTTGGCCATTCGACCTTCGAGCCAGCACCGCCATTAAATGTGATCATGGCTGATCATCCCCAATCAGTACCCCGTTCCTACCTTCTCCCCATATCACCTGACTCTGCTATCATTAAGAGCCCTATCTAGCTCTCTCTTGAAAGTATCCAGAGAACCGGCCTCCACCGCCCTCTGAGGCAGAGAATTCCACAGACTCACAACTCTGTGTGAGAAAAAGTGTTTTCTCATCTCTGTTCTAAATGGCTTACCCCATAATCTTAAACTGTGGCCCCTGGTTCTGGACTCCCCCAACATCGGGAACATGTTTCCTGCCTCTAGCGTGTCCAAACCCTGAATAACCTTATATGTTTCAATAAGATCCCCTCTCATCCTTCTAAACTCCAGAGTGTACAAGCCCAGCCGCTCCATTCTCTCAGCATATGACAGTCCCGCCATCCCGGGAATTAACCTTGTAAACCTACACTGCACTCCCTCAATAGCAAGAATGTCCTTCCTCAAATTAGGGGACCAAAACTGCACACAATACTCCGGGTGTGGTTTCACTAGGGCCCTGTACAACTGCAGAAGGACCTCTTTGCTCCTATAATCGACTCCTCTTGTTATAAAGGCCAACATGCCATTTGCTTTCTTCACTGTACCATGTACGAAAGGAAATAGCTTTGACCCATGCCAAAGTATTCAATTACTAACAAACTCCTTGGGGAAGGTTGTCCACAGCATTTTCATTGTGACCGCGTGGGTTTTCTCTGGGTGCTCCAGTTTCCTCGCACATTCCAAAGACGTACAGGTTTGTTGTTTAATTGGCTTTGATAAATTGTAAAATTTTGCCTACTCTGTAGGATAGTGTTAGTGTACAAGGTGATCACTGGTTGGCGCAGACTCGGTGAGCCGAAAGGGCCTGTTTCTATATCTAAAGTAAAGCAGTAAGGCACAGAAGTGGTTGTCAGAATCATGTCCAACATGATGCCAGGTTAAAACTAATCTCTTCTGTCTGCTTGTGAGCCATTCCCTGCATATCTAGGTGCCTATCCAAAAGCCTCTTAAACGCCACTATCGTATTTGACTCCACCACCATCCCCGACAACAGGTTGCAGGCACCAACTACCCTCTGTGTAAAAAAAAAAAATGTCCTGAACATTTTATGTTCATGTTTAGGTTTATTTTTGTCTACCACAACAAATTGTAATTAAGACGAATAGCTGAGAATTCAGTCGCTCCTGAAACGAGTTAAAATATTATTTGGGGACGGGCAATTTCAGGAGATCTGCACCACCAAATCAAATAATTATATGCTGCAATTAAATTTGGAGGTCTGGTCATAAACATGTGCTCACTAAATTAATTTATAGACTAGAACATTTAAATTGGCGGCATCATCTGTTTGGCATTCTGAAAAAATGGTAGAACTTAGTAAGGAACAATAGGTTGGAACCAAATCATATGTTAAAGGGAAAATAAAAGCACATATAAAAAAGGTTACAGCTGTGGACTATCCTAAAATATTTGACTACCAATGACTTGGAACATATAAGACTTGGAACATATAGAACATATAACATGTGGAACATATCACGTACAGAACATATAGAACAGCACAGAACAGGCGCATCGGCCTACAATGCCTTTTCAGAACATATCTCCCAACACATGATCCATATTCCTTCATTCCCAGCATACCTATGTGCTTATCCAAAAGCTTTTTGAATGCCACTATTGTATCTCCCTCATCACTACCCCTGGCAGTGTTCCAGGCACCCTTCTCCCTCAATGGTTCAATGGTTCTTTAATATTGCATATTATTGCACTGTGAAATTGTTTTCGCATATCTCACACGTGAACGAGTCGTCATATTTTGGCGCCATTTACAAGAAGAAAAAGTCCACAGTCTGGTTCATGTGTTGAAAGTACTGGAGCGCCCCCGATCTAGGTAAGCCCAGGTAACCCCCAGGCTGCTACAGGGCCTCCTCTATCACCTTCAACCACCTTGTCTCATCAACTGAAAATCCCCACGACCTTCCTCTAATGGGGAGACCAGAAGTCAATGGTTCAATGGTGATTTTATTGTCATATATGCAAGTGCACAGTGAAATTATTTTCTTACAGACAGTCCAGTTACATAGTATTCCCATACCTACTTGATTAGCAAGTGTACAGACATAGTCTACTGCGCCCGCTGTATGCAGTACTCCAAATGCTGCTTGGTGACTTCCTGACTTGCACTCACATGCGTTTAAATTGCAGTCACTTGTAATGTTGAAAATAGCAGCCAATTTGTACACACTAATCTTTCACACTCAACAAGATGATATTGACCAGATTAAATGTTTCAGTGACATTGAGGGAGGAACAAATGTTGCCAGAATACTCTTTTCACGAGGTAGTGGGAATGGATCTGTGAATGTCCTGCTTTTCCATTGTCGCTGACTTTTGATATCTGAAAATGTACAGGACTGAGGCAGCTACGTTTAATTCTCAACCTCGATATTTTTGCTTAAGTCCCAACGCAGCAACAAGCAGCAGCTTTTTAATCTCTGGGAGCTACCAGTGGGGCATCGCTCCACGTGGAACTTTAAACCTAAATTAACATAAAAACTCGTTCCAGGTCAGCCCAAATTCCAATTTCAAACTTTTATAGTTATACAAAGCAAAAGTGCTCTGAGTTTCACAACCTAGTTTAGTTTAGTTTATTGTCACGTGTACCAAGGTACAGTGAAACGCTTTCGCTGCATGCTATCCAGTCAACGGAAAGAATATACATGGTTACAATCAAGATAGAGAATAAAGGGGATAACGTTCCATTGTGGATTATTTCAGCAACTTTGTTTACTTCCATTTGACTCAAAGAAGAGAGCCACATGCCCGCCTTGTTTGGTTTGGTTTATTATTGTCACGTTTACTGATCTAGTGTAAAGCTTTTGTTTGCGTGCTATCCAAACAAATCCATACTGTACACGAGGACAATCAAGCCATACCCAATTACAGCAGGAAGGGCAGAGAGGTAAAATGCCAGAGGGCAGAACACAGTTATACAATATTGTTGTGTTAGAATTTACAGAAAAAAAGTACAATGTATGCAATGAGGTAGGTTGGAAGATCAGGACTTCACTAGTTTATGGGAGGACCGTTCACTAGTCTGATAACAGAGGGGAAGACGCCATTCCTGAATCTGGTAGTACGTGCTTCCAGTTGCAATCAATCATTGCATGTTTTACTGTCTAGTTATTCAGTACCAGGCTAGTTACTATCAGCAAAGATAGTCACAACGTCCTGGAGTAAATGAACGGGTCAGACAACATCTCTGGAAAAAGTGGAGAGGTGACATTTTGGGTTGGGTCCCTTCTCCAGACATCAGTGTTACTCCAGCATTTTGTGCCTATCATTATTTTCTTTTCATTTTTGCCTTATCAATCTTTTATGTTCATCATATCTCTTGTTGCAGAAGACATCTACATGGGAAGCAGATTTCAATGACCGCAGCCTGCATTTATAAATTCTTGTGCCAGTCCATATATTTTTGCCTTTTTTTTCTCTTTCGCAGACTTAATCTTCTCATTCCTTGCTGTATTATCCCCCATTTGTGACTCTCTCCCACTGATATGCTCCTGTAGATGTCTTTGAACCTCATCTTTCTTCCATCCCATAGCCTGAAAACTTGGAGAAATGTATTTGTAGTTCTGACCAGACATAATACAAAGATAAGCCATAGATTACCGCTGTCCCAGAGGCTCGCAGTAATCCAGCAGGATTATTGCTATTTGGCTAATTTAGCGTTTGATTATATCTCCCTCAGTGCCAGTAGTTTTCCCTATTGTTAATTAATCTTATGTGGCTTGCCTTATGCAGTGTCCTGTGCTATTGCTGCGTAACATGTCATTTAATAAGGTTCCTCAAATAAGTATATTTGCATTCCAGAATCTGATCTATATAGAGAAAGGTGTAGATACAAGGAACTGCAGATGCTGTTTTGTAACAAAAAAAAAGTACAACGTGCTGGAGTAAATCAACAGGTCAGGTTTCATCTCTGGAGAACATAGACAGGTGATGTTGTGGGTCAGGATACTTCTTCAGGCTGAGTGTGATAGGGCTTGGAGAGGGGGAAAGAAAGCTGGAAGAGAGGAGAGGCAGGACAAAGCCTGGCAACTAACAGGTGGTATTTAGATAGACTTTTCCGGTCACACTTCAGTGAAATAGGGCCAGAAATTCCATGTTCAGGAAGACTACAAAAGTCTATCTAAGTGCCAACTAGTGTGAAACCACCTGCTTTACACAGAGGGTGGTGGGGGTCTGAACCGCGCTGCCAGGGGTGGTGATGGAGGCAGACACCACAGTGGCATTTAAGTGGCTTTTAGAAAGCCATATGGATATGCAGGGAATGGAGAGATATGGATTACAAGCAGGCAGATGAGATAAATAAACCACTAAAATGCCGGAGTAACTCAGCGGGTCAGACAGCATCTGTGGAGCACATGGATAGATGCCGTTTCAGGTGACCCTTCTAATGATGCTGCCTGACCTGCTGAGTTACTCCAGTACTTTATGGGTTTTTTTATTTTGTAAACTAGCATCTGCAGTTTCTTGTGTCTCCACTGTACTGTTCTATCATTCTATGTTGCCTCATTCCAAGGTGCAGATATAGAAGTCTGACACCTACTCAACGACAGTTGGCTGATAGTTTATTCTGGATATCCTGATCTCAGCGTGACCATCTTTGGCATCAAACTTCTCCTCCAGGCTAATATTTGGGCATAGACATGAAGTGCTGGAGCAACTCTGCAGGTCAGGCGGCATCTCTGGAGAAAAGGAATAGGTGATATTTCAGGTCAGAATCTTTCTTCATTCCACTCCAACATTTTTTGTCTATCTTCAGTATAAACCAGCATCTGCAGTTCCTTTCTACACTCCTGAACATCTGGGTATTCTATTTTCAATTCAATGCATTGCATATTAACCTCAACATAATGAAAAGTGCTTAGTCGCAATCACTGGCATTTCAGAAAGTAATCATCAGAGTGAAAACACAAACGGTTAGAACAATGCAGCGGTAGAGTTGCTGCCCTACAGTGCCACACACCCGGGTACGATCCCGACTGCCGGTGCTGTCTGTACAGAGTTTGTATGTTTTCCCTGTGACCTGTGTGGGTTTCCTCCCACACTCAAGTCGTGCAGGTTTATAGGTTAATTGGCTTCAATTGTTATTACATTGTAAATAGAACCTAGTATGTAGGATGATGCTAGTGTATGGGGTGATCGCTGGTCAGCGAGGACTCAGTGGGCCAAAGTGTCTGTTCCCGCGTTGTATCTCTAAAGTATAAAGTCTGAAATAAATAGTTTTTTCTTACTAGAGTGTCAACTCCAGTCCCAGAGACTCTGCAGCGGCTGGTGAAGAGTTTGTAGACAATAATAGAGAGGATCAGATCACTGTGGATAAGGACTAATGTCCAGGGCCCCTGTGCACGATGTAAGTGACACTGCCCCTGTCTTTGAAAAGGAAAAATGATTTGCGAGGATGTTGCCTAGACTTAGGAGCCTGAGCTGCAGGGAGAGGTTAGGCAGGCTAGGACTTCATTCCTTGGAGCACAGGAGTATGAGTGGTAATCTTAAAGAGGTGTATAAAATCATGAGGGGAATAGATAGAACATTGAACATAGAACAGAACAGCACAGGAACGGGTGCTTTGGCCCACAATGCTCGCGCCAAATATTGCTAAACCAAGTAAAACAGATCTCATCTGCCTGTACATGATCCATATTGCTCTATTCCCTGCATATCCGTGTGCCTAACTAAAAGCTTCTTCAATGCTACTATCATATCTGCCACCACTACACGCCCTGGCAGTGCGTTCTAGGCCCCCACCACTCTCTATGTAAAAGAACTTGCCCTGTACATCTCCATAGAACATTCCCCCTCTCACCCTATAGCTAAGCCCTCCAGTGTTGGACATTTCCATCCCGGGAAAAGAATGGTTCTGAAAACAGCAGATAGGGTGAATGTGCCGTCTTTTCCCCCCAAGAGTATGGGAATCAAACACAAGAGGACATACTGTAGGTTTAAGGTGAGAAGGGCAAGATTTAATACGAAGCTGACAGGCACCGTTTTCACTCAGAGGGTAGTGGGTGTATGGAATGAGCTGCCAGAGGAGGTGGTTGAGGCAGGCGCTATAAACAGCATTTCAAAGACACTTGGACAGGTTCTTGGACCAGCCAGAAAAGGTTGAGAGAGATATGGGGCAAACGCAAGCAAATAGGACTAGCTTATATGGGGCATCTTGGTCGGCATGGACAAGTCGGGATGAAAGGCCTGTTTCCATGCAGTGTGACTCTATGACTCTACACCTCCTCTGTTCATTTACATTTCTATGTCAGTGCTAGCATAGATGATACTGAAGGACTATGATATTATGGGTTAAGGAATTACTTTGTTCACTTTTCAAGTCCCGTGTGCCTGATTTTCCTCATTGAGATCTATCTGCTCACACTCCCTAAAAGTTGACATCCAAAAAGACGGTGTAGAAACAAGGAACGGCAGACACTAGTTTGTATCAAAGACAGACACAAAGTGCTGGGATACCTCAATCGGTTAGGCAGCATCTCTGGAGAAAAAGGATGGGTGACATTTTGGGTTGAAACTAGGTAGGGGTGGAGAGTGACTTACGAGATGTAAATAATGAGACTTAGAATAAGAATAAGACTTATTCTTCCCGAGAATATTGGCAGAAAGCATATGATATCCTGCTATGGCCTATTAAACACCATTAAGATTCCAGAGAACTTTGGATGAGTGCAAGAGGATTGAGTCTTACCTATAAATCTTACTTATTGTTAGCATCACTACTGTGATATTTATACAATGACAATTATTTACAGCAGGAAGAGCATTTTAATTTAGCAGATTCATTTTTAATCGTCATTGAATTTTAAGAACAGTCAGGCAAATCATTGCAAAATCTAATTAACAATACAATTTTGTTGAGCAGATTTAATAGCAAATTATCAGCTTGCTTTGCAAAGTCAATGAATAGGAGCAGTCTATCATGAGAAGGCAACCATTTGACTCCACGCTGGAGTAATTCAGTGAGTCAGTCAACATCTCGGGAGGTCATGGAGTGGAGACTTGATAGAGTTCATTGTGAAATAAATCTTCACACGGGTCTGAAGAAGGGTAACAACTCAAATCGTCACCAATCCATGTCCTCCACATTTGCTGTCTGACCCGTTGAGTTACTCCAGAACTGTGTATCTTTTTTGCAAACCAGCATTTGCAGTTCCTTTTGTCAACTATTCTCACCAATTATAAGGAGCAAACAAATGCCCTAACCTGTCCGTTAGGATGGGTGGGTCCTGCAGAGAAGGTTGCATGTACTCAAATTGAGTTAAATTTAAATATTCCATCAGGCTTGGTTGAGTTTCATGGGCAATATTATATTTTCCTTTGCTTTTCCTTCTCCCATTTATTGCTTTCCACACTCATTGCCTCTCTTTAGACTTTACTTTACAGATACATCGGGGAAACGGGCCCTCGGCCCACCAAGTCCCCCGCACATTAACACCATTCCACGCCCCGGGACAATTTTACCGAGTTCAGTTAACCTACAAACTTGCACGTCTTTGGAGGGTGGGAGGAAACCGGAGCAGCCGGAGAAAACCCATGCGTCCACAGGGCGAACATGCAAACTCCGTACAGACAGCACCTGTAATCAGGATCGAACCCGGGTCTCTGGCGCTGTGAGGCAGCAACTCTACCGCTGCACCACTGTGTCTCCTCGTCTAACTTGAATGTTGGGCGCAATACGTTGTCACGGGGCAGCTGATTTTCAATAATATTTTGAACTGGACAATTTGAGCATTTAAAATATGAATGCCCTGTAGTATCTGTAAATACATTGAGTTGAGAGTGCTGATTTTCTCTGCCTGTCCTCATTAACAAAGACCCTGCCCAGCATTTGGATTTTCCACCTCCATGTGTTTTGACTGTACATGTCGCAAATAATTTGTGCTTATGTTGAGCTTGGCTGCCCCGGGCCCGGAGTGCTCCTGGTTTCGTATTGTCTGCAACCCACTTAACTCTGACGTTAACAGAAGGAGACTCGGAGAAAAATAGCCTTCATTAATCATCGGCCTGCGAGAAAGAACCAGAAGTAACGAGTCATCTATTTCCTGTCTACTTCCCAGCCAGAAATCGTGCGGGGACTAAATGGTACAAAGGTGTGACAGCAGAGGAATGTACAAAAGGAACAGAAATATGTTCGCTGCTGAGACATTGATCCAATGGGACTTTTTCAATTCCCCCGTCGGTGAAATATGGTTGGAGGTTCAGGAGGTCCATCTCGGTCGTGACTCTTGTGAGGGTCACCTGTTCAGAAATCTCTCAATATCCAGGATGCTTCCGCGTTATTGTGAATACAATTTTTTATTTTAGCAAAAGTTCCATCAATGGCATTGTGTGCAACTACTTGATGCTTTCTCCAGAGGGAAATTGCATCTGCACTCGAACCAGTTGGTGCTAACATGCCAATGAACAACTGCCTATGTTTGTGTAACTATTACGCATCTTCATTTACTAAGTCGAGACAGGCAACATATTGAAGTAACCAGGAGTGAGGATCACTGTATGCTAACGTAATAAAACAGCTTCTCACATTCCGCCTGGGTAACTTATAATCCAGCGGTATGAAGTCAAATTTTCTAAGTTTAGGTAACTGCTACGAGCACCTCCCCCCCCCCCCTCCATCACCGCCAATGCCCCCCCCCCCCCCCCACTAGAAGTCCATTAACAAGTTCCACAGTTCACAACAATGTATCCCTCCTGGGATCGCATGTCCCTGCCAACAATCAGCCTATCAGGGAACCTCCTTGTCCGAGGTTATCTGTTGCTGACCCTGATTTGTCCTGTTTTTCGCTTCCAGTTCTCTCCCCCCCCCCCCCCCAGGCCCTCCTCAGGCTCCCACACTACAATCAGTCTGAAGAAGGGTCCCGACACGAAGCTTCATCTATCCATGTTCTCCAGAGATGTTGCCTGACCCGTTGAGTTGACAGCATTTTGTGTCGATCGCTGTATCTTGGTGTGACAGATCCCAGTGCAAGCGATTATGTATTTACACCTGCTAGTTTTTGTAATGCAGTTTCTTTTTCAGCCACTTGCCGCTGGGAGGCTTTTTAAAAAATAAGGTGATGTGTCTTAGTGGATTTTAGTGTTGATTAATCTTCTTTGGAGAATTGAACTGAATAATTTCCTTTTGGAGTTTGCTGTAGCCCCTCTCTTCCATTTAACATGTTTAAGGTCCTCTACACCTTCATAAGCTAGTTTCTCCACAATCAATAAAACAGCACGTTAGAAAGCAATCCATACAGCCTAAAAACGTGTCAGAAATCCAACTCGATGGCTAGGTAAAAGCCAGGTGACAGTGGCTTCCAAAAAAAGTTAGCATCCATGAGTGTTTGAGGGTCAAAAGTTAAGAGCGTTTTATCGTCATATATACCGAAACGGAACTATGAAATCCTTACTCGCAGAAGCACAACTGGATTATAAACACAGTAATCAGTAGATAAGATAATAAGCAAACATTAAAAAAAAGAAATTCAATATATAAGCAAAAGTCCAATTTGTGTAAAAAATAAAACAAAGCCCGAGGTTCCTAGTGCAACCGAGGCATTTTGCAGAGGAAGGAACTGCAGATGCTGGTTTACACCGAAGATGGACACAAAAATCTGGAGTAACTCAGCGGGACAGGCAGCATCTCTGGAGGGAAGGAATGAGTGACGTCTCAGGTCGAGACCCTTCTTCAGTGTGTAGGATAATGCTAGTAATGGGGGATGGCAGCTGGTCAGTGCAGACTCAGTGGGTCGAAGAACCTGTTTCGGCGCTGTAGCTCTTAAAGTCTAAAGTCTTATTTGTTTTCCGTTCTTAAGTTCCTTTGCCCCTGTGGGACACCAGTGACCTACAGTAAACCAAACACCTCTATAAGATGATGGAATCATCCTTCCAACCAGCTCCCTTCCCAAATGGTCCCCAATACAACACTTCAGGAAGCATGGGCTGTGCAAGATATTTTTCTACAGCCAAGTACCGTGTTTTAGTGCAGAGAATAACTAAATCATTCCTGCCTCGTGGGGCAGGAGGACCATGCAGTTAGCAATGCAGGAGGTATAACTGGACCTGCATAAATCCAATGGAGCACACACTCTGCCCTGCCAACCTACTGGGCAGTGCAAGACATAGTAAAAATGAAACATCAACGTATCATATACAGCCCAACACACCCATACCGACCATCTCCGCTAGTTCAATTTGCCTGCATTTAGCTCAAATCCCTCTAAACATTTCCTATCCATGCACCTGTCCCAATGTCTTTTAAATGTTGATGTAGTACCTGCCTCAACTACCTGCTCTGGCAGCTCGTTCCATATACCCAGCACCATCTGAGTGAAAAAATGTCCCCTCAGGATCCTTTTATATCTTTCCACTCTCATCTTAAACCTATGCCTCTTGATTCCCCATCACAAAACAAGTGCAAACTCCAAACAATACAGCACCCAAGGTCAGGATTGAATCTGGGTCTCTGGTGCACCACTGTGCCTCCACTCTAAGATCTATCCTCAGCCTCCTGCTCCCCAAGGAATAAAGTCAGGATTGAAATTGAAAGCATTTCAGCATTCACAGCAGTATGTCGCACGGCTCAATTGCTTTGACATTTATTTTTTATTTCTGTCTGCAAAATATCATGAAAGATGGATTAGCATCCTGCAACTTTATAAGTTTCACATTGTGACTTTTATGCTGTTTGCATTCTGGGTTGTGAATGTTTGTTGGGAAGGAGAAGACATATTCCTTAACACATAACAGAATTGACAAGCACGAGAAGACTTCCTGGACAAATTGTATCTTTACTTTGGGGGAATTAAGTTTTTAGCATCTCTTCTACTGCCTGTTGGTTTTAAAATAAGAACAAAAAGGAGGAATAATGTTTCATCAAAGCTGCAGGGAGAGGCTGTATCATCCTTTCGCTGAGAAAAAAGTTTTCTGGTATTTCACAAGTTGTCTGTCCAAAAGGTCACAAAGTGCTGGAGTAACTCAGCAGGTTAGGCAGCATCTCTGGAGAATATGGGTAGGTGATGTTTCTGGTCGACATCATTCTTCAGACTGATTATACGGGGTGGGTGGGAGCTGAAGGAAGCTGGAAAAGGACTTTTTCTCTCCTCCCCATCTAATCAATCTGGACATGACTCTCGACCCAAAATGCCACCCATTCACATTCTCCAGAGATGCTGACTGACCCGCTGAGTTACTCCAATACTTTGTGCCATTTTGAGTATTAACTAGCGTCTGCGGTTCTTTGTTTCTACAGTTGAGTCTGTCCACCTGCACATTGTTGGAAAATGTGGTACTGACTGTTCAAGAGCCCAAATAATGTGTTCATAAGATATTCATGATGTCTTATTAAAAAAAATGAGGGTGACTCACTTGGTGGTGAGAATCTGCAAACCAATAAAATTTAGAAATCCTAAAGTGACCTGTAGACAGTTCTGACAATGACTGGACACCATCCGATTTGATGCGCTTATTAATATTTCAAGAGTTGAGTGTGTACCAGCAATAGAACAATGAAACTCTTGCCTACTGCAGCTTAACAGGCTCATTAATGCAATAACATAGAAATAAATAAACTTTAGACTTTAGAGATACAGTGTGGAAACAGGCCCTTCAGCCCACCGAGTCCATGCTGACCAATGTACACTCGCTCTATCCTACACACTAGAGACAATGACCATTTTTAACAAAGCCAATTAACCTACAAACCTGCACATCTTTGGAGTGTGGGAGGAAACCGGAGCATCCAGAGAAAAAATAGCCCACGCGGTCACAGGGAGAATGTACAAACTCCATATGGACAGCACACGTAGTCAGGTTCGAACCCAGGTCTCTGGCGCTTTGAGACAGCAACTCTACCGCTGCACCTTGGTGCAGCCCCACTGTTGATTGTGCAATAATACAATAAACTAATAACCTGGGTAGCCAGACTATAACAGTACAAACCAAAACAGGTAGAGGATGGGTGTTGCTGAGGTTAGTGTTGTGCAGTGTTCAAGACCCAGTTGGTTGTTGGGAAGAAGCTGTTCTTGAACCTGGTGGCCATAGTTTTCAGACTCCTGTACCTTCTTCCCGATGGTAGCAGTGAGATGGCCATGGCGGTGTGGGTCTTTGATGATATTAGCTGCCTTTTAGAGGAAGTATTAATTGTTATTATTTTGTTAATAGTATCATAATATTACTCTTACTAGAAAGAATGAATACTCTCAGTCTCTGACACCATCTAGGCTCTGGACCACACACGGCTCCCTGCTGCTCTCAGGACATTTTGGGTCAGGACCCTTCTTCAGACTCGGACGTCTGAGTCTTCAAGATAGCCTGAAGGGTTCCGACCTAAAATCTGACTTATCCATATTCTCCAGAGATGCTGCCTGACCCGTTGAGTTACTCCAGCAGTTGTGTCTGTCCTTGATCATGTTGGCTGCTTGAAGTACAGAGGGAGATGGTGGTGGAGAGTCTGGTCTGTGTGATGGACTGGGCTTCATCCATGACTCTCTGCAATGCTACATTCTCTAATGATTTAAAATTGGGATGGAGCAGCGAAATTTGTTCAAATTTGAATGCTTTATTAAATTCAGTTCAGAGGTGTTTCCTCTTCAAGAATAGCTCGCATTTCTACGGGTGAAAATGTAAAGGGTTTGTGTGTAGTATGTCAGTCCCTGAAATTGCTGTGAGGCATTGCATGATGAAAAGAAAATTTAACATCTCCTCACCGATTTAACACAGGGTCTGGATTTAGCTGTCACAGCTAATGAAATCAACTTTCCCAGAATGACATGTCTTTATCTAATAGGAAATGAGATTCTATAAAATGCATGAGATTTTTTGAATTTGATGTATGTGACAGATGAGTCAAAAATGTTCATACTCTCAGAGTTCATCAGCATTCAATTCTTTAAATTTATTTTAAATAATGCTTGACTTTCATACATCACTCAAGTATAAATAAGTAAATGTAGCAAGTGTAGAAGGACATGTGAGTAAAATTTGCTTCTCAACAAATGTATTTATCACCATTAAATTGCTCATGGTCCTTTAATGAATATAAGCTTTTTTTTTGTTTTGTGAATGTAAAACAGAATTGAGTGCGATGTCACAAACCTGCCCCATGGGGGTATTTAATGCCCAGAAGCTGAAATACATCATGACAATTAATCTGGTAAAATTGAAGAGGAAGTGTTCACACGTTGTAATGCTAACATTTTGACAGAAAAGCATGACTAAATAGTTACGGGCACACAAAGTCAGGTTCCCACACGGGAAATATGTATCTCCCGTAAGATTCTTAATGAAGGGTACAAAAAAATAAGCTCCTTCCCTTCTGTGGACACAAGAAAATGCAGATGCTGATTTACAAAGAGAGGCACACAGTGCTGGTGTGACTCAGCGGGTCAGGCAGCATCTCTAGAGAATATGGATAGATGATGTTTCCAGTCCCAACCCAAAACATCGCTAATTCATATTTTTCCAGAGATGCTGCCTGACCCATTGACTTACTCCACCACTTTGTATCCCTTCCTTTTTGTGTTTTGCAGCCTGTCCATATACTGTAGGCGGGAGGCTGAGAGATGATCTTCTAGAGGTGTACAAAGTGATGAGGGGAATTGATAGGGTGAATGCACAGACTAATTTACCCAGAGTGGGGAAGCACTAAACTTAAACCAAAGGACATAGGTTTAAGGTGAGGGGGAAAAGATTTATTCATAACCTGAGAGGCAAGTTGTTCACACAGAGAGTGAGAGGAGGTAGTTGAGGCAGGTATGATGACATCCATCAGGCAAGATGTACAGGAGTGTGAAAACCCACACCTTCAGATTCAGGGACGGTATCTTCCCAACTGTTATCAGGCAACTGAACCATCCTATCACCAACTAGAAAGTGGTCCTAAGCTATTGACTACCTCATTGGAGTCCCTTGGACTATCTTGAATCGGACTTCACTGGACATTATCTTGCACTAAACGTTATTCCCTTTATCCTGTATCTGTACACCGTGGGTGGCTTGATTGTAATCATGTATAGTCTCTCTGCTGACTGGTTAGCATGCAACAAAAGCTTTTCACTGTACCCCCGGCACACGTGACAATAAACTAAACTAAACTAAAAACATTTGAAAAACTCTTTGACAGTAACATAAATGTTTAGATGGATATAGGCCAAATGCGGGTGAATGGGACAATTAAGATGAGGTATCTTGGTTGGCATGGACGACTTGTGGAGGAGGACCTCTTTCAGTGCGGTATTGCTCGATTACTCTATGAAACTATGACATTGGACTAGCCTGATGACATGTTTAGCACTAACATGTCATTGATGACAACACAATTACCAATTCAGGTGCTCCCCAAAACAAATTATTGAAAAGTTGATCGAAAGCATACTCAAAACAAATCATGAATCTCAAGCTGTGTATTCCTTTAAGGAGATTACTGTGAAAAGGTGGACAAAGTGACCTGGGTTAACAATCCAAAACGTGGCACGCAAGGAACTGTGGATGCTGGAACTTAGGACAAAACTCAAAGAGCTGGAGGAACCCAATGGGTCAGGCAGCATCTGTGGAGGAAATGGATAGGTAATGTTTCAGGTCGGGACCCTACTTCAGTCTTCGGTCCATTCCCTCCACAGATGCTGCCTGAACCACTGAAAACTTTGTCCTAAATTCTCTGAATAGTCCATACATGATTCCACAAAAGGATATTCCCATTCGATTCCACAAAAGGATATTCCAGGTCGATTCTCATCTCATATACTTTGAAGCTGTAAAACATAAGACTTTTTTGCATTGGGAGCCTTCTTCAAGACTTTGTGAAATAATTGCCACCCAAAATGTAAGGGTGGGGGAGAAAACTAGAAAAGAGAGGGTCTGACAAGTGGATACAGGCAAGTCTGAGAAAGGGTCCTGAAAACATCATCGGTCCATTCCCTCCACTGATGCTGCCTGACCCGCTGAGTTACTCCAGCACTTTGTGTTTTACTATGAGTTAGCTGGGATGGAGCAGCCCAGTTGTAAGAGGAGAGAGGATGGGTTGGGATTATTTTGCTCAGAGTGGAGCAGGATGAGGGAGTACCTGAGAGACATGTACAAAATTGTAAAGGGAACAGGGAGGGTAAACTTTTCATCATCAGGTATAGCTTTACGGTGCAGGATCAGACGTTAAGAAGGGATCAGAGGAAGACATTTTTCACCCAGAAACCTTTTGTAAATTGGAAGACATTGCCTGAGTGCCGATGTTTTGTGTTTATTATTGTTATGTGTACCGCTTTTGTTTGCATGCTATTCAATTGTATGAGATAATATTGTACATGAATATAATTAAGCCAAACACAAGTTCAACAGGTGGATCGAAGAGCAATATAACAGAGTACAGAATGTAGTTTCGCAGTATTGCCGTGCGACAGTTCCAGAGAAAAAGTCCAATGTCCACTATGGGAGAGAAAATTTAGTTCTATACCCTAACATATGGAAGAACTTTTCTGAAGTCTGATAACCGAGGGGAAGAAGCTGTCCCTGAGTCGGTTCCTGTTCCTGGTGCTTCAAGCTTTTGTGCCTTTTGCCTGCAGGAAGCGGGAAGAAGAAGGAATGACCAGGGTGGGACAAGTCTTCCATTATGTTGGCTACTTTCACGAGGCAGCTTGAAGTGTAGATGCAGCCAATGGTGGTGGAGTCTGGTGTGTAGGATGGATGGGGCTACATCCCCAATTCTCTTCAATTTCCTGCTGTCTTGTCAGAGCTGATCCCAAACCAAGGTGTGACGCAAGCGGACAGTATGCTTTCTACAGTGCATCTATAGAAGTTGGTAAGAGTCATTGGATACATGCCAAATTTTCTGGGGAAATAGAGGCGTTGGTGTGGTTATTATGTCTGATATTTTTACAACATCTCTGAAAAATTGAGATGACATTGGAATTGTCAAGGCGTAGAGAGTGTCAGTCCAAATGGAAATAGTAGAGTTGAGTACTTGATGGGCAATCTGCATCCAGTGGGTGTATGACCTCTTTCTCTGCTTTATGACTTGAACGGCAATGCCCTGTTCAATTTGGCAGTGATTGCTGTTTCATCCAGTGAATGGTATAAATATGACTCACTCCTAGTAAAGTGAGTTTTGCAATGCATGGGACCGAAAGCGCAAGAATTTTACAATCCAGTTCTTAGTTAGGGTCGTCCAACCGTAACAAAGTTCTCTTCAAGGGTAGCACAGTGGCACAGCTGGTAGAGCCGCTACCGCACAGTGCCAAAGACCCAGGTTCGATCCGGATCTCGGGTGCTGTCTGTGTGGAGTTTGCACGTTCTCCCTGTGACCATGCGGGCTTTCTCCAGGTGCTCTGGTTTCCTCCCACATTCCAAAGATTTGCGGGTTTGTAGATTCATCAATCTCTGTAAATTGTCCCTCGTGTGTAGGGAGTGGATGAGAAAGTGGGATAACATAGAATTAATGTGAACACGTGATCAATGGTCGGTGGGGACCCGATCCTGTCCTGTTTCCTTACTCCATCGTTTAATCAATCAATTTGCAGATGTTATTTTGTGGCCTGAAACAGCCTACTATTTTGTGCAACCTCTCAAAACATTTATAAATAACAACTGGCATTAGGATATAAATGTTTGCAGTTTATAAGACACTTTGTAAAATGTGAATATACTGTAGTTCAATGAGTGATCCTACAATGGTAATATTTTCTGCAATCTGGAAAACATTTAACATTTGCTGCAATCTTTCATCACTATTATTCCCGTAATTGTACAGTTTCGGACAGCTGCCGGTCACTGGAGAATCTCAATCATTATGTGGATATTCAACACTATGATCGTAATTGTGGTACAGATAGATTTGTATTAAACATAGCGGAGAACCAATTCAATGGAAAAATTGGTATATGTTCTTTCCTTGTCTAAAATGATGCAAAATTGTGAGCATCATTCATATTGCATCTATCACTGTAAAACTGTCTGCCACATTGTATCCTACCATAATAATTTCCATGCATTTTACGACATCAAACATGATCGCGGAACAATTGCGTTCTGTCCGTCAAGGCCTGCTGAATCTCCATTTAACTCCCCTTCCCATTCCCATTCCCACCTTTCCGTCCCGGGCCTTCTGCATTGCCAGAGTGAGGCCACATACAAACTGGAAGAACGGCACCTAATATTCCGCTTGATTAGCTTGCAACCAAACGGAATCAATTGAATACTGTAGAAAGGAACTGCAGATGCTGGTTTACACTGCAAATTGACACCAAATGTGGAGTAACTCAATGGGTCAGGCAGCATCTCTGGAGAAAAGGAATAGGCGACGTTTCGGGTTGAGACCCTTCTTCAGACACAGGTCTCAATCTGAAAAGTAACCTTTTTCTTTTCCCCAGAGATGCTACCTGACCCCCCTAAGATACTCCAGCACTTTGTGTCTATCAATTGAATTCTCCCATTTTAAGATGTACCCCTCCACCTCTCACCCCAGTGCTCACTAACTGCTCCTGCCATCCCGCCCCTCTTTACCACTGCGCCATCATGCCACTGTGTCTTTTTAATTTGTTATCGTCCCTGCCTCAACCACCTACTCTGGCAGCTTGATCCATATACCCGTCACCCTCTGTGTGAAAAATAGGTTCCTGTTAAATCTTTCCTCTCCTACCCCAAACCAATGCCCTCTGCTCCTTGATTCCAGTACTCTGGGTAAAAGGCATTTACCCTATCTATTCTCTGGACACACGAGGAACTGCAGATGAGGGATCTTAAGCAAAACACAAAATGCTGGAGGAACTTTGCAGGTCATGCAACATCTGTGGAAGGAATGGGCCCTTCTCACAATCAGAAGGGTCCTGACCCAAAATGTCACCTGTCCATTCCCTCCACTGATGCTGCCTGATCCTCTGAGGTCCTCCAGCATGTTGTATATGGCTGAGAGTATCTATGTTACTGCTTCAATGTCTGGCAAATCTCACAGCAAAAAGAGTACTACATACACTGTGACAGAGTGGCACAGTAGTAGAGTTGCGGCCGTGCAGCTCGAGAGACGCACGTTCGATTCTGACTACAGGTGCCATCTGAACAGAGTTCGTACGTTAGAGTGATACAGTGTGGAAACAGGCCCTTCAGCCCAACTTGCCCAACATGTCCCAGCTATATTAGTCCCACCTGCCCGCATTTGGTCCATATTCCTCCAAACCTGTCCTATCCATGTATCTTTCTAACTGTTTCTTGGTTGGTTGGGATCGTCACTGCCTCAACTACCTCATTTGGCGCAGGAAAATCAGATCGCTTTTATAAGACGTGGTCTGCATTTATAGATCTACTACAAGGATAGGGTGCAAGAGTACTCAAAAAGGTACCGGCGTCAGGTCTTGGTAAAGGGGGATGAAAAATTGCCGAGTTGGTAAATTCCTTTTGCGTGATGTTTATAATAAAGTAACTGTCTTTTCCTTTTTTCTTCTTTCTCTTTTTTTCTAGGGCCTATCTCTTAATCTCCTTTCTCTAACTCCTCGACTAAGGGCTCTCTCTTCTTTCCCTTCGCCACACTTCTTCACTTTCACAATTCTCTCTCACTTTCTCAACTTTCTCTGTTTCAATTCCTTTTTTAATGGCCTTAAAAATTAAGAGGTACAACGATTGTAAATATATACGGGACGTACACTGATGTCATTTACTGTACCTCTAATAAATAAAAATATATATTTTAAAACTACCTCCTTTGGCAGCTTGTTCCATATACCCACCACCCTTTGTGTGAAAAGGTTACCCCTCAGATTCCTATTAAATCTTTTTCCCTTCACCTTAAACCTATGTCCTCTGGTCCTCGATTCACCTACTCTGGGCAAGAGACTCTGTGCATTGACCCGATCTATTCCTCTCATGATTTTATACACATCAATAAGATCACCCCTCATCCTCCTGCGTTCCAAGGAATAGTCCCAGCCTACTCAACTTCTCCCTATAGCTCAGACACTCTGGTCCTGACAACATCCTTGTAAATCTTCTTTGCACCCTTTCCAGCTCGACAACCTCTGACATGGTGTCCAGAACATTTCTCTAAATGCGGTCTCACCAACGTATTATACAACTGCAACAAGACCTCCTAACTCCTGTACTCAATACTCTGACTGATTAAGGCCAATGTGCCAAACGCCTTTTTGACCACCCCTATCTACCTGTGTCTAGATCCCTCTGTACTGCAACATTCCCAAGAGCCCAACCATACACTGCGTTGGTCCTGCCCATGTTAGACTTCCCAAAATGCAGCACCTCACATTTCTCTGTATTAAATTCCAAGTTCTCCCTGTGACCATGTGGGTTTCATCGGGGTGCTCCAGTGTCCTCTCACATTCCAAAGACATGCGTGTTTGTAGGTTAATTGGCTTCTGTAAATTGTCCCTAATGTGTAGGATAGCACCAGTGAACGGGTGATAGATGGTCTGTACAAACTCGGTGGGCCAAATGGCCTGTTTCCACGCTGTATCTCTGAACTAAGCTAAACATATCGAGCACTGGTACAACCAGACGAAGAAAATATCTGTCTCTATCTGCAGAGCACACATATGTCGCAATACAAATTTTTTTACAGTTAAAAATTCCTGTTTACATGCCCAACAGCATCTAAATCGCCCGCAGTCACGTAAAAGTAAAATGCGACTGCCTGAACAGATTGAAAGAAGGAAAGCCAGTCATCTAATTGTAAAGTCAATAAGGGTTCCTGGTCGAATTAGAATAATGGATGGTGTTAAATATTCTATCATCACCGTGGACGTTATGCCAAGAGGAGTAGGAAATGATAAATCTAAGCAGATCTCGATATATTGATGACAACATTGACTAGTGCTGGAAAAGTAATTCTGGGATTGTGAAATGCAATTAATTTATGTTTTGTACGGCCCCAGGCAAAATATGCTCAAAATCCGTGCTGAAAGTTCATTAATGCAATTTCGGCAACAAAACAATGTTGTTGGCATTGCATCAGGGCCTATCTTGCGAGCAGCTAACTACAGCTTCAAATTATGCTGATTAAAACCAGGTTGCATCTTTCAAAACACCGTGGGTGCTGATGAGGGCACCCATAGGATCCAAGACACATTTGTGTATTGGATCCAAAATTCACTTGGCAATGGGAGACTTAGGTTTATATTTATTATCCCACCTGCACATGAAAAGGTTTGATTTGCAAGCTGCCCAATTAGATCAGATCACAGTACACATGAATGCAATCAAGTCAAACTCAAGAACAATAGGTAGAATAAAGGAGAAGATGCAGAATGCAGAATATAGTTCTCAGCATTGTTGCGCACCAGTTCCATGGACAGTCCTAGTCTGCAGTGGGGTAGAAGTGAATCAGCAGTACCCTAGCCTATAACAAACCTACCAGTACTCTAGCTTACTGTACCCTAGACAATAACAAACCTAAACCTAAACCAGTTCCTCCTCTAGGAAGAGCACACATGTTTGGTGTGAGGTCCCAGAGAGAATTGAGGAACAGAGGACCATTTGTGTGCAGGTCCAGAGATCCTTGAAGGTGGCAGAGGAGGTAGGTAAAGTGGTTCAGAAAGCATGTAGGGACCACATCATATTCATACCAGGTCCTCACCCTTGTCTCCTGTTAAACAGGTGTAGTAGAGATTTTGATCAAGAGTCCAGGCAAGAGTGTTTAGTTGTCATATTGAGTTGAGTTTGAGTTGGGTTTAGTTTATTGTCACATGTACCGAGGTACAGTGAAAAGCTTTTGTTGCGTGCTAACCAGTCGGCAGAAAGGCAGTACTTGATGACAATCAAGCCACCTACAGTGTGCAGATACAGGATCAAGGGAATAACGTAACGACGTTCGGTGCAAGATAAAGCCAATAAAGTCCGAGGGTCCCCAATCAGGTTGATATTAGTTCAGGACTGCACGCTACTTGTTGGAAGGCACGTTCAATTGCCTGATAACAGCTGGGAAAAAACTGTCCCTCGAATCTGGAGGTGTGCGTTTTCATACTTCTGTGCATTTTGCCTGATGGGAGAGGGGAGACGAGGGAGTGGCCAGGGTGTGACTTATCCTTCAGTACGCTGGTGTGAGGCAGCATGACGTGTAAATTGAGTCAATGGAAGGGAGGTTGGAATGTGCGATGGTCTGGGCTGTGTCCACAATTCTGTGCAATTTCTTGCCGTCTTGGATGGAGCTGTTCCCAAACCATGCTGTGATGCATCCCAATAAAATACTTTCTACGACACATCTGTAGAAGTTGGCGAGAGTTGTTGGGGACATGCCTTATTGGGAAGTGGAGTCGATGATGGGCTTTCTTGGCCATTGCTTCAATATGGCTGGTCCAGGAGAAGGTATTGGTGATATTTATTCCCAGGAAAATGTACCAAAAGGGAGCAATGAAATTCTTACATGGGAGAGAAAGAGAAAGTAAGTCACATTTACAATTATTTTGTATTGGTTTATTGTTTTAATTATTTATAACTGTTCTTAGTTGGCTTTATTTCACAATTGTTTACTTTTAATTCTTTTAATTATTTACTTCAACCTTTACAGTTTTCTGAATGGTTCTGAATGTCACAGGTCATTAAAAATTATTAAAACTCTTTCAGCTGCCTGGAGTAAAGGGTGTTAGCTTTCGGGGAGAGTGTGGGCAAACACAGATTGTTTTCTCTGCAATGCCAGAGACTGAGGGGAGAGCAGATAGAAGTATATACAATTGCGAGAGGCATAGATGGGTAAGACAGTTAGAACCGTTTTCCAAGGGTGGACATGTTAAAGACTAGAGGGCACAGCTTTAAGATGAGATAGACAATAGTTTAAAGGAGGCGTGCAGGACAAGTTTTTTCCACAGAGAATGGCGGGTGTCAGGATCGGGCTGTCAGGGCTGCTGGTGGAGGCAGATATGATGGTGTTGTTTAAAGGCTTGTGAACATGGATATGCAGGGAATGGAGTGATATGGGTCATGTGCAGGCAGAGGAGATTAGTTTATCTTGGCATCATGTTCGGCACGGACATAGCAGGCTGAAAGGCCTGTTTCCGAGCTGTACTATTCAATGTTCTGTGGTTTGGACTGCTGGCCGTGCATTACAGGGCCTCATTTAGTTTTAATTTAGTTTAGAGATACAGCGCGGAAACAGGCCCTCCGGCCCACTGGGTCCGTGCTGACTAGTAATCCCCATATATTAACACTGTCCTACTCAGTGGGGACAAATTACAATCTTTACCAAAGCTAATTAACCTGCAAACCTGTACGTCTTTGGAGTGTGGGAGGAAATTGGAGCCCCGGGGGTAAACCCATGCATTCACGAGGAGAATGTACAGACTCCGTACAGACAGCAGCCATAGTCAGGATCGAACCTGGGTTGCTGGCGCTGTGAGGCAGCTACCCTACCACTGCGCCACCGTGCAAAGTCAACAGGGTCTGCTCCCGGACCAAAGCTGAATGTAGTGTTTTGGGAGGTGTTGCATCTGCTGACTCCATGTTCTGGGTCAATGCTTCAGGCCAGTGAGATTGGTCCATCAGAGGTAGAGCGGGTGGGAGAGACAGCAGCAGCTGATCTGGCCCATTGTTTCTCCATTCATCACCTCAAAACCATTCACAATAATGAAACCTCTCTTCAAATTGTATTTTGAAATGAGCTTCGTTTAGTTTAGTTTCAGGCCAGATTTCTTTCACTCAGAGGGTGGCGAGTGCCTGGAACGTGCTGTAAGGGGCGATAATTGATGCAAATAGATTAGTTGCATTTAAAATACTTTTGGATGGGCCTATGGATACACAGGGAATTGAGCGATATAGGTTATATGCAGATTGACAAGTGATGGACTTGGCATCATGTTCGCCACAGATATTGTGGGCTGAAGGGCCTATTCTTGTGCTACTTGGTTCTATATTCTAATTGTCTATTCAAAATTACTGATATAGAAAAGTAGAATTAATACAGTCAGACTAGAATATCCAATGTTAGGAATGTGTCCTGGGAACTTGGGCATTCATGGGAGAAGTCTAGTCATCCAGTTTCCTTTAAATCCAAATCTACATTCTCATCTGAATCATTATGAGTATTGATCCTCCTAACATCAAAGGGATCGACTGGAAGTGCTGCCACACCACCCTGGCCATACTCTCAACCTCCAGCTACCATCAAGAAGAAGGTTCAGGAGCCTGTGAACTATTACCTCCAGGTTCAAGAGCAGCTTTTTCCCAACAACCATCAGTTTTTTGAACCACACTGCACATGCCTAACCACAACCCTACCTCAACAACAAACACTGTGGACTGTGCACTAAGGTTGCACTACCCACTTTGGTTGGCACGATCATGGTCTGGTTTCCCTAGAATAGCCAATAGTTTATTGTATATTTATTTAGAAACAAGGAAGTGCGGATGCTGGTTCATACCAAAGATGTACACAAAGAGCCACAGTAACTCAGCGGGCCAGGCAACATCTCTGGAGAAAAGGATGGGTGCCATTTCAGATCGGGACCATTCTTTAGTTTGATGTCTGAAGAAGGGTCCCGACCTGAAATGTCACCCATCCTTTTTATCCAGAGATGTTGCCTGACCCGCTGAGTTACTCCAGCACTTTGTGTATTTATTTGTTGTGTTGTTGCATTTAAAGTGTCTAAAACTGCAGCAAGTAAGAATTTCATTATTGAGTCCCTTGACTCCTCACTTTGAGCATTTATTTTGTTTCCCTTGAGTGAGAACGTGTAAGAAACAGATTTTTATTACCCCTTTATTTGGTGTAAGTACCCCTCCTTCGGTAGGAAATCCCTAATGTCCCGAAAAGTGAATTAACTTTGTCCAGTGTGTAATTTGATATGCATTGTGTCGAAGATCAATCATAGAACACTCTTCAGTTTATATGAGTTATCGATTTCATAACATTATCCAATGTGTTTTTGGAGGATAGCAGGATGGAGTTACTTCGGAACTTAACTAAAGCTTCATCTACCAATGATACGTATTAAATAATGAGAGTGCAACTGACTGGGATCCGTACCATGAAATATTAGTTTAGTATTTGTGTTTGAGACGATGCCAAATTCAATGCGGTAGTGCCTCGATCACATACATTAATTTTAAATGACACTCAAAGGTGAACATGGCACATGATTTGCACCAAATAAATTAAATCTCCATGTGCATATTCACTCCCTGCTCATTTCTACCTGAGTCTATGTTTTTTTATTAATATGGTACTATCCTCATGTATAAGGCAATCAATCAGCATGCTAATATAGTTTCACAGAGTTTTAACAAGATTAAACCCATTTGGACTGACAGGCAGAGGGAAGAGTTCAGAAGATTCATTGCTTTAATGGAGTGTTAAATGTGCTGGTAAGATTCTTCATGTTGAGCCCAAGTGCTAATTCTTTGCTTCCAGTGGCTGTAGTTAGACTTGCTTTCTGCCACGCATCTGAGTCTTCTGATGTATCTTTCCCACTCTGACCACATTATGAAAGAAAACAAGTCTTCAGGCAATTACATTATACATTTTATATTTGGGAGCACAGGGGTAGATTTATTACTTGGGATACCACATAATTCAGAGGACGCTGGAGTCTCCACAGTGCGCAGACAGTATTATTGGGATCAGACAAGCAATACTTAATTGCTACCATATCAGCTGCCAACATATGAGGAATATGATTTATGATCAGAGCATTGCGGTATGCAATGTTGTCATGCTCTATCATGAAGTCAAGGGCTTTGGGATGACCCCTATTGTTTGTAGAGTGGGCAAAATGCTAATCTACCTCCAACCTTTCATGTTTTAATGGCCCATTCCTACTTCTTCAAACATGTGTCTCTGTACATGTATGGAAAGAATCGGAAACATCACAGTACAATTTCTTGGGTTTGGACATGCTGAATAAATGAATAAGTTTATTGGCCAAGTATTCACATACAAGGAAGTTGCTTTGGTGTTCTGCCCGCAAGTGACAGCATTACATAAAGTGATAGTTAGGAATGATACATAAAACATTAAACATTAATAATGAAAATATATCAACCATGTGGGACTAGCTTTATTCTCCAATTTTGAGTTTGATCTAAGCCAGGAGATACTTTAGACCTTGGAGATACAACGCAGAAACAGGCCCTTCGGCCCACCGAGTCCGCGCCGACCAGCGATTATCCCTTACACTCACCTACACACATACTCTGGCCAATTTTACAACATACCAAAGCCAATTAAACTGTAAGTCTGTCCGTATTTAGAATGCGGAAGTAAACCGGAGCACCCAGAGTAAGCCCACGCACTCACATAAAGAACGTACAAACTCTATACAGACTGCACCTGTAGACAGGATCTAATCCGGGTCTCTGGTGCTGTAAGGCAGCAACTCCCTGCCCCCCCCCCCCCCCCCCCCCCCAATTTTAATTCCATGCATGTCAATTGTGAGAAGTTTGAAATTCTCTTGTACAACTGAGGACAATTACATCAAAAGTTTCCCAGAATCTCGAGCAAAGATGTCACCAGAAATCCTGTGCATCATAGTAATAAAATTATAAATATTTGATTTGTTCATACAGTAGTACACTGTCCACCACATCAGTACCAGACTCAAACAATGTTATTAAGAAGGTTTAATTCCAAATGAAGCACAATATAGTACAATATGAAAAAAAAATGGTGGTGGAGGCAGATATGAATGTGGCATTTAAGAGGCTTTTAGATAGACACGTGGATATGCAGGGAATGGAGGGAACTGGATCACATGAAGGCAGGTGATTAGTTTTGTAATTATGTGCAGCACAGACACTGTGGGCTGAAGGGCCTGGTGCTGTGCTGTACTGTTCAATGTTCCATGTATCAGATTGAATGGCAGTGCATGGTTATTCAGGTGGCTATGTTTTATCTGAACGTTGTCTTTGTGTGTATGTGCATGTATGTGTGTGTATGTGTGTGCTTGTGCACATGACATGGAAAATTAGTTGGCAAGGGTGAATGAAGTGAAAATGCCCAGACATCCTCCTGTGTGCGGCTTCCAGCCCTGCGATCTCTAGCAGTGAATGTCCTTCTCTGCTAATTACGTCAGCTATGGCTATTCTGTCAGGGTAAATGTTTGCAGTGGTGCTTCACCTTTCCTTGACTCCCATCTGATGTGTGGAGACATACCTTGCAAGATGTGTGTAGACTGTGACAGGGCCGTGAAGTTGCGATATAGTTCGGGTGTGGGTGTGTGTGTGTGTGTACGTGTTTGTGTGGGTGTTTCTGTGTCTGTGTGGGTGCGGTGTGTTTGTGTGTGTGTCTGTGTGTGATTCCATGTGTGTGTGTGTTTCTTTGTTCGTGTGGGTACGGTGGGTGTGTTTGTGTGTGAGTCTGTGTGCGATTTCACGTGTGTGTCTGTGTGTGTCTGTGCGTGCTTGTCGACACGTGTGTGTGTGTGCATGTGTGTCTGTGTGCGCGACAGAGAGAGTGTATGTGTGAGAGAGAGTATGATGTGCATGTGTGTTAGAGAGAGTGAGAGAGGGTGTATGTGTAAGTGTGCGAGAGAGAAAGATGAAGAGAGTGTATGTGCATGGGTGAGAGAGAGAGGGAGAGAGAGAAAAAGAGAGAGCGGGAGAGGGTGTATGTGCGTGTCTTTTTGCTGAGAGGAAGAAGAAGCAAGGTTATGCGAGAGGTGAACATTTTTGGATGGAAGAATGTGTGCTTGGTGTGAAGTGGTGAAGAACTTAATAAAAACTGTGAGATTAAACCAAAAGAAAATAAGGGCAAACTGCTATTTGTGCAGTTTTTCAGGACATAGAAACTGCCATTCAATATGATCATGGCTGATCATCCAACTTAACCTGCCTTCTCTCCATACCCTCTGTTGGCCTCAACTACCCTCTGTGGCAGAGAGTTCCAGAGACTCACCACTCTCTGTGTGAAGAAAGTCTTTCTCATCTCGGTCTTAAAGGATTTCCCCCTTATCCTTAAGCTGTGACCTTGTCCTGGACATCGGGAACAATCTTCCTGCATCTAGCCTGTCCAACCCCTCTATAAGAAATTCCAGAGAGTATAAACCGAGTCTATCCAGTCTTTCTTCATAAGACAGTCTCCCAGGAATCAGTCTGGTGAAACTCCCTCTATGGCAATAATGTCCCTTCCTCAGATTTGGAGACCAAAACTGCACGCAATACTCCAGGTGTGGGACCCTGGGTGTCCTGGTAGACTGGAAATGGGTAAAAAGTGGTCTGAGTGTGGGGGGGGGGGGGGGGGAGAGGAAAGAGTGAGGGGGAAGAAGATGTGTTACCTTAAATTGTAGAATGCAGCGTTCCTACCACTGGGCTCTAAGCTTTCTAAATATAATATGAGGTGCTGTTCCTCCAGTTTGCATGTGGCCTCACTCTGACAATGGGGGAGGCCGAGGACAGAAAGGTCAGTGTGGGAAGGGGATTTACAATGATCAGCAATGATCCAGTAGACCTTGGCAGTCCAAGAACAAATGTTCAGCAACTGCTGCCTCACAGCTGCAGAGACCCTGGTTCGATCCTAACCTTGTGAACTGTCTGTGTGGAGTTTGCACATTCTCCCTGTGACTGCGTGGGTTTCCTCTAGTGCTTCTAGTGTGTAAGGAGTGGATGAGAAAGTGGGAAAACATAGAACTAGTGTGAACAGGTGATCGATAGTCGGTGTGAAGGAGGTGGGCCGGAGCCCGTTTCCATGCAGTATTTTTCAATTCAATTAATTTAGAACCAGCAAGCTTGGGTAGAGGCACAGCTATTTCTGAAGCCCAGCTTCTGCCCAGAACCTAATTCCATCAACCTAAGTAACCAATCAAAATATGTCCATACTGTCCGACTTTTTACTTTAGTAACTTTAGTTTAGAGATACAGTGTGGAAACAGCCCCTTCGGCCCGCCGAGACCCCGTCGACCAGCGATCCCCATACACTAGCACTGTCCCACACACTAGTGACAATTTACAACTTTACTGAGGCCAATTAAACTCCAAACCTGCACGTCTTTGGAGTGTGGGAGGAAACAGAGTACCCGGAGGAAACCCACATGGTCACAGGTAGAAAGTACAAACTCATACAGACAACCCCCATAGTCAGGATTGAACCCGGGTCTCTGGCGATGTAAGGCACCAACTCATGACTATGCCACTGTGACTATTGAATGGAGGATTTTGTAAATACAACAAAATGAATGAGTAAATGTTCTGAATCTAATCTATGGACTGCCAGAGTATAACAAAGCAGTGCGACTAAAAACCAATTACAAGTGAGTTAAAGTTTTACATTTGTTGGTCAGAGATAATGTCTATCGTCCTGTTTATAGATGTGAATGTTACTGTCCATAGTAATGATATCAGGCGCACTTTTCTAGATATATTATACAATTTCATTACTCTAATTATTTTGCAAGTTAATACCAAGTTTGAGAGAGTATGACTGAGAATGATAAAATCATTTGGAGTTGAATATTTTTCTCAGTACAACAGCAATACCTCATCATGACACTGAGTTATGGTAGTTCTTTCATCAATGTAAAACACCAATAATTCTGTAATGTAATAGGTTTGAGTTATGATACAGAAAGAACACTGAATTCTTTCTGTGAGTAATGATGTTTTGTCCTAAATGTACTCTGGTCTTCCCCGACTCAAAAATACATAAAACTCTGGTAAGTGTTTGAGCACTTAAATTCAAACATATGTTGCTTGTAAGTTGAAGGGTTAAGGATATGGAGGGGGTGGGGGGGGGGGGGGGGTGCTGGAATTGGTCACTGCACCCTTCTGAAATGGATCCTTGGCTGTGAGCTGGGTAGTTGTTGCATCAGCAATGAGACAGCGTGATGAATGGGCTGAGAGAGACATGGCTGACACTAATTGTATTGGACTACATGTTGTTGGGCAATGATAATCACATGGCAGGTATGAAATTGCACATATGAACCCATCCTTTAAGAGGGGAAGTGTGAGAACAGATCTGTGAGGGTGGAGGCAGATACGATAGTGGTTTTTCATAAGCATTTAGAAAGGCAAATTGACTGGTTGCATCACGGCCTGGTTCGGCAACTTGAACGGCCAGGATCGAAGAAGACTGCAGAAAGTGGTGAACGCAAGCAACCCAGTCCATCGTGGGTACTGACCTCCCCACCATCGAAGGGATATACAGGAGTCGCTGCCTCGAAAAGGCAGCCAGCAACATCAGAGACCCACACTACTTTGACCACTCTCTCATTTCACTCTTGCCATCGAGAACAAGATATAGGAGTCTGAATACTGTAATGTTCAGCGTTCAGGAACATTTTCTTCCCCACAACCACCAGGCTATTAAACACTACAACCTCCAAAAAAGATCTGAACGACATAGACTTGGGGGGCATTGGTTTTGTCTTTGCACTATATAGAATGTTTTTCCATTTATTATTATATTGTTTACTGTGAGTACATAGATGTTCTGTTGTGCTACTGCAAGTAAGGATTTGTGTTTGGGACACATGACAACAAAACATATACAGACAATAGTGGGGTATGGATCATGTCTAGACAGATGAGGAAAGACATCGAGTGCTGGAGTAACTCAGCAGGTCAGGCAGCATCTCAGGAGGACATGGATAGGTGACATTTCCGGTCAGGACGCTTCAGTTGGTTTATCTTGGCATCATGTACAGCTCAGACATTGTGGGCCTAAGTGCCTGTTCCTGTGTTGTACTTTATGTATGTTTCCAGCAATAATAAGCTTAGTCTGAAGTCAGACATAGAGTCTGAAGTAGGGTCCCGACCTGAAACGGCGCTTGTCCATTTCCCTCCTCAGATGCTGCCTGACCCATTGAGTTCCTCCAGAACTTTATGTTATGTTGGAATTAGTGTGGGTTTGCAGTACAAGCTTAAAATTTAGATTTAATCTAGATTTAAAATTTAAAACTTAATTAAAAAGACTTAAAATTGATTGAGACTAATGAGTAAACAACCAGTCACATAGACCAGGTAATCAAAGTGCAACCTGGTAATTGGAGACCTAGAAATGTCATATTTAAGTCTTACTAGACAAAGTGCAGACCCGTTGGGTCCCCCTCCACAATGCAAGCGTGGCTGACGGGTTCCCATTGTTGGGCCACGGCAAACCTCCCCCAACTGCACAGACACAGCTGGCAAGTAGGTGTGCGGCTGCCAGGTTTATTAAAGTTTAAAAAGTCAATAACTTTTCAAATATAACACCAATCTGAATGAAACTTGCTCCTACTGCACACCAGAGGACAATGATGAGTAAGGTTGGCCTAAAATTGTCAATCTGTTGCGTACCGTTGTGGCTGTATTTCGGGAACAAGCAAACAAACAAACAAGATGCGAGTTTCAGTAATATATATCTATAATATACAACATTAAAACATATTTCTGGGTAGAAATGTTGAAGGAATGTCCTTAGTGCGTTGACGATACAGACCAATTTGAAGTATACATTACAGAGCATCCTTTTATTTGTTGGAACTAGCATTCCTGAACAGAAAGGAAAAATATATAAGGAGCCACAGATGCTGGTTTATACCAACGATTGACACAAAGTGCTGGGGGAACTCAGCAGCTTAGGCAGCATCTCAGGAGAAAATGGCTAGGTGACGCTTCAGGTCAGGACCCTACTTCAGAAAAATAAAGAAGGAACAAGGATTACTTTAATCATGCCCTGGAGGTGCGTTGGGGCCAGTGGTAATGCACAGTAATAATACTCCAACAATTCACCATCCATTGTTGTAGCTTCCAGTGGTGTGATATCTCTGTGCTCCCTTGATCTCACAAGAACCCCAATCCCTCACTCTCTTCACATCCACCAGGGCCCTCGTTACTGCATTTCATTGAAACACACCTGACTCTGATTCTCATGCTCAGATCATAGAACATGGATGAGTACAACACAGGAAAAGGCCCTTTGGCCCACAATGTTTATGCCGAACAAGGTACCAAGTTAAACAGAAGTCAATGGATATTTTTAAGGCATAGATAGATTCTTCATTAGTATGGGTGTCAGGGGTTATGGGGTGAAGGCAGAAGAATGAGGTTAAGAGAGAAAGATAGATCAACCATGATTGAATGGTGGACTAGACTCGATCGGCCAAATGACCTAATTCTGCTACTATCACATATGAACAAGAAACTCATCTCCCCTGCCTGCCTATTCCTCCATTTCCTGCATATTGTGCCTATCTAAAAGCCTCTCTCATACCTGCCTCCACCACCACCCCCGGCAGCACATTCCAGACACTCACCATTCTGTGTAAAACAATCATGCCCCGCACATCTCCTTTAAACTTTGCCTCTCTCACCTTAATGCTAGTTTCTAGTAATTCGCTAATAAATCTCGAGTACTTCTTCTTTCCACCCTGGAATAAAGGTTCTGACTGTCACTCCTATCTAAGCCACTCATAATGTTAGATAGTTCTATCTGGTCTCCCCTCAATATTTGGTGTTTTAGAGTAAACGATCCAAATTTGAACTTACTAGACCCCATTCCTTCTATATTGAGATGCTGCCTGTGCCACTGTGTTACTCCAGCATTTTGTGTCTATTTTGGGTGTAAACCAGCATCTGCAGTTCCATCCTACCCAATTTCTCATGCTCCTTTTAAACTTACCAGTTCCACTGGATAAATTATTATACAAAGGTGTAACATGAAAAACAAAATGAATTTATAACGTGTTGGGGTGTTAAGTGAAGTAACATCCAATAGATCTGAAATTCTGCCTTTGGTACCATTGAGGTCCCAAGTGCGCTGGAGTTTTATTGCTCATTGGAAACTAAAAATCTGAATATATAAATATGGTGTCACTAGCTATAGCATGCTGGAGTGCTATAAACAGCACAGTATGCATTAGCTAACAGTATAAATATAAACACAAAAGCTCATTTCAATTGGTAACTGCTGTAAAATGAAGTCTACAGCAGTGTTAAGGAACGGATAAATAGAACCTTTTGTCTACTCCTCACACAAGCACTGTGTTTCAAACTGTCAAATATTTCTTTGCTGTTCATTAAGGAAGTTAATGGTCCAGTGTGCAATAAAATATCGATATTTGGTGCAGTGAATCAAATGGCTAAAGAATTTAAGTAAGGTCCTTAACATATCGATTGCCACTAAATTGAGGAAGGAATTATACCCACAATTCCTTGCCGATGGGTTAGCACGGAAACAGGCCCTTCGGCTCACTGAGTCCACATCGAACATCGATCACCCGTTCTCACTAGTTTTACGTTATTCCACTTTCTCATCCACTTCTTACACTCTAGGGGCAATCCACAGACGCCAATTAACCTACAAACCCGCCCGTCATTGGGATGAGAGAGGAAACTGGAGCACCCAGAGGAAACCCACGCGGTCATAGGGAGAACGTGCAAACTCCATGCAGACTGCACCCGGAGTCAGGATCGATCCCGGGTCTCTGGTGCTGTGAGACAGCAGCTCTACCAGCTGTGCCATTGTGCTGCCCAATAGTGATAATGTAGTTTCTTGTAAAATTATAAGAGGTCTGACCTTGCTTGGCCAAGATGATGTAGTGAATATTTAGAAAGGAACTGCAGGTGCTGGTTTACACCGAAGATAGACACAGAATGCTGGAGTGACTCAGCGGGACAGGCAGCATCTCTGGAGAGAAGGAATTCCTTCGCTTCAGAGATGCTGCCTGTCCCATTAAGTTACTTCGGCATTTTGTATCTATCTCCGATGTAATGATTGTTTATTGTTAAATCCTGTGAGTTTATAACACACATTGTTTTGGTGATTCTCTGCTACAGCAGCATTTGAATTCAATACTTTTTCCCTCCATCTTCAATAAATGAAAGGATTTGTTCATTGGAAATGGTCATAGAGTCACAAAGTCATACAACGTGGAGACAAGGTGTTTCGGGCCCAACTTGCCCACACCGACCAACATGCCCCATCTACCTGTCTGCACTTGGTCTATAACCCTCTAAACCTCTGCTATCCATGTACAAATGTCTCTTAAATGTTATGAGAATAGAAGTGATAGATGTGGTGCTGTGAATCTGCCCAACGGTAAACCATATAACAATTACAGCTCGGAAACAGGCCCTCTCGGCCCTTCCAGTCCGTGCCGGTAGTGAGTTATAGAATCATACAGCATGGAAACAGGCTCTTTAGCCCAACCTGTCCATGCCAACCAAGTTGCCCCATCTAAGCTGGTCCTATTTCCCCATGTTTGGCCCATTTCCTTAGAAACCTGTCCCATCCATGTACCTGTCAAGGTGTCTTTTAGATCTTGTTATAGTACCTACCTCAATATCTTTATCTGGTAGCTCTCTCCATACACCCATCACCCTCTGTGTGAAAAAGTTGCCCCTCAGGTTCCCATTAAATCTTCCCCCCCTCACCTTAAACCCATGTCCTCTGGTTCTTGATTTCCCTGCTCTGGGAAATAGACTGCATTCGCCCTATCGCACTCTTGATTTTATATACCTCTATAAGATCACCCCTGAGTCTCCTGCACACCATGGAATAAAGTCCTAGTTTGCCGAACATTTCCACATATCGCAGGCCCTTGAGTCCTGGCAACATCATCTTAAATCTTCTCTGCACACATTCTAGCTTAATGCCATCTTTCCCAAAGCAGGGTGTCCAAAACTAAACACAATACTCCAAGTGTGGCCTTGTCGCGTCTTGTACCAATGTAACATTACATTCGAACCTCAATACTCACTGACTGATGGAGGCCAGCATGCCTAAAGCATTCCTCACCTCCCTGCCTACCTGCCATGCCACTTTCAGGGAATTATGTACTTGTATACCTCGATCCCTCTGCTCTACAATAATCCCCAGGGCCACACCATTCTCAAAGATGTCATGGATTTTAGAGTTGTTGGACATTATTAAAAATTCTGACATTCAAATACAATTAAAGTTCAAGTAAATTATGAATCATAGAATCATAGAATCATAGAAAATAGGTGCAGGAGTAGGCCATTCGGCCCTTCGAGCCTGCACCGCCATTCAATATGATCATGGCTGATCATCCAACTCAGTATTCTGTACCTGCCGTCTCTCCATACCCCCTGATCCCTTTAGCCACAAGGGCCACATCTAACTCCCTCTTAAATATAGCCAATGAACTGGCCTCAACTACCTTCTGTGGCAGAGAATTCCACAGACTCACACTCTCTGTGTGAAAAAAGATCTTCTCATCTCGGTCCTAAAAGACTTCCCCCTTATCCTTAAACTGTGACCCCTTGTTCTGGAGTTCTCCAACATCGGGAACAATCTTCCTGCATCTAGCCTGTCCAACCCCTTAAGAATTTTGTAAGTCTCTATAAGATCCCCCCTCAATCTCTTAAATTCCAGCGAGTACAAGCCGAGTCTATCCAGTCTTCCTTCATATGGAAGTCCTGCCATCCCAGGAATCAGTCTGGTGAACCTTCTCAGTACTCCTTCTTTGAAGATCTTTGAAATATGAAGCATTTCAATTAAATTAAGATCATTTAGAAAATAATGTAGCTTCCCATTGCTTCTGATCTGCAGGTCTGGAATTCTTACTGATATCAATGACGTCTGGAATTCCTACTGAAATCAATAATGTTTAAAATTCTTACTTAAATCAATGGTCTGGAATTCTTACTGAAATCAATGGTCTAAAATTCTTACTGAAATCATTGCCATCTGGAATTCTTACTAAAATCAATTATGTCTGGAATTCTTGTTGAAATCACTGATGTCTGGAATTCTTGTTGAAATCAATGATATCTGGAATTCTATGTCACATTTGACTGATACGAATGTATTCACATAATACTAAAGAGGAAGACTTATCAATTATTTGATTGGATGCAGAAAAAGCATTTGGACCAGGTGGAATGGGAATATCTCTTCGAAATATTGCAAAAATGTCAAATCTTATGGGTAAAATTATTATATGACAAGGTGACTGCTAGAATACTGACTAATAATATACTCTCTTTGAAATTTCAACTATCCAGGGGAAATAGACAGGGATGTGCATTATCACCCCTGCAATTTTCTCTTGTGATAGAACCCTTAGCAGAAAGGGTTCTTAGCAGAAAGTATAAGAATGCATCTGAACATCCATGGTTATAATACAAAACATTCAAATGATAAAATATCACTATATGCAGATGACGTATTATTATATATTACAACATCGCAAATCAGCATACCAAATATATTACATTTAATAGAGGAATTTGGATCCTTTTCAGGATATAGAATAAATTGGAATAAAAGTGAAATTATGACGATAAAACCTCAAGAACCGACACACCTTTTAAAATTCCCCTTTAGAATTGCTACAGAAAAATTTAAATATCTGGGTATTCAAATTACTAGAAAATAGAAATTTTTATTCAATGCAAACTATATGCCCTTACTTATTAAATTAAATGCTTTGATTACATTTTGGAAAACACTACCGATGTCTTCAATAGGCAGAATAAATGCCATAAAAATGATTTTTCTGCCACAAATCTTATATTTATTTCAATCAATACCAATATATTTACTTAAATTTTTTTTAAAAACTTGACTGATATCACAAATTTCATATGGGACTTATGAAATCCCATATGATATGGGCGGACTGACACTACCCAACTTACTGTACTATCACTGGGCAACGAATATTAAAATATAATTTACTTGTTGGACAAATCTGCCCAACAGGTAGATTGTATAGCAATGGAGAGAGAGGCTGCTCTCCTTTTAATATAGGAGCGATCATTCGCTCACCGATAAAACTGAATAATATAATATACAAGAAAAATCTAATTATTCATAGTACAATACGAATGTGGAAACAAATAAAATTAATTTTCAAATTAAGAAATCTATCGCGTCCCTTTCCTATTGTTAATAATCTGTCGTTTAAACCATCTACTATCGATAAAATGTTTACACACTGGGAAAGAATAGGAATTAAAACCTTTGGAGAAATGTATGAAATGGGAAATCTTTTATCATTCCAACAACTACAACTTAAATATAACCTGAAAAGTAATCAGTACTTTAAATATCTTCAAATCCGTGACTACTTGAAAACACATACAAAAGAACATAAAAATTCGACTTCAGATATACTAGATGAAGCTATGAACAACAGAAAGGCGGATTCTACTAATTTAATTTCATATTTGTATAATATTATTTTAAACATAGAGATACCACCATCTGATGCAATCAGAAGAGACTGGGAACAAGAATTATCTATAAATATCTCAAAAGACAGATGGGATAAATATTTGCCATATGTACGTAAATGCTCGATAAATTTAAGACATACCTTAATTCAATTAAAAATTTTACATAGATTATATTACTCAAAAACTAAATTGAATAAAATATTTCCAAATGTCTCACCCATCTGCGATAAATACTTATTTCAAGATGCAACTATAGCACACTCTTTAGTCTTTTGCATAAAACTTCAGAAGGTTTGGAACGAAATTTTCAAAGTTTTTACAAATGTATTTAAAACAGAAATGAACCAGAATTAATTATCTTTGGAACAATGGAGACCAGCTCTGAGCTGACTTCGTTCCAAGAGAGTTTCCTTAACTATGGTTTAATAACGGCAAAAAAACGTATATTAAAATTCTGGAAAGTGCACCAACACCAACGCTTAAAATGTGGATTTCAAAAATGTCTGAATTGTTACACCTAGAAGATATGAGATTCGTCCTAGTAGACAAATCAGACCAATTCTTAAAGATTTGGTCTCCCTTTATCGATTTATTACAAGCTTATGGTGCAACATAATCCTTAAAATAAACTTTTTCAGAACCGGGTGAGGAGTGTGCAAAGATACGAAGTAGGTATATCCCTTCCATTTTATCTTCCTTATCTTCCTTTTATTATCCTTTTGTTTTAATATCTCTCCTCCTTTCTCTCTTTTTCTTGTACTTTTCACGAACTGTCACTTTCACCACCTTACCTAACTTTCTTTTTCTCTCTTTTTGCTTATATTACTTTTTTATTATTAAATTCAAAAACAGAAGTTGTATACGAAATTATATTATTCTTAATGTACCCTATTGTATATGACTTTTAATAAAACTTTTGACTGATACGGGATCTAAAAGGAAATTCCCCAGTATAATGTCAGGGACTTACATTAAGACTGGGACCTGCTCTTTCCCTTTGGAATCCTGAGCCCAATGATATTTAACAAATGAGAGGAGACCAGATTCATTCCAGTTTAATGCATTGTTATGAAGCCATTCGGTGTGGAAACAGGCCCTTTGGCCCAACTTGCCCACACCAACCAACATGCTGCATCTACACTAGTCCTATGTTCTCTGGTCCTTGATTCACCTACTCTGGGCAAAAGACTGTGCATTTACACAAATTCTGACAAAAAATGGCACCTGTTCATTTTATCCAGAGATGCTGCCTGACCTGCTGAGTTACTCCAGCACTTTGTGCCTATCTTCAGTGTAAACCAGCTTCCACAGTTCCTTCTCTACACACCGTGCATTTACCCGATCCATTCCTCATGATTTTTTTACACCTCTATAAGATAACCCCTCCTTGCCCTGTTATCATTTTCTTTTAAAGTGCCACCTTTAACCTTAAGTGGTACAAATTCGGAATCGTGTTAAATGACGCACAACTGATGTTTATTTTTTTGTCGGATGAGAAAGATAATTGGTTCACTAGATTAACTTGCAAAGAGCAAATCAACTGAAGGCTTGAACTGAAACAAAAGTGCACAATTCTAGTAGATTTCAGATTCTACAAAACCAAATGATGGTGCAAAGTAATTTTATCTCAATGTCAGCAGTGTGGAGGAGTTGCAGGAACTGTTGACAAAGTAATTATAAGTAAGGATAGCTGTTCACCAGTTGTAGCTCGTTCACTACAAATCAGGACTCCCATGCTATAAATCAAATATGTTTCACAGGCAGAATGTAAATAAAGTAATGCTGGAAAAAGGAAAGCGAGCAATTTGCGATGAGAATGATTGAATTATTAGTTTTAGTTTTGTGTTTAGTTATAGTGATATAGCGTGGAAACAGGTCCTTTGGCCCTCCGAGTCTGTGCCAACCATCGATCATACTAGTTTCATGTTATCCTACTGTCACATCCTACACACCAGGGGCAATTTACAGAAACCAATTAACCTACAAACCTACATATTCTTTGGAATATGGGAGGAAACCAGCGCACCCAAAGGAAACCCACATGGTCACAGGGTGAATGTTTGAACTTTGCACAGATAGTTCCAGAGGCCAGCATCTGAACCTGAGTCTCTGGCACTGTGAGGCAGCAGCTTTAATACTGCACCGTTGTGCCACCCTATTTTGTTTAAGATCCAATTCCCATTAATTCACAAGCTTTCAAAAATGTTGGTAAATGGGCAGAGGGTGGAGAAGTGGTGAAGTGGAATTTAATTGTAAGTTATCAGCAATTCTTTGCAGCAAAGAAGAAAGAAATAAGAGAGTAAATGTCAGATGGTACACATTATTAAAGAGTCAAGAATATTTAATTTATTATGTACTGACAACAGAACAATGAAATTCTTACCTGCTGCAGTTAAACTCGCCCATTGTCAATACACACAGATAAAATATAATAATAAAATAAAAATAAAATAATAACCAAAATACTAAGTAACCATTGTAGTTCAAAAACAGAAATCTGTAGTGAAACCAGAGACTACAGAAGATCATAGTTGCTGAGGTTAGTATTGTGCACTGTTCAACTGCCTGATGGTTGCTGAGAAGAAGCTGGTCTTGAACCTGGAGATCACAGGAGTTTTCAGGCACCTGTACCGTATTCCCAATGGTAGCAGTGAGGTGAGACTGTGGCCAGGGTGGTGTGGGTCTTTGATGATATTAGCTGCCCTTTTGAGGCAGGACCTCCCATAGATTCCTTCAATGGGAAGAGATCAGTATCTGTGAAGGACCGGGCATTGTCTTTTACTTGTAAATACTTTTTGTGCTTAAAATTGTCTTGGGAATTTAGGGTTAAAAATATTTAGTTCAGAAGAAAGGGTGCAGTGAAGATTTACGAGGATGTTGCCAGGACTCAAGGCCTGAGTTATAGGGAGAGGTCGAGCAGGCTAGGACTCTATTCCTTGGAGCGCAGGAGGATGAGTGGTGATCTTATAGAGATGTACAAAATCATGAGAGGAATAGAATCTCTTTCCCAGAGTTAGGGAATTGAGAACCAGAGGACATAGATTTAAGGTGAGGGGAGGAAAATATTTAATAGGAGCCCGAGTGGTAACTTTTTCATACAAAGGGTGGTGTGTGTATGGAACGCAGGCAGATGGGTCTAGTGCAGATGGGGCATGTTAGTCAGTGAGGGCAAGTTGGGCCAAAGGGCCTGTTTCGACTGTACGACTCTATGACTCTTAAGGGCCTGTCCCACTCAGGCGTCATATGTATGTCACGCAGGTGGCGCGTGAAGATTTTGTGAATCCCAATATCCCGGGGCGCTGCGCATGACCACGAGCCACTGCCTACGTCACCAGGCACCATGCGCGCCTAATGCATGATGCCGCGTAAATTCCGCGCAAATTACGCCCAAGTGGGACAGGCCTTTAAGTAAACAAGATGCCAAAGAATTGCTTAATTTATCATTGATTCCTAAAATTCATCAATTTATAGTAGCAACATCAAACAAATATAATTATTTTCTCTGAACCTGACTATTATTTATTCAGATTAATTAGATGCCTGGACTGTCCAATGACCGGGGACAGACTGATGATCTGAGACACACATATAGGGCTTTAATTGTTGTTTTTCTTACCAATATTTTTGGAAGATTTATAAAAGACAGTTCTTGCTTAGTAACAGATAAATTTAGAACTTTAATGAAATGGAACTGTTTTTAAAAAAAATTGCAAACTAACATGTCACCATTGACAGAAGTGATAATCTTACAAAGTCTGGCTTCAAAGGGAAGTCACTTAACTGGTTGATTTTCAAGAAAAGAAAAACCTAGCCAGAATTAAACTGGTGTGAGCACAGAGGATGTTGAAAAAAGAAACTGATTTCCAAATGCAGCAGAGTGTAAAAGTAACGGGAGATTTTGTTTGTGTGTTATCATTTCACACGTTTTCATTTGCAGCCGCATGCCTATGCCACACGTTCCCTCTGATGTTGGAAGATGGGCATGGTTGTGGTCATTTTTCAGAACCATTATTGCTGTTACTCCAGATTACCCAGCAGTAAGTGTGCGCTTGATGGACAGAACTAATCCTGCACATTATTCCCTCCCCTGCAAACAACTTACAGCGCTCCATTTATCATTTCTTTCTGGCTAAGACTGGCAAGCCGTACCCAATTAGATAAAGCACCAGAGAGCCAAGAGTCTTTTTCTTAGTTAGTTTTCCTGGACTCACCTTAAATTGTCATGTTTTCTAAAGTAGTGGCACAGCAGGATTATTCTAAAACCCTATCACTTATGAAAATTGGAAGAATCTGTACAAAGAAATCCTGATGAGTTGCCATAAATCTTCCATATATATATATATATATATATATACATATATATATGTGTGTGTGTGTGTGTGTATATAGTATGTAGATGTATATATGTGTGTGTTTATATGTCCATATATATATATTTATATATGTGTATACGTGGATGTGTTTATATGGTGTGTGGGTATATATGAACAGAAAATGTGTGTGTTCACACATATGCTAAACTTATATAAAATATTTTATATATATATATATATAATATCTAGTTTAAAGATGCAGCGTGGAAATTAGCCCTTGGGCCCATCAAGTCCACACCGACCATCAAACACCCATTCACACTAGTTCTGTTATCCCACTTTCTCATCTACTCCCTACACACTAGGGGGCAATTTACCAAGGCCTATTAATACATTTTAGCATAAACATCCACCACAGTGACCCCTCCACATTCCTCACTGTGCTGGAAGGAGAAAAAAAGTTCAATCGCTTCCCTTCTTTGTTCTCCCGCGGTTGGGGGCCTCGAACCTTCCATTGACGGGGCGATCTTGACTCCCGTAGCCGGCGGCGGGACCTCCGTGTCGGGGCAATCAAGCTCCTGCATCGTGGGGGAATCTACCTTATTGCAGACAATGGACTTTTTCTATCGAATTGTCATGCTCCAATGATGGAAACTACATTTTACACTCTGATATTTTTCTCTTTGCTCTGTCTGCTATGTTTATGTTTAGCTTGATTGTACTCATGTCGATTATTATCATGTAGATTATGAGGTAGCACGCGAACAAAAACTTTTCATTTTATCTCGGTTCCCCTGACAATAATAAACCAGAGGGCAGCATGGTGGTGCAGCGTTGGGTTCAATCTTGACTACGGGTACTGTCTGTATGGCATTATCCCTGGGACCACGTGGGTTTTCTCCGAGTGCTCCAGTTTCTTTCCACATTCCAAAGACATATAGGTTAATAGGCTTCAGTAAAGATTGTAAATAGTCCCTAGCGTGTAGTATTGTGCTAGTGTACAGGGACCGCTGGTAAATGCGGACCTGGAGGGCTGAAGGGCCTGCTTTTGTATTGTATATTTCAACTAAACTAAACTCAACAATACCCATCCCAATCCCACTGTTCACAGTTCACCAGCCCAGAGCAAATTTGATGGTTGGTGGTGTGAAGGATCGAAACCTTGATGAAGAAAGGAAACATCGTGTGCTTGATGTTCCTGCCCAATGACACAACAAAGATAACAGTCTCAAGGGTGTGTGGAATCCTGGCATCAATGGTGTGTGAAATGATATGCTTCAAAGCACTGAACTATGCATGATCATCTTTGATCATCTCACGACAATTAAGTAATTTAATCAAACAAAAATTTGAATTCAAGAAATTCAACATCCACCCGTTTTGTTTGCTAATGTGAAGACCAAACCAGATTCAGGTTGATGCCTCATTTGGAAATGTTTTGTGTGGAACAGTTTGCCGTCAGTCGGAGAGCGTCACGTTAGCAAACTCCTGCCCACATCAACAAGCCCAGAACTCAGGGGAGGAGGCCTGAGACCAAACAACAACAGGTCAAGTGTTTCTGTGAGCCAGCGAGAGCAGCTCTTGCTTCTCTGTATAAAAATACAGACAGTTTTCTGGATCATCTTTGATTGAATTCCAGCAGGTCCTCTAAAGAGGACTACTTCATCTGGTTAACATCTAGTGAGATTGCCATAGAGTCAGAGTAATAGAACGATTATCAGCTGTTATCAGGCAACTGAACCATCCTATTAGTTTAGTTTAATTTATTGTCATGTCTACCGAGGTACAGTGAAAAGTTATTGTTGCCATACAGCAGAAAGACATTGCATGATTACAATCGAGCCATATACAGTGTATAGATACATGATAAGGGAATAATGTTTCATGCAAGGTAAATCCAGCAAAGTCCGATCAAGGATAGGCACCAGAGAGGTGGATAGTAGTTCAGCAGTGCTCTCTAGTTGTGATGATTCAGTTGCCTGATAACAGCTGGATGAAACAGTTCCTGAATCTGGAGGCATGCATTTTCACACTTTTATACTTTTTGTCTGTTTGGAAAGGGGAGAAGAGGGAGCTGCCATGGTGTGTGCTCATCCGTGATTATGCTTCCTGGCCTTGCGGATGCAACGTATGAGCACACGTCGAACCCTTCGTCAGCATGTCAGGGGAGTGGGCGGAACAGAGATAGAATGGAGTCTGGGAAGGGGAGGAGATAGAATGACAGTAAATGGGAGACACTTGGAACAGCTGAACACCTCTGCCTCACCTGGAAAGACTGTCGTGGTCCTTGGATGGAGTGACTGGAGTTGCATCAGGGAAAGTACCTGGAGGGGGTGGTTTTGGGTGGGAATGGACGAGGACCAGGGAGTTGCGGAGGGAGCGGGTGTCGTTAGTGGGATACGGTAGGGAGATTAATAGGAGGGAGGTTGGTTTGTTCGATGGTCTGGGCTGCATGCACAATTCGCTGCAATTTCTCACGGTCTTGGATGGAGCTGTTCCCAAACCAAGCTGTGATTCATTCTGATAAAATGCTTTCTATGGTGCAGCTGTAGAGGTTGGTGATAGTTGTAGGGGACATGTAGGGGACACGAACTTCCTTTGCCTTCTAAGCCTGTCTCACTTGGGCGATTTTTCAGCGCACTGCCGGTGACTGTCAAGTTCGTGGCACTTGCCTGAAAAACCAGGAACTGGAACGGCGACAGTCAGATTGGAACACACAGACACACGCACACAAACACATGGCAAAGGCGGGGGCCAGGGAAAGCGGGGGGGGGAGGCGCTGTCTGAAATTCACATAGTGCAATGCCAAGGTGATACAGACACACACCGTGAAGAACAGGAAGGTTAAGAGGGCTAGCACAGTGTACGGTAAGTCCTTTAAAAGAGGGGGGAGGGGAGAAGGGTAGAGTAGGGGAGAGAAGGAGTGGAGACACTTCTAAGAAGCCAGACAACTTTTAATAAGCCAAAAATACACAGCTGTGAAGTTTGACGGACATTTAACATTACCGTTCGGTTATCCTTGGTTCTGAAAACTCGTGCTTATGTTTTTTTCCCCCAATGAGCCAATGAAAATAACCGGTCAGCAAAGGCAATTAAACTAAAACTACCTACTACTACCTCGACTACCCATAACTACATGGCGACCCCACTACAACTGCACCTACGACTACAGGATTATCAATTAAATCCATGGCGACCAATTTTTGGTCGCAGAAAATTTTACAACATGTTGAACATTTTGCGGCGACCATACTGAGACTGCGACTAGTTTCCAGAATGTGGGAACTCCTCATGACCACGAAGGAGACTCACCAGTGAACATGTAGCGACCAGAGTCTCCTGCACTCGCCAAAAAAGTCACCTAAGTGGGACAGGCCCTTAAAGGACCTGTCCCACTTACGTGTCCTTGGCACGCAAATTACGCGACCTCGTGGTCGCGTTGAGGAGCACGGGCATTGTATGTCCGCGCGGGGCCACTCCCACTGAGAAGCGCGGAGGGGTATGTAGTTGTGCGCGACATCGCGTGGGGCTCTGAAACTTTTGTAGTGAACGAAATCTTGTGCGCCAACGGCCTGTCGCGTAACTGACGACCAAAGTGGGACAGGCCCAAGACCCTGGCGCAACGCAGCGTCTCACCTCCAACAGCAGCAGAAGCAGGCAAACGATCGCCGAACATGGCCTGGGGCTCACGGCCGTTGCGGTCCGGATCCGCCCCCATTTCTACTCCCAGAGCGGGGCCAAGAAAATTGAAGATAGACGCAACATGCTGGAGTAACTCAGCGGGACCGGCAGCATCTCTGGAGAGAAGCAATGGGTGACGTTTCGAGTCAAGACCCTTCTTTTCAGACTGAAGAAGTGTCTCGACACGAAGCATCATCCATTCTTTCTCTCCAGAGATGCTGCCGGTCCCGCTGAGTTACTCCAGCTTTGTGTCCATCTTCAAATGACGTCACGTGCTCCAGACGGCTGTGCGTACGCATGAAATTGCGCGCGAACTTCGCAGGACCGTCGCGGCTCAACGCGACCACAAGGTCGCATAAGTGGGACAGGCCCTTTAGTCATTGCTTCATTACGGGTGGCCCAGGAGAAGTTATTTGTGATATTGACTCCTAGGAATTTGAAGTTTTCATCCATCTCTATTTTGTCACCGTCAATGCAATCAGGGGTAGAGTCTGTGTACCGCTTCGCTTACTGAAGTCGCTCACTATCTCCTCTGTCTTGCTGACATTGAGAGAAAGACTGTTGTTGCGACACCAGGACACGAGGTTGACAATCTCCTTCCTGTACTCCGTCTCAACATTATTTAATATCCGGTCCACAATGGTGGTGGTGTCTGCGAATTTGAAAATTGAATTAGATTTGTATATCTGCACAGTCGTGGGTGTACAAAGAGTATAGAACGGGACTGGGAACGCATTCCTGTGGAGCACCTGTGTTGAGGATAATCATAGAGGATGATTTGTCCCCTATCCTCACTGATTGGGGTATTTTGGTCAGGAAGTCGAGGATCCAGTTGCAGAGAATCAAATATCAACAACTAGAGTGTGGTCCTGAGCACCAATCTCCCATTGGAGACCCTTCAATTTTCTTTCATCAGACTTTACTAGACTTATCTTGCTCTAAATGTTATTCCCTTTGCCCTGTATCTTTGTGCTGTGGATGGTTAGATTGTAATCATGGTAGAGTTGCTGCCTTATAGCGTATGAGACCCGGGTTGGATCCTGACTATGGGTGCTGTCTGTATGGTGTTTGTACATTCTCCCCGTGACCACATGTGTATTCCCCGGATGTTCCGGTTTCCTCCCACACTCCTAAAATGTACAGGCTTGTGGATGAATTGGTCTTCGGTAAAAATTGTGAATTGTTCCTAGTGTGAAGATAGTGCTAGTGTGTGGAGATTGCTGGTCAGCGTGGGCTCGGTGGGGAGAAGGGCCTGTTTCCACGCTGTATCTCTAAACTAAACGAAAAAGCTTTTCAATGGTACACGTGACAATAAACCAAACTAAACTAAACATTCATAGGTGATTAGAAAACAACACTGTGAATAGCACTGAGTCTTAGAACATTACCCTCTCAGCAGAGAGATCTGGGCTTGGATCCAGCAGAGGTATACTGGATGTCGGGGTTTCCAATATGTGTGTAATTACGTATATAATGGTATATGGACACACTGATCTGTTTTGTAGTCAATGCCTACTATGTTCTGTTGTGCTAAGCAAAGAAAGAATTTCATTGTCCTGTCAGGGACACATGACAATAAACTCTTTTGACTTTGATTTTGACTTGACAAAGACAATGACTGTAGGACCCCCAGATGAATGAACTGCGAGTTTTTCTGCGGGATCATGGTGAGCATGGATGCACAGCAAAATAAACATGTCGACATTTCAATACTACTTGTCACCAAAATTTGCCATTTCATTCATAGGTTGTAATTAAGAGTATTGCAGTTAATGAAAATACCTGTCTTGCCTAATGGGGTTGATCCTCTCAATATAACTGAGATATATTCAATTGTTTTTTACTGCACGTACATCTGACCTCATAATATTTGGTGGTGCTCCTGTATTCTGATAAAGCGTGAGTTCTCTTGCCAAGAATACCCATTGTAACAATCACAACAATTTAACAGAATACAACTGGAGAAATCTTTCTGGTGGGTACAGTTCATGTAGAGTAAGATTGATTGATGGCCCTCCAGTCTACCGAGTCCAGGCCGACCATCTGTTTACACTAGTTCTATGTTATCCCACTTTTGCATCGACTCCCTACACACCAAGGGCAATTTACAACAAATTAGACACTTAACAGCATTGATATATAGAGGGAACTTTGCATCCAAGTCCATATATCCCTGAAATTGGCAACATCAGTAAATAGAGTGGTTTTGAAAGCATGTGGTATGCTTGCCTTCATCAGTTGGGGCTTTGAGTATTAGAGTCAGGAAGTCATGTTCTAGCTTTATTGGACTTTTTACTTTTGGCCGTAATTAAGAGTATTGCGTGTGGTTCTGGTTGTCCCATTAAATGAAGGATACGGAGGCCTTGGAGAGGGTGCGGGTGATATTTACCAGCATGTCACCTGGTTACCAAGATTCTAGCTGTCGGAGAGGTTGGATAAACTTGGATTGCTTTCTATCGAACGGCGAGACTGACGGCAGGACCTGATGGAAGTGTATAAAATGTTCCATCGACACTAGGCCAAATGCAGGCAGGTGGGACTAGTGTAGATGGGACATGTTGGCCGGTGTGGGCAAGTTGGGCCGAAGGTCCTGTTTCCACACTGTAAGATTCTATGACTCTAACATCATGAGAGGCATGGAAGGGGCAGACAGTCTGAACCTTTTCCTGGTTTAAGAGGTCAAAGACTAGAAGGCAGAGCTTTAAGGTGAGAGAGGCAAAGTTTAAAGGAGTAGTAAAGTGATTTTTTCTTAATACAGAGATTAGTGGGTGTCTGGAACTCTCTGCCATGGGAACTAGTGGAGGTAGGGGCATTTAATAGGCTTTTAGATAGGCACCTAGATATGCAGTAAATGGAAGGATATCGACCGCGTGCAGACAAAGGAGATTAGATTATTTTGGCATTGTTTGGCATGGGCATTTTTGACCGAAGAGCCTGTTACTGTGCTGTACTGTTCTATATTCCAAAGTGACATTTGATAGTACTGGAAGGGAATATTTCACATGCCTCTGGATCTATGATGCACAGCGGTGATACGAGGAATTTCATCTTGGAGCTGCGTGTTAAAAAGAGTATCTGCCTAATGAGCAGGGTTGGTTAATTGGGTTTATGGGGAATTAGTCTGATCAGGGATGGTGGACAAGCCTTCCAGCTGTCTCCAGGTCATCTTCAGAGGCAGATCAACTCAAAGCATTAAAACGTCGGCAGCAATTCTCCAGACTTTAGAATTTTTGAGAATCTAAAACTAGTTTCCAAAAGTTTTCTTTCAGTTGAGCATTACAGTTTGAACATTTTGCTCCATTCAGGCATTTTTGGAAATTACGGTGCATAGAATTCTCTAATTTTAAGCAACCTCTATCTTTCCTGTGTCCCACCCCATTAATGATATGCACCTGTTTCCCCCACTCTGTTGCCCTTCTTGCCCCTCTTTCACCATCCCATCCCCTCCCGTCTGCATCCCGCCCTCTTGTTTTACATTTCTTTCCCCTTCTCTCATTACTTTAGACATTAGACTTTAGAGATACGGTGCGGAACCAGGCCCTGTAGCCCACTGAGTCCGTGCCAACCAGCAATCCCATACACCAGCACTATCCTACATACTAAGGATGTTACAATTTTACCAAAGCCAATTGACCCTATAACCTGTCTGTCTTTGGAGTGTGGGAGGAAACCGGAGCACCTGGAGAAAACCCACACAGTCACAAGAAGAACGTGCAAACTCTATACAGACAGCATCCGTAGTCAGGATTGAGCTCGGGTCTCTGGCGTTGTAATGTAGCAGCTCTACTGCTGCACCACCTGTGCTGCCCCTGACAACTATCCGGTACCTTTGTTTCCTTTTCTTCTCTAGCCTTTGTCTGCCCATCTGCCAAACAAAATCCCCCCCTCGCCTGTATCCCTCTCTCACTTGCCAGAAGACTGATACTAAATGCTGGAGTAACTCAGCGGGTCAGGCAGTGTCTCGGTAGAGAAGGAATTGGTGATCTTTTGTGTCGAGACCCTTCATCACTTGCCAGACTTTGTCCCATTCTCACCTCCTTCCCTGTTTTCTCCAGCCTTCTACAATCAGTCTGCAGGGTCCTGACCCGAAACATCTCTCTATTCCCTCCACAGATGCTGCCTGACCCATTGCATTCCTCCAGCACTTTGTGCTTTGCTCAATATTCTTGCATCTGCAGTTCCTTGTGCCTCTCTAGAAAACTGCATTCCTTGTTATCCAACAATACAAGGGTGATCTTTGAAAAGTGAAGAAAAAACAGTTATGTTTTAATTATTATCTAAATTCTGCAGCAATATGAGCTCATTTCAAAAAATTATTCTGCTCAAACATAAGAAGCTAACTGTTAACTGAATAGTGACAGGATTATTGCCTGTGAATTAACTGCCAGTTGACTTTGGCTGTGGCCTCTATTGATGGAAAAATCACAGCAGAGTAGGATATAATCATGGGTCTGGCTGGAAGATAGCTTTAAGGTTGAGCTGGAGTCATGCCAATGCTCTTATTGAGGTAATGAGGGACTATGCCTACACGACCTTTGCTTGATTCTGGCTATGGTAGGTACAAAGTGCTAATATCCGCAGAAGGAGATTCCATTTGCTTTCCACGGGTTCAATAATGCACATGGAGCCCTCAACCCTTCTTGCATTGTAAACAGACAATTCTGTCAACAGACAAATCCAAAATTATGAGAGGCATAGATAGGGCAGACAACCAATGCCTTTCTTTCCCCCAAGATGGAAAGTTTTAAGGTGAGAGGGAAAATGTTTAAAGGAGATGTGCAGGGTAATTTTTTTTTTACACAGTGGGCGGTGAGTGCTTGGAACATGCTGCCAGGAGTGGTAGTGGAGGCAGGTACAAAAGTGGTGTTTGAGAGACTTTTGGATAGGCAATTGGATATGTAAGGAATGGTGCGGGTGTGTGGGCTTATCGGCCTCTGTAAATTTCCCCCTAATGTGTTGCGTAAGTGAGATAACATAGAACTAGTGTGAACGGGTGAACAATGGTCGTTGTGGACTCGGTGGGTCTCAGGGCCTGCCTGTCAGCACGCTGTATCTCCCAACTAAACTAAACTAAAAACAAAAGACGGCAATAGGGTGTTGATCCTTCACAAGCAAGCAGGCTACACACACAAGGAATCTTCCAATCTAAAATCACATTATATGTTATATACAGACTACAAAATCCCACGCATTGATTTGCACCTTGATTCAATTATGTGGGACATAAAATAACATGAACAATGTGATTGAATATCCAGAGCTGTGTCTTGTACTGATGCAACTGAAGAGCAGCCTATAGATATGGAAAAGGAGAGACTGCGTGGGACCCAGAAGGTTATGAGGCAATAAGAAAGAAGTCATTTTTCATAATAGAATCATCAATACATTTAAAGTCTGTACAATTGACACCAGACATACATGATAAACAGTTCCTGCTTTTCTATTAAAGTTTCTGGTGATACCAATCTGGGGAAACGTGAAGAGATACTTGTGTCTGATTATTGTTTGATTGATACAGCCGGGAAACAGGCCCTTCAGCCCATCGAGTCCATGCTGGCCATCGATCACCCGTTCACACCAGTTCTACGTTATCCCACTTTTGCATCCACTCCTTACACACTAGGGGCCAATTTGCAAACCTGCACGTCTATGGGATGTGGGAGGAAACCAGAGCGCCCAAAGGAAACCAACGCAATCGCAGGGAGGACGTGCAAATTCCATACACAGGTCAGGTTCGATACTGGGTCTGTAACACTGTGAGGCAGCAGCTCTACCAGCTGTGCCACTGTGGCACCCCCATTTACAAAGTCATATTTAGTTTGACAATTGCAAAAAGGTTCAGACGCCAAAATTAAATGCACTGCTGTTTTTGAAATCCCCAAATATAATTCTCTGCTTGTCCCACTGCCCCCATTATTTCATATTTGGAAGATACAGGAAAAATTTTGCCTGATCAGCAACCATAATATATTCTGGGACAATTAATTAATTTCACTGGCATCAGGGCTGTTTACATTGCTGAACGTCACATTGCTGTGAGTGAATATATTAAAAGAAATACCTTGAAGGTGGCAGAATTTATTTCACAATAAAAATCACAGCAACAATTGCACCGCATGAAGATAACGAGAATTAATTTGGTGCAGCTGTTAATTATCCGCAAAAAGGAATCCTGCAGCTGTTGTTGGAAAGGGATAAAGTGTTATCAGGTGAAACTCTGGGGATTAGGTGGGTCAGCGCAACTTTCTTGTTTGGGATTAATGACCAGCCTGTTAAAACGAGGAAGCATGCAACGCCATGTGAAAGAGCAGCAACTACATGTATGACCTTAATGTGGCCTTAGGGACCCTTCTTGATACAAAACTGGAAGCCTGCATAACTAGCACACTACACCTGTCCATTGAAGAGATAGAGAGAGAGAGGGTGGGGGTAAAAAGAGAAGGGCCTGTCCCACTTAGGTGATTTTTTAGGATCTACAGGCGACTAGGTTGTTGCCACATGGTCGCTGGGGTGTTGCCTGTGTGGTCTCCTCAGTCGCCCAAAGAGTGGTAGAGTCTTTCTGGTCAACGCAGAATTTTGAAATGTTCAAAACTTTTCGGTGACCGTTGTCTTGACGCCAATGGGGGTAGCCTGATGTAGGATGTTGCCAGGATGATGCCAGGATGACGTAGGTAGTTGCCGGTGATGACATTGGTGAATTCCATTAAAGTTATATTATTAGATAATTTAAATTTTAATGTTATTATAATATTTTTGTATGCACAGTTGTATGTTAAATTTATAATATATTTAATTTAAATTTTAATATTATTAAAATAATTAATTAATATTAGTTTAAATAGGGGGTTTTGTAATGCACTGTTTTCGACACTGCCGTAGGGGGACGTCTACAGTACCGCCTACGGTTTTTCGGCGACCTGCAAACGACTGTGACAGTCGCGAAGTCGCCATAAGTGGGGACAGGAGGCCCTTAAAAGTGTCGGTTCGTGTTCAAAGCTCTCTGAGCCTGCGTGTGGTGGCACGAGAACAAGAACAAAACATTGAAAGATGGCAATTTCGTTACAGTGGTTTCTTCTGGCATGTAGCTTGTGTGGAGCGTATTCACAGCACGCTCCCACTAATCATTTCATATGTGAACCATAGAAGGCAGCAAAATAATAAAGTGTAAGGTGTGTGGCGAAACAATTATGATTTTTGTCTTCAGCTATTAATCAAACACTGGTAACACTGTGCAGACAATGAAAAAGGTTCTCCTGATCTGAGAATGATGCTGCGTATGTGATCTGGTGCTATTTAGCAAATGGTATGTCACAGGTTATAACGCCAATTGAGGGAGGATTGTTCTGTATACTGACGATTACTGAATATAAATCATTAATTTTGGGCTATTAATACAGCACCATTTTGTGAGTTTAAGAATCCTTATACTAAAGTAAAGCTCAGTAAAGAATAATATTCAAGTTGAAAATAGTTTTTACTCCCTTAAAAAATTGTCATTCTGGAATTTGCAAATTAGTTAGTTTTATTTGCAAATTTATTATCAGCAAAATAAATGTTAATCGTATAATACCCAATGTATAGCTTGGAAGAAATTGAATGGTTAATGTTTTTACCGGGCAGAAAAAATAAAAAATCATTACTTTGACTTCTAACCACTCTAATCCAGTGAGTTCAATAGTGTGTGAAATCTAACATAGCTTTGTAATGAATCAGATTAATCAGACGACCCTTTTTTAAACCCATGCTGTTTTGGTTTCGGGCCTGTTATCAACACTGTCTGGTGTTGAGATGAGGATATCTCTTATTCTCTCCCTCTGGTGTTTTCGATGGACTGAGCTTCAGTCATGGGATAGCTCAAACAATTAATATTGATTCATCAATACAGTAAGGATGGTTTCAAGGCCTTTCTCTCATCTTACTCCAGCCCCCCCCACCCCCGGCCCCCGATATGGCCGCACATGTTGAATATTTAATATACCTAGAGTGTGCTAATAACTCATATGCTGTATTCACAGGTCAAGGTAGCAAAAGCCGAATAAAAGTGAAATGCTTAAGGTGTATTATGGAGAGTGTACATCAACTAATTGAATTTAAAATATGAGAACACACTGAAACAAAAATTTTTTTTTAAATATATAAAAAATTAGCCTAGTAGTTTGACCTGCCTTGATTCTCTTTTTATTCTAAGGCTAGAGAGATGTTCAGATAAATGGTATTGTTAAACTGGTTTACCCTCTGTTGCTTAATGCTCCTGGTTTCTTTGTAAGAGTTTAAGTGTTCTGGGAACACAGCAATGAAAGAGGGGAGAAAGGTATACTGCTGAAAGCAGATGTTTTTTTGCTTCCCATCATTACCATCCCCACTCTCCCCCCTCATCCTCTTCCTCTCCAACCCCCTGCTCCTCCTTCCACCTCCCCCTCCACCCCACCCACTCAATTTGCTCTTTCTTCTCCCTCCCCCTTTATCCATCGACTTATCCACCTCTCCCTACCACTACCCCTTCTCCTCCCCCCCACCCCCTCCTTCCCTCCCTCTCCCTCCCTCCATCGCCCCAGCCCTCTCTCCTCTCCCTCCTCCTCTCGATCCCCCCACCCCCCACCCATCACACTGCCATCTCTCCCCTCTTTCCCACCCCCCCTCTTCCCCCCCCCCCCCTCACCCCTCCCCCTTCTCCCACCCTCCCCCTCCCCCTTTCACCCCATCTCCCTCCCTCCCCCTTCCCCACCCCTCCCCTCCCCCCTTTCCCCCCCCCTCCCCCCTTCTCCCCCCCTCTCGCCACCCCCCTCCCCCCCCATCCTACGGGGGGCGCGGCCCTCCACCTCCCCCCTTCTTGCCTTCTTCCTCCTCCCCGGGGGGGGCAAAATAAACAAGGCAGGAGATAGGTAATTTTAAAAAAAAAAAATTAAAAAAAAAAAAAAAAAAAGAAAAAAAAAAAAAAAATAAAAGGGGGAAAAAAAAAGAAAAAATAAGGTTAAATTTTTGAGTTGGTTTTTTTTAGTTTTTGTTTGTTTTTGTGGTTTTTAGAAAAAAGGAGATAAAAAAATAAAAAAAAAGAGGAAAAAATAAAAGAAGAAAAAAGTGGAAAAAAAAAGAAAAAATGAAAAAAAAAAAAAGGAAAAAGGAGGAAAAAAAAAGAAAAAAAAAAAGTATTTTAAAAAAAATAAAAATGAGTAAAAAAATAAAAAAGTAATTAAAGTCTCTTTCTCGCTTCCCATGTCGCCCGGGGGGGGGGGGGGGGCCCCCCTCCCTCCCCTCACCCCCACCTCCTCTCCCCCCCCCCCCCCCTTCCTTCCCCCCTTTCTTCCCACCCCTCCCCCTTCTTCCCCCCCCCTCCTCCACCCCTTCTCCCCCCCCCCTCCCCCCCCTTCCCCCATCCCCACCCACCCCACCACCACCACCCCACCCCCTCCCCACCACACACAACACCTCACCCCTCACCCCCCCCCCCCAGCCCCAACCCCCCACCCCCACACCAACCAACAACCCACACAACCACCACACCCACCCCTTACCACCTCCCCCCTTTCCCCCCCCCCTCACTAACTCCCCCCTTCCCGCCCCCTCACAACCCCACCCCCCACACCATCCCTACCACCCCCACCACCCACCCATCTCTCACCCCCCACACCACCCATTGCCACCACCCATCCCACCCCACATCCCCACACACCCCCACACACCCACCACCCCCCTCCCCACCACTCACCCCTTCCCCCCCCACCTCCACACACCCACCACTCTCCCAACCCCCCTCCCATCCTCCCCCCTCTTCCCTCACTCCACCCCTTCCCTCCCCACTCCTCCTCCCACCCTTCCCCCATCCCTCTGCCGCCCTCCTCCCCCCCTCATCCTCCCCCTCCTTTCTTCGTCCCCCCCTTCCATCCTCTTCCCCCTCATCTCATCTCACTCCCTCCTCATGTCCCTCTCCTCTTCTCCGCTCCTCATCTCTCCTCCACCCTCACCACCCCTCGACCTCCCTCCCCTCCTCAACCTCTCTCCCTCTCCCCCACCCCCCTCCATCCCTCTCCCTCCGTCTTTCCCCCCGCCTCCCTCCTTCCCCTCCACCCCCCTCCTCGCTGCTCCGCTCCCCCCACCCTCCTCCTGCCAAGCAACAGACAACACAACACCACTCCACTTAACCCATGACCCATCCTAACACCGCTCCCCACTCACCTCTCCCCCCTCGCCCCCTCCTTCCCCCACCCTCCCCCCTCTCCCCTCCCCCTCCAAACTCACCATCCTCCCTCAACTTCCTCCACTCCCTCCTCTCCCTCCTCCTCCCCCTCCCACCTCTCCCCCTCCCTCCCCCCCCCCTCCCCTCCTCTCCGCCCACTCTCCTCCGTCCCACTCGCTCCCTCCCCCGTCTTCCCTCCCTCTCCTCCTCCCTCCCCACCACATCCGGCCCCCTCTCCCCACCTCTCGCCCTCGCCATCCACCCTCCCCCTCCACACCCCTCCCTCCTTGCCCCCCTCCCCTCCTCCTCCTCCTCCCCTTCCTCCCCCTCTCTCCCCTTTCCCTCATCTTCCTCCCCCACCCCCACCCCGTCCCCTCCCTCCCCCCCCCCTCATCCCTCATCTCCTCGGTCCTCCCCTCCCACCTGTCCTCACCCCGCTACCTCCTCCCTCCCCCTTTCCCCCCGCCCTCCTCCTCCTCCTGCTTCCTCACTCCCTCACCTCCCACCCCCACCCCCCCTCCCCTCTCCCTCCTCCTCCCCCTCCCACCTCCCTCTTCCTCCTCTCTCCCCTCCTCCTCTCCAGATCCTTCGCCCCTCCTCGCTCCACCCCCATCCTTCTCCCTTCCCCCCTACCCTCCACACCACCCTCCTATCCATCCCGCTCCCTTTCTCCCCCTCCCTTCCCCTCCCTCTCCCTCTTTCCCACTCCTCTCCGCCCACCTCCCACCACCTCCCTCCCCTCCTCCCCCCGTCCCTTCCCCTCGCCCTCCCACGCCTCCCTCCTCCCCCCCGCCTCCCTCGCTCCCCCCGTCTCCTCTCCCTCTCCTCCCCCCCCCCTCCCTCCCCCCCTCCCCACCCCCCCTCCATCCACCTCCCTTCCCCCTCCTCTCCCCTCCTCCCCTCCCTCCTCCCCTCCCCCGTCTTCCCCCCACCTCCCCCCTCCACCCTCCCCTCCCTCCCCCAATCCCACCACTAACACCCTCCCCCCCCCCCACCTCCCTCCGTCCCCCCTCCCCCCGTCTCTCTCCTCTCCTCCTCGCCCCGGCTCTCCTCTCCCCCCTCCTCCTCACCACACCCCCCACATCTGCACCTCCCACCCACCTCCTCTCCTCCCCCCCCTCACCCCCTCCCCTCACCTCCTCCTCCCTCCCATCTTTTCCTCTCCCCCATCCACCCTCTCCCCCTCCGCCCTCTCCCTCTCCCCCCCTCTGCTCTCCTCCCCACTCCCCCTCTCCACCCCCCCCGCCCTCTCTCCCTCCCCCCCCCTCCCTCCTCCCCCTCCCTCTCCCCTCCCTTCCTTCGCACACCCTCCTCTCTCACCCTCCTCCCTCCCCTCCCTCTCTCCACCCTCCTTTCGTCCGTCTCGTCCTCCTCCTCCCCTCACCACGCTCCCCACCTCGTTCCCCTGCCTCCCTCATCCTCGTCACACTCCCCCCCCCCCCCTCTCCCTTCACTCCTCTCTCCCCCTACACTCGCCCCCTCCTCCTCACTCCCTCCCCCCTCTCCCTCCTCTCGCATCCCTCATCTCCTCCGCCCCCACCTCCTCCCCCTCCCACCCCCCCGCTCCTCAACTCCCCCCCTCCCCCCCTTCTCCTCAACATCCCCGGATGTAGGAACTTTAACAAACTCCTCCTCTCCACCCCCCTTTCCCTCCATCCCCCCCGACTCATTCCTCCAATCTCTCCCCTTTCACCCCCCCACCTCTCCTCCTCTCCCCCCCCCCCTCCTCCCCCCCTCTCCACCCCACCCCCCTCCTCCAATCCCTCACCCCTTCTCCATCCCTCCCTCTCTCTCTTCCCTCTCCTCTCCCCCCCTCCTCTCCTTACCGCCCACCCTCCCTCCCTTCCTCCCCCCCCTCCCTCCCTCCCTCCTCCCCCCACCCCCCCCATCCCCACCCCCCTCCCTCCCCCCCTCTCCACCACCCACACACCCATCCCCTCCCATCCTTCCCCCCCTCCTCTCACTCCCTCCCCCTGCTCACACTCAGCTACCCACCTCCTCTCCTCCCCCTCCTTCATACTCTTCCCGTCCCCCCGTCCCTCATTCCTCTCCCCTCCTCCCTCTTCCCGTCCCCCTCCCACCTCCTCCTCCCTCCCACCCCCGCCTCCCCTCCTCCTCCTCTTCTCCCTCTCTCACTCCCCCACCATCTCTCCTCCCTCCACCCTTTGCCATCCTCCTCTCCACCCTCTCTCCTGCCTCCCACTCCCCCCTCCTCCCCCCCTCCTCTCCTCCACCCCTCCTCCTCAAATCTTCCTCCCTCCTTCTACTCCCATCCCTCCCTCTCCTCTCCCCCACCCTCTACCCTTTCCTCCCCACCACCCCTCAACTCATCCCCCCCCCCTCTCCTCTCCCTCCACTTCCCCCCCTCTCACCTCCTCTCCCTTCCCCCACCCCCCCTCCTCTCCTCCTCCTCCCTCCCACCCACCTCTCTCCATGCCCCCTCCCTGCCCCCTATCCCTGCCCGCCACCCCCCCCTCTCGCCCCCCTCCCTCTCCTCCTCCCTCCCTCCCCTCCACCCCCTCCCCCCCCCCCCCCCCCTCTCACTCCTCCTCTCTCCCCCCACTCCCTTCCTCCCTTCCCCCCATTTCTGCCTCCCTCCTCTATACTCCCCCCACCACTCCACATCCCCCTCCCACCTCCTCCATACTCCCTTTCCCCCTTCCTCCTCCGCTCTTATCCCCCCTCCCTCTCCCCCCCACCTCCCCTCCTCCTCCCCTCTCTCCCTCCCACCCCCTCCTTCCTCTCCTCCCCTCTCCCATCCTCCTCTCTCTCCCCCCCCTCCTCACTCCCCCCTCCTCCTCCTCCCCATGCCTCTCTCCCTCCCTTGCTCACCTAACCACCTTGCCCCCGTCTCTTCCATCCCATCTTCTCTCCACTCCCCCTCCATCCTCCTCCCTTACCCCACTCCTCTCCCCTCCTTACTCCGTCCTCCTGTCCTCCCGCTCTATACTCCCCCTCCTCCCCCCTCCTCTCCCCCCCCTCACCCCCCCCGCCTCATCTCCCTCCCCCCCACCTCCACTCCCCTCCTCCCCCTCCTCCTCCTCCTCCCCCCCTCGCCCCCCCCCCCCCACTCCTCTCCCTCCCCACCCCTCTCCTCCTCCCTCACCTCTCCCTCCCCCCCCCTCCTCTCCCTCCTCTCCCTCCCTTCATCCTCTCCCCCTCCCCCCTCCTCTCCTCCTCCTTCCCCCTCCCCGCCCCATTCCCCCCTGTTTCCTACTCCCTCCTCCACCTCCCTCCCTACCATCTCTCCCTCTCCCCTCCTGTCACCCCTTTCTCCTCTCCCCTCATCTCATCTCCCCTCCCTATCCCCTCACTCTCCCTCCTCCTTCCCTCCTACCTCCTCCCTCTCCCCTCCACCCCTCCCCTCCCAAATTCCTTCCCTCCCTCCCCCTTTCTCTCACCCCCCCCCCCCCCCCCCTGCCTGCCCAGGACCCAGCACGGTTGTTGCGAGACCACTTTGGGAAGAGCTGTGTTTTTTTTCCTCCAGTCACCCTAGTGTGATGACAGAGGAGCGTGGCGGTGGTGCGATGCTGTGTTTGCAGGAGGGAGCTGAGCGGAGCGGAGCGAGCGGAGCGGCTGCCAGCATGGTGCCGGCGGCAACGTCCCAACAATGAGGGACGGCGGGCTGGCGCTGAGGAGACTGCGGGCAGACGGCAATGCTGTGGTAGATGCCCAGTAACAGGACATCTTCCAGCAGGCAAGGAACCCAGCGCAAGCAAAGGGTCAACTCGGTCACTTGATTGACAATCACAGGCATGCCGGTTATGATGCATTATTTTTTAACAGCGAGGTCAAAAGGAAGGCTTCATGTTTACAAGCACTTTTAATAAGTCTTTTTATTTCTCATTTTAAATAATTGTATTATTCTGAATATTTAAAATCTCAAAGCAAAATGGAAACCACCTTCATATTTCTGTGTTTGTTGCACTGGTTTTTTGGTGATCACATTTCACTTCACAACTTAATAAAATATATATTATAAACTTTTAGCCAATATCTGTCACACGCTCCGAGGAGTTAGGTGTTTTCAGTGCAGCAATTCTTTGCTTAGCAATGTTGATTATATTTTAACTTAAACAATAAGGCAATATCACTAAAAGATTTTTTTTTTTAATTTTAAACAATCTGTGTGAATTTGTTTTCCAGCCTCATCATTACGGAGCCCAGATTTTAAATTGCCCCTTCAAATATTTAAATAACTTAAGATTTCAACATCTGATCGTGTTTACAGTTTGTAATCAAGATTAAGTCCCAAATCTAAGTTTCCATCTTGCAAAGAGACTGGATAGTAACAATTCCTACTATGGATGTCAAAAACTACACTGGTCTTTAATGTTTTTAATCTGTTCTTAAAGGTCTCGCCAATAGGTTTTTCTCTACCCATGGGACTGGTAGAAGGTAAGGAAGGAATTCTGTGTTCAGATACAGTTTAAGGTGACACGGTAAAGGTTGCATCAAAATAGTTATTTAAGTGCAGTTAATTTAAATAAATTAATAGTACATTAAAAATGAGCAATATCGCCCACAGTAAGACATTGCGCGTAGATCATTGAACTTTGACATGGAGCCTGCTAAATTTGTTTTTGGCATTTTCATTTTGAACAGAGTGAGGAAAATTACAACCTGACAAAACAACTCTTTATGAAGGAAAGGAAGTAATTGCAAAAATAAAGTACATCTTTAACCTTTATATTTTAAGAAGATATTGGTCCACTTATTCTGTAAAGATGTTTGCATTAGCTATCTACCAATCTTTTATTTTTATTTTTTTCTCAATTAAGGATTGTCTTAACTGTGTCGCAGGCTATATTCCATAAGTCACGGTAAATAAGTGTAATTGTAATAATTTCTCGACCAGGGTATCAGCAGAACTTTTCTATGATCAGACACTAGAAGGTGGTGGCAAGAGCAGCGTCTTTAGGTGACCTGTATTATAACATATCTCTGGTGGTGAGGCTTGAACTTGTGTTTTCTGGAGTCTTACAGGTGCACATCAATAAGATAAACTGGTAGTTTTGCTCCCCTCCATTCCTTCTGCTTTTGTTGCCCTCGCATCCGCCACACAACCTCACTGTAATCCAAGTTTATAACCTTCAAATATTGATTCTCTAATTTCAAGTAACACTCCTCCTCTCCGTTCCCTCTCCCCTACCCTAGTTGTCCTACTAGTTTCACTGTTGTCCTGCTGAGTTTCACTGTTTGCATCACTCATTATCACCTTCCCCACAGCCAACCATGGACCTTTTCCCCGGTGCTGGCTTTAATTTGTGTAGGAAGGAACTGCAGATAGACACAAAACTGAAGATGGACACAAAAAGCAGGAGTAACTCAGCGGGACAGGCAGCAGCTCTCTGGAGAGAAGGAATGGGTGCCGTTTCGGGAGAAGGGCCTCGACTTGAAACATCACCCATTCCTTCTCTCCAGAGACGCTACCTGTCCCGCTGAGTTTAACATCTGGCTGGCTTTGATTTAGTTCTTTTTATTATTCATTTTATCTATGTTTCTTTTTTTAATTATTAATTTACCTTTTCATACACACGCAGGTTTGTAGGTTAATTGGCTTTGGTTAAAAAAAAAACTGTAAATTGTCCTTAATGTGTAGGACAGTGCAAGAGTATGGGCTGATCACTGGTTGACATGGACACGGTGGGCTGAAGGGCCTGTTTCTAGGGCTGAATCTCTAAAGTTCAGACCCAATTGTGAGCAAATATTTACCTTTGTAAAATGCTGTTCAAAACCCTAAATATCTGTGTACTCACAGACATGGAAGTTTTTCTGAAATGCAGTAATTTCGGACCTGCCTATGGCAAATTTCAATGAACAGCAATATCGTGAATGCAAGATATTGGAGTAGAATTTCATCTCCTATTGCATGTACAAAACATTCAATGTCACATTTTTACTTCGAATTTTTAAGCATGGAACTGAATTACAGGGATGGAGTTTCATATCCATAGAGTAAGACGCTGCTGACATGGTCTTTTCTACTGATGTTTGTGCAAATGTGTGGAACAGTGCAGGAACAGGTCCTTTGGCCCACAATATTTGTGCGAATCATGATGCCAAGTTAAACTAATCTCCTCTGCCTGCATGTGATTCATATCCCTCCATCCCCTGCATATCCATGTGCCTATCCAAAAGCCCTTTGAATGCCACTACTGTATCTGCCTCCACCACCAGCAAGTTCCAGGCACCCATCACCCTTGGCGAATTAAAAAAAAACATGTCCTGCGCAACTCCTTCAAACTTTGCCCCTCCCCTCAAGTCTTTGACATTTCCACCCCATGGAAAACTGTTTTGACTGTCTACCCTATCTATGCCTCATAATTCCATATGCTTCTATCAAATAGGTCTACTCCCAACTCGGCAGGATCTGTGGAGGGAAATGGACAGATTATGTTTTGGGTCAGAACTCTTCAGACTCCACCTGACCCGAATCAACACCCATTCTCTCCCTCCACAGATGCTGCTTGACCAGCTGAGTTCCACCAGCACTTTGTGTTTTGCTGGACTTAATTTGGGTCTGCATTACAAGCTGGGAGATAGAAAATTGATCAGCTGCAGGGTGCTACTGGCGGAAATAAATAATTGTGTGAGGGAATTATATTGTGAGTTTCCAATTTGAATGTGAAAGAAAAATTACAAGTGAGGGGGGGTCAGAAGAAGGGAGAAAAAGGGGCGGCATGTTGGCACAGCGGTGGAGTTGCTGCCTTCCAGCGCCAGAGACCCGCGTTCGATCCTGACCATGATTGCTGTCAGGATGGAAATTGTGCGCTCTCCCTTTGACCGTGTGGGTTTTCTCCTGGTGCTCCGGTTTCCTCCCACACTCCAAAGGTGTATAGGTAGTGTGAGTAGGATGGTGCAAGTGTACTGGTTGCCGTGGAATCGTTGGGCCAAAGTGCCTGTTTCCGTGCTGTGTCTCGAAAATGTAACACGGTTGAGGGGGGTGGGGAGAGCTTTTGCAGAAGGAATTCCAGAATTGTAAATTTCATTTATGTCAGGAAATGGTTAATTCTGCCTTTCCAATACTTTTGCGTGGAGAAATGCTAAACCAGATGCGACATTCGTGTTTGAGACTTTGGACTTGCTGAATTTGCCTTGGGCATCTCTTCCTAATTAAAAGGTCCGTTACTGATATTTCTGTTAACAACTGGGAGATGAGTTACTGCAGTAGGTGGAGATTTGGTTGTTCAGTGGGAGAATTGCAGATGTAATAATCAAAATAAAGAACTCGACTACAAAGCAGCAGATGAGGCCAGCGGCAGACCTGGAGATGAAAGAGTGTATCGAAGTATTGATGCTCTTGTTAACAATGAAGGCCTGCTGTGAAAATGGTATCCATTTAAAAAAGGGAGGGGGGGGGCGGGAAGAGAAGAGGTGCAGAGATATTGTAAATGTACAGAATATGCCCAACTTTGATACTTTATTATCACATGTGACATGTCAGGGTGAAATTCTTTATTTTGCATACCATACATAATGTATGCCAAGAGTCGAAGCGTATAGGGTGCTGACAAAGGTACAAGTGTTCAGTCAGATGTGGTTGCCTTTGGAAGGTTGTTGACTATATTCAGCTAAACAGTGCTATCACTTAAATGAGAGAAAGGAGATGAGGAGAAATGTCTTTGGTCATCAGAGGGTGGTGAATCTGTGGGGTTCTTTGCCACAGAAGGCTGTGGAGGCCAAGTCAGTGGATATTTTGGGCAGCGATAGACATATTCTGGATTAGTACAGGTGTCAGAGGTTATGGGGAGAAGGCAGGAGAATGGGGTTAGGAGGGAGAGATAGATCAGCCATGATTAAATGGCGGAGTAGACTTGATGGGCCGAATGGCCTAATTCTACTCCTATACTTTATGATCTTATGACTTAATGTCTTTGGTAGAGGAAGAGAAACCGAGATTTAGATGTTAGCACTGAAACAGACCCTAAGATCACCCCTCAGCTTCCTGGCATGCCAATGTATTAGCACTGGTAATATAAATATGCCTGGCTTGCTTCTCTGGCAGTCAATGACATTATACAGATTAATTTTGAGATGAACTGCTGTCAGAGTTTAAAAGTTGCCCTTGTGTTGCATAAAGCCCACTGTGATAACTGAATAGTCTACCTAAATCCTCCTCTTAAGGTGCATATAAATACCGTAATCTGTTGTCTCTCTGGCAAAAGGACAAGGTGGGGAAACAGCATGCAGGGAAAACTGGAAGAGTATGTGCAACTGTGATGGAAAGAAAGCGTATGGTATGATAGCCTTCATTTGTCAATGCATGGAGTCTTAAGAGTCAGGCAGTTATGATGCTTGTTTATAGGACCTTTGCTCGGCTGCATTTGGTGTATTGTGTGCAGATCCAGTCTCCCCATTACAAGAAGGATGTGGAGGTTTGGAAAAGGTGCCGAGGAGGTTTACTAGATTGGATCGCTGACTCTGATTTGTTCTGGCCTTTTCTCGTCTCCAGTTCCACCCCTCTACTCTCTTCGTGTCCTCCCCCTTCTTCTGACCCAAAACATCACCTATTCCCTTTCTGAAGAGATGCTGCCTGGCCGGCTGAGTTGCTCCAGCATTTTGTGTCTATCCTCGGTATAAACCAGTATCTGCAGTTCCTTCCAACACACTTACGAGATTGCCTCCTGGATGAGGGGGTAGTGACTCCAGAGAGAGGTTGGACAGACTTGGAGTGTTTGCTCTGGAACGCTGGAGGTTGAGGGGAGACGTGTGGTATAAAAATGATGATAGGCATTGACAGGCTATATGGTCAGAACCTCTTCCCCAGGGTACAAATGTCAAAAACTAGAAGGCATAGCTTTAGGATGCGACGGACATAGGTCAATCTTCTGCAAGGATGGTGGTGGTGGAGGCAGATACAATGGTGGCATTTGAGAGTTTTTTAGATGGGCACATTGATATGCAGGGAATGGGGGGGGGGGGGGGGGGGGGGGGGGGGGGGGGGGGGGGGGGGGGGGGGGGGGGGGGGGGGGGGGGGGGGGGGGGAAGAGGAGGGTTGAATTATTTGCAGGCAGGTAAGAGATGGACTTGGCCTCATGTTCGGCACAGACACTGTGGGCTGAAGGACCTGTTCCCGTGTTGTGCGGTTCTAAGTTCTTCATTGATTCTTCTGGTGAAGGAACTGAGTAACTTCTTGAAGTGGAATCTGATGATGAGAATTTAGGAATTTGGTTTGGAGAAGCGTCCCGACCCGACGTTGCTTATGAGGCAATGTTGTCTTGAGATGCTACCTGACTCGCTGAGTTACTCCAGCACTTTGTGTCTTCTTTTGTAAAACCTGCATCTGCAATTCTTTGCTTCTACATGAGAATGTTCCAGTTGAGCTACAATGATTCTTGTCAAAGCATTGGATTTGTCCCCTCTACATTCTTCAATCTGAAAACAATGTAGCTCTGATGCCAGTAGATTAATCCTGATTCTTGTTCAAAGAGCATAGAAAAAAAAAATACAGCACAGGAACCGGCCCAACAGCCCACATGTCGGTACTGAACACCTGCAGGTTCTACTGAACTGCAGTAGAGCCTCCAGGTGGAGGTTCTACTGCAGTTGTACAGGGTTTTGGTGAGACCACACCTGGAATATTGCGTACAGTTTTGGTCTCCAAATCTGAGGAAAGACATTCTTGCCATAGAGGGGGTACAGAGAAGGTTCGCCAGACTGATTCCTGGGATGTCAGGACCTTCATATGAGGAAAGACTGGATAGACTCGGCTTGTACTCGCTAGAATTTAGAAGCTTGAGGGGGGATCTTATAGAAACTTACAACATTCTTAAGGGGTTGGACAGGCTAGATGCAGGAAGATTGTTCCCGATGTTGGGGAGGTCCAGAACAAGAGGTCACAGTTTAAGGATAAGGGGGAATTCCTTTAGGACCGAGATGAGGAAAACATTTTTCACATAGAGAGTGGTGAGTATCTGGAATTCACTGCCACAGAAGGTAGTTGAGGCCAGTTCATTGGCTATATTTAAGAGGGAGTTAGATGTGGCCCTTGTGGCTAAATGGGATTAGGGGGTATGGAGAGAAGGCAGGTACAGGATACTGAGTTGAATGATCAGCCATGATCATATTGAATGGCGGTGCAGGCTCGAAGGGCCAAATGGCCTGCTCCTGCACCTATTTTCTATGTTTCTATAAAGCCATGATAAACTAACGTCTCATCTGCCTGCACATGATCCGCACCGCCCTTCCAAAAAATCTGATATTAACCAGCAAACCTGGTGTTAGATAGACAACAAATGCTGGCGTAACTCAGCGGGCTGAGCAGCATTTTTGGAGAAAAGGAATGTGACGTTTCAGGTCGAGACCCTTCTTGAGACTGAGAGTCAGGGGAGAGGGAAGCTAGAGATATGAAAAGGAACAAAGAACAGATGAATGGAAGTTATTGGAACCCTGGGAGTTATTGTGTTAGTACAGCAGAGGAGATTGTTTCACTATACCCTTGGCTTTTATATTTAAAAAGCTTGTTTTGTGTATTTCCTTTTTAATTTTGCGCACTTTAGATAGTTCAGTCATGTATTAACAATTGTAGTCATTTTCCTGCCTACCTTTTGAACTGACTTCTGGGGTGAAACCTTTTATGAGGCTATCAATGACAATTAATGCAAAAATATTACCTCTCTCTGCTTTGAATGTAAATCAACCGCAGGCTTGTAGCTAATCTGTAAGGACAATAGCTTTCCTTTGATGAATGGTGAGAACCTAAATGTAACGGCAAGGACATCTGTCCACTTCATGTCTTAAAAACTCTGTCACTAGCAGAGTTCCTCTCTGCTGGTATGTGGAAGGCAAATAATTCAATGGTCTAATCAATGCAGTCCTGGTAACTGTGCATTGGTAATTGGTTTGGCCATTTCTGTTGTGGTGAAGAAACGTGACATTACATGGAAGTTTAATATAAATCATAAATTATGGAATAGTATTGGGGAAATCGAATCGTCAATATTTGTAAGGCAAAAGGCAGCAAGGGTGTGCAGACTAGAATCTGTGTAGATTCACTCTGGATAGTTCAAGTTTGACTGCTTGTAGTATTGTTTTAGTTTGGAATGAAGTTGGGCAAGTTGTGGAAAAGCAAGGTCAGTGTAACAATGATTCTACAAGATATATCTACTCCCTTCCTGTTACTTTAAGTGTGGCGTAGCTGGTAGAGCTGCTGCCTCTCCGCGCCAGAGACCCTGGTCAAATCCTAATCTCGGTTGCTGCTAATGTTGAGTTTGCATGTTCTCCCTGTGACTGCATGGGTTTCTTCCAAGTGCTCTGGTTTCCTCTCGCATCCCAAAGACTTGTGGGTTTGTAGGCTAATTGACCTCTGTAAATTGTCCCTCGTGTGTAGGAAGTGGTTACAAAAGTGGGATAACATAGAACCAGTGTGAATGGGTGACCTGTGGTTGGTGTGGGCCTAAGGGCCTGAATCCATGCTGTATCTCTAAACTAAACATAATGCATAAGATAGGCACAAAATGCTGGAATAACTCTGCAGGTCAGGCAGCATCTCTGGAGAAAAGGAACATGCGACGTTTTGGGTTGAGACCCTTCTTTGGTGTAACTTCATTGTAACCCAGTGTCTGCAGTTTCCTTAGTAATTGACTTCAACATAATCCAGAGATTTGAGCAGGTGCTAGTACATATCAGTCTGCACCTCAACAGATACGTGGCTTGCCAAAGTTTTCATACCTCTTGAACTTTTCCACATTTTGTCACGTTACAATCACAAACATAAATATATTTTATTGGGATTTTATGTGATAGACCAACACAAAGTGGTGCATAATTGTGAAGTGGAAGGAAAATGATACATGGTTTCCAAATTTTATTACAAATAAAAAACTGAAAAGTATGGCGTGCAAAAGTATTCTGCCCCCCTGAGTCAGTACTTTGTAGAACCACCTTTCGCTGCAATTACAGCTGCAAGTCGTTTGGGGTATGTCTCTACCTGCTTTGCACATCTAGAGACTGAAATTTTTGCCCATTCTTCTTTGCAAAATAGCTCAAGCTCAGTCAGATTGGATGGAGAGCGTCAGAGATTCTCAATTCGATTTAGGTCTGGACTTTGACTGGGCCATTCTAATACATGAATATGCTTTGTAGCTCTGGCTGTATGTTTAGGGTCGTTGTCCTGCTGGAAGGTGAACCTCCGCCCCAGTCTCAAGTCTTTTGCAGACTCTAACAGGTTTTCTTCCAAGATTGTCCTGTATTTGGCTCCATCCATCTTCCCATCAACTCTGACCAGCTTCCCTGTCCCTGCTGAAGAAAAGCATCCCCAAAGCATGATGCTGCCGCCACCATGTTTCACAGTGGGGATGGTGTGTTCAGGGTGATGTGCAGTGTTAGTTTTCCGCCACACATAGCGTTTTGCATTTAGGCCAAAAACTTCAATTTTGGTCTCATCAGACCAGAGCACCTTCCTCCACATGTTTGCTGTATCCCCCACATGGCTCGTGGCAAACTGCAAACGGGACTTCTTGTGGCTTTGTTTCAACAATGGCTTTCTTCTTGCCACTCTTCCATAAAGGCCTGATTTGTGGAGTGCACGACTAATAGTTGTCCTTTGGACAGATTCTCCCACCTGTGCTGTGGATCGCTGCAGCTCCTCCAGAGTTACCATGGGCCTCTTGGCTGCTTCTCTGATCAATGCTCTCCTTGCCCGGCCTGTCAGTTTAGGTGGACAGCCATGTCTTGGTATGTTTGCAGTTGTGCTATACTCGTTCCATTTTCGGATGATGGATTGAACAGTGCTCCGTGAGATGTTCAAAGCTTGGGATATTTTTTTATAACCTAACCATGCTTTAAACTTCTCCACAACTTTATCCCTGACCTGTCTGGTGTGTTCCTTGGGCTTCATGATGCTGTTTGTTCACTAATGTTCTCTAACAAACCTCTGAGGCCTTCACAGAACAGCTGTATTTATACTGAGATTAGATTATACACAAGTGGACTCTATTTACTAATTAGGTGACTTCTGAAGGCAATTGGTTGCACTGGATTTTATTTAGGGGTATCAGAGTAAAGGGGGCTGAATACTTTTGCCCAAATCGTTATAAAATATAAACCACTCTTAATTCTGAATTTCTAGCTTAATTTGCTACCATGCTACTTGCTACACACTACCATAGTGTCAGTTTTGTTATAACTTTGAGCACAGTATTCTCTTCAATAAAATTATTTCCATCTTAAATTATTAACAAAAAAATCTAATATCAAAGCTGGCAGATGCAACTTGTAATTAAATTTAATAGAATAATTTAAAGAAGGATCCCTTGTGTAAACTTTTATGAAAACAAAATTAGTGTTCATTTCAGGAACAAAATTAAGAATATAGTAACAAAATAAAGTTTCTTATGGTATTTACACGTATGTATCTATTTAATCATTTTTTTGTATTCCCTAAATTGTAAAGCTATGCAATTTGAAAGGAAACCAATTAGTCATCGAGTCATACAGTGTGGAAACAGACCCTTCTCGTAAACAGGCCCAACTCGTCCATGCCACCCAAGGTGCCCCATCTAAGCTCATCCCATTTGTCTGCATTTGGCCCATATCCCTTTAAACTTTCCTATACATGTGCCTCTCCAAATATATTTTAACTGTTGTTGTACCTGCCTCAACTACCTCCTCTGGCAGCTGTGGAACACAAAATGCTGGAGTAACTCAATAGATCAGGTAGCATCTCTGGAGGATAGGCAACATTTCGGTCTTCAGACTTTGACAACTTGTTACATATATCCACCACAATTCCCAAAGATTATCACCAGCTAGCCTTCTCCCCATCTATAACAAAGTAAGAGCTCCATTGTTTGCATGGAGAGGACAGAATCATGTCTTTCAACAATTATGTCTGAAGAAAGGTCCTGACCTGAAATGTTGCCCATCCTTTTTCTCCAGAGATGCTGCCTGACCCACTGAGTTACTCCAGCACTTTGTGTCTATCTTTGGTATAAGCCAGCATCTGCAGTTCTTTGTTTCCTATATGTAGTTATAGGATGGCTGGAACAGAACTCTATTGACCATGGGGCTGGAAATTCATACTCATAAATATCCATGCTGTTGGCAATTCTGCATTAAACAAGCCGCGTCTCACCTTTGTGTTACGTTTTGCTGCTGAATTGTTTATCGATATTGAATTGACAATTTTAAAAAGAATCGGAAGTTGTTGAAGCTTATTTAACGGAAGCATGGCAAGTCTTTGTACGTTGGAAAATACTGCTCGGCACATTTAAAGCGCAAAAAAACATGTTTTAATTTAAAACATTTTGTCGGCTCACAGCAGAGTCTTTTTAATTTATCATGCTGTCAAAAGAATGAAACGCTGCTCCATCTTAATTATGTTACTTTCACAACATTTTTAATCATGTGTAATGTTCCTTTGCAGATGGCTGAGGGCAAAACCCCGTGCATATTTAAAATTAAAACACAACGTGCATTCAGTCAATCCCAGGTCGGTATTTATGAACGAATGTTACATTTGGGTTATTTTCTGATACTTTCTTCAACCTTGCATTCGTTGTGCTGTTTGCTGTTATTTTAACCGTTTATTCTCATGGGTGGGTAGGTTGAACGGCATAGTATGTCGACACAAGGAACTGCAGTTGCTGGTTTACAAAAAAAGACACAAAGTACTGGAGTAACTCAGCAGATCGGGCAGCATCTCCGGAGAGCGTGGATAGGCGATGTTTCGGGTCAGGATCCGTTTTCTGTTAAGTCGAGAGTGTTGCCCTGTGTCCTGAAACTGAACAATGAAATTCTTACTTGCAGCAGCACAACAGATATGTGAACATAGTTGTCTGTAAAACCCATTGTAAACAACAAGACAGAGTCGCCAAGCCACTACTTTCATAGGAGTCCACTAATGAAAATGTCCTGGGAATTGCTTGGTCATCTTTGGTCTCTTTGTTACGATTCTCAATGGACTGAAGGATTCCAGAATGATCCCAGAAATTATTGGGTTAACGTGTGATGAGTGTTTGCCGGCACTGGAGCAGTACTCGCTGGAGTTTAGAAGGATGATGGCGATCTCATTGAAAGTTGCTGAATAGTGAAAGGCCTGGATAGAGTGAATGTGGAGAGAGTGGTTCCGCTAGTGGGAGAGTCTAGGACCAGAGGGCATAGTCAGGACGTCCACCTACGACCACGCCTGCGACAACCTACGCCCACCCGTGACAAGCCACGACAAGGTAGGACAGTTCAGTCGGCGGTACCTGTTGATGTAGGTTGAGGTAGGAACTCGCCAATGGAATTCACCGAAGTCAGCACCGGTGACAACGTACTTCATCCTGGTAACAGCACCTAATGTCAGGCTACGATTGTTGGCATCAAGCCCACGGGCACCAACCATCGCCAAAAAGTTTTGAACATTACTCAGAGGGTGGTGGCTGTGTGGAATGAGCTTCCAGCAGAAGTGGTGGAGGCAGGATCGATTTTAACATTTAAAAGTAAAGTGGATAGGTATATGGACGTGAAGGGAATGGAGGGGTATGGTCTGAGTGCAGGTAGATGGGACTAGGGGAAAGCAAATGGTCGGTACGGACTGGAAGGGCCAAGAGGGCCTGTTTCCATGCTGAATTACTAAATCCAGGGGCGACCAGAAAAAAGGTACGACTCTTTGGGCGACTGAGGAGACCATACAGGCGACTAGCAATTCTTTTTTCCGTTCTTTGTTTCAAGAATAGTTCTGCAGAAACCTGTAAGATGAGCTTGTTTCCACCTCCACTAGTGGCAGGTTCGAGCAAGTTTACTTTAGAGATGTAGCTTGGAAGCTGACCCTTTGGCCCACCGAATCCACACTGACCAACCATCACCCTTACACTCTTGTTCTATGTTACACACTAGGGACAATATACAGAAGCTATTTATTCTACAAACCTGCATGTGTTTGAAATGTGGGAGGAAATCAGAGCACCTGGAGAAAACCCACGTGGTCACAGGAAGAACGTACATACTCCATACAGACAGCACCTGCAGTCGGGATTGAACCTGGGTCACTTGCACTGTAAGGCAGCAACTCTACCGCTGCGCCACTGTGTCACCCCAAGAGTTTTGCAGAAATCTGTAACGTGGGCTTGCTTCCACCATCATTAGTGGCAGGTACTCTATTTATCACGGCCATCCCTCCAGTTCTCGATGATGACTATTTGCCTCGAGGCAAGATCATCTCATTACTTTTATAAACACCTGTTGGCACACATGCATATCTACTAGGCATGCCCACAAACAAAGCTGTTCAACACTATTCTGTCGAATTGGGAATTAGCGATAGCTTAGCGTTTATGCAATCGTTCTCCACCCAACTGGGCAATTGGTCATACATTCTCCAATCCTCCCCACTAGAAATTTCTAAAGTGGCAAAGTATTGAAAGCCTTTTGTTCCAAAAATAAACTTGTCATTATTTTAGAGTTGGTTCCTTTTGCCGAAATGCTAACTTTTATCAGTGTTCTGTGGTTAATATCATGAAGTTTATTCAATATTATTGAAATGCTTTTTCAGCAGCATGTCCTTTACCAAGGGCGTGCAGTGGGTAGATTTGCTGGCTCGCAGTGCCAGGGTCCTGGGTTTGATCCTGACCTCAGGTGCTGTCTGAAGTATGGAGTTTGCACATTCTCTCTGTGACTGCATGGATTTTCTCTGGGTGCTCCAGTGTCCTCACACATCCCAAAGGCGTGTGGGTTGATCAACCTCTGTAAATGCTCCTATTGTATAGGGAGTGGGAAAGTGGAATAAAATAGAACTAGTGTGAACAGGTGAGTGATGGTCGGTGCGGACTGGGTGGGCCAAATGGCATAATTCCACGATGTATCTCTAAACTAAACTGAGCGGGTCAAGCAGCATCTGAGGAAGGAATGGACAGGTGATGTTTCAGGTCGGGTCCCTTCTTCAGACTGAAGTGTTCCAACCCCCAAATGTCTGGTTAAATTCGGAACTAAGGGGCCAGATAGCTTTGCATACATATACTATTGATGATGAGAGCAAGAATGTCACAATGTAACCAGATGAGACCCAACAGCAACTGGGAATTGAAATTATAGGTTGGAATACCAGTGAAGTGTCTCTTTTTTGTCGAGAGTTCTATCATTATCACTTTGATTAAAATTCAAATCTGATCTTCAGAATGTTTAAACTAATTCAGTTAATTCTGAAGTCAACCTCCAGGCACATTGCTCCACCAAAGGATTGATGTACTCTTTATTTTATTCATTTAGGATCACAGGCAAGATGGGTTGGTGCAGAATCTATTCATTTTAAGTAACGTTGATTTCCAAGATTATTAAAAATAAGAAATCTAGATTTTTATGTCTGTTGGATTTTAATAGTGAGTGGGAGATATTAAACTGACCCACTTAAGATGATCGATTAACAGGTTAATATTTGTAAAGACAAAACTAAACCCATTAATCTATACTCTGTGATGTGCAGAGTGGTCAAGATGACTGCTTAATGCAATACCCATTGCACTTAGCTTTAACAGGACAGTTCTTTATAGGAATAAATTGCAGGAATAAAGTATATTGCCTTTATTAGGCCCATGCAAGTAACTGTACATTTGGCCAGGAGGTAATTTCGTAATGGGCTAAGTGCCGAAATTGTATAGTAACACCCGAGAAGCAAATTCTTCTTGGCCCATTGAAAACACACTTTGGGAATGTACCTAGTCCTGTAGTACCTGAATTAATAAAGACTAGTAGTACTTTAATTTGTCATCAAAAGGAAAATTGCTGTAGATACTCAGCAGGCCCAACAGTTTGACTTGTTCTGTTCATACCTTTCATTCAGTTGTTCTTTGAACCTTTTATTATCTCTAGTCTCCCTCTCCTCAACTCTCAGTCTGAAGAAGGGTCTCAACCCAAAATGTCACCTATTCTTTTCTCCAGAGATGCTGACTGACCTGCTGAGTACCTAAAGCAATTTGTGTCTATCCTGGGCCCATCGACAAGTTTAGTTTAGAGATACAGCATGCAAACAGCCCCTTCAGTCTACCAAGTCCATGCCAACCATCAATCACCCGTTCACACCAGTTCTATGTTCATTCTCATCCACTCCCGACACACAAGGGGCAATTTGGCAGAGGCCAATTAACCTACAAACCTGCACGTCTTTGGGATGTGGGAGGAGACCGGAACACCCGGAAGAAATCCAGACTGTCACGCTGGAAGGAATTCAGTGGGTCAGGCAGCATCCGTAGAGGGAATGCACAGACAATAAGTTTTCATGATTTGTGCACCAGGGCACACTGACATGAGCCTGTTACAGAGACGAGGCAATGTGGGAGGTATCCCTTTATTTTTGAATGCTTGTGGGTGAGGTGTAGCTGTGGAAGGTTAACTTTTGGTGCCACAAGAATCTTGACAGTTGTGTGTGAAGTAAAAGAATAATAATGTTCAGGGTTCTTTGCTGGAGGAGATGGATGTAGGAGTTTGCAATGCCATCACCTATTGAACCATTTCATTTGTCCTTGGTTTAGTAACAAACATTAAAGTCTGCCGTGCCTCCAGGGACTCTGTCTCTGGTTTGCTGGCTCTGCTATCGTTTATGTTTGATGCTTATTCGATATCCTTTTTAAATAAGAGCCGCTGGAGAACCGGGTCAGAGTCATGTTGAACTTTTGCTCCCTAATACCAGACACTACTTCCATCTTTAAAGTCTGTAGCACCAAGTGGAAATGAATAAAGATTTATGTGAGAAGCAACCGGGGAATTGGGCTGCTTGCCTTGGCTGGTAAGCTGTGACCTTTAGAGATATAGCACGAAAACAGGCCCTTTGGCCCACCGAGACCAGGAAGGCGGGGTTTAGATGAAGAGAGGCCCTAGGCTGTTCCACTTGTGAGGCACCTCCCAATCCCCCACCCCCTCGACTAGAGAAAGATGGAAGAGTCCAACAGATGGACCGATTTGCAGCCGAGCGTGGCCAATGAGATAAGGGGCCGGAAAGCTGCGTTCTTTATTTATTTATTTATTGCCAGTGCTAGTGTCGCGTTATCGGCTTAAAACACTATTATTCTGAAATGGAGGGCAAGGAAAATTACTGAAGGGTTGTTTAGAGACTACAGTGCATTGTGACAGCATATGTAAGAAAGGCCTATGACAGTGTCAAATATATTATACACCTTGCAGGGCTCTTATTTAATTTTTTTTCTCTGTTGCCAGCCGGGCAACCTTGGCAGCTTTTTAAGTTGCCAAATGACAGTTCAGGTGGTCATTTAAGACGGCTTGCATGACGCGTGCGATAATGTGCTCGGACGAAATGCGTAGTTACCAGTCGGAATTATGCTCAATGAAGCATTCCCATATTATTTTTGCTTCAAATATAGTCACAAACTAAACAAATTCACCAATCAAGACATGATATATACCACAGTGACATGCAGCAAAATTATAATACAGTATCTCAACTCTTTTTACATGTTGCAATGAATGCAATTTCTATTATTTCTTTCCACTTCCAAACAAAAGGTTCAGCGTATAATCAACCTCGGTGAGACCAAGCGCAGGCTTGGCGATCGCTTCGCCCAACACCTTCGCTCGGTTCGCAATAACAAACCTGATCTCCCGATGGCTCAGGACTTCAACTTCCCCTCCCATTCCGAATCCGACCTTTCTGTCCTGGGCCTCTTCCATGGCCAGAGTGAGGCCCACTGTAAATTTGAGGAGCAGCACTTCATATTTCGCTAGGGCAGTTAACACCCCAGCGGTATGAACATTGACTTCTCCAATTTCAGGTAGTCCCTGCTTTCTCCCTCCCCTTCCCAGCTCTCCCTCAGCCCACTGTCTGCACCTCTTCCTTTCTTCTTCCTGTCCCCCCCACCCTCTCATCAATCAGAAGAAGGGTCTCAACACGAAACGTCGCCTATTTCCTTCGCTCCATAGTTGCTGTCTCACCCGCTGAGTTTCTCCAGCATTTTTGTCTACCCATTCACACAAGTTCTGTTATCCCACTTTCCTCACCCACTCCCCATACATTAGGGGCAATTTTACAGAGACAAGTTAACCTGCAAAGCCAATGCGTCTTTGGGATGTGGGAGGAAACCCACACGCTTGCAGGGAGAATGTGCAAATTCAACACAGACAGTGCCCGAGGACAGGATCGAACACAGATCTCTGGCGTGTGAGGCAGCAAGTCTACCAGCTGTGCCACTATATTTTGTTTTCCAACACACAAAAAAATTATACATTGATAACTTTGGTTACCAAAAAAAAGAAAATATTCATTTTCGGTCTTAAATCTCCAAGTGACACTATGTCCCCCTTTACAGCTACTGTATGTTTTAATTCAGTTCAAGACGATGGGGCAGTACATTGGCCATAATGTTGCTGCCTAAAAATGCCAGAGACCCGGAATTGATCCTGAATATGGGTGCTGTCTGTATGGAGTTTGCTCCTTTTCCCTTTGATCGCATGGGTTTTCTCTGGTTGCTCTTGTGTCCTTCCACATTCCAAAGGTGTGCAGGAACCTGTTTCAGACCCAACCCAAAATGCAATATTTTCCTTTTGTCCGGAGATTCTGCTGACCTGTTGAGTTACTCCAGCTTTTTGTGTCTATCTTCAGTTTAAACCAGCATCTGCAGTTCCTTCCTACACACACGATACTATACGATAGAACTTTATTAATCCCAGGAGAGAAATTGTGTGTGTGTGAGTATATATATTATACACACACACACACACACACACACACACACACACACACACACACACACACACACACAGTTATATATTCATATATAAATATACACAGTTTTGTTTTATCATTTATAACATTGTTTACAGAGTACTATGTTTACATATTCTGCTGTGCTGCTGCAAGTGAGGATTTCATTGCTCTAACTGGGACGTGAGAGAATAAAACACTCTCGACTCTTGACAGATGTCGCCAATGTGTGGGATAGAACAAGTGTACGGGTGATCGGTGGTCGGCGTGGACTCGGTGGGCCGAAGGGCCTGTTTCCCCGCTGTATCTTTAAATTAAACTAAAAACACTAAAACCAGAGGGAGTCTAAAGAAAGGTCTCTACCCGAAGCGTCACCCAATTTCTATCCAGAGTTGCTGGCTGCTCCATGGAGTTCCCCCGCACAATTAAAGCATGGAATAATCTTCACCCGACCATAGTTACCCAACCAGATGCTAATAAATTTAAGGCACCTCTTTTTTCCCCAAGAACCCTTTTTTGCTTAAGTCCAAGTCAAGAGTTTTATTGTCATGTGTCCCAGATAGGACAAGTGAAATTCTTGTTTGCTGCAGCACAACAGAATATGTAAACATAAAACAGAACAGGAGATAAAAGTACAGTGTGTCTATATACCGTAGACCCGAAAATATATACACGATAAATAAACAGATAAAGTGCAATAGGCTGTTATTGTTCAGAGTTTGGTGATGGACCTCCCCATCACCTCCAGTTTAAATTCCATTTAGAATATTTTGGAGGACCAGGAAACCAGAAGCAAGAGTTACTCCAGTGAGTTACTCCAGCTCCAGGGAGTGATTCTGCGTTGGTTTTCAGCGGTCGCGGCAAGGCGGCGACCGGACAGCAATGGCGGCCAGATCTCCCACAATTCAAAGCGAGGGAGAATGTGCCCAGCGCCGACCAGTGCCGTGCCGTGCGCAGGGGCGATGAGTAAAGAAGGCGCAGATGGAGAATCGCAAAAAGCTGGAGGCGGGGCAGCAATGATAGGTCCACGTTTCGGGTCGAGACCCTTCTTCAGACTGGTCAGGGATGGTTGTGCATGTAAAGGGCATGGTGGTGTGGGGGAATGCCAGGGCTGAGGGAGAGGTGGGAAGGGGAGGAACAGCAAGGGAGAATTGAGAAAATTCATGTTCAGGCCAGACTAGGTGCTGATCCTCCAGCTTGCGGTGTTGCTCACTCTGGCGTAGGTGTGCAAGTGCTGAGTAGCGGCCGTGGTTGTGCCGTGCAAGGCGGCGGCCGTGCTGGCGGATGTGGAGTGAGCGGAGACCCAGTTGCCCGGATATGGATGGCGGGCGGAGATGGAGAGTGACAAAGAGAGAGAGATAGAGTGGGGGGCCCGCCCAGAGTTGAACGGCAGGTGTCCTGCCTTGCCCGGAGGCCCCCTAGATTTCGAGGCCCTAGGCTTCAGCCTATGAAGCCTAGTGGTAAATTCGGCTCTGCAGACCAGCGATCCCCACACACTGACCCTATCCTACACACGAGGGACATTTTACAGTTTTACCAAAGGCAATTAACCTACCAACCTGTACGTCTTTGTAGTGTGGGAGGAACCCGGAACATCCGGAGAAAACCCACGCAGTTCACGGAGACAATGTGCAAACTCTATACAGACAGCAGCCGGAGTCGGGATCGAACCCATGTCTCTGGCACTGTAAGGCAGCAACTCTACCGCCGTGCTGCCCCAGACCAGCACACGGAGTCTATGGCTGTAGTCAGCGATGGCTGAGAAGGATTCCAGCATTTGGGAAAGTGACAGTCGTTGGCAGATGTTTTAAAATAAGTTATTAAAATAAATATTAAGAGTAAAAATGTTTAATGAACTTGGGTCTGAGGAGCAAAAAACCGTACCGACTCTGTAGAAGCAAAGAACTGCAGATGCTGGTTAATACACAATATGCTGGAGTAACTCAGCAGGTCAGGCAGCATCTCTGGCGAACATGGATAGGGTCCGTGAGGGTCTGAAGAAGGGTCGTGACCCGAAACGTCACCTATCTCTGTTCTCCAGAGATGCTGACTGACCTGCTGAGTTGCTCCAGCACTTTGTGTCCATTTGCATTGCTATTCTGTGTTCAGAGACATACGCCAGATCTCGGACATCTACTCCTACGACCCCTGGACCATGAGCCCACGGCCGAATGCCAGGCTACCCTCTCCCAGGCCGTCATAGATCTGATAATCAATCGCCCCTTCTCCGCTCCCTGGCCCCTGCATGATGGCATCAGCGTAGTGACTATTTGCATGCTCGTCTGAGATGAGAATCTAGTGAGGATGAGGATCAGTCTGAAGAAGTAACTCGACCCGAAACGTCACCCATTCCTTCTCTCCAGGTATGCTGCCTGTCCCGCTGAGTTACTCCTGCATTTTGTCTCTGTCTCAGGATCCACTGTCATCTGATACAACCGTTTTACTCTTTTTATATTTAAAAAATCTTTTCTACCTGCAAATCTAGCTGAGAACTATCTTCTCCTCTTTACCTTTCCCCTGCATTACCTATTGTTTGATTTCGCATGATTATATTTGTATATTATTTTCTGATTGGACAACAGGCAAAACAAAGCTTTTCAGTGTATCTTGGTACATCTGACAATAATAAACTTAATCCCACCAATTCCACTATACGCGTTCCTATCTCCTTGCCAAAATCCACAAGCAGAACTGTCGTGGCAGACCTATTTATTTCTGCCTGCTCCTGCCCCACCATACTCCAATCTACATACCTCAATCCCATCTTGTTCCCCATTGTCCATGAGCGAGAGAGAGGTGCAGATTTGGGCATTCGGCCCGTCGAGTCTGCCCTGCCATTGGATCATGGCTGATCTATTTTTCTCCCCTCAACCCATTTCCCCCACCTTCTCCTCGTAATCCTTGATGTCATCAACCAAGAACCGATCAATCTATGCTTTTTCCACTTCGACCATCCCTTACAACCTACTTCCAAGACACCTTGCAGGCTCTTCAACACTTCAATCCCTAGGCCCCCGCTACTTCATCGTTACCATGGAAGTCCCCTCCACTCCCCACTCAAGGAGTTCCCCCTTGAAAGTCCAAAGAAGGACCCCGACCCAAAACGTCACCTCCACAGATGCTGCCTGACCCACTGAGTTCCTCCACCACTTTGTTTTGCTTCCTATTCTGGGTTAAGTCTGCTGTGCATGTGCGGCTGATGTTTTGTTTAACAATGCTGCCATCCTATTTCTTTAAAATGACAGAACTTCCCGGATATAAATGAAGTTGTTATTCTTTATTATGGTACTTACAGAGTACTACCGTTACATACCTGTTGGTAGGAACTGCAGATGCTGGCTCATACCAAAGATAGACACAAAGTGCTGGAATAACTCAGCGGGTCATGCAGCATCTCTGGAGAAAAGGGATGAATGACATTTTTGATTAGAACCCTTCTTCCAACCTGAAACACCACCCATCCTTATTTCTCCAGAGATGCTGCCTGAATTGCCGAGTTACTTCAGCACTTTGTGTCTATCTTTACATATCTGTTGCACAGCTGCAAGTAAGAATTTTATTGTTCTGTTTCAGGACAAATGAGAATTAAACAGTCAAATGTAACTTTATGCATATTCTGCTGTACCTTTTTTTAATCCTTTTTTTTAAATTGACAATACGAATAATAAAATATGGTATTCATTAGTGATAGGATACAGTGTGTTTTGTCAGTTTAATTATGGGTAGCTTTGGGGTATGATATAAATGAATCACAAGTGTGTGCAGGGTAATACAATTTGGGTTACTATAGAAAATGGGCGTTTGTGACGTGTGGAGCAGTTTGTTTATGGAAGTTCTTGCGAACAGAACCCTTGTATAATTCATACTTTGTGCCTTTCCCCATCTTCCAGCTTTCCTATGTCTGCCGTTTATTCAGGGTTCATTTGGGCTCTTTTCACGGTTTAGAGAGCAAAGGGCCAAATGCAGTTAAAAGGGACCAGCCCAATATGCTAACTTAGTCAGCATGGACAAGGTGGGATGAAGGGCCTGTTTCCATGCTGTACAGCTCGGTGACTCTATCTTGGGATTTATTGTGCTGTTGTATTGAAAATTCTGCTTAATTGAATTACTTGCTCCCAAAAAAGAACTTGTAGCCTAGTGGACAAAACAGACTGAAGGGCAGTCGTCTAACAATGCTGCTTCCCAGGGGAGTTGGTGGACTGGCACAATGGCCTTGTGAGCTTTTTTATAACCCAGACAGTCAAGAGCATATCCTGAATGGAAGAAATCATCAGTAACAGCAAAAAAAAGGCTTGTCAATGAATCCAGCCATCCCTGATAATTGGCCCCAGGAGTTTAATTTTATTTTCTCTTGTTTTTCATAACTAAGCAACATCTTAGCTGGCAAACTTAAACTTGAACTAGTGCGACCCTTCCCTTTGCGCAGCCATTTGTAACGTCATTAAAATATTTGAACCTTGACTCTCGGGACGTTTAAGTATTTTGCGCTAAATGTTATAATTTTGGGGTCTGCTTTGGTCACTACTCCCAAATTCAACTTCTGATCACGTCCCCTAATGATCTGAGCTGGATGCTGCCTGTAGATTGCACTGGGAAGTGGATGGGGTTGGGGTGGTAATGGGATGCGAGTGAGGAGCATACACTCTTAGCTCTTGCCTCCTGTGTAATGACTTGCCTCCTGCTTATCTGTCAGTAGGATGGCCTACTGAAAGAATGGGCAATTTCCAGCAGCGTTGGTAGACTGGTTTGAAGAAGGGAGTGCAATTAGACAGTGAAACCACTTTTTTTCTGTCATCTGTTGCATTGGAAACCAGTGTAGAGAGGCAGTGGGGGAAATTGTCAAATTTTCATGACAAAGGGCTCCACACAAATAGTATTTCCCCTCCCCCACTTCCATCACCACTTATGGGGTTATGGGAAGAAGGCAGGAAAATGGGTTTGGGAGGGAGAGATAGATCAGCCATGATTGAATGGTGGAGTAGACTTGATGGGCCAAATGGCCTAATTCTGCTCCTATCACTTATGACCTTATGACCACTGTGCTAAAAGTTAGATAGTTTGGTTTAAGATTAGACTTTGGTTTATTATTGTCACCTGTACCGAGGTAAGAGTCAAGAGTAGACACAAAATGCTGGAGCAACTCAGCGGGTCAGGCAGCATCTCTACAGAAAAGGTATAGGTGACAGTTATTGATAGTATAGGCGACAGGTCGAGAAACTTGGTGTTTAATTAACGCGTGTACAGAAAGGGAACAATGAAATTCTTATCTGCAGCAGCACAACGGGTTTGTAAATACAATACTTGATACATAACATAATCAACAAAAATTGTTCAATAATACAAAATATAGTGCAAAACATGTCCAAAGTCCCTAATTGCAACCAAGCTGATTTCTAGTCCGTAGGGACCGAGAAAAGCTTTGTTTTGCATGCTGCTGTATTAGATAATACTATATATAAATACAATCAAGTCTGATTCAAGTACAATAGGCAGAACAAAGGGGTATATACAGAGTGCAGAGTATAGTTCTCAGCATTGCAGTGCATCAGTTCCAGAGACAACATCCAATGTCCTCTATTGGGTAGAGTTAAATCATCGTGCGGCATGATTAGATATTTGATTGAGGAGAGATATCCTTCTAAAAATGTAATTGGTCTGGTATTATTTAAATTCACCCGGAGCCAGGTGCTGCGAGTACAAAAAAAAATCAACAAAATAAAAGCATGTTGTGAGGGGGCGAAACCTGTTTCACCTTTCACCCCACCTGCCTCTGCATCCAACAACATCATCCTCTGACATTTCTGTCGCCTCGAGTGATCCTACCACTCAGTCGCATCTTTCCAGCTCCACCCCTTTCCGCCTTCTGCAGAAACAGCTCCATCCACAACTCTATGGTATATTCATCCCTTCCCACTCAAACCACCCCCTCCCCAGGTACTTTCCTCTGCAACTGCAGGAGCTGTAACACTAGTCCCTATACCTCCTTCCTCTTCCCCCGTGCAGGGACCACAATAGTCCTTCTAGGTGAGCAAAGGTGCACCTCATCTACTGTGTCCGGTGCTCCTAATCTGGGCTCTTGTACCTTGGCGAGACGAAACATAGACTTGGCGGTCATTTCCTTGAACACTTGCGCTCAGCCCACCAAGGCCTGATGGTTCTCCCGGTTGCTAACCATTTTAACTCCCCTTCCCACTGACCTTTCTGTCCTAGGCTGCCTCCATTACCAGAGTGAGGCCACATGCTTCACGTGACACCTTGGTACATGTGACAATAATAAACCTAACCCAAAGGAAAGTGTATTTTCCCCCAGTAATATTCTTGTCCAGCATAATGCAGAGTAATTGCAATGTGTCAATTTCATCACTTTACTGTGGAGATCTGAGTTACTGTGGAGACTGTTTTTTATTTAATAGGATAGATTTTGCTGTCTCTGAACAAGCTGGTTCACTGAGCAGTTTAAAAGCTTTCCCCTGAATCTGGCTCACCGCAAGTCACTGATTAGTTTTCTCCATATGAATAACGCTTTGCAACATGCTTTTATTTTGTTGATTTTTTTTTTTCGTACTCGCAGCACCTGGCTCTGGGTGGATTTAAATAATACCAAAGCAATTAAAAGCATTTTGTTCCTTGTTGTCAGATGGCTTGCAATTTATTCAAATGTATTAATTTAACCTGCTGCACATTGCAATTTTTATCTGAATCATTGCTAATTGTAGCAGTGTTGTTGCAAAGAAACAGTCCCCTCACACAGTACCTATGAGAATTTATGCCCCATAAGTCCCATCTCCATTGGCTCAGTCAGTCTACCTTTCTGTATCGCTATTCTTCACCTGCTTACCAAGTCGAGAGTGATTAATTATCATATGTACTTGCAATGGAAGAATTGAATTCTTACTTGCTGCATCTTTGCAAGCCCATTAGCACAGTAGCACAGAGTAGTGTACAGTATCGCGGTACATCACAGTACAACTACATCATGATCACAGTGGCGCAGCGGTAGAGTTGCTGCCTTACAGCGAATGCAGCGCCGTCGACCCGGGTTCGATCCCGACCACGGGCGCTGTCTGCACGGAGTTTGCACGTTCTCCCCGTGACCTGCATGGGTTTTCTCCGAGATCTTCGGTTTCCTCCCACACTCCAAAGATGTACAGGTTTGTACAGGTTACAGGTTAATTGGCTTTTGTTAAATGTAAAAATTGTCCCTAGTGGGTGCAGGATGGTGTTAATGTGCGGCAATTGTTAGTTGGCGTGGAGCCGGTGGGCCGGAGGGCCTGTTTCTACGCTGTATCTCTAAACCAGTGGTTCTTAACCTTTTTGGCACCAGTACGCGCAAACGCGAACAAAATATTGCATGTGGTATGTACCTTTTTTAGGTTTCTAAACATGAGCTCAACAAATTGATATGTTATGTGTGTCCCCTTCAAGACTCCCGGCAAAGGCCCAAATGACCCTCATAGGGGGTCACGACCCCCAGGGTTAAGAACCACTGCTCTCAACTAAACTAATCAAAAATATAATAAAATTAATACTCAGTAATACTTGAATTTCTTTAGTCAGAGGGTGGTGAATCTGTGGAATTATTTGCCAAAGACAACTGTGGAGGCCAAGTCAATTATATTTTTAAGACGGAGATTGATAGATTCTTGTTAAGGATGTCAAGGATTATGGGGAGAGTAGACTTGATGGGCCAAATGGCCTTATTCTGCTCCAAGAACCTATGCGCTTGGTAACCAAATTCTGTAGTGCCGCCCAAACGAAGCCCAGATGAGATAATTGTTGCTGAAGTAGTATTTCATGTGTTCAAGAGCCTGATGGTTGCTGGGAAGAAGCTGTTCTTGAAGCTGGAGATCATGGTTTTCAGACCCCTGTAAAACCTTCCCGATGGTAGAACTAAGATGGGAGTGTGGCGAGGGTGGTGTGGGTCTTTGATATTAACTGTTTTTGAGACAGCATCTCTCTTTAATGGTGAGGAGGTCAGTAGCTGTGATGACCCGGGCAGTGTCTACCACTCTCGGTAGTCTCCTTTTGTTCCTGGTCATTTGCGTTATCGAACCAGGCAATCAAGCAACCATTCGGTATGCTTGCTACCTTGCACCCCTTTCCCAAGTTTCTCCTTGTGAATGCTTCTATGTTAGTAAACTCAGCTACTGTTGGAGACAGCGAGTTCCAAGGTTAAATCACTTCCTGGGTAAATCCATTCAGAGTCAAACAGAGTGGAAACTGGCTCCAAGGCCTAACTTGCCCACATTGACCAACATGCCCACATTGACCAACATGCCCCATTGACACTAGTCCCATCTGCCAGCATGTGGCGCTGTATCCTTTTAAACCTATCCTATCCATGTACCTGTCCAAATGTCTCTTAAACGTTGTGACAGGTCCTACCTCAACTACCTCCTGGCAGCTCTTTCTGTATACCCTCATCCTTTGTGTTCAAGGTTTTAATGTTAACAGTGTCACACCCTTTGTGTTAAATAAAGTTGTCCTTCTGGTTCCTATTAAATCTTTCCCCCCCTCACCTTAAACCTATGTCCTCTGGTTCTTGATTCACCTACTCTGGGTAAAAGTCTAGCATTTACCCTAACTAATCCCCTCATGATCTTGTACACCACTATAAGATCACCCCACATCCTTCTGCGCTCCAACAGAAGATTTACGAGGATGTTGCCACGACTTCAGGGCCTCTTTAGGGAGTGGTTGAGCAGGCTAGGAATCTATTCATTGGAGCGCAGGAGGATAGGTTGATCTTATAGAGGTGTACAAAATCATGAGAGGAATACATCTGGTAAATGCACATTGTCTCTTGCCTAAAGACATGCACACGGATAGGAATAGTTTAGAGGGATATGGGCTTAACACAGGCAGGTGGATTGGTGTAGATAGGACATTTGTGTCGAATGGCCTGCTTCCATGCCATCCGACTAATAAATCAAAAGCTCCTGAGCTGTGTTTGTGGCAGTTGGTTGGGGCGAATTAAGTATTGATCTTTTTTTTTAAAAATCATGATATTTGCAGGGATTTATTTGCTTCGTTATTGTCATCTTCACCAGATGGTGAAAGATTTGCTGAAATGCAATTGAAAACACAACATTTGAGCTTCCAAATCCCAACCAAGGTGAAAATGTGTGTTTAATCTGCAACTTGAGAGGGAGGAGGTAACATCAGCAGTGTCAGTATTGCAGTTGAACAAAGTGGACTATGTTGGCATGAGGGAGTAGCTGGCCAATGTTGACTGGAAAGGGACCCCAGCAGGGATGACGGTGGAACAGCAATGGCAGGTGTTTCAAGGAATAATCCAGAAGATGCAGGGTCATTTCCTTCCAAAGAGGAGGAAAGATTCTAAGGGGAATAAGAGGTGACCATGGCTGACAAGGAAAGTCAAGGACGGTATAGAAATAAAAGAGAAGACATATAACATAGCAAATATAAGCGGGAAGCCAGAGGATTGGGAAACTTTTAAAGATCAACAGAAAGTAACTAAAACAGCAATACGGGGAGAAAAGATGAAGTTTGAAGGTAAGCTAGCCAAGAATATAAAAGAGAATAGTAAAAGCTTCTTCATGGATCATGGAAAACTTTATTGTCATTCAGACCTTGCGGTCTGAACAAAATTTCGTTGCCTGCAGTCATACATATAGTAAATAACAAAACACACAATAAACACATATTTGACATCTGCCACAATGAGTTCACCAGACACCTCCTCACTGTGATGGAAGGCAAAAATCTTGTCTTTGTCTCTTCCCTTCTTGTTTTTCCTCTTCCTCTGCGCTGAGGGGACCCGGGCCTCCGCTGTTGTGACCGCACCTGGTGATGTAAATAAGTCCCGCGGGTGAACCGAGCTCCGCGAGCGGGCCGGTTCAACTCCGCGGCCTGGGGCGGTCGAAGCTGCCGCCCTCCAGTCCAGCGGACGCAGCTGTTGCCGCAGGAGCCCCAGAAAAACAGGTCACCAACCTGTGACCTGCGAGCTCCCGACGATGTCATCCACTGGGCCCGCGGCCGTGCTTCCGAAGTCGCTGCCGCCGCCGCCGCCACCAGAGGGCCGCCGGAACACCGGAATGCCTGGACCCGCCACAGCCCCGAAGTCCCAACCTGTGCTGGTAAGTCCTGGCTGGCTCTGCCTCCGGAACCTCGAGGTCGGTCGCAGTTGGAGGTTGTCAGCTCCGCCATTAGGCCTCAGCGCAGACGGAGACGGGGGATACAACAAGAAAAGTTGCATACCCCCAAAAGGAAGAGACTAAAAATGTTTCTCCCACCCCTCCCACACACATACACTACATAATAACTCAAACTAACGCCAAAACAAGACAAGAAAACAACAAAAAAATAGAAAAACAGACGGACTGCAGGTGAGCCGCTGCTGCCAGGGCAGCGCCGCCACTCCCATCTTTAGGTATGTGAAGAGGAAAAAAATGGTTAAGACAAATGTGGGTCCCTTGAAGACAAACAGGTGAATTTATTATGGGGAACAAGGAAATGGCAGATGAGTTGAACAGGTACTTTGTTTGTGTCTTCCATAGTGAATACAGAGCCAATCTCCCAGATGTACTAGGGGATAGAGGACCTAGGGTGTCAGAGGAACTGAAAGGAATTCACAGGAAATGGTGAATTTAGTAGACTATCAGGAATAGTCAGGAAATGGTGTTTAGTAGACTGATGGGACTGAAGGCTGATGTATCCCAGGGTACTCAAGGAGGTGGCTCTAGAAATTGTGGATGAATTGGTGATCATTTTCCAATGTTCTATAGATTCTGGATCAGTTCCTGTGGATTAGAGGGTAGCTAATGCTATCCCACTTTTCAAGAAAGGAGGGAGAGAGAGCAGGGAATTATAGACCAGTTAGCCTGACATTGATGCTGGAGTAGTTCATCAAAGATGTAATAGCGGCGCATTTGGATAGCAGTAACAGGATCGGTCCGAGTCAGTGTGGATTTACGAAGGGGAAATCATGCTTAACAAATCTTCTGGTATTTTTTGAGGATGTAACAAGTAAAATGGGCAAGGGAGAGCCAATGGATGTGGTGTACCTGGAGTTTCAGAAAGCCTTTAAGGTCCCACACAGGAGATTAGTGGACAAAATTAGAGCACATGGAATTGTGGGTCGGGTAGTGACATGGATAGAAAATTGGTTGGCAGACAGGAAATAAAGAGCAGGGAATAACGGGTCCCTTTAAGAATGGCAGGCAGTGACTTGTCAAGTGCCGCAAGGCTCGGTGCTGTGACCGCATGCAATTTACAATATGCATTAATGATTTAGATGAAGGAAATAACAGTAACATTAGCATATTTGTAGATGACACAATGCTGGATTGCAGTGTGAACTGTGAAGTGGATGCTGTGAGGATGCAGAGTGACTTGGACAGGTTGGGTGAGTGGGCAGATGCATGGCAGATGCAGTATAATGTGGATAAATGTGAGGTTATCCACTTTGGTGGCAAGAATGGGAAGGCAGATTATTATCTGAATGGTGTCAGGTTAGGAAAAGAAGAAGTACAACGAGACCTGGATGTCCTAGTACATTCCCATCACTGAAAGTAAGCATACAGGTACAACAGGCAGTGAAGAAAGCTAATGGCATGTTGGCCTTCATAAAAAGAGGAGTTGAGTATAGGAACAAAGAGGTTCTGCAGTTGTACAGGGCCCTGGTGAGACAACACCTGGAGTATTGTGTGCAGTTTTGGTCTCCTATTTGAGGAAGGCCATTCTTGCTATTGAGGGAGTGCTATTGAGGTAGGTTCATGAGGTTAATTCCCAGGATGGCGGGACTGTCAAATGATGAAAGAATGGAGTGACTGGGCTTGTATTCACTGGAATTTACAAGGATGAGAGGGGATCTTATAGAAAGATATTAAATTGTCACGGGATTGGACACGCTAGATGTAGGAAACATGTTCCCGATGTTGGGGGAATCCAGAACCAGGGGCTACAGTGTAAGAATAAGGGGTAGGCCATTTAGAACTGAGATGGGGGGAAAAACTTTTTCACACAGTTTTGTGAATTTGTGGAATTATCTGCCTCAGAAGGCAATGGAGGCCGATTCTCTGGATGCATTCAAAAGATAGTTAGATGAAGCTCTTAGGGGTAGCGGAATCAAGGGATATGGGGAGAAGGCACTATGGGGTACTGATTGTGGATGATCAGCCATGATCACACTGAATGGCGGTGCTGGCTCGAAGGGCCGAATGGCCTACTACACCTATTTTCTATGTATCTAAATTGTTTCTGCCAGAGGACTGTTTGGTCATGGGTGGAAAAATGGGATTCTGCGCGTTACAATAAATCTAGTTTAATAATATCATAATCCCCACAATTGAGTAAAGAAAAGTATGACATCAGATGCATGAGATTCTTTTGACTGGGCTGGGGCACGGAGCTAGTGAGTTGCTTACCGGGATTAGTAGTCGAGAAAGCTGGACTAATAATCCAGGATACATTTTTGACACCGCCCGGTCCATCACAGGTACTGACTGACCTCCATCGAAGGAATCTAAGGGAGACTTCAGAGATACAGTGTGGAAGCAAACTCTTCGTCCCACTGAGTCCGCACCTACACTAGCACTTTCCGACACATTAGGGATAATTTAAAATTTTACCAAAGCCAATTAACCAACAAACCAGTACGTCTTTGGAGTGTGGGAGGAAACCATGCGGTCACAGCGAGAACGTACAAAGTCTGTGCAGACAGCACCCGTAGTCAGATGGAACCCGGGTCTCTGGCGCTGTGAGGCAGCAACTCTACCGCTGCATCACTGTGCCGCCTCTCAAAAAGGCAGTCAGCATCATCAAAGACCTACACCAATCAGGCTGCACTCTCATCTCACTGCTACCATCGGGAAGATGGGACAGGGGCCTTATAGCGATGACTACCAGGTTCAAGGGCAGCTTCTTCCCAACAACCATCAGGCTCTTGAACGCTGCACGACACTCGCCTCAGCAATTGTGATGGTCTATGGACTGTGTGTTTTGGTTCCTCCATGGACTTTGGTTTTGTGCTACTTTTGGCTGGTTACCTAGTGGCACTGATTTATTCATTTATTATATAGTATCCGTGTGTTATTGCGTTAACTGCTGCCAGTAAGAATGTTATTGTCCGGGTGTCAGCACCAATGATAATTAAACACTGGCTCTGTCGATGCTTGACTCTTGAAATGATCAACCTAAGGGTATTGTGGGATTTGACGGTGAATACCAATTCACTAAAAATGCTCTGTGTCGACAAAGTTTCCTGAAAAGATATTTTGACTAACAAAGGAACTGGAAACTGTGAATAATCTTACAACAGGAGCATACTGAACACAGTGCACTATTCACAATAAGCCCATAAAACATAATCGCATTTTAAGAGTATGAAATCGTCCGCTGCAGACACAGTGGCTGTATTTTATTCACAATCTAGTCTCCAAGACGAGCAATTAAACAAGATATAGTATACTGTCAAGTGTTTTATAACAAATTTATTTATGGATACATCTTTATACATAGGCAGAGTTTATATTTATTAGGTGTAGCATGAATAATAATGCATGATCTTGTTTTAATCATCGTGGCAAGAGTATTTAATTGTCATCTGTACTGACAACAGAAGTGAAATTTGTACTTGCTGAGGCTTTGCAAACCCACTATTGCAAGATACAATAATCAGTAACAGAAGGCAACCTGACCATTATAGTGCAAAACAAGCCTACAGTGGACCACAGTTCCTGAGGTCAGTGTTGTGCAGAACATGAACCCAATGGGTGCTGGGAAGAAGCTTTAGTTTACTTTCGAGATATAGCGTGGAAACAGGCATTCCGGCCAACCGAGTCCACATCGACCAGCGATTAGCCCCACACTCTAGGACTATACTACACACAAGGTACAATTTCCGGAAGTCAATAGATCTACAAACCTGCACGTCTTTGGAATAAGGGAAGAAACCGGAGCACCTGGAGAAAACCCACGCGGTCATGGAGAACATACAGACTGCACTTGTGATCAGGATCAAACCCAGGTCGCTGGCGTTGTAAGGCAGCAATTCTATCAGTACGCCACTGTGCCGCCCTGTCCTTGAACCTGGTGGTCACATTTTTCAGACTCTTGCATCACCTTCCTGCTGGTAGTAGCGAAATAAGAGCATGGCCAGGGTGGTGTGGGTCCTTGATGATTCTGGCTGCCTTTTCGAGGCAGCACTTCCTGTAGATCCCTTCGATGATGGGGAGGTCAGTACCAATGATGGAGCGGGCAGTGTCTACTTGTGCAAACAAAGCACGATAGCGAAGCTGCCTTGTATAACCTGATGCAAATTTAACATTTTAAGAGATTTTAATTTCTGGAGCACAAAACACTTAGAACATAATATTAACTACTTAGCATCAGCAAAAGTTTCTATCTAATCTTCCTTTTTATGGTTAACGATAATACTGATTTACTCTTATGATTTTTTTTTTTTCAAGATTATTCCATCATTTTATCCAAATCCAAGGTTATCCTTGCCTATGCAACTAATCTCCTGAATCATTCCCCAATCTTCCCATCTAAATGCCTTCCTTTCAAAATACATTTTCAAACTGTTGAATTCTTTTGACCAAAGCCCTTTAAATTTCTTATAACAAATCATGAACACATAATTTGGCAATATCTGAATCGGTTTGGGCTGTGTCTATGGAAACTTGCAGCTATTTCTTGGTCCACCTGCTGTTTTGACACTTGGTTCCTGCTGTTTAGACTATTGAAACAAGACCTGTTGTTCTTGCTGTCAAGAAAAGGCTGACCCTATTTTTTCTCTGTCAGATCTGTTGCTGTGGTGAAATTGTTCTGTAGAAGCTTGCGCTTAAAACTAAATGCCTGCTGTACACATTGTTTTAGTCTGTCTAAAGTAGCTGGGGCAGCACAGTGCTGAGCGGTGGAGTTGCTGCCTTACAATGCCTGAGACCCAGGTTCAATCCTGACTACGGGTGTTGTCTGTACAGAGTTTGTGCATTCCCCCTGTGACCATGTGGGTTTTCTCCGGGTGCTCAGGTTTCCTCCCACTCCAATGATGTACAGTTTATTAGGTTAATTAGCTTCTGTAAATTGCCCCTAGTGTGTAGGATAGTACTAGTGTACGGCACAGGTCGGCATAGTGTACGACTCGGCGGGCTGAAGGGACCTGTTTCCGTGCTGTATCTCAAGTCTAAGGTGATTTTGTTTTTGTCCCCACTGAGATATACTTGAAAATTGGTTGACATTTACAACATGGTTGAAAAAATACTGTCTTGTTCCCATGGCCCCATGCACAATAATTAACATATCTAACTTATGCAAAGCCAGAAGAATTCAACAGGTCAAACAGCATCTGTGGAGGGGATGGATAAGTACTGTTTCGAGTTGGGCCCATTTAGTTTAGAGATGCAGTGAGGAAACGGGCCCTTTGGCCCACCAGTACATGAGCACTAGCCTATACTCGGGACAATTTGCATCCTTTAGTGAAGACAAACCTGTAGGCCTTTTGTGTGTGGGAGGAAACGAGAGCATCTGGTGACAACCCAGGCAGTCATGAGAAGAATGTGCAAACTTTGGACAGACAACACCCGTAGTCAGGATCGAACCCGGGTGTCTGACGCTGTAAGGCAGCAACTCTACTGCTGCGCCATCATGCTGCCCCTTCTTTAGAATAACCGTATTAGGGAAGCGAAACCTTTAACAGAGATGGGGGGAGGACAAAGTGGGATGGGGTCCTGTGTGTTAAAACTCTCCTGTTTATTCATGATCTTGCATTCTATACCGAGGTACAGTGAAAAGATTTGTTCTGCATGCTATCCAATCAGATCAGACAATACGATACATAAATATAATCAAGTTGAACCCAAGTACAACAGATAGAGCAAAGGGGGACGATTCGGAGTTCAGAATATAGATCTCTGCATCGTCATGCATCAGTTCCATAGCTTGGGCGATCGTTTCATTGGCATCTTATTCCCCCGGTTTTAAACAAAAACTCAATTAAAATTTCACTGACGGCTGTGATGGGATGCGAACACATGTCTCTGGAACATAATTCCACACCTCTGGGTTACAACATCCCCAGCATGACCACGATTACCATAAACCCTGTGGTTTTGCAGGTTTTGCATAATTGGATCATTTGTCATTGCCTTGGAAGCTGATCAAGTTTGTACAGGGACTGGCACTGTGATCTTCTAAATAAAAGATTATCATATGGTCCTTCAGCAAGATGGCAATATTGCTCTTTTATTCATTTCTCCTTAACTTGCTCTATCTATTCTTAGTTCATGACCTTTCCTAGGCTGTGCTCATTCTGACTCCATTCTTTTGCTTAAATCACTCATCCCTTTCAATCTCTTAAATTCTGTCCATGCATCTATCTACTAATTTGTCATGTTTCTCTGGAATCCACAACCCAGTTCATTTCACTCCTTGGTGTTAGAGATAGTCCATGGAAACGGGCCTAATGCGGCCAAACCGACCAATCATCTGCTAACACTATCCTGCACTCTCAGGTAACTTTAATTAAGCCAATTACCGTACAAACCTGCAGGTCTTTGGAGTGTGGGAAGAAACCGGAGCACTTGGAAAAAACACAAGCGGACACAGGGAGAACGTACAAACTCCGTACAGACAGCACGCTTCGGATCAAACCCGAGTCTCTGGCGCTGTAAGGCAGCAACTCTACCGCTGCGTCACTGTGCCACCCACTGTGATCAAATTATGCCATCCATTCCATTGAATAAAAAGACAGTTTTGCTTATCAATGGAACATTCCTGATACTGCTTTATAGTGTCTTTGTTCAGTTAATAGCCTCCATGACAAAATGTCTGTATCCCTTGGTTCTTCATTCATGATGTTAAAATTAATCTTCACACTTTAGGCTTTGAGACATTAGAGATGCAGCGCAGAAACAGGCCCTTTGGCTCACCGAGTCCACGCGGCCAGCGATCGCCCTGTACCCTAGTACTGTCCCACACACTAGGGACAATTTACCAAAACCAATTAACCTACAAACCTGCATGTCTTTGAAGTGTGGGAGGAAGCTGAAGTATCACAGTGGTCACAGGGAGACCGTATAAATTCTGTTCAGACAGCATTTGTAGTCCGGATCGAAGCACGGTCTCTGGCGCTGTGAGGCAGCAACTCTAACGCTGCGCCATTGTGCTGTCTTTGCGTTCACATTATTGCCCCAAATCTCAACCTCTTCTTCCTTCCCGAAGTGGTTTAAGACGGAACTGCAGATGCTGGAAAAACGAAGGTAGACAAAAATGCAGGAGAAACTCAGCGGGTGAGGCAGCATCTATGGTGCAAAGGAAATAGGCAACATTTTGGTTTGAGACCCTTCAGACTGTCTGAAGAAGGGTCTCGACCCGAAACGTTGCCTATTTCTTTCGCTCCATTGATGCTGCCTCACCCGCTGAGTTTCTCCAGCATTTTTGTCTACCTTCCTTCCCGATGGTTCATTTTCCAAATCTTTACCACAAAAATAGATGGGATCATCAAACATTTAACCCTTATTTTCATCAATTTGTATTTCTGGCAAAACAGACTGGCATGAAAACGCTGTCAAGAAGAGTGAGCTTTGCCTCTTTTTTCCGCTCTGAATGGATCATGGTAAATACAAAAATATTAATTTGTGTAAATAAAAGTTGTTTGAACTCATCAATTTTTTTCTGTAGAGAATAGAGTTGTAGACATACAGCACATAAATAGGAACTTCAACCCAACTTGTCCAAGCCGGCCAAGATGCCCCGTGATCTCTAGTCCCACATGCCCACGTTTGGCCCTTATCCATCTCAAACCTTTTCAAGCGTGTTTTCAAATATTGTTATAGTACCTGCCTCAACGACCTCCTCTGTCATCTCGTTCCATAAACCAACCACCCTCTGTGTGAATGGAATCTCAAGAAGAAAGAAGAACGTTTGAGATCTGAGGCAATATTGCAACAAGGCCATTACTTAGTCACCCGAGTTTGTTCTTTAACATCCAAACTGTTTTTCACATTGGTTTAGAAAGCATGAGACATGGCTTCAGATGAAACCCGTGTCGCCATCTACGGTATGTATCGTCTTTGCTCAATTTCATCAGTGCCACAAATGTCATCTCTCGCTTATCAACAAGACTGCCTTTCAGGCTATTTAATTGACATCCATCTTCCGCTGCAGAATGCGGCCTGGATGTTTAAAAACAGAAGTAGAAGGAGACTTTTAGGACAGACAGCTGCGTAAATGATTAAAACTATCAAGTGCTTCTCTGCTCTTTTTTTGACAAATGGATAATTATTTTTCTGACATTTTTAAAGCAAGCTGTATGTGGGCCTCATAATTTGTATAATATGACTGATCGACCGAATTCCAGGTATAAATATCGCTCCTCTGTTACTGTGGTAAGATTTTTAAGAATTGCATATTATGTCAAGATTTCCAAATACTGATTAGCTCAGTTATTTCTGAAGTGGAGGTGCTCAAAATTGCCGACTCTTTGAGGAGGCCATTAATGATTTGTAAAACCTTTTCTGATCTTGTGCTTATTTTTCAATGGAGATTGACTTTCAGATGTGAACCTTCTTTCCTGGGCATAAGAACACTTTGACCGAGGAAACAGCTTGGGAATTTATGCTGAATGAACAAAGATTAGAAATAAAGAACTGCAGATGCTGGTTAATGCACAAAAGGACTCAGTGCTGGAGTAACTCAGCAGGTCAGGCAGCATCTCTGCAAAACATGGATAAGTGACGTCTCAGGTGGAGACCCTTCTCCAGACCCTGAAAACGGATCCCAACCTGAAATATCACCTATCCATGTTCTCCAAAGATGCTGCCTGACCACTTATTTGACGTCATAATTGACATGAACAAATCTTACTTTGTTTATCCAGGATTACAGGATTATTAATTGGGATGGGGATGGTAGTGGGGGGGGGGTGTGGGTTGGTGGATAGGAATAGCATGAAACAGAATTCCTGAAAGGACCTCATGTTTGTTTTGTGGCAGGGATAGCGTGTGGGGCCAAATAATTATATTATTTATGTGGATGGTTACTGTTGAGCTTGTTTTTTGTGGCCTTTTAGATATTTAAATTTCCTGATATATCAACATAGAATTAATTCTGGGGAAAGACACAAAGTGTTGGAGTATCAGCGGGTCAGGCGGCATACCCAGAGAACATTGATAGGTGACGTTTCGGGTCAGGGTCCTTCTTCAGACTGATTCCGTCTGAAGGGCGGCCCAGTGGCGCAGCGGTAAAGTTGCTTCCTTGCAGCGCCAGAGACCCGGGTTCGAACCTGACTACGGGCGCTGTCTGTATGGAGTTTGCACCTTCTCCAAGGTTTATTGGACCTTCTCCAGAGGGTTTTATTGTCATGTGCCCCAGAGAGGACAATGACATTCTTGCTTGCTGCAGCACAACAGAATATGTAAACATAATACAGAACAGGAGATAAAAGTTCAGTGTGTCTATATACCATAGACCATATATTACACAATAAAAAAACAGATAAAGTGCAATAGACTGTTATTGTTCAGCGCTTGTTTGATGTTGTGTTTAATAGCCTGATGGCTGTGGGGAAGAAGCTGTTCTTGAACCTGGATGTTCCAGATTTCAAGCTCCTGTACCTTCTTCTCGATGGCAACGGAGCGATGAGTGTGTGGCCAGGATGGTGTGGGTCTTTGATGATGCTGGCTGCCTTTTTGAGGCAGTGACTGTGATACATCCCTTTGATGGTGGGGAGGTCAGGGCCAACGATGGACTGGGCAGTGGTCACAACGTTCTGCATTCTTTTCTGCTCCTGGACATTCAAGTTGCTGAACCAAGCCATGATGCAACCGGTCAGAATGCTCTCTACTGTGCACCTGTAGAAGTTCGAGAGAGTCCTCCTTGACATACCGACTCTCCGTAATCTTCCTGGGAAGTGGAGGCGCTGATGTGCTTTCTTTATAATTGCATCAGTGTGCTGGGACCAGGAAAGATCTTTGGAAATATGCACGCCCAGGGATTTGAAGTCCTTGACCCTTTCCACCATCGTCCCATTGATATAAATGAGATTGTGGGTCCCTATCCTACCCCTTCCAATGTCCACAGTCAGTTCCTTGATTTTGCTGGTGTTGAGAGCCAGGTTGTTATGCTGGTACCATTTGGTCAAATGGTCGATCTCACTTCTATACTGTGACTCATCTCCATCAGTGATTCGTCACACAACAGTGGCGTCGTCGGCGAACTTGATGATGGAGTTCGCACTATGACCGGCTATGCAGTCATGAGTATAGAGTGAGTACAGCAGGGGGCTGAGCACGCATCCTTGAGGTGCTCCCGTGCTGATTGTTATCAAAGATGTCACATTTCCACCAACACGGACAGACTGTGGTCTGTGGATGAGGAAGTCGAGAATCCAATTGCAGAGGGATGCACAGAGACCCAGATCCGTTAGCTTGGTAAACAGCTTGGAGGGGATGATGGTATTAAACGCCGAGCTGTAGTCTATGAACAACAGCCTGACATATGAGTTTTTGTGGTCCAGAGAGGAGTGGAGAACCATCAAGATCGCATCCACCGTTGACCTGTTGTGATGGTAAGCGAACTGCAGTGGGTCGAGGTTCATGTCGAGGTAGGAGTTGATGTGCGCCATAACCAACCCTGCAACTGCATGGGTTTTCTCCAGGTGCTCCGTTTTTCTTTCACGCTCAAGATGTACAGGTTAATTGGCTTCAGTAAATAACATTGTAAAATTGTTGGTGTGTAGGATAGCAATATTGTACGGGGTGATCGCTGGTCAGCGTGGATTCGGTGGGCCAAAGGGCCTGTTTCCACACTATCTCTAAAGTCATAAGTTCAAAGAAGGGTCCCAATTCAAAATGTCACCTATCCATATTCTCCAGACTCCAGCAATTTGCCTTTCCTTGGTAAACCAGCATCTGCAGTTCTTTGTTTCTAGAATTATTTCTATCTACTTGTCACCCGTTCTGTGTGATGCATCATTCATTCTATTGGAAATCAATGTCTCACCTATTAATCTCTCAACATGTTCATTAGTATTCACTGAAATATGCAACCTTTCTTGTCAAGTTCTCCATTGTATACCATTTTAAGGCAGGCACGTAATTTGCAAAGTTGTAAATATTTTTAGCTGTCCATGTTATAAATCCAGTAATTCTGTGTTGATTTATTTACTGCAATTGAGCTACTATCTTTAATTTTATTATTGCTTGACATTTGAAAGAATTAGTTCCAGATTTGTGAAACTATCACTCTACCGAACCAAATTCTATCATAATTGGATTATTTCGAAGAGCATTTGGTTGGACTTTTGCTGATGTCTCATCGTGTATGGTGCATGTTGAGCATGGCTATGGAAATTTGAGTTGTTGTCTATAAAATTCTCATTATTCTCGGGCAATGGATACAGGTTCCTGAAACTCAATGCCTGGAAAACAGTTAAGCCCAGAAATTAGATTTATAAAGCTACTAAGTGGCCCAAAATCAATTTTACCTGGGAGAGATCAATTTAGCCATTGTACCTGGCTAGAATTGATTGACTTTAGACTTTAGAGAGACAGCACAGAAACAGGCCCACGGAGTCCGTGCTGACCAGTGATCACCCGGTGCACTGACACCATCCTGTACACCAGGGACAATTTACAATTTTGCTGAAGCCATTAGCCTACAAACCTGCACGTCTTTGGAGTGTGGGAGGAAGCCGGTGCATTCGGAGGAACCCCACACGGTAACAGGGAGAACATACAAACTATACAGACAGCTCCCGTTGTCAGGATTGAACCTAGGTCTCCGGAGCTGAAAGGCTGCAGCTCTACCGCTGCGCCACTGTGCTGGTTCTTTTATGTTTTGATTGAAAGATTCTACATGGAAATGAGCCCTTTGGCCCACTAATCAGCCAAGCTAACTCATCAACCTTGCTCGAAGAACCAAAGAGGAACTCGATGGGCCGAAACAGCCTTTCTGGAAGGAATGGAGAGACAAAGTCTCGAGTTGGGACCCTCCTTTAGAGTGCTCATGCCAAAGGCAGGTTCCCACCTGAAACAACGCCTGCCCATGCGGCCTGACCCACTTAGTTCCTCTAGACCTTTATGTTTTGCCCGGTATTCCAGCAAATACTCTCTTGTATCGCTACATATTTTTTATTTTGAGAGTCTTGATTTGGTGGCGGCGCAGAATTAAACCATGTGTAAGAGTGCAAAAGTAGGTGAGGTCTGAATCCTTCACTTAGGAGTTCAGACTGAAATAGATGTCTGATCACACTATCTTACCCTTCCGTATCTCGGCGTTTCCCTCTCCCTTGACTCTCAGTCTGAAGAAGTGTCTCGACCCGAAATGTCAATCCGTTCCTTCTATCCAGATATGTTCCCTGTCCTGCTGAGTTACGCCAGCAGTTTTGTGTCTATCTTCAGTGTAAACCAGCATCTGCAGTTCCTTCCTACACAATAACAGGTGCACAAGTATTGCCCGTACCCACTAGATATTGTCCCAGTGACTTCAGGAGGACATTATCAACAGATAATTGATTGTATGCAGCTTACTTTGTGCAAATGAACAATTTCTACTCCTTGAACTCTAGTGCCCTGTTTAGCAAATGGTGACGTTGGTACATGTACCTTTGCTAGAAATCCAGCATGTGAAACATTTGATGCACTTCAAGAAACCACCTTCTCCCTATTAAATGTATTATTTTACACATTCTCCACCAGATTCCTGAAGGACAAATATTTCAGGAACAATTGCACGTCACGAATTTCAAGATGTCATCTTTTCTCCACTTTTGATTGAAAGATAGAGCATGGAAACAGGCCCTTTGACCCACTGAGTTGATGCCAACCATCGATCAGCCGTTCACACTAATTCAATGATATCTCACTTTTCCATCCACTCCCTACACGGTATGGCAAATATTATAGAGGGCCAATTAACCTGCAAACCTGAACATCTTATTGCGCTACTCTTTCATGTTTTTAAGTTGTGTCCATGTGGATATTCATTGTGAAATAAATGATTGTGATTAGCTGAACTGTGATTAGCAGAATGAGTGTAATGGATATTATGTTGGCCCTTGCTCGAGATCTCTTCAAATTCTGAGTCTCACTAGAGTTTTTCTTATTCAGAAACTGGAAAGGAAGAGGTTAGATGGGATCTCGATGGACTGCAGATGATGGAATCTTGAGCAAAAACACAAAGTACTGGAGGAAGTCGGTCAGGTCAGGCCAGGCAGCATCTGAAGAAATGGATAGAAGTCTTTTTGGGTTAGGACCCTTCAAATTCATCCAACTACAAAATCCACAAGCAGGACTGCCCTGGCAGACCCATTGTTTCTGCCTGCTCCTGCCCCACCAAACTCCACTCCACATACCTCTGTTCCATCGTGTCCACCCCCCACCCCCCATCCAGTCCCTTCCAACCTCCATCCAAAACTCCAGCACTCCAATCTGAAACGTCACCTGGCCATTTTCTCCAGAGATGCTGCCTGTCCTGCTGAGTTACTCCAACACTTTTTTGGCCCTTTCCAAGACTCCTCACATGGTCTTCAACACTTCAATAGCTTTCAATTCTGAGCCCCCCCCCCCCCCCCCGACTTTCCCCCCATAGATGCTGCCTGACCTGCTGAGTTCCTCCAGTGCTTTGTGTGCTTTGCTGAAGGTTCCAGCATCTGCATGCTGCCGAAGGGTTTAGTGCCCCTGCTAGCATGGGGGGAAATAATTTCCTGCCGTGATGTTCCACACGGTGATCCTATCAGAGACTGCTGAAACTCATCACAGAATTCAGCCTTCAGCAATCATGGGATTAGATCCTCGAGCAATTAAACTCTCACAGCGACACTTCCACACTATTAACTATGGGGATTTCAAATACTCTTTGATCTATCACCACTGAGGTTTTACACCACCATCCTACTTGACAACTGAAGTCTCATTTAGCAGGAACTAATCTCTGCTAGCAGGTACAGGCAAGTCTGCAGCCTATTCTGCTATTGTGATACATTTAGACTCTTTATTAAGACTGGAGTCATAGTGGCCTTTAGCACAGAAACAGGACCTTCAGCTCCACTCGTCCACACTGACCAAGAAGCCCCATCCCATTTCCCCTCATGTGGCACCTATTCCTCTAAACCTTTCCAAAACAAACAATAATTTATTAAGGTAGAAACGAGGAACTGCAGATGCTGATAACCAACTCCAGTTAATTATGTTCTTGCGTTACTCAATCCTAAATCATTTAACTTCACATCATAATTATATCGATTAGTAAGGGTGTCGGGCGTTATGGGGCGAAGGCAGGAGAATGGGTTGAGAGGGAAAGATAGATCAGCCATGATTGAATGTCGACTTGATGGGCCTAATGGCCTAATTCTGCTCCTAGAAATTATGAGCTCACAAACTATAATTGAGATGCCAGGAACTGCCAATGCTGGTTAATTAAAAAAGCAACGATGTGTTTGAGTAACTCTGCAGGTCAGACAGCATCTCTGGATAACATGGATAGGTGATGTTTCAGGTCGGGAACCTTCTTCAGACTCTATTGCGGTTGGGATCCAACTTAAGAGGGCTCCCGACTCAACTTCCCCAATCCATATTCTGTCTGAAGAAGGATCTCAACTTAAAACATCTCTTGTCCATGTTTCCCAGAGATGCTGCGTCACCTACAAAGCAGGCACGTGCCGTGCGTAATCAGCCAGGGTAGGCAGTGGCTTTTAAAAATCTTGAAAACCGCGCATGCGCAGATTATTCGCTCCCCGGTGAGCTGTCAGTCGGCTTTTTTTAAATCTTGAAACTGCGCATGCGCACATTGTTCCCTCCCCGGTAAACTGCCGGTCGGCATTTTTTTAATCTTGAAAACCGCGCATTCGCACATTGTTCCCTCACCGGTGAACTGTCATTCGGCTATTTTTAAATCGTGGAAACCGCGCATGCGCAGATTGTTCTCTCGACTTTTATCATGTAATTTGTTTTCAATAGGTCCTATCTCTTAATAAAGTATTTAAAAACATATAGCTCAAATAAAATTTACTTACCATATTATTTGTGCACAAAATCCATTCTGCAGCAAAAATATCCATAAGGTTGCTTCGTGAAACGCTTCAGGTAATCACTATCCACCGTTGAAAATCCCGCTAAGAAACTTGCGCATGCGCAGTAGGCTGGTGCGCATGCGCAGTGCGCAACGCAGCACAGGCACGCAGTTCACAGTGTGAAGGCAGAGTTTCAGCTGCCTTTACGGACCGCTCACACTGATGGCTTGAAGCAGCGTCGACGGCACGTGAGTAGCACATACTTCCGCGTTTAAAACGTACTGCTGATGAAAGGCACGGGAGAATTATGCCTCGCTAAGAGATTGATCTCTTAGGGAGGCATAATTTTCCCGTGACTTTACTATTTATGACCATTTTATATATGTTTTATATATATTATATTTATATATAAAATAATTACTATTTTATAATTTTAGTCAGGGTAGGCACTGCCTACCTTGCCTACCCTGACGGCACGTGCCTGCTACAAAGTTGGTCTGCTACTTTGGGTATTTACTTAGTGAGGACGCAGTGTTTTAAAACCTTTCTTTTAAATGAGAACTACATTTATAATCAACATAATTTAATTATTCACTAATTCGGGTGGTTCTATTGATCTAATATTTTATTCTTCAGATGCTACTCCACGAAGCATAGAGTGTAATTGTAGTACTTTCATTAGCGCTAGAAGCGACATTTTTCAAGCTGTAAATTAGAAAGCTGTTGGGCCAGTGTAGCAGGCAAGTCACTTGATGTTCTCTAATGAATTCATCTGCACTGAAAAGAAGGGCTGCATGGATCATGGCCCAGAAGCTTCTGCTAGTGGAAACGTTTGTCTTGTCGCTCTTGTCTACGCTGGGCTTAACAGGGTTTGTGGAGGGAGCTTTGTAGGCAGAGGCAGCTCCCACAGGTGCGGCCCATACACTTTTTTAAATCCCACAACAAGGAGATTGGAAGAGGCTGGAGGAACCCAGTGGTCAGGCAGCAAGTGGAGGCAGAATGATGATCGATATTTTGCACATTTTGCCAATTTATGTTTTTTTGATATGACCGTGTTTTTTTTTTAGAGGTACACTGTGCCTATTGACCCGCCAAGACCAGCAATCACCCATATGCTAGTTCTATCCCACCCACTAGGGACAATTTACAGAAACCAATTAACCTGCAAACCTGCGTGCCTTTAAAATGTGGGAGGAAACCAGAGCACTTGGAGAAAACACGTGGTCACAGGGAAATTGTACATACTTTTCTTAGACACAAAGTGCTGGAGTAACTCAGGCAGCATCTCTGGAGAAAAATAATAGATGACATGTTGGGTCAGGACTCTTCATCAGTCCCGATTCAAAACGTCACCTATCCTTTTTCTCCAGAGATACTGCCTGAGCAGCTAAGTTACTCCAGCAGTCTCTGTCTATCTTTGGTATAAATGAGCATCTGCAGTTCTTTGTTTCTACATACAAACATTTTTTTTTATTGGAACAACTCAATGGCAGGGTAAGCCTTGAGTGGCAGACATTGGATTATCCATGTTTTGTTTTGTAAATTTGATCTTTGAATCAAAATTTCTATTCCTACTTGTGGAGGGGGAGGAAGAGGAGACAGGGTGCCAGAAATTGAGTTGTCAGGATGTGAAATAGCACCCACCCACTGTTCTCGTCTGACTGCAGTGCAGACAACAACGTATTTATCTGGAGAAAGGCAGTGTGCGTAGGCCAAGCTACCAGAGAATGGCTCTGCTGCAAAGTGACTGATAGCTGAAGCCCCGGAAGGGGACAGGACTCCCGATCGGTGTCAAGGTCACTTCAGATCTGAACTCCTATACATTAGGTACTGTCCTGGCTGCCACAGGCAGATCAAATAACATCAGCCCGTCTGCAAAGCACAGATGTCCAACCTAATGGGTGTTCTATTGTTTGTTAACAAATTCTATTATTAGTGCTCACCATTTTATTCCAATTTTCACTTCAATTTATCTCACTTAGTTTGTTTTTATTCAATTTGATATTGATTTTTTTTTCTCGCTCTTTCCATCCATGGCCCTGCTTGGACCTAATAATGTTAAAGTTGATGCTTCCCAAATATTTCCCTGTCGCTCTTTTCAATACCTGCCCTAGTTAATTGCCCCAGCACCTCATCTTTCCAGCAGTCACAGAGATCCAAACTTTGTGCAGGTCATTGGACTTTTTTTCTTTTTCTTAACTTTTTAACTTGTGTGTCCTGCAATATACTTATGTATAAGGTAGACAAAAGTGCTGGAGAAACTCAGTGGGTGCAGCAGCATCTATGGAGCGAAGGAAATAGGCAACATTTCGGGCCAAACCCCTTCTTCAGACTATACTTATGTATACTTATGTATAGTTGCCAACTCTCTTATTGCTGCCTTTTTCCCCCATTGACACACTAAATCCTTTATGCGCAAGGCAAAATCGCAATAAATGCGATAGAATGCATTCCCCTTTTTAAGGATTTAGAAAAATCTATTGCTTTTCTGTTTTCCTTTCTCTACCTTTCTTCCATTCTGTCCTTTGTTTTATTTAAATTGAGTTATTTTAGTTCCACACAAGCTACCTTCTTAAGGTAGAAACAAGGAACTGCAGATGGTGGTTTACAAAAATGGATACCAGGCTGGAGTAACTGAGCAGGTCAGGCAGCATCTCTGGAGAACATGGATAGGTGATGTTTTCGGTCGAGACTCTTCTTCAGATGCTTTAGTTTTATATTTAACTTTCCATTTGCGAAGCGGCCCTCTGATACAGAAGGGAAAAGTTGTCAGGTCGTCTAAAGTTAAATCGCATTTGAAGTCCAAGTAGGTCCAATGTTAACTCATGGTTTGATGCAGAACTGTATTTTTGTCACAAAGCTCTGTATCCCACCCTGAGTCAGGACACCATTAGAGGCCAGTGCAAATTTGACAATCAGCTGCACTGCTGGAGGTGCAATCTTTTGGATGAGGTGTCGGCTCGAAACCTAATCTTCCTTGGAAAGTGGATGGAAGATGCATCAATCAATGGAGCCGATGGAGCACGTCAGCACAACACTGCAGATGCTGGAAGTTTGAAATAAAAGCAGAAAGTTCGAACTACTCAGGAGGTCGGGAGGTATCTGTGGAGAGAAAAGTGCAGTTGTTTTGGGTCAATAAGCTCTCATCATGTCCAAGGGCTTTTTATTTCATTACTGTTTGTAAGACATTGTACAAATTGGCTGCTACTGTTCCTGACACTACATGAGGAAGTGAGTACTGCTCGTGCTGGAAATATGAAATAAAAACAAAACAAGATATTCACGACAAGTCAGTCAGTGTCTGTGAACCAGATCAACATTTATCCATGTTCTCCAGAGATGCTGCCTGGCCTGTTGAGTTAATCCAGCACTTTGTGTCTTTTCTTTGTAAACCAGCATCTATAGTTCCTCATTTCTACATTTTGACTGGTCCACTGCAAAATCTCCTCAACATCTACCTGCTCTGGTCAAGTTCTCCTCCACTCTCCATCGGGAGTTCTGTTGGGGCGGCGCAGTGGTGCCTTAACGCGCCAGAGAGCTGGGTTCGATCCTGACTACGGGTGCTGTCTGCACGGAGTTTGTTCATTACCCCTATGACCTGAGTGCATTTTCTCCGGGTGCTCGGGTTTCCTAAACACACTCCAAGGACATATAGGTTTGTAGATTAATTGGCTTCGGTAAGTTGTAAAATTGTCCCTAATATGTAAGGTAGTGCTAGAGTACAGGGTTGGTTTCAGCGAAAGATGGGTGTGTGTTACCTTGGCTGGTCTGGTGAACTTGCAGCTGTTCATAAATTTCCTCAAACCTTTCAACTGGTCACTACCACTCCCTGGGTTCTTGGAGCACTTATGACTCCCAAAATGGACCTGGTTTACCTGACACAACTTTCCAATGCCCCGCCTAGAAACTGGAGTGTCCCCTGGAAGTCTCCATTGAAAACTCGTGTCCCATTCACCATAGCGGGCCGGTTTCAACTCGCTATCACCAACGTGTGAAGTTGCTCATCGTGTTCTGTCGGTACATGAGCAGTGACGGAAATTGCTATCAAAATATGGAGGGGACAAGGGGGGACACAATTTCTCGGCGGCCGCGCCCACATGTGCACAATCACACACACGCGAGGCTTCGAAGGCTTCTGCCGTGGACCCTGTGAACGGTAATTACAGCTTAATCCAGTGCCAAAATGCAGCTTAACTCTGCCTGTCTCGCCGGGTTAACCTACAGCCCTGCCTGGACTGACGGGACACCAGTCCGGAGCCGTGGAGCTAGCGCTGCTTCTCTGCACTGGCTGTAAGCCTGGACCATATTTCCCTTAAGTCCAGGCAGGGCTGTAGGTTAACCCAGCGGGCCAGGCAGAGTTGAGCTGGGTTTAGCGCTGCTTCTCTGCGCTGGCTGTGGGCCTGGGGGCACCGCGCCTGTCTGTCTCCCGACGTCTCTGGCCACCCCGGGAGTGGATGGGTGGGGGGGGGGCACTCGGGTGGGGACGCGGATGGTCCGTTGCCGGTTCGGCAGTGATTGCAGTGCCGGAGAGCCGGCCGGGATCGATCCTGGCTGCAGATGAGGCGCAGGTCTGGGTCCAGCAAAGATCCGCTATAGGATCTTTGGTATCAGGGCTGCTGTTGTGACCCTATGACCTGGGCACGTCTCCCTCCTCCAATGATCGTGCTGAATCATCATGTCCTGCCCCCATTGCCTGCTGACCGACGTCTCTCTCGTCCAATCGGCGCTCGATCATCAGTCCCTCTCCCACTGTCTCGCGGAGATTTCGCCGGGTTTTAAAATCCGGATTACAAAAAAAGGGAATATCGTCCCCCACCTCTCAAAACAGGGGGGGGGTGTCCCCCCCCTGGCCCCCCTGGGATTTCTCACTGAGATCCTCTTTGAGACGTGTTGTTGTCACTGTGGGAGAACCCTCAGTGTGACAGACAATTGAAACACTACACACCTCTGGTCACGTGCATGTCCATGCATCCTTCTAGTCTTGAGATGCCAATCAAAACAGATCCAGCGGTAGTAATTTTGGTTTCGAGATACAGGGCGGAAACAGGTCTTCAGCCCACCGAGTCTGTTCTGACCAGTGATCCCTGCACACTAGCACCATCCTACACACTAGGGAAAATTTACAATCTTTACTGAAGCCAATTAACCTACAAACTTGTAAATCTTTGGAGTGTGGGAGGAAACTGGAGCACCTGGAGAAAACCCACGCGGTCACGGGGAGATTGTACAAACTTTGTACAGACAACGCCCGTAGTCGGGATCGTGCCTGGGTCTCTGGCGCTGTAACGAAGCTACTCTATTGCTGCGCATCCATGCCATCCCCTAGATCAAAGAATGTTGATTTCTCTAATTTCAAATAACTCTTGCATCTATTCACTATTCTTTGTATCCCTCTCTTTAGCACACCTTCTTCAGCCAACAATGGGACATTGTGAACTCCACCCCTCCTGAGGTCATCTGTTGCTGGCCTTTTCTCACCTCCAGTTTCCCCACCCCTCCCCCCACCTCTATCTTTCAGTCTAAAGAAGGGTCATGATCGGAAATGTCACCTATTACCTTTTCTCCAGAGATGGTGCCTGACCCGTGGAGTTACTCCAACATTTTAGTGTCTATCTTTGGTATAAACCAGCATCTGCAGTCCCTTCCTACACTAAACGGATCATGTCCTTGTTTCCTGACTGAAATAGGGTCGAATGTGTAACATCTAGAATATCTCAATATCTGCGCACAGGTGTGAATATTAGCAGTTGTATAAAGACACAGGAGCCTGTTTAAAAAGTGCAGCTGGACATTGAAACTAATGTCCTCCCAGCATTTGCCAGCAAATTAAAGGATTGTAGGCATGATGCCAAAGCAAACACCATCCTATACATGAATGATAACGGGGAGAGTCTATAATTTATGCCTGGCATTTGATTTTGCCCATGCAGTCAGAGATTAAAACATACAGCATGGAAACAGGCCCTTCGGCCCACCGATCCATGCCGACCATCGATTGCTCGTTCACACTGGTTTTATGTTGTCCCACTTTCTCATCAACTCCCTACACACTAGGGCCAATTAACCTACAGACCTGCATGTCTTTTGGATGTGATGGAAACTGTTACACTGGGATGAAACTCAAATGGTCACAGAGAACGTGCAAACTCCACTCAGACAGCACCTGAAGTCAGGATTGAACCTGGGTCTCTGGTGTTGTGCATTAGCCGCTTTTCTAGCTGTGCCACATTATACCGTTTACCTACACAATCACCAGAGAGATCACATGCTGTACATAAAGTGCAAAGGACGGCAAGTTTTGTTATTCTTCCACCATCATCTCCAAGGACCTGAAATGGGGGGCCACCATCAATTCCACAGTCAAAAAGGCCCAACAGAAGATGTACTTCCTGCGGCAGCTGAGGAAACACAATCTGCCACAGGCAATGATGGTCTAATTCTATACTGCCATCGTAGATCCTTTCCTCACCTTCTCCATCATGGTCTGGTTTGGCTCAGCCACCAAGCACGACACCTGGAGGCTGCAGCAAATTGACCGAGCAGTTGAGAAGGTTGTTGGCTGCGACCTTCACCCCCTTGATGAGCTGTACACTGCAAGGTCCAGGAAGCGAGCGGGTAAGATCATCTCTGACCACTCTCACCCTGGCTACAAATCCTTTGAGGCACTTCCCTCTGGAAGGCAACTCCGGACTGTCAAAGCCGCCACAGCCAGACATAAAAACAACTTTTTTCCATGAGTAGTAGCTCTACTCAATAACCAAAAGTCTGTAGCCTCATTTTGCTCTGGTATTTTATTTCATTCACATGGTTAAACTGTGATGTTTTATATCTCATTCTTAATTCTTACTGTATGTCGTGTTGTTAATTGCGAGCGGAGCACCAAGGCACATTCCTTGTATGTGTACATACTTGGCCAAAAAACGTGTTCATTCATTCACCATTCATATAGAACATATATTACAACAAAGAGCATTAGCTACAAGGAGTGGTTGGACAAACATGGATTGTTTTCTCTGGAGTGCCAGAGATTGAGCGGAGACCTGGAAAATTATGAGAGGCATAGATAGGGTAGACGATCAGAATAATTTTCCCAGCATGAAAATATCAAATACTAGAGGGAACAGCTTTAAGGTGAGAGGGTTAAATAGATTTAGCTCTATTTAAATCTCTCTTTAAAATTTAAATAGAGATTTAAATTTCAAATCTCCAAAATCTAAAGGAGATTTGGGGCAATTTTATTTTCCACAGTGAAAATGAAGCGTACTTGGAACATGCTGCCCGGGGTGGTGGTGGAGGCAGATATGATAGGGGCTTTGAAGATACTTTTAGTTAGGCACGTGGATATAAGGGAATGGAGGGATACGGATCATATGCCAACATATGAGAGTTTGTCTTGGCATTATGTTCAGCATAGACATTGGGGGTTGAAGGGCCTGTTTCTGTGCTGCGCTGCTCTATGTTCTATTAAGTACCTTGACCACTGCACAAATAGCCATTACAAAACATCATTTAAAGCCAGCATTCTCAGAAAACGAGAATCACAGGTCTCTTCATCCTGTCTGACTGCCACTCGCTGTAATACCATTTCTCTCAATTTGAAAGTGGCGATGGTTGGTAAAATAGATATCTTTATGGCCTGCATCAATCCATCAGGAAAACTGGCTGATCGGAATTCACACGATATTAGTGGTCCCGTCAGATTGTCAACACCCCTCCTTCTGTGAGAGAGGCAGGCAGCATTTATTTATTATTTTCACCAAAACTTGGAGAAATGCGGCTCAAGTTCGAGTTGCATCACAAGATAGAATTTGAGCTATGAAGGGCCCTGTCCCGAAATGTCACCCATCATTTTTCTCCATTTATGGTGCCTGACCCTTTGAGTAACTACAGCACTTTGTGTCTATCTTCGGTGTATACCAGCATCTGCAGTTCCTTTCTACACCTAGGATTTGAACTGTTTGACTGAGACTGTTGCACATAACTTACAGGATGACATGTGGGTATTTAAGATCTTGAAACAAATTCAACACTTGAGGCTCCTGTCACACAACTCCAAGTTCAGTCTATGCTTTCACGAGATAAATAAATTCAATTTCATCCTGAACGGTTATATCAGACAGATGGAATTGGATATGGGTGAAATGTGTTTCTATGGTTAAAGTTTCAAATTATCCGCATGTCCTTGAACAGATGGGAGAGGAATGGCAGGTACTGGTCTCCTGGTACCAGAAACATCTGCCGCAGTTAGATGATGCTAATTGTCAATCGATAGGGAACCCGTGTCTCCCTTCATTGGGGGTCTGGTGCGAGCACAGCCAATTGAATTAGGCTGGTTCTGACAGTTTGGATCCCAAACATGCTTTTGGCTCAAAGCCTTGCTTTACGTTTATATTCAACAGAAATGGCAAACTCATGAAGAAAGGAATACAAAATCACATAGAGCTGTACTGCAAGGACAGGCCTTTCAGACCACCTTGTCTGTGTGACCAAGTTGGCATACTGGTACAAGCCAGAAAACCCTTCCTATCCTTGCATTTATTTTGGCAACATGAAAGCTTTATTGGTTGCCGTGGATCAGAGAAAAGTACTTAGTGGAAAAAGCGTAGTTTTCTAATTGATCTGTATTCTTGGTGCAATCCAACTCTCTTTTAAAAGTCAGAATTGTATCCGTTTCTATAGCTTCCTCTGGTAGCTCATTCCAGACACAGACTACCCACTGAGTGAAAAAAGTTGCCCCTGAGGTCCTTCAGATCTCTACCTTTCTCACCTAAAGCCCAAGTCCTCTAGTTTTAGAATTCTCTACCCTGGGGAAAAACACTGTGCATTCACTTTATCCATGTCCCTCATGATCTTGGAACCTCAATAAGGTCACCGCTCAGTCCTTTTGCTCCAAAGAAAAATGTTTCAGCCTTTGCGACCTTTTCCTATCACTGAAACCGGGAAGCCCAGGTGAATCTCTTCTGCATTCTTTCCCAATGACGCCCGTCCAGTACTAGAACTGCACACATTGCTCAACTAGTGTGGCTTCGCCAATAACTTGTACAGCTGCATCACGGTGTCCAACCTTTCATACGCAATACCCTTCCAGGAAACTAGGCAAGATATCTCAGTTAATTTAGTCTGGGGTAAAGTTGAAATGGTCACATGTCTACAATCACCACATCAAATGGATGTAGGCACACATGTTCTGAATGTGCATCAGTTTTGCTTGGCACATACCTGGACAAATACAATCTAAAATCTTATGGTATAGTCAAATAGAACAACTCCTAAAGTGATTTGACATTAAAGTTATTTAACATAATGATGCCACCTTATTCTTTCTTTCAATGCCACAGGTTGATCAAGTATAAATTTTACCAGCTCCGCATCCAGATCTGTGTGGCACTGCTGGTAGAGCTGCTGCCTCCCTGGCACCAGAGACTACGGTTGCTGTCTGTGTGGAGTTGGCATGTTCTTCTTGTGACTGCGTGGGTTTCCTCCGGGTGCTCCGGTTTCCTCCCATATCTCAAAGACGTGCAGGTGGACTCAGTGGGCTGAAGGACCTGTTTCCATGCTGTGCCTTTCAATCAATCAATCTACTGGAAAACTAAACCATTTTTTTTTTTTTGGACTTACTGTATGGTAAATCTAGTTTCACTGTACCGTAATTGGTACATGTGACAATAAAATACCTTTTTGAAAAATGGAGAGAGTAAAAATCTGACATAAAACTGGAAATATTTGGCAAATCAGTCGGTGTCTATGGAGAGAGACACAACATTAGCTGAGAGATGATGGCTAAAGTGATTGATGTTAGATTTGACTGCAGGGCACAATCTACCTGTAAAAGATTCCAACAGGATCCTACAAAAAAAAATCTATTCATCTCTCTCTCAACAATATTCTGGCACTGAGGCTCAGGAGACTGCAGATGCTGTAATCTGGTGCATAAACTAAACTACTGGAGAAACTCGGCATCTGTTTGGCGAGTGGGGGGGGGGGGGGGGGGGGAGGGGGAGAGATTTGGGATGTTTCGGGTCAAGACACTGCTTTAAAAAAAATTACAGATGCTGCCTTTTAACACCTGGTTGTCAGTTTTCTGTCCTAATTCCCAGCTCCAATTCAACATCTGGGATCTCAAATTAGGTTTAATTTTATACCACATCTCCCAATGCAACAGTCCTTCTGTAATGTCATGAAATTGCAGCATAGATTTTTGTTTTGTGCTCAAGTCCGTCAAGCTCATGAACTTGCAGACGTGTAATTTGGTGATTGTATGACCTGAGGCATGCCAACACTTTCTCAAGTTGGTTCATTTAATGATACCTTCACTGGAAAACTCTGATGGAGAATTTTCTCATGACAGTGACAATAACTTTTCTGCTTGGTAGAAGCGTACATGTGTCAACTGACTGGGCAGTAATCTTGCACTGGTACCTCCTGGCTCAACTTGTGATCTACTTGATTGACATTGCATGGGGATTAATTGGGACACATTTCATTGGCATTATACAGTGTGTATTTTACTGACCAAATGTACCTTTCTGGTGATGAAAGACAAACATCAGGCGTGAGATCACTTGTGGCTGGCCCTGATTGGTCTTGGTCTTTTCTCGTCTCCAGCTATTCACCTCCTCACCCCCCACCTTTCAGTCTGAAGAAGGGTACCGACCCGAAAAGTCACCCGTCCCTTTTCTCCAGAGATGTTGCCTGACCCACTGACCCGTCAAAACCATTGTGCCTTTCATTGCCCTCCCCTAATATATATTGTTGAAAAAAGGTCCTGACTCAAAGCGTCGTCTGTCCATTCCCTCCCCAGGCGCTGCCTGACCCGTTGAGTTCCTCCAGCACTTTGTGTTTTGATCACGATCTGCCAACATCTGCAGCCTCTTGGATTTCCCTCATATTGTTGTATTGTAGGCTGCCAATGTATGTGGTAATGAATCGATCATTTAGCTTTAGAGCTAAGCAAAACACAAAGTGCTGGAGGAACTCGACATGTCAGGCAGCATCTGTGGAGGGAATGGACAGCTGGCGTTTTATGTTGGGAGTCTTCTACAGACTGACAGTCGGAGGGAGGAAGCTGGAAAAGAGAGGTGGGGGTGGGACAAGCCCGGCAAGTGATGGGTGGATACACGTTGGGGGGAGGGGTTAATTGGCAAATGGGTGGAGTAAATGACAGAGACGAGGCAAAAGGATGTCATAATAAGGAGTGAGGAGTGGAATACTTTATTGTCACATGTGACAAGGCCCAGTGAAATTCTTTGCTTTCATACCCAAGGTATGCAAATAGTCACCACATACAGCGCTGACAAAGTTACAAAGTACATTGGCTCCTCCTTTGTTCTCCCACCCCCCCCCCCCCCCCCCTTCCGGCTATCACCCCATACCGGGCCCCCATTGTTAATTGTTCTCACTCCTCTTAAGCTGAAGGGAAGGTTATAGGTTGAAGGGCACAGGAGAGGGAAAAGAGAAGATGAAAGGGAATATAGAAGGAAAGGAAAGAATGGGCTTATGGGAGGCTGGGAAAGGATCAGGATGCTCAAGATTCCAGCATTTGCAGTTTCTTGACTCCTAGTTTTAGTGTTGTTGGCAGAGGGCTATTTATTGGCTAAATGTTATTGAGGTTTTGCTCTGAGATTTTTTAATGTTTACTCGAGACTGCAATCAGCTTCTTCCAAATCCGTTACCACAACGATGCAGCATCTCTCAGCTTAGATTTCTCTGCTTGCAGAGAAGATTTATGAGAATGTTGCCAGGACTCGAGGGTTCGAGCTGTAGGGACAGTTTGGGCAGGCTAGGACTTCATTCCTTGGAGCGCAGGAGGATGAGAGGTGATCTTGCAGAGGTGAAAAGAATCATAAGGGGAATAGATAGGGTGAGTCTTTTACCCAGAGTAGGGGGAATCAAGAACTAGCAGACATTGGGTGTAAGGTGAGAGGGGGAAAATTTACTAAGAATCTGTGAGACAACCTCTTCATACAGAGGGTAGTGGGTGCTTGGAACAAACTGCTCGATGAGGTAGTTGAGGCAGGTACAATAACAATGTTCAAAAGACATTGGAGATGGACACCAAAGGCCGGAGTAACTCAGCGGGTCAGACAGCATCTCTGGAGAAAAGGAATAGGTGGCATTTTGGGTTGAGACCCTTTAAAAGACATTGGGACAGGTACATGGAAAGGAAAGGTTTATAGGGATATGGACCAAATGGCAGCAGATGAGCATGTTGGGCGGCATGAAGGAGTTGGGCTGAAGGGGTGTTTCCATGCTGTATGACTCTATCTGAATTGGAACCCATAATCCATGTCATGTTGGGTCCTGCCATCTGAATCACAGTGAGTATATCAGACAGTAATGAGGTGCTCCTTCATCAGGACACAAGAGAAAGTTGAGGCTGAACAATATGATGGAATTATACTATACATTTTGTCCTGCACAGTTTTGACTTGGTCTTCGGACCTTTTCTGGGCAAGTGCAAGTAAATCAATGTATAAAAGTATTTGTCCTTAATTTCTGTTCAGTTTAGTTGAAATTAGCTAGCATTGTCCTGCAGATAAAGGCTAGACCTTTGAGTTGACACATTGCGACTTGCTTTGGTTGTTCTTCCATAATAGCCGCAGAGATTCTTGTAATGCCTTGTGTGGCAGCTTCTTTGATGCATTCTTTCTTTAACTTCCATCACCATTTTCCAACAATGAGTTATCATTGAGGATCCCCCATTTTGGTGTCTTTGGAAAGAAGAGGAGGAAACATCTTCCAGCGATGAATGATTACACCAAGTCCTCTGCATCTCGCCCCAGATTAGATTCAGATTAGTTTATTGCCATATACACCAGGGTGCAATGAAATTCCTTGTTCTCTAGAAGCTCACAGAGTGAACAGTATATAGTAATAATAGATACCTCAATAAATAAAACAACAAAACAGTCGAATGGTGCTATGACTTGTGTTGAGTTTGCATGTTTTTCCTTTGACTGCATGGTTTCCCCCAGTGTCTTAGATTTCCCCCACATCCCAATAACATGTGAATTGGAAGGTTCACTTTAGGTCACAATGTTCTAGAAGCTCTGCTTTCTGAAATGTTTAGTTTAGAGATGCAGCGCGGAAACAGGCCCTTTGGTCCACTGGGTCCGCGCTGACCAATGATCCCCGAACATTAACACTATCCTGCACACACAACGCACTAGGGACAATTTTTACATTCACCAAGCCAATTAACCTACAAACCGGTACGTCTTTGGGGTGTGGAGGCAAACCGCAGATCTCGGAAAAAACCCACGCAGGTCACGGGGAGAATGTACAAACTCCGTACAGACGGTGCACATAGTCCGGATCGAACCCGGGTCTCTGGCGCTGCATTCGCTGTAAGGCAGCAACTCTACTCTCCTGTGTTTCAGGAGAGATTTTATTTCACAATTTTTTTGATCAAGAGACACACTAAACAGACTGAGATATATATGGTGCAAGGAAAATGACACAAAATACCGGAGTAATTCATGCAGCATCTCTGGAGGATGTAGATACTCAAATTAGATATTTTTAAAGAGATGATCTCCAGAGATGCTGCCTGGCCCTTTGAATTCCTCCAGCACAGTGTCTTTTACCCCAAATTTTATCTATCCATGTTTGAAGAAGGATAGCTGATGCTTTTGTCAGGAATCCTTATTTAAAAGTGTTGGAGTAACTCAGTGGGTCAGGAAGCTTCTCTGGAGACCATTTCTTTGAGATGGGGAATATGGATTTGTTAAATGAGATCTCGGAGAACATCTCTATGTTCTTCGAGATCTCATTTTGGGTATCCATGTTCTCCAGATATGCTACCTGAACTGCTGAGTTACTCCAGCACTTTGAGTTTTTGTTTGTAAATCAGCATCTGCAGTTCTTTGTGTTACCAAATACAGTGCAGGACTGCAACTATCTGAAACTATGGTGTACTTTTGTAGGCTGCAGCGAGTATTTCCTCACCAGGAGCTGTGCATAAAATGGTGTAAATTGGTTTGGAAGTGCACATATTGGTCCAATACGTGTACTATTCTTTCAGCAGAATGAGAAGGATGGTTTTGGGGTACTAGAAAAATAAATTAGCTAGGTAGAGTTCACACTCGTAATAAAGGAAATCCCTTTAAGATATCTGTCTTGGCCTCCTTTGTTCACTACATCCACTTGTGATTTGGGTGACACAATGAAGAACCATTTGCTGATGAGAGCAAGATTAGAGGCATAATAAGTACAGAGGAAGTATATATAAAATAGAAGAAATCATTGATAGATTGAATTGATAAATCTATCAGATAAACTGGTGGACACGAGATTGCTGATTTTGGAATCTGGAGCGACAATCAAACTGCTGGAAGAACTCTGTATGGTGTAGGAAGGGACTGCAGATGCTGCTTTACACCGAAGATAAACCCAAAAAGTTGGAGTAACTCAGCAGGTCAGCCAGCCTCTGTGGAGAGAAGGAACGGGTGACATTTCGGGTCGAGACCCCGGAAGAACTCGACAGGTTGAGCAGCATTTGTAGAAGGAAGTAAATTGTCAACGTTTTTGTTTAAAACCTTGCAACAGGACCCTAATGTGTAAACCTGGTAAACTGAATTTAAAACGGTTTTATTTAGAGATACAGAGTGGAAACAGGCCCTTCGGCCCACCGAGACCGCACTGACCAGCGATCCCCGCACAATAACACTATCCTACACACATACCAGGGTCAATTTTACAATTAAACCAACTCAATTAACCTACAAACCTGTATGAGCATACGAGTGTACAGGAAACTGAATATCTCAGAGAAAACCCACGGGGAGAATCTACAAACTCTGCACAGACAAGCACCTGTAGTCAGGATTGAACCCGGGTCTCTGGCGCTACGCCACCGTGCCGTTTAGTTCATTTTTTTTACTGTCACATGTGCTGAGGTACAGTGAAAAGCTTTTATTTGTGTGCTATCCTGTCGGAGCAAATACTATACATGATTACAATCAAGCCGTCCTCGGTGCACTTTAAGTGTAAAATTGTTTATTTTGGCCCCAAAATGAACAGGTTTGACTATTTTCTTAAATAAAGTAAATATTTAAACATTGGAAAGCTAGATCATTTAGTACTCCTTGGACAAAAATAATTAAAATAACATCTAGTAGAAAAAGAAATAACCAGATGACATTTGAGATGTTAACCTACTAATGCAGGACATTGGAAACCCACACAATGACTCAATGAACTGGGCTAAACGGAGAGGATTTATTCCTTGGAACGCAGGAGCCTGCGGGGTGATCTTATAGAGTTGTATAAAATCATGAGGGGAATGGATTGAATGAATGCACAGAGACTTTTTCCCAGGGTAGGGGGAATCGAGAACGAAAGGACACAGGGGTAAAATTGAGGAGGGAAGGACTTAATAGGAAGCAGAGGGACAATCTTTTCACACCGAGGCCACATGCAACGAGCTACTGGAGGAGGTGGTTGAGGTAGGTACAATAACAACATTTAAGACATTTGGATATACATGGAAAGGAAAGGATTTGGCCAAATGTGGGCAAGCAGAACTAGCTTAGATAGGGTGGGTTAGTCAGCATGGTGGAGTTGGGCTGAAGGGCCAGTTGATGTGCCTAAAGTTATTGCATCTGTAGCCTGCTCATTGCAATTGGACATTTTTTGTTCAGCGGTGACAGAAATGTGAAGTACTTTCTCTCGTTAGCAGGAAATCCTAGTTTTTAATTAATTATTCAGAGATTGATAGAATTTTGTCGGCTGAAGTATATTCTTATAGGAGGAACTTGATTAACTATGAATACTTTGGATTTAGCTGAGGTTATAGAATATAGAACAGTACAGCACAGGAACAGGCCCTTCAGCCCACTATGTCCAAACAGAACATGATAAACCAATCTCATCTGCTTGGATGTGATCCATATCCCTCTATTCCTTGCATTTATGTGCCTATCTAAAAGCCTCTTAAACACCACTGGCGATCCTGCCCCACCACCCACTTTTTTAAAAACTTCACCCTGCACATCTTGTTTAAACTTTGTCCCCCCCTTTTCCATAAAGTTATGCCCTCCACTTTTTGACATTCCTGGGAAGCATTTTATCAGGTTGCATCACAACACGGTTGTGGGAACAGCTCCATCCAAGACTGCAAGAAATTATAGAGAGTTGTGGATGTAGCCCAGACTATCACGCAAACCAACTTCCCTTCCATTGACTCCATCTACACTTCACGCTGCCTCAGCAAGGCAACCAGCATAATCAAGAATGAGTCTTCTCCTCTCTCCCATCAGAGTTCCAGAAGTGTGAAAATGCATATCTCCAGATTCAGGGAGTTTCATCCCATCTGTTAACAGGCAACTGAACCATCCTATCACCAACTGGAGAGTGGTCCTGACCTACCATCTTCCTCATTGGAGACCCTTGGACTATCTTTAATCGGATTCTACCGGACTTTATCTTGCACTAAACATTATTCCCTTCATCCTGTATCTGTACACTTTGGAAGGCTCGATTGTAATCATTGTGCCTTTCTGCTGAAGATAGACACAAAAAGCTGGAGTAACTCAGCAGGTCAGACAGCATCTCTGGAGAAAAGGAATAGGTGACGTTTCGGGAAACCACGCACCAAAAAAGCTTTTCACTCTTCCTTCGGTGCACATGATAATAATAATAAACTTAATTAAACTAAAAAGATTCTGACTGTGAAATGAATGAAAGTAAATGTGTATTTTTATTTTTTTATTTATAAACATGACACCGAGTCTGATGAAAGGAGTTAGGGCACAGGTCCACCACAACCAAACTGGGGGGGGGGGGGGGGGGGGGGGGGGGGGGGGGGGGGGGGGGGGGAGGGGGGATTAGTCTGAAGGTTATAGATGGCATTTATTCTCACTCTGAGCACGAACCTTGGCAGGTTTATTAAAATACAGTATCTTAAACACTACCCTGAATTGCTTCAAGGTGTGTGAGCAGTGTTCAGAGGCAGCGGTGCCAGTGTTAAGCCCCCTTCTCACTCTTCAATTGCATTTCCTGTTCACCTCTGAAGAAGAAATGAGCCTTTTTATACCGAATTTTGTCAGCTTTATGAAGATTTTAAAGAGGCGAGTTGCTCAGAGGCCTGACCCACCTGTTCCTGAATCTTTCTTTTGAGCAAGAGTTTGCATATTTTTCAGCTGAATCTTCAGCAGATGAGTTATACTCAATCATAATTTAACGTCTACTTTCCCAAAAATACTCTGACGCTCTGAGGAAGATTTAAAATGCTGATCATTGTAGATTTTTAATCTCCCATTCACTCTTCCCACCTCGCCCCGACCAGTGGTTGATCAGAAAAACTGGTATTTCTTCAGAATGATGTGTCTGCAGCGGCTGTAATTCACATGAAATGCTTTGACCTTGAGTGGCTGTGGAGGAGATTCACTGAAAGAATTTTAGAAATGGGGGGGGGGGGGAGGGGGTGTTTGAGAGGCTGGCTGGGGTGTTCTTTGGATTTGAGAGCACCGTGCAGGGATTCTATGGCGTTCAAACTCACAGATGGTGCAAACAAGTTTAGAGAAACCGTTCTCATTAGCAGAGAGTTTAAGACGCGGTGACAGAATGAAGGCGATTGACGAAGGAATTAAGAAGTAGCACGGGAAAAGAGTCTGAAGAAGGGTCCTGATCCAAAACATCGTCGGTCCATTTGCTCCACAGATGGCATCACAGTGGCACAGTGGGTAGAGCTGCTGCCTCACAGCCTCAGAGACCCGGGCTCAATCCTGTCCTTGTATGCTGCCAGGGTGCAGTTCGCACATTCTCCCCGTGACTGCGTGGATTACCTCCCACATCCCAAAGATATGCGGGCTTGTAGGTTAATTGCCCCTAATGTGTAGAGAGTGGATGTAAAAGTGGGATAACACAGAACTCCTGTGAAGGCCCGGCATGGATTAGGTGGCCGACAGGCCTGATTCCATGCTGCATCTCTAAACCAAAGTAAACTCGATGCTATGTGTAGGAAGGAACTGCAGATGCTGGTTTAAACCGGATAGACACAAAAAGCTGGAGTAACTCAGCGGGACAGGCAGCACCTCTGGAGAGAAGGAATCGGTGACATTTCAGTCGAGATCCTTCTTCAAACTGGTTAGGGATTAGGGAAACGAGAGATATAGACGATGGTGTAGAGAGATAAAGAACAATGTATGAAAGATATGCAAAAAGGTAACGAAGATATAGGTAACTGGCCATTGTTACAGGGCTGCCAGCACTCACGCATTGAGCGTGAGACTCACGCATTTGACGAAATTCTCACGCTCTCACGCTGATGACAGAAGTTCTCATGCTCAAAAAAACGTTTTTACATACATATAAATAAATAAATAAAGTCACTCCTCCACACTCATCAATGAGAACAGTTTTCTGGCCATCGCATAGTATTTAAAATGGCAATGTAGACAAAAATGCTTGAGAAACTCAGCGGGTTAGGAAGCATCTATGACTGAGTTTGACCCTTCTTCAGACTTGAGCATTTCTCCAGCATTTTTGTCTACAGCTCTATAGATGCTGTCTCACCTGCATTCACATTCCCGTGCAGATGGCATGATAGATGAGACACGGCGGTGGTCCAAGCACCGATCCCCCCCCCCCCCACCCCACCCCCCTCACTGCTCACACCTCCCACCCTCACCTCTGGCGGCTCTGTGTCCCTCAGCCGCTCTGTCCACACCGCATGGAGTTTTAACCCCGGCCTGGAGCCAGGAGCGGACCGCGTGAGTGGGGGCGTCGGTGCCGCCTCCAGAGCCGCGGGGATGAATCCGGGCTATAGCTCCACTCCGATGCCCGACCCCCAGGTCACTGTCCCTCACCTCCTCCGGACCCCCGGGTCACTGTCCCTCACCTCCCCGGACCCCAGCTGGACCCACAGCGCCTGGGCCGGCCCGCATTCCCGGGGAGAGGGGGGGAGAGAGGGACATACTCGCCGACATTGCCAAGTCTCCGCTCACTCCGGGTGTTGTCACACAAGGTTTAAAGGGATTTGGGCCAAATGCGAATAAATGGGACTAGTTTAGATGGGGCATCTTGATCTGCATGGGCAAGTTGGGATGAAGGGCCTGCTTCCATGCTGTAAGACTATGACACACTGTAGAAAGGGTGCAAATGCTCTGGAGAGGATCCAGGGGCGATTTATGAACATATTGGCAGGGCTGGAATTTTTTTTTCATTTTGAAGGAAGATTTGATAACTGGGATTGTATTCTCTGCAGCAATGGAGGTGAAGAAAATACTTAGTTGAGGTGAATAATATGAGAATAGGACCTGTTTCGCTTAACAAAGAGTGTAAGAAGGAACTGCAGATGCTGGTTTAAACTGAAGATAGACACACAAGCTGGAATTACTCAGCAGGACAGGCAGCATCTCTAGAGAGAAAGAATAGGTGATGTTGCAGATTGAGACCTTCAGACTGAAGCGGTTGAAAACCAGCCATAAAATACAATGACTGGAGATGTGTGTTATCCAACTAAGGGTAGAAATCAGAAACATGTGTTCATCTTTATTGACGTGACACCATAATAAATATATTACGGAAAAAAATAATGTAATGGGGTGGCACGGTGGCGCAGCGGTAGAGTTGCTGCCTTGCAGCACCTCAGACCCAGATTTGATCCTGACTATGGGTGCTGTCTGTACAGTATTTGTACATTCTCCCTAGGACCACATGGTTTTCTCTGGATATTACGGTTTCTCCCACACAAAGAAGTGCAGGTTTGTAGGTTAATTGGCTTCTGTAAATTGTCCAGTGTAGGATACAACTGGTGGTTGGTAGATTGCTGGTCAGTGTGGACTTAGTGGGCCGAAGGGCCTGTTTCCATATATATGCTTTACATATATATCTTAATTTCATTGAACCATATACGGTTGAATATGTGGCATTATATTTGTCTTGTTTCTATAGTCAAGGGGTAAGGTTGATTGATTTATTTGTGCAGAACAGTGATGGTAGTCTGACTCCTCTTGCCTTGTTTCTATGTTTTGTTTCTCTATATATATGCATAACAGCATGAATTATCTGATTTCCATACATGAATATACAAAGGTCATTCATGTGCTGCACCTGTTGACCAGAGCCTGGCTCTACTGTGGACTGTAATCTAACCTAACCTTATTCAAACCTAATCCAATTTGAAGCATAAATGTTGCATTCAAGTGTAAGTTAAAAGACTCGCTACAGTATGCACCAGATTGCACAATTTCAAGCTGAAAAATGCAAAAGCTCCCTACCGTGGGAGGGAGACAGTCCCCTCCCACACCCTCCCCCCCTCGGTCGCTATGCTCCCTCACAATTTCTCACTCTCACCCAATGTTGGCAGCCCTGTTGTTAGCTTTTTGTATGGTGAAAATGAGAAGCTAGTGCGACTTGGGTGGGAGAGGGATGAAGGAAGATGGAATGCCGGGGCCACCTGAAGTTAGAGAAATTAATATTCATACCACTGGGCTGTAAGCTGCCCAAGCGAAATATGAGATGCTGTTCCTCCAAGTTGCATTTAGCCTCACTCTGACTATGGAGGAGACTGAGGACAGAAAGGTCACAGTGGGAATGGGAAGGAGAATTAAAGTGTCTTGATGTTGCCTGACCCATTGAGTTCCTCCAGCTGAGCTGATGCAAGACCCGGCGCACCCCGGCCAACGGGGACGATGCCAGGCCGGCCCCTGCTCGGAGAAACTGACGGACCGGCCTAGAAGGGGGAGCTTGCCGTGCCGACCCCCAAAGACTAAAGACCGGGAGCGGGCAATGACGGAGGTGACGGGAGAGGATCAAGGCTGGTAGGAGATATGAGGGAGCCGGGGTCTGGCCTACCGCCCTCTCGAGGTCGGCTGCAGGAAGCACCCCTGGGGAACAAAGATGGATGGGCGAGGAGAGGAACATCGGTTCACAAGTTGAACCTCACTTCCAAGGGAAGGTGATGGCTGGAGCCCAGCAGCAGCCTGGGGCTTGTCCGGAACGGGCACTGCTCTTAAAACCTGGAGCGTGGACTGGATTTTGAAAATGATGCCAAAACATTGCGCCGTTTGCATCAGGATCAGTAGTCTATTTCAGTCCAATTTGCTAATTGGGGATGTGCTTGGGTATGCTAATACACTACTGGACTGTTTGTAAGAAAATAATTTCACTGTGCGTTTGCACTTCGCACATCTCTATACCTATAAAAGCCTCATCTTGTATGTATGTGTGTATATGTTTTTGTGTTTTCGCCAAAACGCTATGCGTTTACATATTCTGACAGATTTTCCCCATTCACGCAGTGATCAGCTTCACTTAAGATTTGATCCTATATTTCACAAGTTATTGCTGAATAAAATTTAAAAAAAAGACAAAACGGCCTTTTAACCGCCTTTCACACACAGATTCTTCAACCAGCTTCGACTGATGACGTCACAATGAGATGGGCGGGCAACATGGCTCGGGTCGGCACCCGTTTCACACACGCCCGCCCGTGGCCTCACTCGGTTCCTCGGGACCACGCTCGCCCGAGGACTCACTCGGGTCCATGCCCGCCTGCAGCCTCGCTCAGGTCCACGCCTGCGGCCTTGCTCGGGTCCTAGGGTTCATGCCCGCCTGCAGCCTCGCTCAGGTCCACGCCCTCCCGCAGCCTCGCATGGGCCTTCGGGTCCACTCCTGCCCGCGGCCTCGCTCGGGTCCCTGGGTCCACGCCCACCCGTGGCCTTCCTCCCTCCCACAGCGCGGTTCTCCTTGCTCACCACTCTCCCTTCCTCCAAAACACTTCCCATCACAGACCAAATATATCAAACAGAACAAGTTGTCTTACAACTTTAAGATGTGCACGCCATACGCAAGAAGAAGAAGAAGACCAAATATGATTTGAAGGTAATACGCCCAACTCTCAACACCGTGGTAAAGGAATTCAATCCCACTTACAGACCAGCTTCTAAAGTTATTCAAGATTATTCTCCAACTTCACATTCCTGACAACAGCTCAGAAACCATAGACACTTCAATGCACATAGTTCTGAAATTCGCTCTGAGCAAGAGAAGGACCAAAATTGCAAAACCATTAAGTTATCCCTTCCAACCCCCCCCCCCCCCACCACCCAGCATTAAACCAACATCCTTACTACACAATAAAAACACCATTGAACAACCATTGATATTGGTGTCTGGGAAGTGTATGAAGTACATTCATTCCCACGTGAGGGAACGATCTTTAAAGGAGAGATTGGTCTTTAAGTCATTGAAGTTTAGAAGTGTGAGAGGTGATCTCATTTGAAACACAAGAGATTCAGGGCGGGACTGACAGAGGAAATGCCAAGAGGCTTTGTCTAATCTGGTCAGAACGTCAAGACCTAGCAGGCGAAATCCCAAGGTAAAGTGGAGGTATTTATGATAGAAATGAAAATAAATTTCTTAATAGGGTTATGCATTAAGAGATCTGTGGTTGTTTCATTGATTGCATGCATGGCTGAGAGCAATAGATTTGTAGCAGTAAAGTATTACAGGCTCAGGGGATTGGGAGTGAAAGTGAACTTCAAGTATAGGATCAGCCATGATTATAATAAATTGTGGAGAAAGACTTGAGGGCTTGTGTAACCAACTCCAGTTAATTACGTCCTTGCATTTCTCAATCCTAAATCATTTAATTTCACATCGTGACTATAATTGTGACAAAAGGAATCTGGTTTATTAAAAAAACAGAATGTGCTTGAGTAACATTTGGACAGGTACCTCAATAGGACAGGTTTGGAGGGATATGGGCCAAACGCAGGCAGGTGGGACTAGTGTAGATGGAACATGTTGGTCGGTGTGGGCACGTTTGGCTGAAGGGCCTGTTTCCACTGTATGACTCTTGACTTCATGACTCTATAACTCAGCGGGTCAGGCAGCAACTCTGGAGGACATGGACAGGTGACGTTGCAGGTCAAGGTAAGTACCAGAGTGGGGCCCAGGAAGGAAAGGGGAGAGGGGGTTATCTAATATTGGAGAGTTTTACATTATAATATATTATAACTTTATTTATTTAGAAATGGGTGTAAATTTTATTCATGCAGAAACAATGTATAGTCAAAATAGTTATCCTGTATAGAAACAGCTTTAAGGTGAGAGAGACAATGTTTAAAGGAGATGTGGGGGACAACATTACACAGCGGGTGGTGGGTGCTCGGAACACACTGCCAGGGTGGTGGTGAAGGCAAGTACGATAGTAGTGATAAGTCTTTTGGATTGGCAAATGGTTACGCAGGGAATGGAGAGATGTGGACTATGCACAGGGAATTGAGAGTTGATCTTGCAATCAAGTTCGGCACAGGCACTGTGGGCTGAAGCGCCTATTCCTGTGCTGTACTGTTCTATGTTCCATGTATTTAATAGTGTTGCTTCTCTGGATTTAGCTCTTTGCAGTTCTGGCATGCATGTCGTCTTTGGTGGAATTCTGTTGCTAGGTTACCTTGGTGTAATCTTCCCAGATTTTTTTTTTTAATGTTTATGTAGATTGAGAATTGTAAAGCTGATTCAGTGCTCAAGGCACTCAATTTAATGTTTTATTAAGTTGCGTTGTCCACATCCGTTGTGAACTGATCATAACTCTGAGTTCGATCTGTACCTGGCTGAGTGTCTCTTCACTCAATCAATCTTGCCCGACGATCGGCAGTCAAGCCTGCACTTCTAGCCGCTGTTATCAGATTCTAATTGAGATTTTACTGTATGCAATCAATACTGTAATCTGCAGCTGAGCTCTAATAAGTCTGTATACTCTGGCAGGGGAGGGGACCATAACTTACATGTGCAGGTAAAGGTAACGAGAGAGGGAATTGACTTCAGTATTTGGATGACATGGGGTGCAAATGGGACTCGTAATGTTCAGCTGTTTAATGGGAAAAATGCTGCCTGACTGAGAATTGATGCTTCTGCACATTCACTGAATTGTATTTAATCAAATAGCATCTGTTCCCTAGTTTAATTTACACACAGTACTCACTTTATCTGCATTAGTCCACAGACATCAGCTCTTTATGGATTCATTCTGCATAATGCGCAGGGGAATGTTGTCTTGCGATAAGCAGTGTGAATTTTGTACCAATAAATTAGTGATAGCCCAGCAAAGTTGCCCCTCAGGATCCTGCCTTGAGCTTGATAGTCAGACTCCGCTGTTAGAAGTCCAGCTCTGGGATAAAATCATTACTCATCTCTGCTGCAAGAGGTCTAATTAAATTACCACATCATTGCTGGTCCCTGCTGGTCCAGGCTCTGCTGAAGGATGAAGTGGTCCGTCGCTGCTGCTCGAGATTTGGATTTCGTGTGGAATTTTATTTTCCTCAGGAAATTGTCTCCGTGCTCGGATGAGATTGTGTCGTTGGATCATTGTCGGCATCTGCAGCAGACATCAATTTCACACGCAAAAATTGCCCACTTGTGCGATGAAGATGTGTAATTCAGCCACCGACCATTGTTCCATTCCAGAGTGATTGTCATTCCTTGCAGTTCCAGGTCTGATTTAGTTATGGCACCATTGTCAATCTCTGCAGCTAAAGGCCAGGTTCGGCAACTGGATAATTGAACTGACTGATTAATGATGCTCACCATTGCTGCTACGATAACATCACTGAACTGATTTAATGTCTACTCACTCCCTACAGTATACGCTCTCTGCTGTAGACTCTGACATGCTGATTACTAAGTTTGATCGAAATGTTGAACAAAGTCAAATTTGAGCAAAAGTTTTTTTTTTAAATTAAAGTAAGGAAGTTATCATTCATTGCAAGCAAGGCCACATACTGTGCTCTCCTTCATTGAAGGGCAGCACATAAAACTCTATCACCACGGATCACGCTAAATGACTGGTTCATAACTACTAACCCAGTTAAACAAGGGAAACAGAATCGAATGAACAGCAAGCCCTTTGCAAGGAAGGTTCATCCAACATTTACCACATTTATTAAAGTTCCTTTGGCAGTCTGTTGCTATATTGTACGTATATATAGTATATCTGTTTACATGCGAAACAAAGCTTTTAGAGTCATAGTCATACAGCATGAAAACGGGCCCTTTCAGCCCAACTTGCCCATACTGACCAAGACGTCCCATTTCCACTAGTTCTACCTACTTGTGTTTGGCCCATATCCTTCTAAAACTTTGCTATCCATGTCCCTGACTAAATGTCTTTTAAATGTTGTGACAGTAACTGCCTCAACTACCTCCTCAGGCTGCTCGTTCCATACACCAACCACCCACTGTGTGGAAAATTTGCCCCTTGGGTTCCTATTACATTTTTCCCCTCTCATCTTAAACCTGTGACCTCTGGTTCTTGATTCCCCAACCCTGGATAAAAAAAACTGTACATTCACTCATAATTTTACACACCTCTAAAAGATCTGTCCAAATGTCTATTAAATGTTGTGATAGTTCCTGTCTCAACTACATCCTCTGGCAGCTCATTCCATATACTGTACCTTGGCACCAGTAGCTTGAAAGTGCGCGCCACCAGATTTGGGAACACAAGGTCAAAAGTGTTAGGAGCAGAATTAGGCCATTCGGCCCATCAAGTCTACTCCACCATTCAGTCATGGCTGATCTATCTCTTTCTCCTAAACAGCTTCTTCCCTTCTGTTATCAGGCTTCTGAACGGTCCTTCCATAAGCTAGGGTACTGTCCAATTTAACTCTCCCCATTGTGGCCATTGGACTATCTCACTCGATCTGATATTACAATGCTGAGAACAATATTCTGCAATATATCTTATCCTTTGATCCTATCTATTGTACGAGTTTGACTTGATTGTATATTTTTTAGTTTAGAGATGGAGCTTGGAAACAGGCCCTTCAACCCACCAAGTCCACACTGACCATCCATTACCCGTTCACACTGGTTCTATGTTTTCCCACTTGCTCATCACTCCCTCCACAAAAGGGGCAGTTTTACAGAGGGCCAATCAATCTGTAATCCGGCATGTCTTTGGGATATGGGAGGAAACCCACGAGGTCACAGGGAGAACATGCAAACTCCACATAGACAGCACCCGAGGTCTGGATTGAGCCCAGGTCTCTGGCACTGTGAAGCAGCGGCTGTACCAGCTGCGGCACTGTAGTGCCCACGTTTGTGAGGTACTGTATATCTGACGTGTTTGGATAGCATGACAATATGAAACCTAAACCTATAAAACATCACATGGCTCTTTGCCCACTGGTTTTAGATTCTGAGACGGAGAATAAACAGGAAGGAGATTGTGTTCATAAGAGCGGAATTAGGCTATTTGGCCCATCAAGCCTATTCTGTCATTCAGTCAAGGTTAATCTATCTTTCCCTCTCAACCCCACTCTCTTGCCTTCACCCATATAACCTTTGATGTTCTTACTAATGTACTCAAGAATCTGTTAATATTCACCTTAAAAATATCCATTGACTTGGCCTCCACCGCCATCTGTAGCAATGAATTCCACAGATTTACCACCCTCTGACTAAAGAAATTCCTCCTCATCTCTTTTCCAAAGGCACATCCTTATATTGTGAGGCTATGGCCTCTGGTCCTAGAATCTCCCACTAGTCGAAACATCATCCTCTCCACATCCATTCGATCCAAGCCTTTCACTATTCGGTAAGTTTCAATGAGGTCGCTCGACCCCTTTACCTTCTAAACTCCAGCGAGTACAGGCCCAGTGCCATCAAACGCTCCTCATACATCCTACATTTCAAAATCTGCCCAGGCTTTATCTTTCTTTTTTTCTTCTTCTTTTTAAAAAAAATATCTTTATTTATTAGCGGTACTGTAAGTTACATCAGTGTACATCCCTTGTATTGCATTACAGTCATTGTACCCCTTATTTTTTTTTATTTTAAGGCTTTAGGAAAGAGAGAATAGAGAGAAAAATAGCAGCATAGAAAGTAGAAAAGTGAAAAAGAGATGTGAAAGTGCAAAAGCGTGACAGAGGGAAAAGAAACCCTTGAAGAGTTAGAAATGGGAATTGAGAGATAGACCCTGGAGAGGGAAGAAAAAAAAAGAAAAAGGGAAAGATAGAGAAAGAAAGAAGGAAAGCCAGTTACTTTATTATAAACATCTCGCAAAAGGAATCTACCAACTCGACAGTTTTTCTTCCCCCTTTACCAAGACCTGACACCGGTACTTTTTTGAGGTATTCTTGCACCTTATCCTTGTAGTAGATTTATAAATGCAGACCAGTCTGATTTTCCTGCTAGTCGGAGTCTCATATCTTCCAAGTGTAGTGTTTCGAACATAGTTGAAATCCACATATTGACTGTTGGCACCAGAGAATTTTTCCAGAATTTTAAGATTAGCTTTTTTCCAGTTATTAAGCCATATTCAAATAGAGTCTTTTGAAACACATTTAATTCAGGGCAATCTTCCGATATCCTGAAGATTAGCCAGTCTGCTTCCGGGGTCAGTTTTATTTTAAATATTTTTGTGAAAATTTCAAAAATTTCAGTTCAAAATGTTTGAATTTTTGTACAAAAGACAAATGAGTGTGCTATATTAGCTTCTTGACATTTACATTTATCACATATAGGTGAGACGTTGGAAAAAAGTTTACTTATTTTAGTTTTTGAATAGTATAATATGTGTAAGATTTTAAATTGTATTAAGGTGTGTCTTACATTAATTGAACATTTATGCATGTTTAATAAATATTCTTCCCACCTTTCTTTGGGAATTTTTATACTTAATTATTTTTCCCAGTCTCTCCTGATACCATCTGTTGTTGGTATTTCTGCATTTAGAATAATATTATATATATATATATATATGATATTAGGTTTGCTGATTCTGCCTTTGTATTCATTACTTCTTCCAGTAAGTCTGGAGGCATATTGTGATAATCTTGTGTGTATTTTTTCAGATAGTCACAGATTTGGAAATATTTAAAATACTGATTGTTTCCCAAATTGTATTTTAGTTGTATTTGTTTAAATGATAATAGTTTTCCCGATTCATACACATCTCCAAAGATTTTAATTCCAACTCTTTCCCATTGTATAAATGCTTTATCTATAGTTGAAGGTTTAAATGAGGGGTTTTTTACCGATAGGAGATAAGAGAGATAAATTTCTTAATTTTAGATTGTGTTTTATTTGTTTCCAAATTCTGATTGTACTGTATGTAATTGGATTATTGTTGTAATTTATATTATTCATCGATATTGGAGAGAGAAGGATTGCTCCAATATTATAAGGAGAGCAATCCTCGCTCTCCATAATCGTCCAATCCGGTTGTTGGGGAGAGCTATCCAGCAATTGGATAATGTTTCTGATATTTACAGACCAGTAGTAATACATAAAGTTGGGGAGTGCTAATCCCCCTACTACTTTGGGTTTATTCAGATGAGCCAGACTTTATCTTTCTGACAAGGAATTTGATTCAAACAAAACATAAAGGAAGGCTCCCTTGCAAAGATGCGCTGACCAGTTCTCTTGCTGTTGATTGTGACGTTCATCAAGCGGACTTGAGAGAAAGATCAGGAGCTGACCAGGCAGAGGTGATTAACATATCAGGGAGACACATCCCGGACCAGATCGATTGCCCTAATTAGCTATTCACACGTTGCTTACACATTCCTCTTTCATCATCCCACTTGTTAAATGGATCTTCTTTTCCAAACATCTCTCTACGCAAACCAATTAAAAAAAAAAAGAATTACAGCAGGGAAACAGGAAACTTTCAGCCCACCAAGTCCATGCCGACCAGCGATCACCCCATACACTAACATTATCCCACACACTAGGGACAGTTTACAATTTTATCAAAGCCAATTAACCTGCAAATTGTACATCTTTAGAGTGTGGGAGGTCACCGTAGAAATTTTAATATTACAAAAAAGATTACAAGATTATTAAACATAAAATGTATTAGATCACTTATATTCTATATCTGTGTGTGGATGGCTTTTCTCACTGGAATGCAAACAAACAAAAGCTGTTCACTGCACCTTGGTACAACCTTATGTTTAAGAGATACATGGTGGGAACTGGCCAGCGATCCTCGTAACCTAGCACTATTCTACACACACTAGGAACAATTTGCAATTTTACCAAAGCCAATTAACCGACAAACCTGCACGTCTTTGGAGTGTGGGAGGAAACCAGAGCACTCGGAGGAAACCCACATGGTCACAGGGAGAACGTGTAAACTCCATACAAACAGCATCTGTAGACAGGATCAAACCTGGGTGTCTGGCGCTGTAAGGCAGCAACTCTATGACAGCACCACTGTGCCACTTCCCTTTTTTTAACGTTAAATTTCCCCTTTAACAAGTAGATTTTGTAATGTGGAAGCAAGGAACTGTGGATGTTGGTTAATACTCAAAATTACACAAAGTACTGGAGTAACTCAATGGGTCAGGCGGCATCTCTGGAGAACATTGGCGGGAGATGTTTCAGGTCCAGACCTTTACTTTTATTTTTTGGTTTTTGCTTTCACCAACATTTTTGTGTAAATAACTATAATCCCCAATTCCTTCTGTTTGGAAGATTCCCATTGACCAAAATTAATTATTGTGTGTGTACGGTCCTGTGAATCATAGTTTGTGTCCTGTAGGCATGACTTCATCAGAATAGTTGTCTAACTTACTCGGTGTAACCTGACTACCCATGTTACAATTGAGCCATCCACAGTGTACATGATGAAGTGAATAATGTTTCATGCAAGTTAAAGTCCAATTCAAGTTAGTCTGAGGCTCTCCAGTGAGGTAGATAGTAGCTCAGGACCGCTCTCTAGTTGTTGATAGTTTGATTCAGTTGCCTGATAACGGCTGGGAAGAAACTGTTCCTGAATCTGTGTGTGCATTTTCACACTTCTGTACCTCTTGTCTGATAGGAGAGGGGAGAACAGGGAGTGACCAGGGTGAGACTTGTCTATGATCATGCTGGTGGCCTTGCTGAGGCAGACTGAAGTGTAAATGGAAATTTTCTAATTTCCTAATATGTTAAGGTTTACAATAATTCAAGTCATTCTTGACTGAATTCTTTCCACTGCATTCCCTAATGGGCCTGTTGAGCTGCTGCATGCAAGAATGTCATTATTTTGTTTTCAGTGCGTTCTTGACTCTTGACTAGTCTCTTATTGAAAGATGTAACCCAGTTCATCCCATAGACCTTCCCTTCACCATCAACTCCATCTGCACTTCATGATGCCTCATGAAAGCAGCCAACATAATCAAAAGCCTTTCCCACCCTGACCGTTCCTTCTCCCCGCACCCATCATGCAGACACAGATGCTTGAAAGCTCGCACCACCAGACTCGGGAACAGCTTCTTCCCCTCTGTTATCAGGCTTATGAATGGTCCTTCCACAAGCAAAGGAACTGTCTGATTCACTTCTACCCCATTTCGTACATTCCACTTTATCTCTGCAACTGGTCCACTACAATGATGAGAACTGTATACTGCAGTCTGTATCTTCCCTTTTGCTCCACTTATTGTATTTGATTGTATTTACATACAGTATTATCTGATTAGATAGCATGCAAACAAAACCTTTTCCCAATAGCTTGCCTGTGAACATGTGACCAATAATAAACCTGCATAAGAAAAACTGTAAAACAAAATATTTGTTTGACTTCCTTTCAAATGTTAGTGTGCATTGTCAATGAAACTTGTCCTGTTTAGTTCAGTTTTAGTTTAATTTAGAAATGCAGCATGTAAACAGGCCCTTTGGCCCACTGAGTCTGTGCGTACCAGCGATCAACCCATACACTGGCACTGTCCTACACGCAACGGACAATTTACAATTAAAAAAAAACTGAAGCCAAAATAACCCACAAACCTGTACATCATTGGAGTGTGGGAGGAGCACCTGGGGAAAACACATGTGGTCACGGGGAGAACGTACAAACTCCGCACCGACAGCACCCATGGTCAAGATTGTACCTGGGTCTCCACTGCTGTAGGACAGCAACTCCATCACTGCTCCACCCTGCTGAAGAATTGTTGAAGAACCTCATGGTTGCAGGAATGTTTTACAATCATTGTCCGCGAGATGCATTGTGCTACAAGAATTGCCTTGTTAATAATTGCTTTGCATTGATGAGATGCTGTGGGGTTAAAGCGGCTTTCCATGCTAATGTCAGCATAATTACCCCAAATGCCCTGCAATGAAATAGTCCTTGTATTACACTTTGAAATGGAGCACCCGTTCTCTGAGAAGCATCTAATGCCGTTCACTTATGGGGCAAGAGTCTGTGGAGACTTTTATGGAAAGGTCGTGAAGGGATTTTGAAAGAGGGGAGACAAGGAACTGCAGACAAAGTGCTACACAATTTACAACAAAAAAAAAACCTTGCGGTCTCAAAGTGCTGGAGTAATTCAATGGGTCAGGCAGCATCTGTGGAGGACCTGGCTAGACAGTATTTCAGGTCAGGTCCATTCCGACTGATTGTAGTAGAAAGGGAGAAGCTGAACAAGTGGTGGGGGCAGGACAAAGTGGCAAGTGATAGGTGGATACACAATCGTCGAGTAACTCTTCGGGTCCGGCGGCGTTGCTGGAGAAAAATAATAGGCGAATGAAGAATTTCTCGAGAGATGTGCAGGAAAGGACTGCTGATGCTATTTTAAATTGAAGATAAACACAAAATGCTGGAGTAACTCAGCGGGACAGGCAGCATCTCTTGACAAAAGGAATGGGTGACGTTTCGGGTCGAGACCCTTCTTCAGACCTTCAGACATTTCTCAAGTGATGTTACCTGACCTCTGAGTTACTCAAGCATTTTCTGATTATCTTCAGTATAAACCAGCATCTGCACTACCTTCCGACACGTGATTGGTGGATGGAGGTGAGAGGCGTTTGATAGGCAGATAGGTGGCCAAAGGCTTGAGATGAAAAGTAGACAAGAGGGTATCAGATAAGGAGAGAAGTGGAGTAAAATGTAAAGCCGGAGGGAGGAATGTATGAGGTGGGAGGATGGTGGAGGATGGGGAAGAGGATGAGGTACAGCCTAGAAGAGAGGGGAAGGGGAGGAGGGTTGTTGCTTAAACTTGGAGAACACAATGTTCTTATCATTGGCATGAAGGTTTTATTTTAACTTGCGTGTTTATCTTGCTGGTTTATCTTGCAGGCTCTCAAAGCATGTGAGGTTAGACCGTTTTTTTGATCATCGTTACTTTTTAGCAAATCTTTCATTCATTTGTTCTATATCACTTTATATCACTGTCCATATCTCTAGTTTCCCTTTCTCCCTGTCTGAAGAAGGGTCTCGACCCGAAACGTCACCTATTCCTTTTCTCCAGGGATGCTGCCTGACCCCGTTGAGTTACTCTTGCATTTTATGTCAGGTAATAATTGAGCACAGGTGAGTGGGTGTGTGAGTGGGCTGGACACAGCCAGAGATGAAAAAACAGGACGGTTTGACACAAAATAACTTGTTCATCTGCACCCCCAACTCCTCCAGAAGAGTGCTCTGGCCTGTTTGTGTCTCCTTCCAGCAGAGGGAGTCCATGGACCATTCGCTGAGTGAGGTTTTGTCCAAAGTGCAAGCCAAGTGCAAATTGTTGGCTCTGTCATGCCCGTCCAAAGCTAAATGTTTCTCAAGTGGACTCAGAGATGATTCTATAACTACTCACTTTCTGGTTGGAAGCCCAAAGTTTCTGTCAAGAAAGCTTGTACAAAAAAAAATATCAAATTGGAGACTATTTCAGCTGGCAGCACAGTGGTGCAGCAGTAGAGTTGCTGCCTTACAGCGCCGGAGACCCAGGTTCGATCCTGTCTACGGGCGCTGTCTGTACGGAGTTTGTAAGTTCTCCCCGTGACTGCGTGGGTTTTCTCCGGGTGCTCCGGATTCCTCCCACACTCCAAAGGTGTGCAGGTTTGTTGGCTTTGGTAGGTTTTAAAATTGTCCCTAGTGTGCAGGATAATGTTAGTGTACGGGGTGATAGCTGGTTGGCGTGGGCTCGGTGGGCCGAAGGGTCTGTTTCCGCGCTGTATCTCGAAAGTCTAAGGTCAAATTGGCTCAAAACACAAGTTATCACAGTCCGGCCTTGAGAGCAGAGATGAATGCTTCAGCCACGATGCAGTTCACTGCACCTTGCAATGAAATAAAAAACAACCTGAACAGCGGGGTTTAATTTGTGCTTTAAATGTAGAAGGGAAAATAATTTGTTTTGCGATTTAATATCTGCCAATGGTCATTAAATTTAATATTTTACTTGAGCTGCGTTCTTTCTTCAATGTTGAATTTGTTGAATTAAATTCTTATGAGAAAATAGGATTATTAGACCACCAAGAACCTACATCTACTGATGTTTCAACGTGAAATCTAAATCTATAATGTAAATGAACCCCTTCCCCCTCCATCTATCACTTGCTAGGCTTTGTTGCACCTTTCCTCTCTTTCCCTCTGCCCCCCAATACACTTAGTCTGAACAAGGGTCCCAACCTGAAACATCGCCTGTCCCTTCCCTCCACTGATACTGCCTGGCCCACTGAGAGCCTACATACATGATCACTTTCAATACAATTAATCATTATGGGTGTAATCTGCCTTTATATGTCTGTGTATGCATGCTTAAACAATGTAGGTGTTTTTTCAGCAGAAACAAGGAACTGCAGATGCTGGTTTACAAAAAAAAGATACAAAGTGCTGGAGTAATTCAACAGGTCAGGCAGCATCCTGGAGAACATGGATAGGTGACGTTGGGACCCTACTTCAGACTGATTGTGGGAGGTGGTAGAAGAAAGTTGGAAGAGTAGGGGGGGCAGGACAAAGCATGTCAGGTAATAAGTGAACACAGGTGATGCAGTTTCTAATAGGCAGGTGGTTGGACAAAGGCCAGAGATTAATAAAACAGGATACATTCAAAAGGATTGACGATCAAAAGGATTCCTTCTTTCCTTCTTTCCTTAATTCCTTCTATCCAGAGATTCTGTCCGTCCCGCTGTGTTACTCCAGCATTTGATCCTGCCTATGGGTGCTGTGTGTATGGAGCCTGTAACTGCATGGGTTTTCTTCGGATGCTCCAGTTTCCACCCACACTTACAACGTACAGGTTTGTAGGTTAATTAGCCTTGGTAAAATTGTAAATCTAGAGCAGGGATTCTGAATTGATTTCAAATTGGGACCCAGATTAGCAAACTCAAACAGGGGGGGGGGGAATGACATTCTGACATATGGTGAAAGAGGTGCATGGGGCAAACAAGGTTGAGAACCACTACTCTAGGGTGTAGGATAGTGCTAGAGTACGGAGAGGGGAAAGATTTAATATAAGTTTGAAGGGCGCAGTGTGTGGTGGTTATATAGAATGAGGAGCCAGAGGAAGTAGTAAAAGCGGATGCTAAAAAAACATTTAAAAGACACTTGGTCAGGTACATGAGAGGGTAGATTTAGAAATATGGGCCAAATGCAGGTTAATGGGACTGAATTAGGGGCATCTTGGTGAGCAAGGGCAAGTTGGGCAAAAGGGTCTGTTTCCTTGCTGTATGACTCTGACTCTATCTATAACCATTCTTTAACTGAAAAACTGAAAATAAAATTGTCTTTTGCTAATCGTTATATAGACTCAAAGTTGCTCAATTCAAGGACAATGAAAGGCAGCTCTCAAAGTCAAAAGAGTTTATTGTCATGTGTCCCTGACAGGACAATGAAATGCTTTCTTTGCATAGCACAACAGAACATAGTAGGCATTGACTATAGTTATATACCTAAATACACACATTAATTAATAAATTAATAAAGTGCAAATAACAGATGGAGGGGTATTAATGTTCAGTGTTTTGTCCGAGCCAGGTTTAATAGCCTGATGGCTGTGGGGAAGTAGCTATTCCTGAACCGGGTTGTTGCAGTTCTCAGGCTCCTGTACCTTCTACCCGAAGGTAGCAGGGAGATGAGTGTGTGGCCAGGGTGGTGTGGGTCCTTGATGATGCTGCCAGCCTTTTTGAGGCAACGACTGTGGTAGATCCCCTCGATGGAAGGAAGGTCAGAGCCGATGTTGGACTGGTCAGTGTTTACTACTTTTTGTAGTCTTTTTCTCTCCAGGGCACTCATGTTGCCGAACCAAGCCACGATGCAACCAGTCAGCAAGCTCTCTACTGTGAACCTGTAGAAGTTAGAGAGAGTCCTCCTTGACAGACCGACTCTCCGTAATCTTCTCAGGAAGTAGAGGCGCGGATGAGCTTTCTTAATAATTGCATCTGTGTTCTCGGACCAGGAAAGATCTTCAGAGATGTGCACACCCAGGAATTTGAATCTCTTGACCCTTTCAACCATCGACCCGTTGATATAAACAGGACTGTGGGTCCCCATCCTACTCCTTCAAAAGTCCACAATCAGTTCCTTGGTTTTGCTGGTGTTGAGCGCCAGGTTATTGTGCTGGCACCATATGGACAGTTGCTCGATCTCTCTTCTGTACTCCGACTCATCCCCATCAGTGATACGTCCCACTACAGTGGTGTCATCAGCGAACTTGATGATGGAGTTCACACTGTGACCGGCTGCGCAGTCATGAGTATAGAGTGAGTACAGCAGGGGGCTGAGCACGCAGCCTTGAGGTGCTCCCGAGCTGATTGTTATCGAGTCTGACACATTTCCACCAATACGAACAGACTGTGGTCTGTGAATGAGGAAGTCGAGGATCCAATTGCAGAGGGATGCGCAGAGACCCAGTTCTGCGAGTTTGGTAACCAGCTTGGAGGGGATGATTGTGTTAAATGCCGAGCTGTAGTCAATGAATAACAGCCTGACATATGAGTTTTTGTTGTCCAAGTGGTCCAGAGCGGAGTGGAGGGCCAGCGAGATCGCGTGCACCGTTGATCTGTTGTGGCGGTAAGCGAACTGCAGTGGGTCCAGGTTTTTGTCAAGGTAGGAGTTGATTTGCGCCATGATCAACCTCTCGAAGCACTTCATCACCACAGGCGTTAGTGCCACAGGTTGATAGTCATTGAGGCACGTCACCTTGCTCTTCTTGGGCACCGGTATTATTGATGCCCTTTTGAGGCAGGTGGGAACCTCAGACCTCAGAAGTGACAGGTTGAAAATGTCCGTAAAAACTCCAGCCAGTTGGTCCGCACAGGTTTTTAAAACACGACCAGGTATGCCATCAGGTCCAGACGCTTTTTGGGGGTTCACCCCTCTGAAGGATTTCCTGACGTCGGCCTCTGTGACTGAGACTGAAATACCATCACAGCGAATGGGGGTTCGGGAAGGCACAACGGTGTTCTCCCTATCAAAGCGTGCGTAAAATGCATTGAGCTCATCAGGGAGTGATGTATCGCCGACATCCGAGCTGCCTCCTGGTTTCGCCTGAGATTCAGCCATGAACTTGTTCAATGGAAATGTGGTTCAGACCAATTTCAGACCAGAAATTAGTTTGTACCATATATCTGCAATAACGGCTAAAAGGTTTTCATTAGTCTGTAGCTTTAATTCCCCCCCTTTTGCTAATGTGTGTGTGCGTGTGCTAACTTATCGTACGTCTGTATTAATGCCAAGTAGAATTATTCCCATTAATCTCTTCAGCAAAGAAGAACGTAGTGAATTAGAAACTAAATTAAATATTTGTTTTACGTTGGTAATAATAATTGACATTTATAATTGTACAAAGCCTTAGTTAACTGCTCAGCTAATGTTTAAAGAATTGTAAGTGAGTTAATTAACTTTTTTGTAGTTTGCTTATTCATGCTTTTGGGTTCATCTTTAGATAATTTAGACTCTGGTCATTGGCCAATTATTGATCTTCTCCCATTAACTGGTGAACGAGTAAAGAATAGAATTGTCTTTATCAATGGGCTTCCAGATGTGCTTAGAAAAAAAGTGTCATTTCATGTCATAGCAGCAGAATTTAGCTCATTCGGCCCATCAATTCTTCTCTGCCATTCAAGCATGGCTGCTCTATCTTTCCCTCTCAACCCCATTCTCCTGCCTTCTCCCAATAACCTTTAACACCCTTGCTAATGAAGAACCTGTCAATCTCCACTCTCAATGACTTGTTCTCCATAGCAGTCTGTGGCAATGAATTCCACAGATTCACCACCCTCCGACTAAAGAAATTCTTCCTCATCTCCTTTCTAAAGGTACATCTTTTTATTCTGAGGCTGTGCACTCTGGTCCTAGACTACTGCAGTAGTCTTCTTCTTCTTTTCGAGTCCACACACAAGATTAGAGGTCCACACACAAGATTAGAGGCCAGAGCTGAACACACTTCTCGGCATCTGCATACAATGGTGTCTGTCTTGCGCTTCTTGTGCGTGGTGGTGGAAAGATTAGTGAAAACAGGGCCGCGACGTGAACGCTCTTTCCTTGACCCCATTGTATCAGTGAAAACATCCTCCCCACATCTACTCTATCAAGGCCATTCACTATTCGGTAAGTTTCAATGAGGTCCTCCTTCATCTTTATAAACCAAGCAATGGGACTTGTTCACGTCTATCTTATGCTATTTCCAGTGATTGGTGGGCATCATCACTAAAGCTTCTGGAAGATGAATGTTAAAAATATTAAATGTCTTCATAATTGGATAATCAATCAAAATGCACGGAAACTGGTCCTTTGGCTCAACACATCCATTCAACCAGAATGCCCCATCTAATCTCATCTAATTTGTCTGCTTTTGGCACAAATCACTCTAAACCTATCCTATCCATGTAAAATTCTTGTAAAATCAATTTCTAACCAGTCAGGTACCATTTAAAGAAAATCTCTTGTGGATTTAGTTTCTTTGGTAAACAAATTTGAAATGATCTACTGCAAATCCAAAGCAGTTGAATCTGCTTTTTTTAATGTCCTTTATCCAGTGTTTTTATTTGGGTATATGATACAAGTTCATTAGACTGTGAATGGCTTTGCACTAGTTGAAAATGGTTAAGATGTTTAGAGAGATATGGACTAAATGCAGGTAAATGGGACAAGCTTAGATGGACATCTTGGTCGGCATAGACAAGTTGGGCTGAAGGGCCTGTTTCTCTGCTGTGTGACTATGTATTAGTTGCAGAGTGAGATGGAGGGAAATGGAGCTCAGTTGAACAACCTGTACTTGATGAATTAGCACGCACATTTTAATATGTAAAGATAAATATTCACTGTATAAATAATCACTGATTGTCCACCAGCCTAGTAGGCCCCCCTCGGTCATGACTGACCATGGGTGATGCATCCTGGTTGGATGCAAGCCTGGGCGATGTTATATGGAGGACAGGCTGTTGCCCATGCAGCACGTCCCCCCTCTCCACGTCGCTGATCGATCCAAAGGAACAGCAGGGCCGTTACAGTTTGGCACCAGCGCCATTGTAGGAGCTGCCAGAGCGAGGTTGTAGACAACGACGAACTGCCTTAGGGGCTCCGACTCCGGATTTTCTTGAGGTTTACTCCTGGAGCTTTTTCCATGACTGGATATGGCCACAAGGCAGCGGAGGTTTTAAATCAGAGTTTTCCCTCTCCTAGATGGACTGCCTTCACAGGCTGACGAGCCCCATCTGCCCGAGACTCGTGGGGGCGGGAGCGTTTACCTTCCCGTGCAGGCCTATAGCACCTTCCCACTGCCCAGCACCTATAAGTGTATTGACAGAGTGCGAATTGAGGCTATGCAATAAGTAAGCTCAAGGCAAAAGGAAAATGAACAGCAGAACGGGCAATCCACTATTCGCATTGGCCAAAAACCAGAGGCAGTCATCTCATCCCATGTGTATGAATGTGGGTCGACAAACATTACTTGTGCTTCCGACTGCACTGGTAGTAGAAAGAAAAACCCTGATGAGAGAGAGTAAGTATTTTAATTCCCTGACGAAATCCAGTATCTACGAAAATCTCAATAAACAAAGCTGGGTAGACTGGCTGTGGGAGATGATCAGCGCGCTGTTCCAGTGCACCTTCGCCCCAGCTGTGGTTTTGCAATCTCGCCACCTCTCCCTGCCTTGGCAGGGATGTTTATGGAGGCATCTCCGCAGAAGGAGACAATGAAAGTAATGGGATAATGACAGCTGGAGATGGCATTTGGGCTTGGCTTGTGCCAGTGTGTGCGCCAAGCCAAATTTCACATTGTTGCAGGGAAGATGATTGTATTGCGTATGTGGGTATCCGTAAAGGCTGAAACGCCCGACATTCAATCCAATTATCGTGAAGGACCTGGAACCTCAACCCACTAGTGGACACTGAGAAATAATTTTCAGTACAACAGGTGGTGTCTTAACACCTCACTGGTCCAATTGAACCATGGAGAGGACATTTATTGCTGTTCATCAAAGTTGACTTTCCCTTGTTATTTTATAACTGTTCATAGCAAATGGTCAATCAGGGCACTGGTGTCCATCGTTATTTTTTAATTTGACGATCACGAGTGCATCAGGGAGAGAGGGCAGATGGTCAGATTGAGAATTTAGCCCGTGGCAGATGCAGGCCATGACGACAACGCTGTCAACAATTACAGCTTCCTTTCCCTGATTCTCTTTATTTATACAGGTTCAAAGCATCACCGTGACAAATATAATAATGAACACCAAATTTCAAGAGCTAAAGTAGAAGAAGAATCTTCAAAGAATGGGCAGAGATATTGGGAAAGGTTAGCCAGGCTAGGGTCCTGACCCGAAACATTGCCTATCCATGCTCTCCAGTGATACTGTCTGACCCGCTGAGTTACTCCAGCACTTTGTGTCTTTTTTTTGTAGACTGACATCTGCACTTCCATGTGTCTTGGCTTGGACTTTCTTCCTTGGAGCGCAGGAGGCTGTGGTGATGTTATGGGGGTGTCTAAGACAATGAGGTGCAGAGATTGGGTGAATGCATGGAGTATTTTTCCCAGGGTTTGGGGAAGCAAGGACAAGATGGCGGAGGTTTAAGGTGAGACGGGGAAATTTGATGAGCAAGTTGAACAAATCAAGGAATCTGAGAGGCAACTATTTTACTCAGAGGATAGTTGGTTTATAGAATGGGGAGGTAGTTGAGGCAAGTTCAGTAACAATACATAAAAGACATTTGGACAGGTACATGGATATGAAAGTTTGAGAGGTATATGGGCAAAATGCAGGCAAATTGGACTAGCATCATGGGCAACACGGACGAGTTGGGCCAAATGGGCATGTTTCCATGCTGTGTGCCTCTCTAGAAGAAACATTTTCATCAGGAATATTAACCATTGCAATGTGCCTGAAAGCATATGATAAAGTGACATTATCTTTGAGAGCCGTCACTGGTTTCACAAGCCGTAATCTATCACATTAATTCCCCAGTAAAGTGTGCGGCAGAATTTATCTTGAGCAAGAAGTGCCCCTAATGGGTTTGTGTCTGTATTTTCTCATTGTTGCGAGTATAGCAGATTGTGAGCTGGTTCGGCCTCATTTGGAGTGTTGTGTGCAGTCTATTTGTTGCATTGTGGGAAGGAGATAGAGGCTTTAAAGAGGGTGCAGAAGAGATATGTATACATGCATACTGACTCTTCTGGTAAACCTCTCCTGTACTCCAGATCACCCCGCAGCCTCCTGCGCTCCAAGAAAGAAAGTCCAAGACAAGTCACAAGGAACAAGACAGGTATATGTCAAATTTGGATGAAAATATTGGATGTCTGCTTGGTACATTTGCAGATAACACAAAATATTGTGGAGTTGTGGGTAGTGAAGCAGATTACCAAAGGATTCAGCAGGATAAAGACCTGTTGCAAACATGGGTAGAGAAATGACGGGCGGAATTTAATCAGGGTAATTGTGGGAGTTGCATTTTGAGTCGTCAAATGTAAGGGGGAAGTCTGCATTTGTAAACGGCATCACCCTTAAGAGCAGCGATGTATAGAGACATTTTGGATACAAATACAAAGCTCCCGGAAAGTGGCAACACAAGTTGAGAGGGTGGCAAAGAAATCATGTGGCATGTTGATTTTACTGGTTAGGGTACTGAGAATATAGGTAGGGAAGTAATGTTTCAGCTTTATAAAACTTTGGTCAGGCCTCATCTGGAGTATTGTGTGTTGTCTATTTGCTGCATTGCAGGAAAGATATGGTGTTTTTGAAGGTGATGCAGAAGAGGTTTTTTTACCAGGGTATTAGCTTCAAGCAGAGGTTGGACAAACTTGGATTGCTTTCTCAGGAATGTCAGTGGTTGATGGGAGACCTGTAAAAAGTTTCCCAAATGATGAGAGGCATAGTCAAATTAGACAGACAGAACTTTTTTCCCAGGGTGAAAATGTAAAATACTAGAGGGCATAGCTTTAAGTTTAAAGGAGATGTGCATGACATTTTTTTTACAGAGCGGGAGGTGGGTGCCTGGAACAATGAGGGGCAGTGTTGGAGGAAGATACTACTGTGACGTTCAAGCTTTTATGTAGACACAAGGATGTGCAGGGAATGGAGGAATTGGGTTATGTGCAGGCAGATGGAATTAGTTTAATTTGGCATTGTGTCCTGCAGCAGTATTGTGGGCGGAAGGGCCTATTGCTGTGCTGTTGTCTATTATGTTCATGGATGAGTTGGGTGATAATTGGAGTCGACACATTTGAGAGGATAATAGACAGTGGAGTGAATTAAAGGCGAGACTATGGAATGAACAGTGATGCATCAAACTGCTTGGCTGTAATCAAATTAAGATTTGGGCCAGAAATAACTCCTTCTAAGATCTGCTTCATTGGGCCATGGATCTGAACCAGGCATTGAATTTTACTCAGCTACCTTTGTGCATGCTCGTCGAGTACAATGAGAACCTGCATCTAACCTCAAAAAGTGCAGCACGGATCCATTATGTGTCTAAACGCTTTCTCTCAACTAAAACAATGTGCAAAGCAATTGGATTTCTGCCCGAGGGTTTTACTGACTATTTACAATAGGTTACTGAGAGGGGAAAATCCAAGCCAGTGCTGGCATGTGAGATGACAGTAATTGATGTCAATCTACAAACTCGTTACAGGGGTTGTTCTGTAATTCCATAAGAGTAGACAACATGGATTTTGGTATCAAAGCCTTGCAACTCATTCCATACACCCACCCAGTTGACTATTCAAAAATAATCCAGGTAGAATTCCAATGGTCCAGAGAAAACAATCCAAGTTTTCCCAACCTCTCCTTTTAGCAAATACTCTCTAATCTAGGCAGCATTCTGGTAAACCTCTGCACCCTCTATAATACCTCCACATCCTTCCTGTATTGGGGCAACAAGAACTGCTCAGAATCTCCAAATGCAGCCTCACTGAAGTCTTATAGAGCTGCATCATGACTTCCTGTCACTTCTCAATTCCCCAAGCAATTTAGGCAAGCATAATATATGCCACTTTTATAACTCTTTATCTATCTAGGTTGCCATTTTCAAGGAGCCATGGACTTGGACCCCTTGATCCCATCAATGCTATTACGGGTCTTGCCATTAACAATATATTTTCCCCTTGCATTCGACCTCTCAAAATTCCACACCTCACACTTGCTCAAATTAAACTCCATCTGCCATCTCTATCAGCTTGTGTCCTGAGCTATTCATGGGCAGCAACTTTGACCAGTACTAGAAGGATGTGGAGGCTGTGGAGAGGGTGCAGATGAGGCTTGCCAGAATACTGCTTGGATTGAAGGGTATTAGCTATAAGGAGAAGTTGAACAAACTTGGACAGACAGAAAATGTTAGAGTAAGTTAACGAGTCAGGCAGCATCTCTGGAGAAAATGGATAGGTAACGTTTCAGGTCTGGACCCTTCGGACTGATTGGGGTTGGAGGTGGGGGGGGGGGTGTTGTGGGAGACAGGGCAGTCTGGCAAGTGATAGGTGGATACTGGAAGAGGGGGGGGGGGGGAAATGGACGAATTGGGGCTGGCCACAGATGACCACAGGCAAGGAGGTTCCCTGATAGGCCAATTGTTGGCTAGAAACTGTGTGAATCCCAAGAGGGATACAGACTTGGTATGGTTTGGTTTAGTTTAGAGATACAGCATGGAAACAGGCCCTTTGCCCCACCGTGTATACGCCGACCAGAGATGCCTGTACGCTAGCACTATCCCACACGATGCGGAAATTTGCAATTTTTATCGAAGCCAATTAACCTACAAACCTGCCCCCACTGTAGTTACCCCTTTAAGTTTGACCGTGGGGTCTTGGTACGCTGGAGCGCACAAAGTATGTTTCTGCACTTTAAGGCTTGCTAATGTTAGTCAATTTGTTGGAACGTGGGAAGTGTCAGAGGCATGCGAAGCATGATTAACGGCCCATTTCTCTTGAAATTCACGATACTTTTTATTCACAGATAGTATTTCATTAAAAGTAGCAAAGATGGACATGTTCCGTGGTTTCTATGGGAACCCCTGGAGAGTGGCGATGTTAATAGACCAATCAGCAGAGATACTCTGGATCACTCATTACAGCACCAGCCTTTTAAACTAAGTGAAACGACTCATTTTTTTCCATATCCCAATAAGTAGGAATTCAAAAGTTGTACCTTTTAAAAAAAAATTGTGGATGGATGTTTAAATTCTGCCGTAGTAATTTTTTTTTTAGTCTGATTCATTTGCAACCTTCATGCTTTGCTGCCTAATAAAGCAGCCCTCAATTTTTGACATTTCTGTCACCTTTTTATTTACTCTCGGCAGTAAAACCATCTATTCATGATAATTAATGACTGAAGCACCACGGGATGGACTTTACAGCCTCTGTCGGGAAGTATGTAGAAGAACTCGTCATTAATCTCGATTACCCAGACTTAACTCATCCCCCGCCGTCTCTCACACACTTTGCGTTGAGACCGCAAGTGTAGGGTACAACTGAGACCATGGAGGACGAAGGAGGATTGAGTTTGAGTTTTTGAGGGTGAATCTCGAGGCTCAGAAGCAGCCACACACACACTGACAGTGAATTATCAGCGAGTTCAACCTGTTAGCTATTCCACTCGCTCTTTTACAAAGCCATAAAATTGCAAATTTAGCTCATTTTCTGTGAAAAGCCCCATTTGTATGAAACCTTTTATGCGCAAACTGGCATTGTGGAAGTTATGTGTGGATGACGACATCTTCATGAGCACTGGCATTAAACATTCCAATGGAGGTGCGGACATATAATTTTTGTTAAATACAGCTATTAAGTATTTCCATGGAAGCAGAGGCCATCCAATTAGTATTCTGGTGACATTCCCTCAACTTTGATGTGAAAATCTCGCTTTAGCAAAGAATAAAATGAGAGAAGCTTAAAACTGTGCCCAGTCACCTGTGCGGTGAATTAGAAATGCAAAGCTCTACTCCTGATGACCCCAAGTCAGCAAGGGAAGTGAGTATTGTCATCCCGTTCCGAACAAGGAGACTTTTAGTGTTCAACGTCAGGTTGCACTTCCTCGCCAGGTCAGACAGCAACAAACCCTGTGTAAATGGGGACTCGAACACTTGAGTGTCGAAACTCTGACAGTTCAAAGAGAATTGATGGTCCTGTTTTTTTGGCCGATCTGGATCAAAGTTAAATCATGTTGACCTGGCTGAATCTCTGTTTAATTTCCAGCGTTGGCAGGAAAGTTAAGTGTTCGCATCCAGGCAGCCATGTCATTTTGTGTCTCTCGGTTAACAGATTCTCTTGTCACTTGAGCAAGTCCTGTGCCATTTGCCTGGGTCAATGAGGCAGCAACTGCCAGTCAAATGTGACTTCTGTGGAATTGCTGCTTTACCAAATGTTCTGAGACCAACGAACTGTGCACTGATGCTCAGAGACCACTGAACTATTCTTTCTTAGACCGTTATGCCAAGTACATGAAGATTACCTGGGGTGCTTTGCGTGTAAAAAACCTTAACCCTTTCTAGCCCAGATCTGTGCATTGTAAACAGTTTGATTGTATTCATGTGTAAATCCTTTCTTTATGTAGGTAATAACTGCAGATGTTGGTTTAAACCGAAGATAGTCACAAAAAGTTGGAGTAACTCAACGGGACAAGCAACATCTCTGGAAAGAAGGAGTGGGTGACGTTTCGGGTGGGCCTCAACCAGAAACGTCACCCATTCATTCTCTCCAGAGATGCTGCCTGTCCCGCTGAGTTACTCCAGCTTTTTGTGTCTATCTTATGTCTTTTCTTTGACCTGATGGCATGCACACAAAAGCTTTTCACAGCAACTTCGGTCCAATTTAGACTTTAGAGATACAGCATGGAAACAGGCTCTTCGGCCCACCAAGTCCATGCTGACCATCGATCACCCTGTATAATCACACTTTCCACACACTTGGGTGTGTACAGTGCTACCAACGCTCACGCATTGAGCGTGAGACTCACGAATTTCACACAATTCTCACGCTCTCATGCTGATCACAGAATTTCTCATGCTCTGTCGTGAGAAATTCTGTGATCAACGAGAATTTCAAAACTAATACTGTGCGCAACTGCTTCTGTGCACGCCTGTTGGCAAGACAGCAGCATTCTTATTCTCTCTGATATTCTCACTTCACCGACAACCGCCGCACACCTCCAAAGCATGTCCCCATGCAAATTTACATTGAAAGGCACGGACCAGGCAGTGAATGCCATACAGTGTCACCCAGCGCAGCAAGTGTGGCATGTCCTGCTCCCGGCGGCAGTCGGAATTTAAGGATTTGCGGGCAGCGGCTGACATGAGCGAGGCCGGCAAGCGGCAGGAGAGAGGTGCTTAGGCGGAGTGCATTGCCAGAGGTGAGCGGGGAACTGAGGCCAGTTGTCCATGATGTCCGGATCCCAATGCTCAGCACTTCATGTTTCGGAGTTGGCTAATGTTATTGATTTGTAATTAGCCTGATATTTTTTAATTAGTTGACAAAGCCTTAATTTAATAATTCGGAATATCTAGTGTGATGGGATAAGTGTAATATTAAAATGACATGCTAGGTGTCAGGCTGTCTGTCACAACATACAGCCCCGATAAAACATTATTTCCTTCAATTAAATATTGTGAAGGTAGCACTATTGTCATTTGCCACTCAACTATTATGTTTGTTTACCTCACTGACTATTTCTAACTGCCCCCCCCCCCCCAATTCCTTTGACAGGTTGAATAGAAATGTCCCAAATTTTGTTGTTTTATTAATTGAATACGTAGATGAACATCCGCAAGGAGTGTAATCAGATGGAAACTGATTCAGATGTGATGTTTAAGAGCTTGTTCAAAGAAGGGGCATATTTTTAAGGAGTGACAGGGATACTTGCAGGGGAAAGGTGTGAGGAGGTTCCTATTTGTCTTTAGTTTTAGCTTGAACCAGGACATCTGAAGATTCATAGTTTGATATAGTAATTGTGCTGATACTGACTCCAACCAACCACATAATGAATGTCATCCATTCCTGCGGTTTTATTTTTCTGATGCCATTTAAACTTCACTTGGATTTCAATCACTTCAATGTAAAAGTAATTGGGAATGGGGAGCATTGGAACAAAAATGTGCCTCTCGGTACATATTAACTGTAATATAATAATGTATACATGTTGGTAGATGCAATCAAAACAAAGATCTTTTTATCATTGTTGTGTTATGAATACCACAGAAAACATGATGTACTCTCAACATCACATTAAATAGAATATTATTGCTTTAATATATATTGTTATTGGACTTTGCATTTCGAAAAGTCCCAGCTGAGAGGAAGACAGCAAAATACTGAAAATATTGGGGGTGAAAATGACTTCAGGACAGTTTGTTAGGAAAATGAAGGAAATGGTAACAGAATACATACAGCTGAGTGAGTATAATTTTATGGATGAGAAATTGTGTTGACTTCTGATGACTTCTTTAACAAAGTAACTAGCATGTTAAATAACAAGGAAGCCAATGGATGTACAAATTTTGATGTACAAAATTTGGTCCTTGATGTGCCTCATAAAAGATCACCGCATTAGATAAGCACCTGTGGACTTGAACGTAATTGGTTAAGTCCAGGGTGTCAGATATGGTGCTTTATGTGTGGGCCAGATATATTGTCAGTGTAGGGGGCTAGGAGCAAGGCCAAGTGTGCATCCAGAGTCAAGGTCTGGAATCGTACCAGGTGTGCAGTCAAAGCTGGGACAATGGGAGTGTTCAGCACTGGGAACCTAAGCAGATAAGCAGCTATGATCAGGGTAGAATAGGGGGGCAGGTGTAAGGCTGGACTCGGGGTCAGGAATGAGAGAAGGTATGCAACTAGAGTCAGGGTCAGGAGTAGTACCAGGTGTGCAGTGAGACCCATGTTGGTCAACATGGGCCAAGTGCTTGATTATAATCTGATTTCCGTACTAAGATCATTCATGTGCTGCACCTGTTGATCAGAGCCTGGCTCTACTGTGGAATGTAACTAGGAATGTAATTTAGCTAAACCTTATTTATAACCTAATTCAATTTAAAGCATAAATGTTGCATTCAAGTGTAAGTTAAAATACTTGCTACAGTATGCACCAGATTGCACAATTTCAAGCTGAAAAATGCAAAAGCTCCCTACTGCAGGAGGGGGGACATCCCCCTCCCACACCCTCCTCCCTCGGTCACCAAGTTCCCTCGGGTTTGGTCTCTCGCAATTTCTCACCCCAACTCTCACCCAATGTTGGCAGCCTTGGTGTGTAGCATGCTTGGCACCAACACTTTTGGGGGGGGGGGGGGATTTTTGCATTTTGTTTCTTAATATCAATGTATATGATGGGTTGTCATCCTTCGAGGGCCTGACCTTAGTCTAAAAGTCAATTTTTGGAGTATGGCAGAGTGACGCAGCGGTAGATTACTGCCTTACAGTGACAGAGACTCAAGTTCGATCCTGACTACGGGTGCTGTCTGTATGGAGTTTGCATGTTCTGTGTCCGTGTGGGTTTTCTCCAGGTGCTTCACTTTCCTCCCGCATTCTAAAGACAAACAGGTTTATAAGCTAAAAACGGAATTGTAAACTTTCCTCGGTGGGTAGGATAGTGCTAGTGTACTGGGCGATCACTGGTCGGTGCGGACTCGACTGGCCGAAGGGCCTGTTTCCACACTATCGCTAAAGTATATAGTTGTATCCAGGTACAGTGAAAAGCTTTTGTTTGCTTGCCATCCAGTCGAAGAAAAGACAATGCATGAATACAACCAAGCTGTCCACAGTGCACTGACGGAGCACAACAGGTCGTGCAAGATATAACATTGACATTGTTTTTAAAATTCTTGTAATCATTTTTGTAATATTAAAAAAATTATGTTGACATGAGGAACTGCAGATGCTAGTTTACAAAAACTACACAATGTGCTGAAGTAACTCAGCGGCTCCGCAAGATCTCAGAAGGACATGGATCGGTGGACACCTTAAACCTATGTCCTCTGGTTCCTGATTTCCCCTACTCTGGGCAAGAGACTCTGTGCGTCCACCCAATCTATTCATGTCATGAATTTGCAACCCTGTATAAGATCACCACTCATCCTCCTGCGCTCCCAGGACTAGAGGCCAAGCCAGCTCAACCTCTCCCTGGAGCTCAGGCTTTCGAGTCCTGGCAACATCCTCGTGAATCTTTGCACCCTTTGCACCCTTTCCAGCTAACATCTAGCTTAACTGAACCAAACTTTGTTGTGTGGCTGTCTTGACGGTGTGGCCCAGGACTGCATTTAACTTGATTTGTGCAGATTAAGACAGTAATTTTGTATTTGAAAATTGTGAAATGTATAAAGAAAATGTTTGATTTCCCCAGTTGGTCAGGTAGCCACGGATGCTGCTTGATCGCTGTCTGTTTGCTGCATGTTTTTGTTTTATTTCAGATTTTTAGCCTCTGCACTTTTTTCAATTTTTTTGTGAAAGGAATTGTTTAGTTTAGAGATCCAGCATAGAAACATGTCCTTCGGCCCACCATCTCCACGGCGACCATCGATCACACTAGTTCTATGTTATCCAACTTTCTTATCCATTCCTTACACACTAGGGGCAATTTTACAGAGACCCATTAACCTACAAACCCTTCAGCCCATCGAGTTTGTGCCAACCAGTGATCACCCATACATGAGCACTATCCTACACACTAAGGACAATTTACTATTTTTCCAAAACCAATTTTCCTACAAATCCATACATCTTTGGAGTGTTGAAGGAAACGGGAGCACCCAGAAAAAACCATGCAGTCACAGGGAGAACATGCAAACTCCACATAGACAGCATCCAAGCTCAGGATCGAGCCAGGGTGCTGTAATGTCACTTGATCATATCCCTCTAAAGTTTAAACTAAGGTCTAAATTAAACTAAGATCTCTTTACAGTCAGAACAAGGATTGGTTAGAGATCTGCCAGACCTGATACAGAAGTGTATCATAGATGCCTGCAAACACTTCAGTAATCATTTTAGAATTTGCCCTTGGAGAATTATATGTTTTTTTTTATTTTAAGTAAATATACAGTTTTCTCTCTGCCTTTGGAATGGTAAATTAAACATGTGATGACTTGCATAAACTATTATTTTCAGCTACTAATTTTTGTATCACTTCGAAAATGAGTGGGAAGTAAGAGTTTACGCCAACACCTCTGCATGACTGGTCTTCCCAACAATTATTATAAACATTTCCAGAGATTACCTCAACTCTTTATTTATATGAGACAAAAGAGATCAAAAAATATTCCTACTTTGCATCCTGTGAACAGCAAGATTACAATGTGGTGCCCCTGTCTTAAGTAAGTAAGTAAGTAAGTAAGTTTATTGGCCAAGTATTCACATACAAGGAATTTGCCTTGGTGCTCCACCCACAAGTAACAACATGACATACAGTGACAGTTACGAATGACTCAGAAAACACTAAACATTAATAATAATAATAATAAAACATTAATGATAAAACACCACTGACCAAGCATGTGAACCAACAAAATACCAGATCAAAGGGAGGCTACAGATTTTGGCTGTTGAGTCTCTACTCGTCAATACAAACTGTTTTTATGTCTGGCTGTGGCAGCTTTGACAGTCCGGAGTTGCCTTCCAGAGGAAAGTGATTCAAAGAGTTTGTGACCAGGGTGAGAGGGGTCAGAGATGATCTTGCCCGCTCTCATCTAAACTAAATCTAAACATTTTAGTTTAGAGATACAGCGTGGAAAGTGGCCCATCGGCCCACTGAGTCCACACCGACCAACAATCACCCAGTACACTAGTTCTAAGCCTTACAAACTAGGGTAAATTTTTAGAAGCCAATTAACCTACAAACCTGTATGTCTTTGGGATTTGGGAGGAAACTGGAGCACTCGGAGAAAATCTACGCGGTCACCGAGTGAATGTACAAACTCCACACAGACAGCATCTGCAGTCAGGATCCAACTCGAGTCTCTGGTGCTGCGAGGTTCTACTGCTGTGCAATGTGCCACTCCTAAACTTAAAAGGCTTTAGTTTCCCAAAGGAAACACAGTGCAGGAATAACTCATTGGTCAGGTAGCGTCTCTGGAGGACATGGATAGGAGATGTTTCAGGTCAGGACCTTTCTTTAAATGCTAGAAATCTAAGGAAAGGTCCGGACTCGAAACATTCGTGACATGGAGAGATGCTGCCTGACCCACCGTGTGACTCCAGCACTGTGTGTTTTACTCAGGAATCCGATGTCTGCAGTTCCCAGTTTCTTGCCTTTGACTGTGCTATCGGAGCTGCCTCCAGTGCATTTTGTAGATGACATACAGCTATAGTCTTGCTGGTGATGGGGAGAGAGAATGTCCAGCTTCGATTGTTGGTCTAACTAGGCAAAAAGCAACTGGAAAGCCGTGTGCTAAAATACTCCGGTTTTCCACTTTTTTTCGTCTTCTTTAGTTGAGCGTTATGTGTAAACTATGAATCACATTACAACTTCAAAGATGAAAAGCCCCCAAACATGTAAGACTGATTCTCATGGTCACCACTGTGTTAATGTTCCAGAATGTGGTGCCTGGATCCAGGGTTATTAGCTTCTGGAAGACTTTCCCCTGAAGATTGCAGGGAGACTTGATAGTATAGACATTATGAGAAGCATAGATAAGGTAGACAGTCAGAATCTTTTTTTCCCAGGATGGAAATATAAAATATGGCTTTAAGGTGAGAGGGGCAAGGTTTAAAGGATATGTGCGGGACATGTTTTCTGCACAGAGGGTGGTGGGTGCCTGGAACGCTGGAGGTGGAGGGGGATATAATAGTGGCATTTAAGAGATTTTTGGGTAGGCACATGGATGGGTAGAGAATGAGGGATATTGATTATGCACAGGCAGATAAAAGTCGGGCTTCTTAGCCAGCACAGACTCGGTGGGCTGAAGGGCTGTGTTGTCTGCTGATTCCATGCTGTATCTCAAAAATGAATCTCTAAATTATGTGTAAACTAAAACTTTTCTATTTTTAATGGCTGCTGAAATCACTAATCGGTGGACACCTTGCCCTGCATTAATTTTCCCGCCTTTTGTATTCACATTTACTCTGATTGTGTTAAGCTCCGTGAACTGTTCGAAGCCTCATTGTTCCCGGAGTATGAGAGGAACTATGACCTTGCCTTCCTCTATGCCGTCGGCTCCTCTATCATCAAACGGTGGGAGAATTCATCTCGTGCTTTCGAAGCGAAATCAGGCAGTAAACAAATTGATTTATTTAAATAAAATATCGTGGTGTCAGGAGTCTTCAGACACTTCTGTCTATATTCAGTCATATGAATGCCACTTTGCTCCAAGAATGGTGAGCACTGAGAGCTTTATTGAAATGAAGTGTTGTACCTGGGACTGCACACTGCTAAAGGATATTTGGCCATGACTACAATGCTAATCAGATTGCAGGCAAACTGCTCTCTAAAGCACTTCTGCATTGTAAATGCAAAGCATGAGTTATATTTTCAGAGTGGAGGGGAAACTTTCTCCAAAGTCCCTCACCAGTACATAGCTTTTTTAAACTCCCATACCCTTTCCGTCCTCATATCTAATTTTTCGCATCTTGCAACAGCTTACAACCCAGTGTTATTAATGTTGATTTCTTTCATTTCAAGTAGCTCATGTATTTCCCCCTCTTCTCCCCTCTTCCCCCCTCTCCCATCCTGGTTGTTCTACCAGTTCCATTGTTCACATCCTTGCATTCCTCTTGTTATCACAGCCACCAATTGGCCATTAAGAGCTCCACCCTTCCTGAGGTCATCTGATTTGTTCTGGCCTTTTCTCGCATCCAGTTTATTTTCCCCCAAACCCCCACCTCTACTTTCTGACTGAAGAAGGGTTCTGACCCAAAACCTCGCCTATTCCATTTTCTCCAGAGATGCTGCCTGACCCGCTGTGTTACCCCAGCATTTTGTGCCGGTCTTCAGTACAAACCAGCATCGGCAGTTCCTTCCTACACTTTTTGTCTTTCCTTGGGGACTGTTGTGAACCTGGCTAGAAAATGTTGCAGTTAAGAAATGTCCAATTAATTTGATGTGGAATTTGAAGCCTGAATCAACACTTCCACATACTGAATCCAAAAGTAACGCAAAACTGATCCAATCATTATTAATAGTTGGACCCTTATTTCAGATCATCGATTTCCACTGTGGGGTTATTTTTAGGAACAATCTTGAGTAACTACAGTACGAGCAAGAGCAGTCAAGGGTGTTGATGTTGTGAAGATTTTTGGATGACTGAATCTTTATGGTACAAAGTTGTTATAGCCACCAAAATGTGTTACCTCTTCGCTTGTGAAGAATTAGAAGGATTGAAAATGGAGATAATTAAAACTACCAGTGACATTAGAATGTTGAAACAATGAACTGCAGATGCTGGAATCTTGCATAGAAGGTGCTGGAGTAAACTCTTGTGGCATTTAAGAGACTTTTGGATATGCATATGGATGTGCAGGGAATGGAGGGATATAGATAATGCGCAGGTAGATAAGAGATAATCTCTTTTATTAAGAGGAAGCTTTCTTTAATCTGTCCATTCCGTGATGAAGGAGAAGCGTACTTCCAAAGTCCATTATTTAGTGGAATTGACAACAGAGTTGATGGATTAATTAGTGACATTTAACCATTAACTTACGAAGAATAACTGCGGAAAACTGGATTTCCACCATCTTTCCAGAACATCTATGAGTTTTCATTTGTACGTTTAGCCAATGACCAAGAACTTTAGTTTAGTTTATAGATACAGCACGGAAACAGGGCCTTCGGCCCACTGGGCCCGCGCCGACTAGCGATCCCCACTTAGTAACACTATCCGACACACACTAGGGACAATTTTTACATTTACCAAGCCAATTAACCTACATACCTGTACGTCTTTGGAAGGAAACCGAAGATCTCGGAGAAAACCCACGCAGGTCACGGGGAGAACGTACAAACTCCGTACAGACAGCACCGGTAGTCAGGATCAAACCCGGGTCTCCGGTGCTGCATTCGCTGTAAGGCGGCAACTCTTCTGCTTCGCCACCGTGCCAACTCTTCCATAAACATTCACAAGCACAACCCTACCTTCAACCAGGTAGAAGGTCCACCTGTCAACTTCGAGGCCAATAAACAAATCTGGCACTTTTTAATGGAAATCGAGGATGGATCATAGCCTTTATTTGGATATGACATTGCCGATATCTCTGCAAACCCCTCGAATTAGAATCATGGAAATGCCCAGTTATGGTCAGCTTTACATCTGCTCGCAGTGGAATGATATAGACACTAGTAACTGCAGATGCTGGTGCACCAAAAAAAGAGTGCGGAGTAACTCAGCAGGTCAGGCTGCATCTATACGATCAGTCCGAAGAAAGGTCCTGACACAAAATGTCGCCTTTCCATTTCCTCCAGGGATGCTGCCTGACCCACTGAGTTATTCCAGCATTTGTGACACGATGGAATGATGTAGGATATGTTTCCAATATGAGGAGGTGTTCGTTGGTCCATTGTGTTTGGTTGGGCTGAAAACCAATGTTCTGTGTATTTATAGTCATCCAGCATGGAAACGGGTCCTTCGACCCAACTTGCCCACACCAACAGCATCTACACTGGTCCCATCTGCCTGCGTTTGGCCCGCGATTTGTATCCATGGACCTGTCTAAATGTTTCTTAAAAGTTGCAATAGTGCCTGCCTCAATTAGCACCTCCAAAACTCGTTCCATACACCCACCACCCTATGTATTAAAAAAAGATAGACACGAAAAGCTGGAGTAACTCAGCGGGACAGGCATGAGAGAAGGAATGGGTGATGTTGAAGGGTCTTGACCCGGAACGTCACCCATTCCTTCTCTCCGGAGATGCTGCCTGTCCCGCTGAGTTACTTTTATGGTCCAGCTTACTGTCCAGCTTTTTGTGTCTACGGTTGAAACCAGCATCTGCACTTCCTTCCTACACTATGTATAAAACAGGTTGTGTGCACCATGGAATAAAATTTGTATAAAATTCAGAGTGTATAAATGATCAAAGCTTCACTGGAGCAATTTCACTTGGTAACAAGGCATATGTTGTTTTTGTTGACACAAATCTGTTCAGGTGTGTGAGTTTTTCCATGTTTTACTGGCAATGAATTTGTAATGTGCATGTATTGACAGTGTATGTGCACATGTAATGGTGCTAAAGGCAACCTCGGTACATGTTCTAGTAACATTTCAATTCCTCAGTCAGTTGCAAAGTACCGAGCCAGTAAGAGGTCGCATAGCATTCATCTATCTGTCCATTGGTTGAACTTAGATTGGCCAGAAGCAAAATACTGCAGATGCTGAACATCTGAAATAAAAACGATCAGAAGATTTATTGTATTGTATATCTTTATTATCATTTATCATCAGAGGAAAACAAAAAAGCGTTTCTCAACCAGTGTCCATTCAGTGTGTGGTAAAAAATAAATAGAAATAAAGAATAAAAGTACATATATCACGAGTTCCGATTGGCAGTGGCACGACAATGGCTCTGCTGTCCAGGTTGGTGTTTGGTGCACGATACTTTGGCAGGGGGCAAAGTCCGTTTATCAGTCTAATTGCCTGCGGGAAGAAGCTGAGGAGCATCCTGCTGGTTTTGCAGCTGATGCTCCTGTACCTCTTCCCAGATGGCAGGATGGAGAATATGTGATGCGATGGGTGGTATGGGTCTTTGATGATGGAGATGGCTCTGCTAATACATCTCTTCCTGTATATGTCCAGCAATAAAGGGAGTGGAGCACCAATAATCCTGCTGGCGGTCTTCACAATCCTGTCCAGTTGGTGCCGTTCGTACGCCTTGCAGCTCCCGAACCAGGAGGTGATGCCGTAGGTTAATGTGTTCTTGATTGTCCCCCTATAAAAAGTTTGTACATGTGCAGTGGGGAGACCTGCTTTCCGTAGTCTTCGGAGAGGGTGTAGTCGCTGCTGGGCTCTCTTGACCAGTGCTGTGGTGTTGGTCGTGGACGTCAGGTCATTTGACAGGTGGAGTCCTAGGAACTTCACACTGCTGACCCTTTCCACACCAGCTCCATCGATGTGCAGAGGCGTATGGCGTTGTTTTCCCGCCCTCCTGAACTCAACCACCATCTCCTTCGTTTTTCCCGCGTTGAGAATGAGGTGGTGGGATTTGCACCATCCTGTGAGCAGCTCCACCTCCATCCTGTACGCCGACTCATCATTGTCACTGATGAGACCCACCACTGTTGTGTCATCAGCGAACTTGTTGATGAAGTTGTTGTTGAGTCTAGCAGTACAGTCGTGTGTAAGCAGACTAAACAGCAGGGGGCTTAGGACACAGCCTTGTCCTAAGGATGTTGCTGGGACCTGAGGGCCTGAGCTGTAGGGAGAGGTTGAGCAGGCTAGGGCTTTATTCCCTTGGAGTGCAGGAGGATGAGGGGTGATCTTATCACGTTGTACAAAGTCAGTATAGGAATAGATCAGGTAAGGTGGAGAAAAATGTGTTTCATCATCTAATCTAGTTAATGTGTCAGAAAACGGTACCAGGCCCTTCGGCCCACCTTGTCCGTTGCATCGTGGAGAGATACATCGTGGAAAAAGGCACTTTGGCCCACCGACTCCACACTGACCAACAATTACCCGTACACTAGTTCTATGCTACGCACTAAGAACAATTTACATGAACAGAGGTCAATTAACCTACAAACCTGCACATATTTGAGATGTGGGAGGAAACCGGAGCACACGGAGAAAACCCACGTGATCACAAGGGATTTTCCCACACCGACCAACATGCCCCATCTGCACTTGTCGCACTCGCCTGCATTTGGCCCATACCCCTCTAAACCTGTCCTATCCATGTACCTGTCTAATTGCTTATTAAACATTGCGGTAGTCCCTACCTCATCTACCTCTTCCAGCAACTTGTTTCTTATACCCTCTACCTTTCGTGTGAAAAAGGTACCCCTCAGATTCCTATAAACCTTTCCCACTTCACCTTAAGCCTATGCCCTCTGATTCTTGATTTCCCTACTACTACTTCTTCTTCTTGCATATGGCGTGCACAGCCTCAAGTTGTAGGACAGCTTGTTCTATTTGATCTTATTTAATTGTTGATTGCATTCGTCGACACAGGGCGGACCACGTGAAGGTTGCAATCTCCCACCCCATTCCCCTACTCTGGGCAAGTCTACCTGATCTATTCCTCGTGATTTTAGACACTTCTATAAGAGTACCCCTCGTCCTTCTGTGCTCCAGGGAATGAAGTCCCAGCCTGCTCAACCTCTCCTTGTAGCTCGGATCCTCGAGTCCTGGAAACACCCTTGTAAATTTTCTCTGCATCCTTTCCAACTTGACAACATTTTTCCGATAACACGGTGCCCTGAACTGAACACAAAACTCTAAATGTGGCTTCACCAACGTCTTGTATAACTGCAGCATGACCTCCCAACTATGCTCAATGCTCTGACTGATAGCCAATGTACCAAAAGCCTTTTTGGCCACTCCATCTACCTGTGATGCCAGGCAGATACCATTGCACAGTTTAAAAGACACTTGGACGGGTACATGGAAAGGAAAGGTTCAGAGGGAACTGGAGAAACAGCATCTCGTTTACTGCTTAGGTAACTTAAAACTCAACAGTGTGAACATTGAATTCCCCAATTTCAGGTAATCTCGAAGTAAAGCGTCTGTTTTGAAATCCAACTCTGATGCTATCCTGGTTTGCAAGACACTATCAGGACAAGTGCCAATCATATACACTGTTTCATATTAACCATGAATTGGGGACAAAATGACACCATTGTAAACTAGTAAAAGGAAAGAAGTGAAGACAGTTCTACTCATTGCGTGGTTTTTAAATTCAGAGACCTTACAGAGTCAAAACCATTTCAGTCCTCCAAAGTAGTTGGAACTTCAAACAGTATAGCACAGGGACAGGTCATTCAGCCCACAATATCTATGCTGCACATGTTAAACTAATCTCCTTGGCCTGCACGTGATCCATATCCTTCGATTCCTGCATATCCATGTGCCTATCTAAAAGCCTTTTATACTTCATCATCATAGCTGCTTGAAAGCATGTTCCAGGCACCCACCCTCTCTCTCTATTTAAAAACTCCTTGCCCTTTAAACATTGCCCCTCTCACCCTAAAGCGGTGCTCTCTAGTCTTTGACATTTCAACCCTGGGGAGAAAGGTTCGGTTTATCTACTCAATGCCTCTCATATTTTATATATTTCTATCAGGTCTTCCCTCAGCCTCTGATGTCCCAAAGAAAACAATCCAAGTTTGTCCAACCTCTCCTCATAGCTAACGCCCTCTAATGCAGGCAACATTCTGCAAAATGCCTGAAAAAACCCCCCCGCAAAGTGCTGGAGCATCTCAATGGGTCAGGCAGCATCTCTGGAGAACATGGATAGGTGACCTTTCGGGAACCATTCTGAACCCTACTGATTGTAGAGGTACTTCCAGAGTCAGTAAGTTACTCCAGCACTTTGTGTCTTTTATTTGGCAAACTAGTATCTGCTATTCCTTGTGTCCACATCATTTTATTGTGAGTAGATGTAAAGTTGAACATAACTGTGCATGTTCTCCAGAGATGCTGCATGACCTGCTGAATTACCCCATAATTTATACATTTTTGTAGACCAGCATCCGCAATTCCTTGTTTGTAGCATTCTGGTAAACCTCTGAAGCTGATGATACTTTATTGTCACATCTACCCATGTACCTAGGCGCAGTGAAAATATTTTTTTTCACATACAATCCGGTAAAACCATCCTCTGCTGCACCCTCTCCAAAGCCCCCACACCCTTCTTGGATTGGGGCATTCAAAACAGCGCACTGCTAAAGTTTGAAACTGAAGGATTCTGCCTTGCATGCTTATTGTTACTGCAGAATACTTTGTATAAAAACAGTGACCTTTCCTGACCAACCCCAATCATTACCGTACATGCTTCCACAGTCCAGCTCCCATGTTCTGTGTTAGTGTCGGTAATAATGATATCACGGTCTCTCATGCTCGCAATCACTGCTGCACGAGCTGCCGTCCTCTCTGTAATTACAGGATGCTCCCTGACTCCTGATGTGAAGTACACCGGCTATGATTAGCCTAATGAGTAATTAATTAATGAGCAGGTTGCAGCTTAATGAAAATGAGCTGACCTCAGCAAGCGTGCAGGGGTCTGAAGCGCAGCCACGGCGACACACATACTCGCAGGATTTTTAACCCAACTGCTGCAGCTCCTTTTCTCCTAACTGGACGGAGAAGATGGGCTTAACCCTTCGCTCAGCCACGTGGGAATTCACTCAATGGTTCCTCATTATTTTCTTTAGAATTTTTAGACTTTAGAGATACAGCGCGGAAACAGGGCCTTCAGCCCGCCATCATGTCAAGTCAAGTCACTTTTATTTCTATAGCACATTTAAAAAACAACTCTCGTTGACCAAAGTGCTTTACATTGGTGGAGGTACTAACGTTATACAACAGTGGTTCATAGATTAACAACATACATAAATACATACATATAGCCCTCCCTCAGAGGACGTCAAGAAAGGCTTGAGAGTAAAGATGTGTTTTAAGTCTCGACTTAAAAGAGTCGATGGAGGGGGCAGTTCTGACGGGAAGAGGTATGCTGTTCCACAGTCTAGGAGCTGCAACCGCAAAGGCCCGATCGCCCCTGAGCTTATGCCTAGACCGTGGGATGTTCAGTAACCTCAAGTCGGCCGATCTGAGGGACCCGGAGGTGATGTGATGGGAAAGCAGACTTTTGATGTAGGTGGGGGCAAGCCCGTTAAGGGCTTTGTAAACATAAAGAAGGATCTTTAAATTTATTTAGAACCGCACAGGGAGCCAGTGGAGAGAGGCCAGAATCGGGGTGGTGTGGTCCCTTTTTTGGGGACCCTGTCAGGAGTCTCGCAGCGGCGTTTTGGACCAGTTGCAGGCGGGACAGGGAAGATTGGCTGATGCCAATGTGAAGGGAGTTCCAGTAATTGAGGTGGGAGAAGATAAATGTGTGAATAATCTTTTCGAGGTCGTCAAACTGGAGGAATTGTTTTATTTTAGCGATCGTCCAAAGCTGGAAGAAGCTAGCTTTTACCACGGCATTGACTTGTTTGTCAAATTTCAATGCTGAGTCAAATATCACGCCAAGGTTTTTGACATGAGGTTTGAGTAATGGGGTAAGGCTTCCAAGGCTGCCTGCTATCATTTTGATTGAGTCCGAGGGGCCGAGGAGGATGACCTCAGACTTACTCTCGTTTAGTTGGAGGAAGTTCTGGGCCATCCAACACTTTATATCCTCGAGGCAGTGGATAAGGTTAAGTAGATTTGATCTGTTGTTGGGCTTCAGGGGGAAATAGAGTTGTGTATCGTCTGCATAGCAATGGAAGGAAATGCCGTGCCTTTGAATGACTTGGCCTAAGGGGAGCATATACAGGGAGAACAGAATGGGGCCAAAGATGGTACCTTGTGGAACCCTGCAGCAGAGGCTAGCTGGGGAGGAGAAAGAGTTGCCTATGTTAGTAGAGAAACTCCTACCTTTGAGGTAGGAAATGAACCAGCTCAGGGCAGTACCATCAATACCAACCCCGTGCTGGAGTAACTGGGTACATGGGTAGGAAAGGTTTAGATGTACACGGATAGAAATGGATAGACGGCCAATTAGGATGGTGTGGTCGACAGTATTAAATGCTGCGCTGAGGTCGAGAAGGAGCAGGATTGCACAGTCGCCGGAGTCAACGGTGAGAAGGTCATTATGTACCTTCAACAAAGCAGACTCTGTGCTGTGGTGTACCATGACCACGCCGACACGTTTTAACCCGGACACTAGCACTATTCTATATACTTGAGACAATTTATAATTTTACCGAAGCCAAAAAACCTACAAACCCGCACATCCTTATATTGTGGGAGGAAACCGGAGAAAGCCCACATGGTCTCAGGGAGAACATAAAACTATGTACAGACTGCACCCATAGTCAGGATCGAGCCCGGAGCTCTGACACTGTCAGGCAGCAACTCTACCGCTGCACCGCTGTGCCACCCCAAATCCTTTTGGAATTGACATTGTCAGAGAACCCGGCACGGTGAAAGCGGCCGAGGAGAATGTTAATGGTGGGCTGCCTCTTGCTCGCTTGAATTCACCTAAACAAACTTTCCATTTTCAAAAGCAGTGCCCAAGTTGCATTCAGAACATAAAACAGTACAGCACAGGAACAGGCCCGTTCGGCACGCAATGTCTGGGCTCGATACTGACCTCGGGCTCGGTACTGACCTCGGGTGCTGTCTGTGTGGAGCTAGCACGCTCACCGCGTGACGGTGTGGGATTCCTCCGTGTGCTCCTGTTTCCTCCCACATCCCAAAGACGAGCAGGTTTGTAGGTTAACTTGCCCCGAGTGTGTCTGGAGTGGGTGAGGAAGTGGGATAATGTAGAACTAGTTTGAATGGGTGACTGATGGTCGACATGCACCCGGTGGGCTGTAGAGCTTGTTTCAATGCTGCAGCTCTAAACTAACCTAAGTTAAACTAATCACTGCCTGCACGTGATCCATATCCTTCCATTCCCTGCACATGCATGTGCCGATGTAAGAGCCTCCTAAATGCTTCTATCGAATCTGCCTCCACCACCACCCCTGGCAGAGCATTCCAGGCACCCACCACTCTCTGTGATTTTTAAACAATTATCTACTTGCCCTCTATATCTCCTTCACACTTTGCCCCTCTCACATTAAAGCTTTGACCTCAGACATTTCCACTCGAGGGAAAAAGCTTCTGACTATACCATATCCTTGCCTCTCATAATTATATAACCTATTAGGTCTCCTCTCAACCTCTGATGCTCTAGAGAAAACAATCCAAGTCTGTCCAACTTCTCCTTGTAGCAAATGCACTCTAAGCCAGGCAGCTTTTTGGTAAACCTCTTCGAAGCCTAAAATGAAGGAAATAAATGAAGGAAAAAGGGGCGGAATGGTGGCGCAGTGGTAGAGTTGCTGTCTTCCAGCGCCAGAGACCCAGGTTCGATCCTGACTACGGGTGCTGTCTGTATGGAGCTTGTACATTCTCCTTGTGGCCTGCATGGGGTTTTGTCCGGGTGCTTTGGTTTCCTCCCACATCCCTAGAGGTTTGTAGTCCAATTGGCCTGGTAAAAATCGTAAATCTCTAGTGTATGTAGGATAGCGCTGGTGTGCAGGGATCGCTGGTTGGTTTGGACTCGGTGGGCCGAAGGGTCTGTTGCCGCCTGGTATCTTTAAACTAAACTTAACTAAATCCTAAAATAGTCCAATAATTATAATTCCTCCCCAACAATGGTTCAACATGGAAAAGATAATGATGTAACCTTGCATCGCTAGTTTCCCTTTCAAAGTATGGACCCACCAATTGCACGTGTGACAGGATTTCATTTACACCATTCACATATTTCTCCAATAGTATTGTAAGCTTGAAGTGGAGCTCATTGGAAACATTGCAGCGTTACCAGCGGACTGGGGACACAATTATCCACCAATTCTCAGCACTAATGTTATTGTGAATGATTTGGGTGCACAGGAGCTAGAGATGGGCTGGGATGTGCATTGATGCATACCTGCTCGTTTTTTGTCTGCATCTGACATGTTTCTGGCAAGGTTGGGCAGCTCATAATGTGTCAATTTGAGGCTGGCAAATGATAGAAAAGGCTCAGTTCTACAATCTGTGTCCCTGCATAGTCACAAGGTGCCTATCCATCCCTGAAGTCTTGGCAATGGAGGAGGATATTTAAAGTGGGTTTTTTTTAATTTGGGAATCCTGCACAAATACAATAAAATGCATTTGAAATAGAATATGAAATATTGAACAGCACAGCACAAGAACAAGCCCTTTGGCCCACAATGTCTGCGCTGATGTTGATGCCAAGACCATCACTTATCTGCCTGCATATAATTTGTAACTCCATTCCCTGCACATCCATATGCATAACCAAGAGCCACTGAATTTTGTATAAAGTTTTGCGTTACTAGTTCCTCTGCTGCTGCAAGCAATGTGACTGGCCTTCCAGCCTCACGACAACGAGTCTACGCCTTACAGACTCTTGGTAGAGTTCATCCTGAAAATGGCAGAAATGATCAGGGAAATGAGGAGCGAGAACGTTCCCACTAGGATGAACAAGGAAATATTCCACAATATTTCCCATTTTGTTTTAATTTATTGGAGGTCTGATCTACTCTCTGCCTCAGAAGGAATTCTCGGCCTCAGCAGGTAGTGGAGGCCAATTCTCTGGATTCTTTCAAGAGAGAGTTACAGAGAGCTCTTAAAGATAGCGAAGACAGGGATATGGTGAGAAGGCAGGAACTGGGTACTGAATGTAGACGATCATAGTGAATGGTGGTGATGGCTGGAAGGGCCGAATGGCCTACTGCACCTATTATCTATTGTGTATTGTACTTGTTCTCATCCTTTTTTTTAGTTAAGAGACACGGCGTGGAAACAGCCCCTTCGACCGACCAAGTCCATGGCCACCATACTTGTTCTATGTTATCCCACTTTATCATTCACTCTGTAGGTGGAAACTACGTGCTATTTTGCGCTGCACCCATGCCCTGCACACTTTGGGGGGAAATTACAGGCCATTCAACCTACATACCCTGTACGTCTTTGGGATGTGGGAGGAAACCCGAGGACACCCCTGCAGTCGCAGGGAGTACGTGACAACTCCACGCAGAGTGCACCTGAGGTCAGGATAAAACCCAGGTCTCTGGCACCGTAAGGCAGCGGCTCGACCAGCTGTGCCACCCTGAGGTGCAGCATAATTTGCTGTGTTTGTTTCAAATGTGCGGCAGGTAGGTGCTGTGTGAATGTACGAGCCGGCGCTCGATGGGATTAGTAAGCAATTGGTGCTCGGTTGTCTGTAGCCCGCGTTAAAATTCTGGGGCAATGACAAATGATTGGTTCACTGAATGCTATCCAGCAGTCAGGAAGGTTGTTCTCATGTATGACATTGGTCGAGATGTAATCCCGTCCTTCACACAACAGCGGCCAGGAAGAATCATTGAGCATTCAGCTCAAATTTACTGACTATCTGCTGTGCCTGATTGTTTATAACAGAAAAAAAAATAGCAAGTAAAATTGAAGTTCGAATTCTTTATTTTTCACAGAGCTAACAGGATCTGTTCCCACCAAGGTGGGTGACTTTTCACGATATAAGCAATAAAAACAAGCTATGGGGAGGGTGAATTCACTGTGGGACACAAGAAACTGGAGATGCTGGTTTAAAAAAAAAGACACAAAGTGCAGGAGTATCCTAGTGGGTCGGCCAGCGTCTCTGGAGAACATGGATATTGGATGTTTTGGGTCGGGACCCTTCTTCAGTTGGAAGAGTTGCACTAGTTTAGTTGCACGAAATGTTATTCATGTTATTTTGTATCTTGCACTGTGGAAGTCTTTGGAGTCATGCACAGTCTCTCCGCTGGCTGGTTAGCACTGCATCTGTGGAGGGAATGGACAGGCAACGTTTCAAGTCGGGGGCCCTTTCCCCGTCTGAAGAAAGGTCCTGCCCGAAGTGTCATCTGTTCATTCCCTCCACAGATGCTGCCTGACCATTGAGTATTATGTGGAAGATTCCAGTATCTGCTAGTTCTTGTAGCTGACAATTAAACACTCTGGAGACATGACCCAAGCCGTGTTATTCATCTTTCTATAGGTTCCCTGTATAAGCCCCAGATCCCTCGACTTTGGCTGAACACATTGATCTTGTATGGATTACAGATTTTGAATTACTTGATTGTTACACTGCTCATAAATGTGTTAAACAAACTTCAGGTGCCACCTGAATTAACACCTTCAAGGTTAAGTACCCAGCAGATAACAGTCTTCAGGATCATGCCAACACTGGTGCTATCTTTTCTAGCATTTGTTTTTGCATTTGTGGTTGTACAAGATAATTTCACTGTGCTGTGCATATGTGACAATTAGAGCAGCTTGTACTGGAGCCTACCAGGGAGAAGGCAATTCTGGATTTAGTGTTGTGCAATGAACCGGATTTGGTAAGGGAACTCAAGGTAAAGGAGGCGTTAGGAGGTAGTGACCATAATATAACGTTTTAATCTGCAATTTGAGAGGGAGAAGGGAAAATCGGAGTGTCCGTGTTACAGTTGAGCAAAGGGGGACTATGGAGGCATGAGGGAGCAGCTGGCCAAAGTTGACTGGAAAGATACCCTAGCAGGCATGACAGTGGAACAACAATGGCAGGTATTTCTGGGAATAATACAGAAGGTGCAGGATCAGTTACTTCTAAAGAGGAAGACAAATTCTAAGGGGAGTAAGAGGCGACCGGGGCTGACAAGGGAAGTCAAGGACAGTATAAAAATAAAAGAGAAGACGTATAACATAGCAAAGATGCGTGGGAAGCCAGAGGATTGGGAAACTTTTAAAGAGCACCAGAAGATAACTAAAAAGGCAATACGGGGAGAAAAGATGAGCTCAGAAGGTAAGCTAGCCAAGAATATAAAGGAGGATAGTAAAAGCTTCTTTAGGTATGTGAAGAGGAAAAAATTAGTTAAGACAAATGTGGGTCCCTTGAAGACAGAAACAGGTGAATTTATTATGGAAAACAAGGAAATGGCAGACAAGTTGAACAGGCACTTTGGATCTGTCTTCACTAAGGAAGACACAAATAATCTCCCAGAGGTACGAGTAGCCAGAGGACCTAGGGTGATGGAGGAACTGAAGAAAACTCACATTAGGCATGAAATGGTGTTGGATAGACTGATGGGATTGAAAGCTGATAAATCCCCAGGGCATGATGGTCTATATCCCAGGGTACTTAAGGAGGTAGCTCTAGAAATCGTGGAGGCATTGGTGATCCAATGTTCTATAGATTTGGGATCAGTTCCTGTGGATTGGAGAGTAGCTAATGTTATCCCCATTTTTAAGAAAGGAGGGAGAGAGAAAATGGGAAATTAGAGATCAGTTTGCCTGACTTTGGTGGTGGGGAAGATGCTGGAGTCAATTATAAAAGATGAAATAGCAGCACATTTGGAGAGCAGTAACAGGACCGGTCCAAGTCAGCATGGATTTACAAACGGGAATTCATACTTGACTAATCTTCTGGAATTTTTGAGGATGTAACTAAGAAAATGGACAAGGGAGAGCCAGTGGATGTAGTGTTCCTGGACTTTTAGAAACCCTTTGATAAGGTCCTACATGGGACATTATTGGGCAAAATTAGGGCACATGGTATTGGGGGTAGGGTACTGACATGAATAGAAAATTGGTTGGCAGACAAGAAACAAAGAATCGGGATTAACGGGTCCTTTTCAGAATGGCAGGCAGTGACTAGTGGTGTACTGCAAGGCTCGGTGCTGGGACCGCAACTATTTACAATAATATTAATGATTTAGATGAAGGGATTAAAAGTAACATTAGCAAATTTGCAGATGACACAAAGCTGGGTGACAGTGTGAACTGTGAGTAGGATGCAATGAGGATGCAGGGTGACTTGGACAGGTTGCGGGAGTGGGCAAATGCACGGCAGATGCAGTTTAATGGGGATAAATGTGAGGTTATCCACTTTGGTGGCAAGAACAGGAAGGCAGATTATTATCTGAATGGTGTCAAGTTAGGAACAGTGGAAGTACAATGAGATCTGGGTGTCCTTGTACATCAGTCACTTAAAGTAATCATGCAGATTCAGCAGGCAGTGAAGAAAGCTAATGGCATATTGGCCTTCATAACAAGAGGAGTTGGGTATAGGAGCAGAGATTCTTCTGAAGTTGTACAGGGCCCTGGTGAGACCACACGTGGAGTATTGTGTGCAGTTTTGGTCTCCAAATTTGAAGGACATTCTTGCTATCGAGGGAGTGCAGAGTAGGCTCACACGGTTAATTCCCGGGATGGCCGGACTGTCATATGTTGAAAGAATGGAGTGACTGGGCTTGTATACACTGAAATTTAGCAGGATGAGAAGAGATCTTATTGAAACATGTAAGATTTTAAGGGATTGGACAAGCAAGAGGCAGGAAACATGTTCCCGATGTTGGGGGAGTCCAGAACCAGGGGCCACAGTTTAAGAATAAGGGATAGGCCATTTACAACAGCGATGAGGAAAAACGTTATCACCCAGAGAGTTGTGAATCTGTGGAATTCTCTGCCTCAGAAGGCAGTGGAGGCCGTTTCTCTGGATGCTTTCTTGAGAGAGTTAATAGACCTAGTAAAGATAGTGAAGTCTAGAGATATGGGGAGAAGGCAGGAACGGAGTGCAGATTGTGGATGATCAGCCATGACCACAGTAGATGGTGGTGCTGGCTCGAAGGGCCGATTGGCCTACTCCTGCACCTATTGCCTATTGTCTAAGAACCATTAACTTAAAATAAAAATCTGTGATAGGATGTAGACTTTTGTTTCCTGCCATTGTGTTGAATTGTTCTTTGATTGCTTATTGTACCTCTGCTGTTATTTTGAAAAGATATCATATAGAATCACGTGCTGTCAGGACTAAACTAATTACTCTCAATGAAATCATGGCTCGGATAGACACAAAATGCTGGAGTAACTCAGCAGGACAGGCAGCATCTCTAGAGAGAAGGAATGGGTGACGTTTCCACCCAAAACATCACCCATTCCTTCTCTCCAGTGATGCTGCCTGTCCCGTTGAGTTACTCCAGCATTTTGTGTGAATCTTCGGTTTAAACCGGCATCTGCAGTTCCTTCTTACACAAATCATGGCTAATCTGGTTCAAGTCCACGGATCCGACCTGCTTCTCTTTCCCTTCAAGTCCATGCCCAGGTTAGTGCTTTCACTAGGTTTTCAACATTTCTACTGAGAAGACTATACTTTGGATTTCCAATGTAAACTGCACCAAAACTGTAATTCACAAGTTCTAGGGGCAGTATTAGACCATTCAGCCCATCAAGTCTACTTCACCATTCAATCATGGCTGATCTATCTTTCCCTCTCAACCCCATTCTCCTGCCTTCCATTACCCCTGACACCTGCACTAATCAAGAATCTGTCAAAAATTCTGCCTTAAAAATATCCATTGACTTGACCTCCACTGCCGTCTGTGATAATGAATTCCACAGATTCACCAGTCAGTTGTTAGCATTGCTCCCTTGGATGGAGATCAAGTGATTGAATTTTCTTGAGGAGGAATCTTCTCCTGGGGCCTGGCAAGGAAAAAGGTGCCACAAGCAGGCACTGCTCCCAACTGAATCTTTGTTGTCCAATCATTTGGGCTCCTTCCCAATGTTGGCTCTAGTTGGTGAGACCTGTGACAACAGATCGGGAACGGCTAAGTTTCTTGTGAGCAGTTTCACTTACACTAAGGTTTGTAAAGAAACATATCTGATTAAAAACATGACTGTTCCACTCCACTTGACAGTCTGAGGGATTACAACTAAGTATTTGGCGACGAAAAATAATTTGACTTTCAAACTCCCCAGTGCTATGGGGAATAGGTATGATTTTTTTTTAATACTCTCTCACACGCTCTCTCTCCCTCCATCTCACTCACCCCCTCTCACTCACCCACTCTCTTCTCACTCTCTCTCCCACTCTCCCTCTCACACCCACTCTCTCTTCTGCTCACCCACTCTCTTCATACTCTCTCTCCAACTGTCTCACCACCACACTCTCTCTCGCCACCACTCTCTCTCTCTCTAGCCCCCACTCTCTCTCGCCCCCATTCTCTCTCGCCCTCGCCCCCTCTCTCCCTCTCTCGCCCCTTTCTCTCTTTCTCACCCGCCCCCACTATCCCTCTCACTCTCTTTCACTCTAGCACGCACACACACTTACTTAAAAACTCTATTCACTTCCTATCCACATTTACCCACATTCTAAAGTGATTCTAAAATGTAACTCCTATTCTATCATTCCCATACCCACACTCTCCTCAGACCTGCCCAGTCCCAATGTTGAACCAGCCCGTAGTTTTGTGTCCCAGCAGCCTGCTCCCTATGAGCTGGCCAATGCTGCCTGAGGACCAGTGCCACACAATGAAATGCCACAGATGACTGAAGTCCCTGTTGCTGGAGGTATTGTAACACAAAGGCTTGTGTCAACCCACACATTTTGTTCCTGCACAAGAGAGGCGTGCAGCTTCCAGCTGCTTACAGCAAGCCCTCATCTCTTGTGCAGGAACAAAATCTAAACTGCTGGGTTGTTCGTCCTGTTAGACGGAGATGTGCCCATGAGACAGGGGATTTACCATCCTCCAAATAAGGTAGACACTAAATGCTGGAGTACCTCAGCAGGACAGGCAGCATCTTTGGGGAGAAAGAATGGGTAACGTTTCACGTCGTAACCTTGCTTCAGACTGAGTGTCAGGGGAGAGGGAGACAGAGATATGGAAGGGTAGGGTGTGAAAATACAGATCAAAGAGGACGATAATCAAGGAAAGTGTAGAATGGTTCATTGTTAGCTGAGGGGAAGATGACAACAAGGCATACAATGTCAAAATGTAATCAGGAGGTCAGTGAAATTAGTCGGAGAAGTAGGATGGGGGAGGGACGGCGAGAGAGGAAAAGTAAGGGTTACTTGAAGTTAGCTTTAAATACTCCAAATAAGGTAATCGGATTAACATGAGTCTGAGCATTGAGTGATACTAATATTGAAAAGGATTCTATCAAATTACAATTAAAACACAAAGTACTTGTGCTATAACTCCAGGATAAGCGCTCAAATAGGAAAACCAAGCCCAAAAGCCAAAGTATTATCTAACTAAATATACTAACTTACAATAAATGACTCCATATGGAAAAAAACAGCTACTGACATTAATTAGCTCTTTAAAAAAAAACAATCCTGTAGGTGCAAGTATATCATTGTGGTTATCAAGCGGGCACCTCCCTTTATTGGTGTTTTGTTGAGTTAGGCCCACTCAAGGCTCAACAGTTGGTTCTGGGGTCCCTGAACAAACCCCCTCAATCCCTGCTCTCACCACCTATGCTACCAGTATCTACTAAATAACGGAAGCTGCAGCCAACAATACAATATTACCAAAATGTGGGTTGTGGGATGTGGGATGCACCTTTCTGGAAAAATCACTTGATTTTTCCATGCCGAAGGTCATGTTCACAGCACTGAAATTGGCATAGGATTTCTCGTATCAAGACTTTTTAGTTTAATTTTGTCATACCTAAATAAGCTCCAGGAGCAGACTCAGCCCATTCGGCCTATCAAGTAAACTCTGGCATTCAATCATGGCTGATCTATCTTTCCCTCTCAAACCCATTATCCTGCCTTCTCCCCATAACCCCGTTTTATTTAAAGATGCAGCATGGAAACAGGCCCTTCAGCCCACTGAGTCGATGCTGACCATCGATCATCCGTTCATACTAGTTCTCTGTTATCCCACTTTCTCATCCATTCCCTGCACACCAGGGGCAATTTAACAAAGGCCAATTAACCTACAAACTAGCACGTCTTTCAGATGTGGGAGGAAACCGGAGCACCTGGAGGAAACCCATGCATTCACAGGGAGAGGGTGCGAGCGAACACACATTCAGTGCCAGAGGTCAGAATCAAATCCGAGTCTCCAGCATTGTGATGCAGCGGCTCTACCAGCTGCTTTCTACAGTGACGGATGTGCTTACTGTTTGCTTTAATTGGCATATTTTCTTACAAGCTTTTATTAGTTTTATGCCTTTAGCTTTGTAACTACATAATGTAGATTCATTACAAGTTGAAAAATAATGTTAAACAGATGACTGGCCCACAAGCTGGAGTATTGTCTGCAGTCTTGGTCTCCAAATTTGAGGAAGGACATTCTTGCTATTGAGGGAGTGCAGCGTAGGTTCACGAGGTTAATTCCTGGGATGACAGGACTGTCATATGTTAATACAATGGGGCTTGTATACTCTGGAATTTAGAAGGATGAGATGGGATCTTATTGAAACATATAAGATTATTAAGGGTTTGGACACGCTAGAGCAGGGGTATGCAACCTACGGCCCATGGGCCGGATCCGGCCGGTAACCCGAAATCACCGGCCCGCGGGCGTAACACACACAAAACTTATCCGAGAGTAGTTCTCACACAGACACAGCCAATTCCATATCACAACACCTGTCTACTCACTCTCTCCGCCCCTACCCTCCCACCCCCTCTTCCATCCTCCCGACCACCTGGAGTGAAACCGCCCCCACCCCGGTGCCGCGGCATGTTTGAAACTGAAGCGGGCTGAGAGCGGCTTTGGCGGAGCTGGAGCGGTTTCCTCGGGAGCCCAGCGGCGGGCGGGCTGTAGGAAATCAAAGTATCAGTGGGGTCGGTGAGGAATTCCGCTCCAGCCACAATGTTGCACTTTAGTCTTCGTTTGTAGCGGGGGTAATTGTCTTTTTATTACATTTTTGCTGCGATATTTTGCAACTATCATGAATTCTTTATTAACTATGGCGAGAGATGTGGCCCGCCATCCGCTCACAGACATGGGTTCTGGCTCCTATGCAGAACAAGGTTGCCGACCCCTGCGCTAGAGTCAGGAAACATCTTCCCGATTTTGGGGGAGTCCAGAACCAGGGGCCACAGTTTAAGAATAAACCATTTAGAATGGAGATGAGAAAAAAAAATTATCTCAGAGGATTGGGAATCTGTGGAATTCTCTGCCTCAGAGGGCAGAGGAGGCCAATTCTCTGGATGCTTTCAAGAGAGAGTTAGATAGAGCTTTTAAAGATAGTGGAGTCAGGGGATATGACGAGAAGGCAGGAACAGGGTATTGATTGTGGATGATCAGCCATGATCATATTGAATACCTGGCTCGAAGGGCCGAATGGCCTATTCCTGCACCTATTGTCTATTATCTATTGTCTATTGTCAAACTCTGATCAATTCCCTCTCTTCTCTTTCCTTGAAAAGATGCTACATAAATGCAGCTGTATTTTGCAAATTAATTTTATCTGCAAATTTTTTTTAGAAAACTGACAAATTTTCTTTTTTCATAGTCATCTTGTGATATCTCAAAATCTGACACAATTCTAGAGTGACTTAGCAGGTCAGCCAATCCTGCTTTCATCTTTCCTATGGCCGTATCTGTCATCATCTTAAAACATGGTCACACATGAGACTGCAGATACTGGAATCTTGAGCAAAACACAAAATGCTGGAGTCACTCAGCGGGTCAGGCAGCATCTCTGAGGAACACGGGTAGGTGACATCTTGGGTCGGGTTCCCTCTTCCCAACCTGATATATCACCTATCCATGTTCTCCAGAGATGCTGCCTGACCCGCTGAGTTACTCCAGTACTTTTTTTTGTAAACCAGCATCTGCAGTTCCTTGTGTCACCATTGGTAATTGGATCTGTGCCCTATCCTTAATAGTGCCTTGGCTATTTGTTTATATTTTACGTAAGTGCCAATCTTTGGTTGCAATATTTGTTTGTTTCAGTCTCCAAGTATTCTGTTGTGTTCTCTTGGATTTCCTTTCATTTATTCCATCATTATCTCATTTTTAAAATGACCAGCGTAAGTTAATCTGTTTTTCAAACATTTTCTGTTGAATTGTTTATTATAATCGGTGATCAGGGAAAGCGATGAGGCTCAGAAATGGGTGCAGATCACCCTGTGTAAAGTTTGTAGAAAATATCCTGTCAGTGAGAGAGGGCTTTTTCTTTAAAATTAATTGCTAGAAAATAATTTTGCATGTAGCATATCAAAGTCACTTAAACAAAACACAAAGTGCTGGAGTAACTTAATGGAACAGGCAGCATCTGTGGAGGAAATGGACAGATGATGTTTGGGTCGGGACCTTTCTTCAGACTAAAGAAGTGTCCCGACCCAAAACATCACCTATCCATGTTCTTTTGATGCTGCCTGACCCGCTGAGTTTCTCCAGCACTGTTCTTTTTATAATATAAAGTACATTCTTTGTCTAGATTGACATGCTTAATTCGACTTCATCATTTAACTTATTCTAACCTATTTATACAGTTTTTTATCATTCATCAGATGCCAGTTCTCACAATTAATAAACATGTATCTTAAAAAATATGTGGACAGGTACATGGATAGGATGGGCATAGAGGAATATGGGCCAAACATGGGCAGGTTGGGCTGTGTTGGTTGGCGCAAGCAGGTTCGGCCGAGTGGCCTGTTTCCACGCTGCATGACTAAGACTCTACATATGTCAAGTGCCAGGAAAACAAAGTAATCATGTTTAAACTATTTGAGAATTTGCTCAAGATTTCAGCATCTGCAGCCCCTTGTCTTTCCAAAGTCATTTAAACATATCCCCTCATTCACATCAGGGAACAGATCCTTCCTACCAGTTGAAGAATGCTTTTAATATATAACTAGACCAAGTGGGACCCATTGGGTCCCTGTCACACAGGAGGCATGGTTCCCCCAACGCTACCCATTTCCCCAACGTCATATTCCACCACTCACCCATTTCCCCAACGCCATATTCCACCACTCACCCATTCCCCCAACGCAATATTCCACCACTCACCCATAGCCCCCAACTGCGCTGGGGCAGCTCATTTCCCCTTATCCCCAGCACTCTCTCCCCCTCCTCTTCATCTTCCCTCTTTTTAAACAAAAAAAATGCAAGCACTTGCTATCAGGACATAAATGAAAATTCCAATTCACTTCCCCTGCCACCCCCAGCACCCCGTCCCCCTCCTATTCAGCCTCCCTCTGCCAGGACTCAGTGTTCTGTGATTGCAACATTGTTACAAATGGGGTCCTATTGTGAAGTTATAGCTGTAACTGCCACTGCAACTGTCACTGCAGTGTTCAAGCCATTCCTTCTCAAACTGGATTTTGTAAAGTTAAAAATGTGAATAACGTAAAATATAACATCAATCTGAATGAAACTTGATGAAAACGCACCACAAGACAATTGTGAGTAAGGTGGTGCAAATATTATAGCGCTAATGTGTACCGTTTTTGCATAATGTCAGAATCACATGCAGACACACACACACATAGAAACAAACAAGATGAGAGTTTTAGTAAATAGATGTCCAAAATAGAATGATTTCTCAAACTTGTCTACTTTATTAAATATCTCTGGAACTTTGTGACATCTTTTAACAAAAAACAAATTCAGGACAAGTAGAATTCATTACAAGTCTAAACAATAGCAATGTTTTTTTCCTTGATTACGAATAATTTTAAGAATGTTCTACCCATTCAGAATATATTACAGGCAATTCCAAACTCAGAAAGTTTTGCCACAGTTTATTTCCACAAATAAAGCATGCAGGGAAAGGCATGCCTCAACCTAATAATATTAGAGGAACATTATTTCAGAATACGGCATACACATGATTTAACACAAGTATCTCATGCTTTGCAAAGCAATGGTTGGGTGAAATTCTAAGAATTCCTTTGAATCAATTGATTTAATTGTTTGTATACAAATCGTTTTCCTTTGAAGTGTTTTGTTTGTATTTTTATTCAATGTTATTAATTGTTTTCTGGAATGATAATAGTTTGGTGCATTGAGAAACATTCAAGATATTTGTCAGGTTCAACAGTCAACAAAGCCCCCCTCTTCATACTCTGCACAACTTCCATTTCACTTGCTTTCCTCTAGCTTTTCTCTTACAGGCAAATGTCTCAGAAGTAAAAGAAAGTTACTTGACTATCATGAAATTTTACCCAGGTTTCCATTAAAATTCACCCTCTTCAGCCAAAGATTGAGGGGAGACCTGAAAGAAGTAAATAAAACGATGAGAGGTGTAGAAAGATTTGACAGTTGGAATCGTTTACCCAGGGTGGAAATGTCAAATACTTGAGGGTGCAGCTTTGAAGTGAGAGGGGCAATATTTAAAGGAGATGTGCGGGTCAAATTTTTTACGGAGGTGGGTACATGGAATATGCTGCAGAGGGTGGTGGAAGCAGATATGATAGAGATATATAAGAGGCTTTTGGGTAGGCACATGGATATGCAGGGAATGGAGGGATGTGGACCATGAACAGGCAGTGAAGATTATTTTAACCTGACCGTTTGGCATCCTGTATGGGCCAAAGGGCCTCTTCCTGTGCAATACTGTTCTATGCTCATCCTCTTTTCTATCATTTGAGAACATGTATTAAGTTCAAATAATCTCTAAGAGAGTACTTGTATGCACTTGCAGTGGGTTGTGTCAATGCGTGCTGAAGGATGCTGTCAAGCCGTGTTCAATTTATCTAAAATACAGTACTGTTTGTCCTTGAGATGGCAGGAAAAAACAATCATGTCAAAGAGTAGGTCGTCGCAAAGATTTGCCTCTGTCTCCATTAGAGCTTCGAAACACTTAGCTTCAAATTTGTGCCACCTTTGCAACAAGAACGTTAAACCTCTGCGGTGTGGTGAATGGTGGAAGGCGCGATACTGCGAGTTGGATTTTGGACGGCATCATTCATTCACTAAATAGGGAGTGAAGTCATTGACTGCACCTCCAGCAAAGTGACACCAGAAGGGTTAATGAGAGGCGGCTCTGACTCTGCAGAGGAACACATTTCACAAGACCATGCCTGGCTTTTAATTTTCGTTTCCCGGGGAGTAGGCAAGCTGATTGTTGAACTCGGAGCAGATTGAGGTGTGAATGAAATTGTTGTAAGCGGTGAGTGAACTGATGAGGCCATTATAAGATTCCTCTGTGTTCTCCATCATCCTGACATATCAATAGGAGTGGAGTCAAGGCGTTGTGTACAGCACTACCTGCCCACTAATCCGTTATCACTAAATACAAATGGTTACCAGACTACAATATGATCAAAATTCAGAGCGCTACACTCCAATTCTGCAGTGTAAGTGCTGTCCACCCATGGAAGATTGATGTGTGCACCATCCCCCGCCTTCACTGTCACCATCTATCCATTATCACCTCAGAGGCTCTGGCTTTTAACTTGGAGCAATTCAATGGCAGATCAATGAGGTCAATTCTTCCATAGTATTCATTTTATTCCTAATTAGTCAGTTGATCGGTAACTGGTCAACAGCAGTAATCAATGATCAGCGGTTCTTTTTTTTTCTCCATCAAAAGTTTCACTCCAATTTATTTAAAAATTAGAAGTATGCGCAGTAGTTTGTGTGTGACTCTGGATTATGTTCTGCATTAATATTGAAATAGTAAGAGGAGTCTGAAACCGTGACCATCGTGTTCAAGAATGGCTTCTTCCAAACAGCCCTCAGGCACTTGAACGATGCACAACACTAAACTATGAAGTATGTTCTGTCTTTGATTGCACTAAAGACTTTGGGTTTTTTGCTCTCGTTTTGGGGTTAGTAATTTTGTTGTTGTTTGTTTCTTATACCTTATGTAGGTGGGCTGTGTTCACATGCCTGTTATGTTGTTGCAAGTTAGAATGCTACTGTTAATTAGAAAGGGTGTCAGGGCTTATGGGGAGACGGCAGAAGAATTGGGTTGAGATGGAAAGACAGATCAGCCATGATTGAACGGCAGAATAGACTTGATGGGCCAAATGGCCTAATTCTTCTCCTAAAACTTGTGAACTTACTGTTCTGTAGTCTGTACATTTGATTATTATTCACTTTGACTTGACCCTGGAAATGGTATGACCGTGGGATCATGAGCGAGGCAGGAATGGGCTATTCAGCATTTTATGCCTCTTCAACACTCCAACAAGATTAGGAGGACACTTTCCTGCTCCAACTCCATATTCGCTCAATGTCACAAAGTCTATTGCCTTCGTCGAGAATGTACTCAGTTCACTCAGCAGCCCTCTTCACCCCCATCTGGGTGAAGAAATGTCTGGTATTAGATATCACAGCCAAGGAAAACATCCATCCTCCCAAACATTGTGAGAAATTTATAAATTTCAATTATATCAACTCTCATTGTTCAACATTTCTAATATGGATCCAGTTTCCACAATCTCACTTCATACAACAGACCCACTATTTCAGAAGTCAACCAAGAACCTTCTCTGAGAAAAAAAAAGAACAAGTGCTGGAGGGTCAGGCAACATCTGTGGAGGGAATGGACAGCCAACATTTTTGGGTCTTCACTCAGAAGGAGAGGCTGCCTGATATGAAATATCATCTGTTCATTCCCTCCACAGATGCTGCCTGACGTACTACCTCAGCGCCTTGTTTTGCTGAACATTCCAGCATCTGCACTCTTGTGGTTGCATTAACCTTCTCTGCTGTTGTCCTATCACAAGTACATGTGTCCCTGGCTAGGGACACCAGAATTATAGCAATATTCCAGATTAAGTCTCATTGATGTTCTATGTGAATGGAGATCGACATTCCAACTCTTGTACCCAAATGTTCTCATAACGAAGGACAATGCATTGCGCCTCTTTCTAATTGTCTGTTTGACCTGCATGTTAAATTTCAGACTTTTACACAAGGTGTCTCTGAAAATGAACATTTTTAAATGTCTCATTTTCAAAAAAATCTGTCTTTCTATTAGAACATAGAATAGAACATAGAACGTAGAACAGTACAGCACAGAAACGGGCCATTTGGCCCACAATATCTGTGCCGAACATGATGCCAAGTTAAACTGATCTCATCTGCCTGTACATGATCCATATCCCTCTATTCCTTGCACTTCCATGTGCCGATCTAAAAGCCTCTTAATCGCCACTATTGTATCTGCCTCCACCACCACTCCTCGCAATGCTTTCCAGTCCCCAACCACCCTCTGTGTAAAAAAGAAAACTTGCCCCGCACATCCACATTAAACGTTTCCCCTCTCACTTTATAGCTATGCCTTCTAGTGTTGGACATTACCACCCTGGGGAGAAAGATTCTGACTGTCTACCCTATCTATGCCTCTTGTAAATTTATATACCTCCATCAAGTCTCCCCCCAACCTCCAATGTTCCAAAGAAAACAATCTGTCTCTCCAACCTCTCCCTGTAGCTGAAACACTCTAATCCAGGCAGTATTCTGGTCAACCTCCTCTACCTCCCTTTCCAAAGCCTCCACATTTTTCCTGTAATGGGGCGACCAAAACTGGCACAATACTCCAAATGCAGCCTAACCAAAGTCCTATAGAGCTGAATCATTGCTTTATATTAAATTCCCCTAGCAATAAAGGCAAACATACACCGCCTTGCCACCCTACCCACTTGCCCACCCTATCTACATGTGCTGGCACCATAGTAAGCTATGAACTTGGATCCCTCTACACATCAATGCTGTTAAGGTCTTGCATTAACTGTATACTCTCTCCTTGCATTCCACTTCCCAAAGCGCAACACCACACACTTGCTAAGGTTAAACTCCACCTGCCATTTCTCTGCCCATTTGCAGTGGATCTATTTCCTGCTATATCTTCTGACAACTTTCCTCGCAGTCTGGAACTTCTCTAATTTTGGTGTTGTCAGCAAATTTGCTAACCAACCCATTTACATCTAGGTCATTGATATATGCATACAGCTGAGGTCCCAGCACAGATCCCTGCGGAACTCCACTGGTCACGGACCTCCAGCCAGAATATCCACCTTCCACCACAACCCTCTGTCTTTCTATGAATAACCAGTTCCAAATCCATACGACCAAGTTATTGTGAATCCCATACATCTCAATCTTCTGGATCAGCCTTCCATGAGAGACCTTATCAAAAGCCTTATTGTAAAGCATTACTATTATTTAACGTTTTTTCCAACTTGATATATGTCCATCTGCTGTTTTGTTTCTCGGTCACTTAACATTTATATCCTCCTGAAGTATTCTTGCATTCTTCTGACAGTCTGCACTGCCACCTAGGCTTGTACCATAAGCAAACTTGATATACAGTAGTTACGCTATGTGTTCTGTTCCTTTCTTTGTATAGTTGCATGAATGATATTGATGCTTGTTTCCATTGGAGTGTTGATGTGGGTTCAGAGTGTTGAGAAAGGTTGTGAGGGTGACAAATATTGTTCACCCCACTAAAAACAACCTCGGCATCTAGAATCTTCCATCAACTGTTTCTTGGAATAGAATGGAATACTTTATTGTCAATTGACAAGGCACAGTGAAAATCTTAGCTTGATTACCCAAGGTATGCAGATAGCAGCCATCTACGGCACTGACAAAGTTACAAAGTACGCCGGCTCCTCGCTTGTTCTCCCTCTTCCTCCCCCCCCCCCACAGTGTTTCCCCCAAGCCGGGTCCCCATTTTCCATCGTTCTCACCCCACAGCCCTCCCCATTGTCCATTGGTCTCCCCCCTCGCTCTCAGTGTAGCGATGTGACAAAACTTACCTTCAGCGGCGCTGCAGTTCTGCCACTGGCCGTGTGCGTGACTTTGGCGCACGTGAGGGGGGGTGGGGGGGCGGGATTAAAATCCAGTTCTGTACTACCTGTCGGAGGCGGATTTCCTCGGGCTGCTAGCTGCTGAAGAAAATCAATCGGACTTCCATTCCCGATTTTTTTTTTTTTTTTAAATCGCGAGACAATTTAATAATTGAATTAAAATAAAAAGCGACTTCTAGCGCCCTCAACGCCTACAACGTGATAGGTCGCAAGAACCGGGACAAAACAAAGGGTAAGTAATTTATTTTACGTATAATCTTGCTCTTGGGCTGGCTTTAATCTAATTTTATGTTGCGAAAATGTTATTTGGGCCCCATACGATTCGGCAGTGTCCTTCCTGCCAACACGGGCTTCAAATTCACCGCAAATGCAACGTTCCAATCGATCGCGTTCCAGAAGCAAGATGATTAAAATGCTCTTTTTTTTTGGACAAACATGTCATAAGAGCATCTAAATCGTCGATATTTTGTGTTATTGTCTATCCACAGTCAATATTTTTATACTAAATATCAGTTTTAGTCCCATGTATTTTACAAAAAAATAATAATTTTGATTATATTGAGTGGATAGTTCTAGATTAATTTATGGGAATTAAACATTAAATTCCTTCCATCTGGCATATATTCATGATTGTGAGATTTAAAAATCATGTTATATTGTGAATTCTTGTGTGAATGGGATTAGTTTGTTATTTGGCTACTTAAGGCTATTTTTAAAAAGTGTATTTTTCTTAAGAAATTGAATCTACAGGACATTCTTAATGGGAAAGTAGTGGGCAGAAAGGCATGTCATGTGTGGTTTGAAGAGCAAAAACTTGTAGTTTACAATGTCAAAATTGAAAAGTTGAGGAAAAACAAGGTGTACAGAGTTGCTTATTGGTTACAATCTGAGGAGTATGATGATGCTACTGATTATGATATGTCAATGTACCAGCTAGCAACTGAACTTCTCCATAAAGACTTATTCTATTGCTAGAAATTCTAATTTATTTACCTATCTGTTACAGACTTACAGCATATAATACAATAATATTAAAGTACTGATCTTGAGAATATCACATTTTTGAATTCTTCAAGACAGTCTGGGTGTTTATTACTATTTCCGTCACAACGGTCAATTTTGTAATTAGCTACAATTAGTAATTAACTAATTATATGCTTTAATTTCAGATCATCCAAGTAAGATGTTTTATATTTGTTTCAGAATGCTTCAATCTATAATAACTGAATAGTTCATTCAGTTCTCTTAATTTTTAAGAAAGTTATGGGCTTGTCCTCGATCACAGCTTTTGTGTTAAGTCAAAGGAAAAGCAATAGGGAACAAGATGCTAATTTCCGAGTATGAAAATGACCATAACTTTTTTAATACTGAAGATATGAAAGTGAATTAGGTGTCAAATTAAACTTTGTTTTATGCGTTATCCGATGGGATAAATTGCAGATTTGATTTTTTAAATCACTAAATGTTGTAACTTTGCTACTCAGTGGTCCCTCTTCCCCCCCCCCCCCCCCCCCCCCCCCCCCCACCCCCCACCCCCCCTCACGGTGGTCTTGTGCGGTCTTGATTGTGCTATGGACTTTGGTTCTGCACTGTTATAGTTACCTAGCACAGCTGGTAGAGCCACTACCTCAGAGTGCCAGAGACCTCGGGTTTGATCCTTACCTCAGGTGCTGTCGTGTGGAGTTTGCACTTTCCCACTGTGACCACATGGGTTTCCTCCGGATGCTCCGATTTCCTCCTACATCCCAAAGACATGAGGTTTGTAGGTTAATTGGCCTCTGTAGTTTGTAGGGAGTGGATGAGAACATGAGATAACAGAGAATTAGTGTGAACGGGTGATCGATGGTCGGCGTGGAGTCGGTGGGCCGATGGGCGTGTTTCAACGCTGTATCTTTCAAGTCAATCACACCATTTAAGTGTTCCCATCCAACCAAGACACAGAGGGATGTGGATTCAAGTTCCAGGTTGGAACACAAAGATCTCGGCTGACATTCCAAACACCTTCAGCAATGGGTTGCAATTAAAAGCATTAGCACTGAGGCACCCATTGCTAAATTTGCAGATGCTGGAGAATCGAGGGTACACAAAAAGCTGGAGAAACTCAGCGGGTGCAGCAGCATCTAAGGAGCGAAGGAGATAGGCGATGTTTCGATGTTCCAGTCTGAAGAAGTGTCTCGACCCGAAACATCGCCTATCTCCTTCGCTCCTTAGATGCTGCTTTGCTAAATGTTGCTTGTTGGTTTAAGCACAATGCATTGTCAGGGATGCTATCTTTCAGTGAGATACCCATCCAGGGCCTCATTATATTGCCCAGGTGAATGCCAAAGGAATAGTAAGGGAGCTCCCCGAACACCCGTTTACATTAGTTCTATGTTATCTCACCTTCGCATCCACTCCCTACACACATGGGGCAATTTACAGTGGGCCAAATAAGCCACAAACCCCCACATCTTTGTGATGTGGGAGGAAACCGGAGCACCTGGGGGAAACCCACACGGTCACAGGGGGAACGTTCAAAGTCCACGCTGACTGTGCCCCCAGTTCTGTATCGAACCTGGGTCTCTTGCGCGGTGAGGTAGCAGGTTTACCCGCGGCGCCAATCTGATGCTTGGCCTCGTTAATCAGGACAATGCTCCTGATTATCTCCTGCCTCTGAAACCCACTGCTGGTCAAGGCAGCAGTAAGAATGATACAATCAGTCTTGGCATTTCTGAGGTGGAAGTGAAAATATTAACCAGATTCCCTTCTTCTGATTGCTACCTGCTGACAGTGAGAATTTTCCATTAGGGCGATGTCAAGCTGAACCACGATGGGCCAGGCAATCAATTATCCTTCTGCCACTCACTGTCACGGTAGCTGGGCAAGCTTCCCTCCATAGTTGCCCTCTTTAAGGGAGGGTGTCGCTGTCAAAATGGGAGGGAGGGGTGTGGAGAAAGAGAACAGAATTTTTACATGGATAATCAAAGTATCCTCATGGAACTCAGTATGTAAATCAAAGTCGTACAATGTGAAAACAGGCCTTTCGGCCCAACTTGCCAATACCGACCAAGATACCCAATCTACACCAGTTCCACCTAGCTGCAGTTGGCCTGTATCCCTAAACCTTTCCTATCTGTGTACCTGTCCAAATGTTTCTGAAACTTTGTGAAAGTACCTGCTTCACCAACCTCCTGCCGCAGCTTGTCCCATACACCTACCACCCTGTGTGTAAAAATAAAAGTTGCCACTCGGGTTCCTATTAAATTTTTCCCCCCTCACCTTAAACTTAGATACTTCACTAATAGTAATCATTCAAAACCAATCAATTGGCCCCTGTGATTTTAAGCGAGCGTTTGACCAGCACGAAAGGACGCAAAGTGCTGCAGCAATTCAACAAGTCAGACAGCATCTCTGGAGAACATGGAGAGGTGATGCATCAGCTCAAGACCAAATGCAAGTTAGTTTTCTGACTGGCTCAGATGGAAGGTTATTAAGTTGTTGAGTCATACAGCATGAAACAGACTCTTTGGTCCTACCCGTCCACGCCAACCAATATTTGCCAATCTAAACTGGACCCATTTGCCTGCATTTGGCCCACATTCCTGTAACATTTCCAATCAATGTACCTGTCCAAATGTCTTTTAAATGTAGTTATGATTCCTGCCTCAACCACTTCCTCTGGCAGCTCATTCTACATACCCACAACCCACTGTGGGAAAAGATGCCCCTCAGATTTCCATTAAATCTTTCCCCTCTCACCTTAAACTTATGTACCATGGGGAAAGGTGCCTGTGCCTTCAATTTATCTATTCACCTCATGGTTTTATGCACTTCCAAAAGATCATCTCTCAGCCTCCTGTGCTCCAAGGAATAAAGTCCTAGGATGTATTTAACAGACCACAGACAAATTGTGGGTTTAAAATGTATTTTATCTCTAGATTTAAACTCCTTGTGCATTAGATGCTTAAAGCAACATAGCAGTAATTTGAAGAAAAGGTATTAAGATCAATTTTGTGAAGCCTTGAGTGGTTTTGATGCTCCATTAACTTTCTTTCATGAGTCTACATGGCGATTAGACCTGACATCCCAGCACTTTTCAAAGCTGAGAACAACCTGCTGTAAAATAAAACCCATCATCAACATAATGCGGCCCAAGCAATCTCTTGAATATCAACCACAGAACTGGAATTAATGTTTCCATTCAATGTTAAACGAGATTAATTTCTGGGGCCATCCCTGATTTTGCCCCACAATGTGTTCTGCCAGGATTTAGTAACCCAGAAATTGGATTAAGTAGTGCAGGTTTCTTTGGTGTTAATCTCTCAAATCAACTATATCCTTGGAATATCCTTTGGGCAGCACAGTGACTCATCGGTAGAGTTGCTGGTGGTCTCTGGTGAGTCTCCTTCATGGTCGCGAGGAGTTCCCGCATTCTGGGAACTAGTCGCGTCCTCAGTATGGTCGCCGCAAAGTTTTCAACATGTCGAAAAATTTTCTGCGACCAATAATTGGTCACCATGGAATCGATAATCCTGTAATCGTGGGTGCAGTTGTGGTGGGGTCGCCATGTAGTTATAGGTAGTCGTAGGTAGTTTTAGTCAATCGCCTTTGCTGACCGGCCATTTGCATTGGCTCATTGGGGGAAAAAAACGAAAGCAGGAGTTTTCAGAACCAAGGATAACCGACCGGTAATGTTAAATGTCCGCCGAAGTTCACAGCCGCGTATCTCTGGCTTATTAAAAAGTTGTCTGGCTTCTTAAAATTTGTCTCCACTCCTTCCCCCCCCCCCCCCCCCTCGTTTAAGGGACTTAGCGTACACTGTGCTTTAGCCATCTTAATTACAGCGCCAACCTTCCTGTTCATCGCAGTGTGTGTCTGTATCACCTTGGCTTTCCACAGTGTGAATTTCAGACAGCGCTCCCCCCGCTTGCCCTGGCCCCCGCCTTTGCGATTTGTTTGTGTGTGTGTGTGTGTTCTACTCTGACAGTCGCCGTTCCAGTTTCCGGTTTTTCAGGCGAAAGCTGGCAACTTGACAGTCCCCGGCAGTCCGCTGAAAAATCGCCTAAGTGGGGCAGGCCCATTACAGTGCCAGAGACCCGGGTTTGATCCTGACATCGATCCTGAGAACGGGTTCTATCTGTGCAGAGTTGGTACGTTCTCCCAGTGACCACGTGGGTTTTCTCCAGGAGCCTCGGTTTTCTGCCACATTACAAAGATGTGCAGGTTTGTTGGTTAATTGGCTTCTGTAAAATTGTCCCTAGTCTGTAGGATAGAACTAGTGCTCGGCGTGGAGGCAGTGAGTCAAAGGACCTGTTTCCATGCTGTATCTCTGGATACTAAACTAAACTATTGCATGCAGCTCTGGCCGCCCTATTAAAGGAAGGATATGGAGGCTTTGGAGAGGGTTCGGAAGAGTGCTGCCTGGATTTGTGGCTAGTAGATGTAAGGAGAGGTTGGACAAACTTGGATTGTTTTCTCTGAGACTTCTGAGGTGGAGGGGAGAACTGATAGAGGTATAAATTATGAGAGGCATGGATATGGTAGATAGTCATAATCTTTTTCCCAGGTTTGAAATATCAAATATTAGAGGGGAATACCTTTAAGGTGAAAGTTGCAAAGTTTAAAGGAGATGTGCAGGTTTTTTTTCTACAGAGGGTGATGGGTTCCTGGAACGCGCTGCCAGGGGTGGTGGGGGAGGTTGATATTGTACCAACCCCCCTCACCTTAAACCTAGGTCGTCTGGCTCTTGATGCCCCTACTCTGGGTAAAAGACTGTGTGCATTCACCCTGTCTGTTCCAAAAATATACGTGGAATAAGTTATCAGTAATCAGTAATAGCGTGGATCTGGAGGGATATGGATCACGAGCAGGCAGAGGAAATTATGTGCATCAAGAGAGCATCATGTTCAGCACGGCCATTGTGGGCCAAGGGGCATGTTTTTGTGCCATACTGTTCTATCTTGAATGTAATCAGCCGGGAGAGTCTGAGAAACAATCCCCACTCGGATCTTCCTTCACAAGTAGATCTGCACTACTTTGACACATCCATCGATGATTTACTTTAGAGATACAATGCCTTTGGAGAGTGGGAGGAAACTGGAGAAAGCCCACGCGGTGACAGGGCGAGCGTACAAACCCTGTCCAGGCAGCACCTGTAGTCAGGATTGAACCCAGGTCTCTGGCACAGTAAGGCAACAACTCTACCACTGTGCACTGTGCCGCCCTCTGACTGTCTCATCTAAAGGGTTTTTTGCAAAACCTTTTCTTCCCAAATGAGGCAATCTTTGTTCGAGGAACTCTGGCCTCACTTCAGTATGCATGCTCTCCTCCCCGCTGGTGCAGACCTTCTCAGAATTCTGATCCCTTTCGACTCAAGCTGACTGTCGATGGTGCCGAGTCAGCATTTTAACCGCAGCGGCTGAGATTAATGCACGCGGTATTATATTGATCCGATTGGTGTCCATGGAGATGAATTAATAGGCTAACATTTAGAGCCAATGAAGGGCATAATCATTCAGCAAAGGGAAATCCCTTGAGAACTCTGTGAGGTGGGGGGGGGGGGTGAGTTGCATTTTTATCTCTTTTCACCAATTAACAATTGCAAGGGACGGGAGCCCGCGAGGTTCAAATTTCAAAAGGGGGTCTACTTTGTCAAAATCCCCAATTCTAGACACATCTAATTGCTCTGTCACTACCGCACCCCCCTTCTGTCATGAGGCCTCTGAATGGTCCTTTCATAAGCTAGGGCACTGTCCAATTCACCGCTACCCCACATTGCACTTGTCTATGGAACTATTGTGCTACAATGCTGAGAACTATATTCTGCACATAGTATCTTCCTCTTTGCTCTACCTATTACACTTGAGTGTGGCGTGATTGTATTTATTAATAGTGTTGTCTGAACGGATTGGAGAGCAAGCAAAACAGAGCTCTTCACTGTACCTCGGTACACGTGACGATAAGAAACCTAAACCTAATGCAATGGGGTGTAACAGATGAACGATCAGTGGTAGAATCAGCGTTTCACTCAGCTAATAACATCGATCTGTTCACTTGGGAGGAAAATGCGAAAATAACACAAACACTTTTCGCAAATAGTTTTTCCCCTATTCCCATGGCTTTCAAATGATCTGTGTAATGCAGGCAATTTAAAGCGAGCAACATGCAGCAAATGCTTAATCACACCTTTAAGATCGAGATGCAATAAAAATGCAGACGCTGGAATCTTGAGCTGAACACAACGTGCAGGAAGAACTCAACGGGTCGGGCAGCATCTGTGGAGGGAATGGACACGTGGTGTTTCTTCAGCATGGTCCCAGCTTGAAAAGTCGCCTGTCCATTCACTCCACAGATGCTGCCTGACCCACAGAGTTCCTCCAGCACGTCCTCCAACAAAGAAGGACCCGGCGTGGGGGCGTCGCCGAGGGATGATTGGGGACGAAATGAAATACTTTGTGACTTTGTCGGCACTCTCTATAATCTTTGCTCTCTGTGTGGTGACTCTTTGCATCCATCTCACTGTGCCATGTGACACTGTGAATCTAACTGTGACATGTCACATGTGATAATAAAGTATCATTCATTCATTCATTCATTCATTCATTCATTCATTCATTCAGCATAGTTGCACTAAACATCTTGGCCAGACATCTAGTTAGTTAGCTGCGTTTGAGTTCAGTTTATTGCCATGTGTACTGAGTCAGTGGAAGTCTATACATAATTACAATCAAGCCATCCACAGTGTGCAAATATATGATAAAGGGAATAACGTTTAGTGCAAGGTAAAATCCAGTAAAGTCTGATCAAAGATAGTCAAAGGGTCTGCAACGTGGTAGATAGTAGCTCAGAACAACTCTCTAGTTGTTGATAGGATGGTTCAATTGCTTGAGAAGAGCTGGGAAGAAACTGCCCCTGAATCTGGAGGTGTGCGTTTTCACACTTCTGTACCTCTTGCCTGCCGGCAGAGGGGAGAAGAGGGAGTGACTGGGGTGAGACTTGTCCTTGATTATGCATTCGTCCTAAACCTGATTTCAATGCAATTCCGTAACATGCAGAGTGTACAATTTGTCTTTCTCATTTGAAACTACCTTTCCAGAGCTATTATTTTTAAACTTATCAAGCTGAGGGAAACATTCGCACCCACTTACTCTGATGTGCGCACTGAAATTGTATGGTTGGCGTGTGAGCTAAACAATGTTTGTTGTATTGCTTCTGACTCACAAGGTTGTGGGCTGAGATTCCTCCACAAAACCTCAAGTGTCTGATCAGGGTGACACCCCTGTGCGGGTACTGAGGGGGTGCCACACTGCCAGAGCTGCTATCTTTTGACGGTACCTCAAACTAAATCTCTATCTGCTTCCTTGTGGGAGTTAAAGATGAAAAAAATCCAAGAATGTTTACATGTCATACAAGCCGATAATAGAATAATTAAATCTTCCTTGCTGCAGTTTTACAAGCCCAATCTTATAGTAATATAGATAAATATATAATCATAAATAAAATACATTAACCATAATTCTAGATGATTAAATGCATAGTGAGGGATACGAGTAGAGTGATGCAGCATTGAAATGGTCCCTTCGGCCCAACTCATCCATGCTGACCAAGATGTGCCAACTAAACTAGTCCCATTTGCCTGCCGTTAGCCCCAAATCTTCCACACCTCTCCTATCTTGTACCAGTCCAAAAGTGTTTTAAATGTTGCTTTTGTATCTTCCACAAGCTGCTCCTCTGGCAGCTCGTTCCATGCACCCACCACTCTCTGTGTCAGAATGTTGCCCCTCAGGTTCCTGTTAAATCTTTCCCCTCTCACCTTAAACCTATGCCCTCTAGTTCTTGATTCCCCTACCCTGTGGAAAAAGACTGTGTATTCACCCTACTGGTTCCCCTCATGATGTTATACGCCTATATTAGATCACCCCTTGACCTCCTCCACTTATGGGAATAAAGTCCAATCTCCCAATCTCTCAATAATCCTGCAAACTAAGGTGGTTTTATTCCAGCTCCTGGGAGTAGTTGGCAAAGTGTCAAGTTGACATTATATCCATCTTCTGACTAACCAATATACAAATGTCGGTGTGTGGTCTATATCAACACATTCACAAAATGTGTGTGGGTCCTGAGTCCCTGCTGAGTAGGAAGCATAATTCTTTGCTGATAAATGTTGCTGTTTTCTTTCCTAAAAACAACGTAATAAAGATGTACTGAGAGAGAAGATTGGATGTCTTATTGCACAAGTGATAGTATCTGATTTTTGTTCCCCTTTTGTTTCTCACACATACCAATATCACCCCACCAAGCACACCATGTTTTGATTGAAAGATGCAGAATGGAAACGGACCCTTCAGCCCACCAGGTCCACACCGGTCATCCATCATTCATTCACACTAGTTCTATGTTATCCCATTGTTCACATCCACTCCCTACGCACTCAGGAAAATTTACAGAGGCCAATTAACCTATGAACCTGCACGTCTTTGGGATGTGGAGGAAACCAGAGGGCCCGGAGGAAACCCATGCAGTCACAGGGAGAACATGCAAACTCCACATAGATAGTGCCAAGGTTGAACCAAGGTCTCTGGAGCTGTGAGGCAGCATCTCTACCAGCTGCACCACTGTGCCACCTAAAAGAGTGAATGATGTAGTTGTCTCGATAATACTACCGCAATGCATTAATACCTCAGGTGATTGAGTTATATTTATTACATTAATTTAAAAAACATCAAAGCGTGCACAAACAGCCAACGTTGTTTTGGTGAAAGTGCAAGATTACCAGTCTTAATAGTGCTGCATAGTGGTGGAGTGGTAGAGTTGCTGCCTTGCAGCGCCAGAGACCCGAGTTCGATCCTGACCACAGGTGCTGTCTGTACGGAGCTTGTACGTTCTCCCTGTGACCTGGGTGGGTTTTTTCCGGGTGCTCCGGTTTCCTCCCACACTCCAAAGAGTGAATTGTAGGTGAATTGACTTTGTAACATTGTAAATTGTCCCTCACTGTAGGATAGTGGTAGTGTGTGGGGATCGCTGGGCGGCGTGGACTCCGAAGGGCCTGTTTCTGCATTTAATCTCTGAACTACACTAAAATTCCCGAAACTCCGGCATTCAGGCCTCTACTGATGTATAAAACCACTGCAGTCTGCCTTGCGCAGTTGTGGAAAGAATCAAGCAGCCAAACAGGCTACAGCTGAGTTTCTCCAGCATTTTTTTCTACCCATCATGTATTGTTCAGTGGTGATTGTTGTGATATTTATTTACATTCTGAACATAAAGTGCTAAAGACAGGTTCAAAAGCATACGTACACTATAAGAGAAATTACATTGAAAATTTGATTTTCTATCAGGTTATTGAACACCGCACAACACTGAACCTCAGCAACTGTTGATTTCCGTGGACTGTCTTTGGTTGCACTTTGGTTCAGCACTAGTATTGCGGTTATTAATTTATTGATTGGAAAAAAAATCATATTATCTGGGAGTATTGTTTTTACACAAAGGGTGGTGGATGTATGGAAACGAGCTGCCGGAGGAGGTAGTTGAGGCAAGTACTATTGCAACGTTTAAGAAACATTTGGACTGGTACATGGATGGGATGGATTTAGACAGAGGGATATGGGCCAAACGCAGGCAGGTGGGACCAGTGTAGATGGGACATGTTGGTCGTCGTGGGCAGGCTGGGCCTGTTTGCACACTTCAAGACTCTCTGACTCTATTGTGTTTGGAGGCTTGTTATGCTGCTGTAAGTAATTATTTCATTTTCCCATTGTCGGTACATGTGACGATTAAGCACTTCTGACCCTTGATTGCTCCTTGTCCTAGATCACATGCAATTTGTTGTAGTAGTATTGGTATTTTATTTCCTGGTGAAGTGGTGAAATTAAAATTAAAATCTACAGCATATTTACAGTACAATTTTTCCTTGGTGCTGTTTTTATTAAATTGGATTATAGTTTCCTAATTTCTTACGACATGGACTACGAGCAGGCAGATAAGGGTTGGACTTGGCATCATGTTCGGTACAGACATTGTGGGGCAAAGGGCCTGTTTCTGTGCTGTGCTGTACTGTTTTATGTTTAGTTTAGTTTAGAGGTACAGCATTGAAATTGTCTCTTTGACCCAGCGAATCCATGCCGACCTGTGATCACCCATACTCTAGTTCTTTCATGCACACTAGGGATAATTTACTGAAGCTAAATAACCTACAGAGCTGGAGAAACTGAGCAGGTGAGGCAGCATCTACCTTTTGTCTACCCATAAATGCTGCCTCACCGCTGAGTTTCTCCAGCATTTTTGTCTACTTTCGATTTTTCCAGCATCTGCAGTTCTTTCTTAAACCTACAGAGCTGCATATCTTTGGATTATGGGAGGAAACTGGAGAGAAAACCCACGCGGTCACAGGGAGAACATGCAAACTCCATACAGACAGCACCCGTGGTCAGGAATGAACCGGGGTCTCTGGCGCTGTGAGGCAGCAACTGTACCTCTGTGCCACTATGCTGCCCACGTTCTATGAATAACAAATAGATGAGCCTAATTCATTTATTTTTAAAGAGTCAAGGTGACAAACCAATTGGCTACATTATTCTATAATTTTGTTAACCTTCTGAATTATTAGTCAGTCTCTGAAAATCGATTACATTCATAACTTTGTGTGTTTAAAGCCCAAAGGTGAGCAGCACAAGATAACAAAGGACGCTGTGAAATGTAAAGTAGTGGCTCTACTCAAAGACCTCAGATATTGTCGCCGTGAGTTGGTGATCTATTGATCAAACTGCAGCAGTGGAATGGAAATTATGTATTATGCCCATTAGAGTGTCATTACAGATGATTAACTAACAAAATAAAATCATCACTGTTGAACGGTTGGTTATTGATCTGAATTTGTGTTTGTATCTGGAATCTACTACAAAATGGTGCAGGGGAACTGGCTCAGTCTTTTTTTAGTTTTTTAGTTTTAGGGAAACAGTGGAAAGAGGCCCTTCGGCCCACCGACTCTGCGCCGACCAGTGATCACCAGTTCTATCCTACGCATTAGGGGGGGAAATTACAGAAGCCAGTTAACTTGCAAACTTAGAGTCTGAAGAAGGGTTTTGGCCCGAAATGTTGCCTATTTCCTTTGCTCCATAGATGCTGCCGCACCCGCTGAGTTTGTCCAGCACTTTTGTCTACCTTCGATTTCTCAGCACCTGCAGTTCCTTCTTAAACCAAATAACTTGCAAACTTATCGTCTTTGGAGTGTGGGAGAAAACCAGAGCACCCGGAAGAAACCCACAACGTCACAGAGAGAACGTACACACTCTATACAGACAGCACCCGTGGTCAGGGTCGAGCCTGCTTCTCTGGTGCAGTGGGCCAGCAGTTCCCCTGCTGCTCCACTGCCACCCTTGTCTTCAGGTAATTCAGAAGGTGAACAAAATTACCTAATAATCCATCCAAGAAGGCAGCCAATTCATTTGTCATGTTTACTCTTTGGGGGAAAAATAGACTCGTCCATTCGTCTGAATGTTCTTTTTAGGTATTAATTCTGTTTCATCCACATTTTTGGAGCATCCTGGACAATACAGCTCACCCCCTCCATGACACACTGGTCAACCTGAGGAGTACCTTCAGCAACAGTCTGGTTCCGCCAACATGCAGTACAGAACGCCACAGGAGATCCTTCTTCCCAGTGAGCTATCAAACTGTACAACTCATCCCCCTTCTTTCATGGGGTACACTGACTCTTCCTCCCCCCATCCCCCACCCCAATCTTTGCACATATTCAATCCTTTCCACTCGTCACTTTAATTTCATGTTTCATGTATTTTTGTGTTTTATAACCGTTGGCAGATCAATTTCCCTCCTGGGATAAATAAAGTTGTATCGTATCGTATTTTTAGGTTATGTATTTTGGGATTGGAAAAATTGTTTTTGGGGGTAACAAATTGGTATTGGATTATTATCGTCTCATGTTCCGAGGCACAGTGCAAACATTTCTCCAGAGATGCTGCCTGACCTGCTGAGTTGCTCCAGCACTTTGTGTCTTTTTAAAAATGAATTCATACCATGCTTGAAAACAAGTACGACAGGAAGTGCAAAGAGAAAAATACCAGTCAGATTATAATGTTACAGTGTTATAAAGTTACAGTTACAGAGAAAATCCAACATCGTTTGGTAGATTGAACCGAGCGCTAACTTAGGGAGGACTCTTCAGTCGTCTGATGACAGAGGAGAGGAAGTTGTTCCTTCAGCTGGTGGTTTGTGCTTTCAGACTTCTGTATTTTCTGCCTAGCGGGAGAGTGGAGAGAAGGGAACGATCAGGGTGGAATGGTGCTCCTCATATCATCCATGTTATTTCTGCCAATTTTCTCAAACCTATGCACATGTGGTTGTTATCCCAAATTGAGCCTCATCCATCCACTCAAACATGTTACTCTTACCCTTGTCAAAGCAAATCTGCACTTCTAAAGCTGCCTATTTTCACATGGACTTCTTCCTTCAACGCCAGAGACTCTGGTTCGATCCTGACTATGAGTGCTGTCTGTACGGAGTTGGTACGTTGTCCCTGTGACCGCCTGGGATTTCCGAGGCTTTCCGTGAACGCTGGTCACCGCAGGAGGTCGAATGTATTATTGATAAAAATGTTAATATTTTAATTTGAGAACTTTCTTTGTAAAATGCCAATATAGGCATTCTCTGATCGTGTTACTGCTTTGTATTTGTTTGTTCTGAATAAAAGCATTTTGTAAAAAAAAAAAAAGGACGTACAGGTTTGTAGGTTAATTGGCTTTGATAAAATTGTGAATTGTCCCTAGTGTGTAGGATAGTACGAGTGCACGGGGTAATCACCGGTTAGCGCGGACTCAGTGGGCAGAAGGACCTGTTTCCATGCTGTATCTCCAAAGTCTGATAAGTCTTTGATCCCAGCTTAGCAGAAACTCAACTGCGCCCATCAAACCTGCATGCCTTTGCCATTTACACCACTACTCCCACAATCACAGACTCAATGGATTATTTGGCCCCCAATAAAAATCCTCACCCAAGTCATTCAATTCCCCGTTGTCCTGCTTCACCCAATCACTAATTTGAAGGTCGCAACTCAAAACATCTATTTCTTTTCTCCAGAGATGCTGCCTGACCCGCTGAGTTACTCCAGCATTTTGTGACTGATCTCCTCCAGATTTACATCCTCGAAACATTCCATGTTTTAAACTTATTTTGCATCTTCGAAATCATTCAGCTTTCTTATATAGAAACATAGAAAAATAGGTGCAGGAGTAGGCCATTCGGCCCTTCGAGCCTGCACCGCCATTCAATATGATCATGGCTGATCATCCAACTCAGTATCCTATACCTGCCTTCTCTCCATACCCCCTCATCCCCTTAGTCACAAGGGCCACATCTAACTCCCTCTTGAATATAGCCAATGAACTGGCCTCAACGACCTTCTGTGGCAGAGAATTCCAGAGACTCACCACTCTCTGTGTAAAGAATGTTTTCCTCATCTCGGTCCAAAAGGAATTCCCCCTTATACTTAGACTGCGACCCCTTGTTCTGGAATCCGCCAACATCGGGAACAATCTTCCTGCATCTAGCTTGTCCAACCCCTTAAGAATTTTGTAAGTTTCTATAAGATCCTCCCTCAATCTTATAAATTCCAGTGAGTACAAGCCGAGTCTATCCAGTCTTTCTTCATATGGAAGTCCCGACATCCCAGGAATCAGTCTGGTGAACCTTCTCTGAACCCCCTCTATAGCAAGAATGTGTTTCCTCAGATTTGGAGACCAAAACTGTACGCAATACTCCAGGTGTGGTCTCACCAAAAACCTGTACAACTGCAGTAGAACCTCCCTGCTCCTATACCCAAATCCTTTCGCTATGAATGCTAACATACCATTTGCTTTCTTCACTGCCTGCTGCACCTGCATGCCTACTTTCAATGACTGGTGTACCATGACACCCAGGTCTTGTTGCATCTCCCCTTTTCCTAATCTGCCACCATTCAGATAATAGTCTACCCTCATGTTTTTGCCACCAAAGTGGATAATCTCACATTTATCCACATTATACTGCATCTGCCATGCATCTGCCCATTCACTCAGCCTATCCAAATCACCCTCCAGCCTCATAGCATCCTCCTCACACCTAACTATACCCCCTAGCTTGGTGTCATCTGCAAATTTGGAGATGTTGCATTCAATTCCTTCATCCAAATCATTAATGTATATTGTAAATAGCTGGGGTCCCAGCACTGAGCCTTGCGGTACCCCATTACTCACTGTCTCCTATTCTGAAAAGGACCCGTTTACTCCTACCCTTTGCTTCCTGTCTGCCAGCCAGTTCTCTATCCACATCTTTATTGAACCACCAATACTGTGTGCTTTAAGTTTATAAACTAATCTCTTATGTGGGACCTTGTCGAAAGCCTTCTGAAAGTCCAGATATAAGACATCCACTGGTTCTCCCTTATCCACTCTACTAGTTACATCCTTGAAAAATTGTATAAGATTCGTCAGACATGATTTACCTTTTGTAAATCCATGCTGACTTTGTCCAATGATTTCACCAATTTCCAAATGCGCTGCTATCCCATCTTTAATAACTGACTCTAGCAGTTTCACCACTACCGATGTTAGACTAACTGGTCTGTAATTCCCCGCTTTCTCTCTCCCTCCTTTTTTAAAAAGTGGGGTTACATTAGCTATCCTCCAATCCTCAGGAACTACTCCAGAATCTAAGGACTTTTGAAAAATTATCACTAATGCATCCACTATTTCCGTGGCTACCTCCTTGAGCACTCTGGGATGCAGTCCATCTGGCCCTGGGGATTTATTGGCCTTTAATCCGTTCAATTCACCCAACACCACTTCCCGGCTAACCTGGATTTCACTCAGTTCCGCCATCTTATTTGACCTCCGGTCCACTGCTATTTCCGGCAGATTATTTATGTCTTCCTTAGTGAAGACAGAACCAAAGTAGTTATTCAATTGGTCTGCCATGTCCTTGTTCCCCATGATCAATTCACCTGCTTCTGACTGCAAGGGACCAACATTTGTTCTTACTAGTCTCTTTCTCTTCACATATCTATAAAAGCTTTTGCAGTCAGTTTTTATGTTCCCTGCCAGTTTCCTTTCGTAATCTATTTTCCCTTTCCTAATTAAGACCTTTGTCCTCCACTGCTGGATTCTGAATTTCTCCCAGTCCTCTGGTAGGCTGCTTTTTTTGGCCAATTTGTATGCCTCATCTTTAGTTTTTATACTATCCCTGATTTCCCTTGTTATCCACGGATGCACCACCTTCCCTGGTTTATTCTTTTGCCAAACTGGTATGAACAATTTTTGTACTTCATCCATGCAGTCTTTAAATACCTTCCATTGCACATCCACTGTCAACCCTATAAGACTCACCTGCCAGTCTATCTTGGCCAATTCACGGCTCATACCTTCAAAGTTACCTTTGTTTAAGTTCAGAACCCTTGTTTCTGACTTAATTATGTCACTCTCCATCCTAATGAAGAACTCAATCATATTATGGTCAATCTTGCCCAAGGGGCCTCGCGCAAGACTGCTAACTAACCCTTCCTCATTACTCAATACCCAGTCTAGAATAGCTCTCTCGTTGGTTCCTCCACATGCTGGTTTAGAAAACTATCCCGCATACATTCCAAGAAATCGTCTTCCTCGGCACCCCTGCCAATTTGATTCACCCAATCTATATGCAGATTGAAGTCACCCATTATAACTGTTTTACCCTTGTTGCACGCACTTCTAATTTCCTGTTTGATGCCATCCCCAACTCCAATACTACTATTAGGTGGCCTGTACACAACTCCCACTAGCGTTTTCTGCCCCTTAGAGTTTTGCAGCTTTACCCATATCGGATCCACATCCTCCATGCTAATGTCCTTCCTTTCTATTGCATTAATCTCCTCTCTCACCAGCAACGCTACCCCACCTCCTTTTCCTTTCCGTCTATCCCTCCTGAATATTGTATATCCCTGGATGTTCAGCTCCCAGCCTTGGTCACCCTGGAGCCATGTCTCCGTGATCCCAACTATAGCATAGTCATTAATAGCTATCTGCACCTTCAACTCATCCACCTTATTACGAATGCTCCTCACATTGAGACACAAAGCCTTCAGGCTTGTTTTTACAACACTTTTACCCTTTATACAATTATGTTGACAAGTGGCCCCTTTTGATTTTTTCCCTGGATTTGTATGCCAGCCACTATTAATTTTCACCTTGCTACAACTTGCTTCTATTGTCATTTTATACCCCTCTTTCTCTCTGCTCACACCTTTAAGACACCCACCACCTCTTATTCTCTGTTTATTATTTTTTTCTTCTTCCCCCTGTACGTGTTGGGTCTGAGTGCTTCCCTTCTCAGCCTCCTGCCTCAGACACCGTCTCCTAGCTATCTCTGTTTGAGTCCCTTCCCCCAACCTAAATAGTTTAAAGTTCCCCCAGTAGCCTTTGCAAATTTCCCCTCCAAGATACTGGTCCCCCTTGGGTTCAAGTGCAACCCGTCCTTTTTATACAGGTCACTCCTTCCCCAAAAGAGGTTCCAATGATCCAGAAACTTGAATCCCTGCCCACCACACCAGTCCTTCAGCCACGCGTTTATCCTCCACCTTGCTCCATTCCTACTCTCACTGTCGCGTGGCACAGGAAGTAGTCCTGAGATTGTTATCTTTGTGGTCCTTTTCCATAGCTCTCTTCCTAACTCCCTAAATTCTCCTTTTAGGACCTCTTCTCTTTTTTTACCTATGTCATTGGTACCAATATGTACCACGACCTCAGGCTCCTCTCCCTCCCTTTTCAGGATATCTTGGACACGTTCAGACACATCCCGGACCCTGGCACCAGAGAGGCAAACTACCATCCAGGTCTCCGGACTGCGTCCATGGAATCGCCAATCTGACCCCCTAACTATGGAGTCCCCTATTACTAATGCCCTCCTCTTCTTTTCCTTATGCTTCTGAGCATCAGGGCCGGTCTCTGTACCGGAGGCCCGGTCGCTGTTGCTACCCCCAGGTAGGCTGTCCACCCCAACAGCACTCAAACTGGAGTACCTATTTTCAAGGTGTACAGTCACAGGGGTACTCTCTAGCCCTTCCGAACTGTGACCCACTTGTCTGCCTCCTGTGGTTTTGGAGTGACTACCTCCCTGTAGCTCCTCTCTATGACCTCCTCACTCTCCCTGACCAGCCGGAGGTCATTGAGCTGCTACTCCAGGTTCCTAACACAGTCCTTTAGGAGCCCCATCTCGACAAACCTGGCGCAGATGTGGACGTCTGGAGGGCTATCAGATTCCCTGACCTCCCACATCTGACATCCACAACAGTACACTGCTCTGGCTTTCATACTCCCCCCTTACACAGGATACAATATTAACACAATACAAAGTACACTACAAACTGCTGAAATCTGACTGCCAATCAGCTGCTTACCCTAGTCCACTTCCCACCAATCAGCGGCTTCCTCAAAAAAAACACTTCTCCGAATGGAAAGTTATGGATTTCGGAAAAAACAAGCCCCGCGCTGGATTTTTAAGCTTACCAGTCGGGTGTCGCTCCTCCCCCTCCTTCTCTTCCAACGGCTCCTGTGGGCCTCTGAAAAAAACAGCTTTTTTTCTTTTCCAAACTTTTTGATCTGAATTTCCTTTCAACAAAATGTCTCTCTAATCAAGCTTTTGATTAGTTCCCTCCATCTTCTCTAGCTTGGCTCGACATCTTTCCTTCACCTATCCTTGAAACAACAAGGGACTTTTTTATTAACTTTGTTGTGTATTGAGTTACAACCTTAAAATAGATGTATGATTAATGATGTAAATATAATTACTGAAAACATAAAGTGTGGAGAATGCGCAACTTTCCACCTAATGCATCTAGCAAGTCATGTTATATGCACAAGTACAGTGAAGTATATGTACAGTATCTTGCTTGCAGCAGCATCACAGACAACAGATAAACATAAATTATACATACATTAAACATGCACTCAATAAGAGAGTGAAAAGAAAAAAAAAAGCAAAAGCAAAAACAAAACAAGGCATTTGTGCAAAACACAATTGGAAAACAGGTCCATCGCAGTTCAAGAGGTGTTGTGTTCTTCAAGTTTGGGGTTGTGTAGGACCATTCAATAACCTCATGGTTGTAGGAAAATCGCTGTTATCTGAACCTGGTGGTGTGGGATTTGGGGCTTCTGTACGATACAGCATACAATTGAGGGAATAATGGATAAGTGTGCAAGAGAGAGATGGGATGGTAGATTGAGAAGGTGAGATGAGACTCAGCCAACATATTAATTGGTGTGACGAGTTGGGTCAAATAAGCTGTTCTTTGACCATCAAACTCTAGGTAACTCTTTACGATATATTTGACTGCGACCAATGGTCCTTACTATACTCTCTGAGAAGGTTTGAAAAATCAACCAGCTTTTCAATTAAGAGAGGTAATCTGAGAAATGGCCACACAAGGAACTGCAGATGCTGGACTCCAGAGTAAAACACAAAGTGCTGAAAAAGGGTCCCGATCTGAAATGTCTTCTGTCTATTCCCTCCACAGATGCTGCCTGACCCGCAGATACTCCAGCACTTTACTTAACCTATGAGACATAAGCATCTAAGAAGCTCTTGTGATCATCTACATTAATGCCGATGGATGTGATGAAGTATTGGAGAAATGCCTCTCCAGCATTTAAGAACGTAGAACAGTACAGGCCCTTGGTCCCACAATGTTTGTGCTGAATATGATGCCAAGTTACATTGATATCATCTGCCTGCACATGATCCATATCCCTCCATTCCCTGCACTTCTATGTTCCTATCCAAAATCATCTTAACCGCCACTATCGCATCTGCCTCCACCACCACCACCCTAGGCCCCCACTATTCTGTGTTTTTTTTAAAACATATCCCGCACATCTCCATTAAACTTTTTCCCTCTCACCTTTATAGCTATACCAACTAGTGTTGGATATCTCCATCCAGGGGAGAAAGGTTCTAACTGTCTATCCCTCTCACAATATTACATACTTCCATGAAGCCTCCCATCGACCTCCGACATTCCAGAGTAAACAATCCAAGTCTATCCAACCTCTCCTTGTAGCTGAAACCCTCTAATCCAGCCAGCTTTCTGGTAAACCTCCTCTGCACCAGATTCTACATCCTTCATACCTTCCCTGTAATGGGGCGACTTGAACTGCATCATTATGTGCACTTGCCACTAAAATTGCAGAAGGTGATCAAAAAAATACATGACAACTTCTCCCTGCTGCCTCCATATTTTAAAGTGGAAGCGAGTTTTTAAAGAGTTAATCAGTAAGTTATTTGTCTTGTTTGAAGTGGAATCTGATAATTTCTGTAAATTAGACACGTATGATGTAAGGAATCAACAGCTGCATAATTTATTTTTGTATTGAACTTTAATTGGCATTGATAAATAGCAGTAATCACATTATTAATATATGGATTGGGCAGAGAATAATGTATGGCATCTAGTGAGTTATAAGCCAGGAAATCGATTGAGTGATTCCGATGCCTGTATCATTCTTGTGGCACTGTTTCAAATGTTCATGAATCTCCCTCGGGAATGGCATAAGAAAGAATGCATGAACTGAATACATTGAGCTGAATATCAGCAATGTTATTGTTCTCCATATGATGTAAAAAATATAATCTAATTTAGCTCGCTTTGATTCATCATTTCTTATTAAACGTGTAATGTTGAGCTAATGGAACAAGGGAAGGGTTGAAAAGAAACTGAGACAGTAGTTTTGTTTAGAGATACAGCGCGTAAATAGGCCCTTCGGCCCACCGAGTCCATGCCGACCAGCGATCCCCGTTGTACCAGCATTATCCTACACACAAGGAACAATTTACAATTTTTACCGAAGCCAAATTGACCTACAAACCTGTACATCTTTGAAATGTGGGAGGAAACCCACACAGTCCAAGGGAGAACGTACAAACTCCATACGGGCAGCACCCGTCATCAGGATCGAACCCGGGTCTCTGGTGCTGTAAGGCAGCAACTCAACCGCTGCGCCACCGTGCCGCCCTAGTAAAAGAATAAATTGTTCTTGTGTCTTTGTCATATAGGTGGCCATATACCAATGATTATTACATTAAATAGTGAAACTATTTACTTCTAGCTAGTAATTCACGATAGTGCTGAAACAATGTACAGCCTGGTAGTTGGACCAGAGCCAAACACATTTGTGGATTATGTGGCAGCATAATCAAGGACAAGTCTCACCCTAGTCACCACCTCTTCACCCTCTCCCATCAGCAAGAGGTCCAGAAGTTTGAAAACACATACCTGCAGATTCAGGAACAGTTCCTTCCCAGCTGTTATCACTCAACTGAACCGTACTCTCATCTGCTAGAGTAAATTCCTGAGTCCCGTCTACCTCATTGGAGTCCATTAAGCTTTTTGAATATTATATTTTTGCACAATATGTTGTGCCCTTTAGGGGGGGGTTACATGCAAGGTCATTGGGTCAAAGGCACTGAGCAGTTCAATCCTTGTGGAGGACATGGCAGCCTACCGCATACACTGTTAATACACGAAACGAGTACTTTCTTACCTGTTAAAAGCCGCCGAAATGTTCAATTTTTGCACTGTAAATAATTGTGGAAATCGGGGTAACTGTGAGAGACATTTATCCTACTTCGGAATTCCAGAAGTGAGGAGAAATGATGGCAGAGAGAAGCGACAGCTGAAGGGACAACAACAGCTAAAGTGGTTGTCGAACATTGGCCGTGCAGATATCAAGTTTGAAAATATTGGGAATTGTTGCATTTACTCACTGCATTTCATCAACAGTTAGGCATTATTTGTGTTTTTTCTTGATTCCTTTGGTATCTAAAAATGTAAAAACCCACTTGGGAATCATGGGCGATTTAAAAATTTTACAGCCAGATTTATCACTTCTGAAAGGAATCAAGAAAAAACACAAATAATGCCTTACTGTTGATGAATTGCAGTGAGCAAACGAGATAATTCCCAATATTTTCAATCTGCATATCTGCATGGCCAATGTTCGCCAATCACTTTAGCTGTTGTTGTCCCTTCAGCTCTCACTTCTCTCTACCATAATTTCTCCTCACTTTTGGAATTCTGAAGTAGGATAAATGTCT